>JAECWI010000002.1:10817500-12017500 GCA_018150345.1 Drosophila equinoxialis
AATACAACGAATATCTTTTCCAGCCTATGGAATACTTTAAGGAGCAGAGTTTCCTTAAATTTTATATTTCTAATGGAAATACTGTCTCATAAGATATTAATTTGAGCTGCTAATAGTTAATTTCATTTGTCAAGGATTTCTCCATGCATGTTCGAGTAATGCATTGGGATCTGGGGCAATCCACCCAATGGACTTCATTAGTCCTTAGTGCTGGTGGGAAATCCATGGCAAGTCCATTGAGTCCATACCAAATACCCATTTAGTCAATTCATATGCCAGTATATGAACATTCGTTTCTGCCTTTTGAAACAAACCGTTCGACTCTCGTAATTATTATTGGCAATACAATGTCAATGATTAATTGACTTTTGCCTCTAGTATGGATAAAAGTATACAAATTTTAAAGTTCAGTTGGCATTCAATTATATCATCATTCGCATGACGGCATCCTTGTGGCCCTCTGGGCACTTTGCATTCCTTCCTCCGCATGAAAAACTATGTCAAAATTTAAAGAATAAATTGAAAATGTGCAAAAGTTTGTGCAAGTCACAACTAGAGAGAGGGACAGAGACAGCGATTGAGAGCAAAGTGGAAGTGGAAAATAAGCAAAAAGTGCAATATTGCGATTTTATAACACAAATTGCTTATAATCACCAAAAAAACAACAACAACAACCACAGAGATGAGAGGATGAGGACAACGGCGACGACGACGACGACGACGATGAAGGAGAAAAAGCTGGCAATAAAAAAAAAATAAAAGGCAAAACGGATATGCACGTTGTAATGGCTTGGAAATGGGCGTGGCTGATGGGCGTGGGCGTGGGCAAAAGAGAGAGAGAGAGAGAAAAAGCGAGGAAATTGGGAAGAGAAGGAAACCAGCAGCTGCTCCGGCCTTGCCTTGCCTCTTCGTCCAGAGGGCATGGCATAAAAATCATATTTCCGCTTTTATTATTTGCTGTTAATGAAAATGCAAATAAAATTGGATTTTCCGTGGCTCTCTTACAACAACAAAAAAGGCAGTCAAATTAAATGTTGTAGTTGTTGTTGTTGCTGCTGGTCCAAATGTATTTCCTGGCGCACATTTCGAATAAACATTTGGGTTTGAGCTGGGTCCTTTATATACATATTTATATATGTATTATGTGCTTCAAATATTTATTTATATATATGTAACATTTTTTCCTCTATATAAATCTTTTCTTTTTTAAAGCCAGCATAAGGCAAATGAAAACGTTTTTTTTTTTCTATGTGTTTAGAATTAATTGGGTCACGTAATTAGCAGCAGCTTGTTTGCATTCGGATTTGTGTAGAAAATTTTGTCCTGCCATACCATACTATTTGCTATGTACACACACACACACAACCATATCTCCCATGCTCGAAACTTTAAATGTTGATTAACATTTGGTTTTTGAATTCCCTTCACGATGAACATACAAAAAAGTTAATATAACTTGATCGACATGATGAGCTAAATTTGACGAGTTAAATTCACTTTTCATCAAGTTACTATGATCCATTTATATTCTTTTGATTATAAAAATAATGCATTTTCGTAGGTTTGTCATAGGTTTTTTAGTTACAGAAAATTTAAAAAGCTCTTTACAAGTTTCTAAAGTAGATATAAAGTATTTTATGGTGACAAGTTCTTTCTTTTTTTTTTTTCACTAACAAAAGTTCAATGTAAATCATTAACATATTCAAATAATTATTTTACTGTTGTTAAATATAATCATATGAGAATTTTTTCTGATTTCATATTTATTAAGATTATATTTTCAAAGGCTAAAACTGTGACTTTCTATGGATGATGATGTTGGAAAAGTTTTGGAAATAAACAACTGAGTTATCGATCGATACTAGTCCAACAAAGAGTGGGAGAGAGAGAGAGAGAGAGGAAGAGGGAGTCGCCCTCGGGAGTATACTCTCAAACAGCTTCCCACATTTATTTAGGCCACTCAAAAAGGGCTAATCACACCAGCTTTAATGATGCTAAACTTTTGACTCTTTTGGCCGCTTTGCATTTCTGCTCCGAGTTTGTTTATTTTTTTCATGCAATTTGCAAGAAGAAAAATGGGGGAAAAAACAACTCTCCTGGAAAACAAAGTCACTTTATGGCCAACATATGCAGCCGCACTCGAAAACCCCAAAAAATCAAGAATAGTCGTCCTGCGTCTACTTCTGTGTGTCCGTATACGACGTGACTCCCTTCAAAATGAAATCAGGCAAGGAACAAACTACTGAAAAGGAGAGAGAGGTAGGTGGCAAGAGAATCGCAAGAGAATGGCTTGAATGCGGGAGCCATCAGACATTGCCATCGCGCCAACAACACAAAACCACTCGAACAAATAATGCATGGCGGATGTGATGGCTGATGGGTGGGTGGTGGGTTAAAGAGAACCGGAACAGAAGCCAACAAGAAAAGTCGTTCAGGCTCAGAGTCAACAAAATGCCAAATTCAAGCACCTGAAACAATTTTAGCTTGGCACGTTGTCGCGCTTCTTTCTCAGTTTTTTCTTCCCCTGTCCCTTAACTCTCACAACTCTCTGCTGACGCATCTACGAGTGAGAACTTTTATTCCTATTCCTGCACACTATATATACATATATGTAGTATATGTTTGCCATACAAATGTATAAAACATTACCGCACGGCTGTGCCATAGACGTGCAATACAAACAAAGAGCGAAAGGAGCCAGGTCCTTGGGTAGGGGAGGAGGCGGGGATAGGAAGGTTAGATGTGAGATGTGGCTAAAACGTGAAAGCTGTAGCTGTAGCTGAAGGTGAGGTGAACTTTTATTTTCTGGCAAAGGTTTTCAACCAGGTTTGTCCCAGTGTTTGCATTAGTTAACTTTGCCTTTGGCTTAGGTGGCATCCTTTATCCTCATCTTCCACTCTCTCTCCCCCCACCCTCTCTCACTCTCTCTCCCTGTCTCTTACTCTCTCGCTTTCTGCGATTTGTATTTTTTATGTCCCTTTTTGCAATCTCCTTACCCAGGCATTTGCCTCGGTGTCACCGGTTTGCCCGGTCGAGCGACATTTTATGTCTTTCATTTTGTTTCGTTTCGTTTGCCATTCATTCTGCTTCATTTGCTCAATTGTGATTGTGTGAGTCATCGCCCATCATTATCATCATCATCATCGTCTTCATCAGGAGCATCAGCAGAATCAGTATCATCGCTATCATCAGGGTTGTCAGGTCATACGTTTTTAGTAGGCCTAACCTAAGCTTCAAGCTCTCAAGTGTTGTTACCTTGCGGCGGTCTCTGCCGAGTGTTGTTGACCCATGCCTGTGGCCTAGCATTGAATTTTTTCCCCCATCCTTCTACTTGATGGGCAAAAGGTGGTGGCAACACTTAACCCTAATTCCTAGTCAACTTGCTGTCATATTTAACTGAGCCATATACAATGGTCACATTAGCCTAAAACAAAGAAACTGACAGAGATTTCGGATTTAGATTGCCATAGTGAGCTGGGTGGGGGCTTAAATGGGGTGATCCGGGTAAAGGTGGTGGCGGGGGAGACCGTGCTGGCCGTCTTTGTCAACGTTGAAATGAGCAAAATGCATAATCGAAAAAATCATTCAAGCGTAAATGCTTTGTAACTGAATACGAAATGTGAAGCTAAAGGATAAAGCAATATGGAAAAGAAGGAGAGTAGTGGGTGGTTGGGGGGATAAAAGCAAAAGTTGGTGAAGGCAGGGAACAAAGTGACAATGATATATATATATATATATATAAATTTGCCAACGCAGCATACGAATTTGGAGTCGAAATAAATGAATTCCCTAACCAAGTCCGACAATCTATACTCTAACCAAAAATTCATAAAAGTTCATTTGAAACATGTTTTCATAACTCACTACATTTTATTTCTTGTTGATTAAGAATATATATATGTATATGCATATATGTATATGTATGTATCTACACAATCATCTGACTAATCTCTTTACTCAAGCTAATGGTCCCCATTTTGGTTTATTCAAATAAAAATAGAATGGCGAGAAGTCAGTTCTCTGTGATGCTGGGGTCAGTGTCAGTGGTTGGCTGGGGTTAGTGGTGGTTGAATGCATAAGTTGATGTCATTGGATCACAATGAATAAAATTAGAATGCAAGTTTAATATGAAACTGCCAGCTATGAAAAACGAAACGAAACGAAATAAAAATAAAACTAAATCAAACCGAAACTCACTTCCATTCTATATACAAGCACACATATATATTCTCAACCAGTTGAAAATCACTGAATGCTTTTGCTTAATTAAACGGCAAACTGAATGTCAACCAACCGCAGAGTTCTAAAGATAATCCTTTTCTCTCTTTTTGCTTTTTTCCTGTGTTAAGGCTTTAAATATTTGCACAATTTGGCATTTCAAATTGAAATTTTTAACTACTTTTGTGGGAGTTTTTTTTTTTTTTTTGTGTCGATTGAAACAGGGAATGATACCAATTTAAAGTGACTCATGGACTTCATGTCAAAGAGGGCTAAAGTCAGTAACCAATTCCTCTCTCTCTCTTCACCGCAGGACGAAGTCACAGTTGACTTGAATGCAGTTCAGTTCAGTTCAGTTCTGTGTGTAGTGCAGTTGTTGTAAACGCGGCTTAAGGGTTACTAAAGTTGGCTGAATGAGCCGCCAGTTGCCAGTTTCCAGTTCCCGACAATCAAATGGCCAACGACACTTTTCACCCCCCGTGTAGAATAAAAAAGCAAAAAAAAAAAAAACACACACACACAAACCCTCACCAAACATCATTGAAAACTATATGTGACTAGACTTTGTATGGGTTTCAGTTTGGAGAGCCCACGAAGACGACAAGAACAACGTGGAGAAGGATGGGGAGAAGGACGAGGATGAGTGTTTGGTTAGGGAGGAAGTGTTGGTTGTGCTGGAAGTGGTAGTAGCGGAACATGGTATATAGGGAGCAGGGCCAAGGGTGCTTGGCCATACTGCACATTGTACTCTCGTCTGTTATCGCTCCCCCTACACCCCTACTCCCATTTCCCCATTACCACACACTGTTTGAGCCGGATGAGTCAGACATGCGAACGTGAAGTCCTTCAAAACAGAAAAAAAAAACAGAAAAAAAGATAGAGAGGGGGAGAGTGAAGAAAAAACCACCAACGGACCACAAAACGATGATGTGGACTGAATGGATGGCTGGATGCACTGCTGCTGATGATGGGCAATGTAAGCTGTTATGCTGATGGTGACGCTTTTAAGGATGAGGATGATGCTACGTCCGTGGGTCACTCATAAATTTCAAGGTAGCAAAACAACAACAAAAGCAAAAGCAAACCATACTAACATGAATGACGGTATTAAAGTTTTAGTCAAACAAAAAAAGGAAGCCAACGAGTGCCAGCAAAAGACAGAAAAAGAAGAAATGGGGGAGAAGGTTAGGGGGATGCGAGAGATACCTAAAAGATAGAGAGAAAGCAAGCGAATGAAAGCTGGGTAAAACAAATTGCAGGCTGCATAAACACACACAAGCAAGCCATGAAAAGAAGAGAAGCAGGCAACTTATAAAGCAGCTTAACTGCCCCACAGAACCACCCAAACAACCAACCACTCAACAACCTCCACTTGATCAAAAAGTATGTGTGTGTGTGTGTAAAACAAGAAATACAAATACATAAATACCACCTTTAGATTCTTTTGCTTTGCTATTCATAGTTACTCGTATTACAAAATAAAAAACAAAAAACTAATCTGTATGTGTGTGTGTGAAAGTGTGTATGAATTTGATAAGGTTTTTGTTTTGGCCACACACTCTGGCTCTAGACTCTGGAAAGAGAGAGACAAGGAGAACGACGCTTTCTCCTTCTCTCTCTTTCTCTATCTGCTTATTACAGTTGCCATAGTGATTACATAGTGCCTTGAATGTAATGAAAAATAAAACAACATTAGCAAACCAAGGGAATGGGATACATACATATATCCCAAAGAATACTCTGTTCTGAAATGAAACTTTAAATTGTATATTATAATATTATATATGCAGATCCACCTCGTCTATCCCAACACGTCGTGGCAAAAACAAGTGAGTGCTGCTTTTTGAATGACCCAATTAGCGGCAATTGATGGTGAAAAAACAATATACCTATATATATTTGCTGTCGTCTAGTTTTGTGCGAATTTTTGGGTAGAAATGAAATTTATTTCATGCAAAGCCAACCACAAATATACATATAAAGCGAATAAAAGTTAGACAGCAAAGAAAAGTCTATGCCATCTGGGCACTTGGGCACCTGCTTTTATATGCAAATTGCTGTGTGTGTGTGTGTGTTTGTCTTCTCCGCCATCTACACCTCCCACTACTTTCCACTCCTTAAACCACATTCAAGAGGAAAAAGTGGAAAAACTGTTCAATTAAGCCAATATTTGCGCACACTCGCGCCTGCCTTGTCTTGGTCTTGTCTTGTCTTGTGGCTTGCCTTTTGCGATGCCACAAATTTTCATAGCATACTTTGTGGCGGCACACGGCATACGAATTGCGCTTACTCTATGTATATGCGTGTATGTTTCTCTCTGTGTGTGTACGTGTGTGTGTGTGTCTATATGCTTGTGGTTGTGGTAGTTTTGGGAATTTGCGGTTCTGTTACCGTAACTGTTACTGTTACTCACTTGGACTTTTCCTTGTTTATAGACATGTGTGTGTGTTTTTTTGTATGTATGTATGTATGTGCAAGTGTGTCTGTGTGTGTGTTTTGTTGGCATGACTCACCTGCACCGTGCCCATGGCCATGATTGCCAGTAGAGCGGTTGCCCAAAGGCTCCGCAGCAACAAATTACGACGCAGCGAAGCGCACATTTTTCGCACTTTTCGCCCTTTTCTTTTCTTTTTTTGTTTTCTCAACGTTTGTCTTCTTTGCCTCGTTTAGACCTTTCGCTGTTTTCTATCCTTTTTCTTTGATTTTTTTTGTTGGTCTTAAGAGTTTCTTTTGTTGATGGGGCTTTATTCTTTTTTTGATTATCGAACTTTGTTCTCGTTCTTTGGTTTTTGCTTTGTTAACACTTTTGTTGTTTTTTGTATTTTTGGTTGATTTTTTGGCTGTGAATGCAACTGTAGACCGAGTTGATAATTTTGTCATTAATTTAGCAAAAAATAAAAAAGGAGATATTCCGTTTTGTCTTTTAGATTTGCCTTTGAACGGCCTTTGAATAATTTTGCGCTGTGATTTAGTTTCCCTTTCGCTTTGACCCAAAGACAACAAATAAATCACACACATCAAAAAAAAAAAAGTATGCAACGAAAAACATCAACTATAAAATGTGCGTATGCCTCTCAGTGTGTCTGTGTGTGTGAGTGTGTTTCATAGTAGTATTTGATTGTAGAACGTAGTAGTAGACGCCAGAAAGCATGCAGCCAAAGACAGAGTAAAGAGAGAGAGAGAGAGAGAGCGAGAGGGAGAGAGAGAGAGAGGGAGAAAGTGAGAGAGTGGCCTAACGAGAACTTATGCTCTTCTACTCGTCACTCGCTGAAATCAAACGCCATAATTCATTTCCTATAAATCACAAAAACTTTACAAAATCTATCAAAAGTTTTAACACGTTTTTTTTCAATCCATTTGTTGTTTAGGCTAAAGTTAGTTAGTTTCTTTTCGTTTTTTGGCTTTGGAATGCAAACGCTAATGGGTTAATTGCAGCTGCTACGCAAGTCCACACCCCTCTGACTTCTGCGCACTTGAATCCTTTGGCTCTTCCTCTCTCTCTCTCACTTTCTCTCTCTCCCACACTCTTGCTCTCACTATGTCGTTTGGTCTCTTGCGCACAGGACAAAAAAAAAGGTAAGAAATTTAAAAGAAATTCGCTCAGAGACAATCACACCAAAAGGGAAACTCTTCTTCTTCTTGATTTTTTGTTGTAATTCTTTCGGTTTTTTTTTTGTTCTTCTCTTGCTTTTTTTTTTTTTGTTCAATTGGGCACAACAAATGAAATTCCATTAAAAAATGTTCTCTTCTTTTCTATTAAGTATTTTCTTGATTATTCGCTATTTATGCATTTTCGGTTTATTTTGTTTTTTGTTTTTTTTTTTGGCACTTTCACACGCACTTTCTTTTTGGTAACAAGAAAAAAAAAGTTTATAACAATTTTTAATGCCGACAACAACAACAACAACAACCACACTTATAACACCACCACCAACAACAACAACAACAAAATTTATAGCAGTTCGTTTCGAACCAGGGTGCGTATGAGTGTGTGCTTGTGTGTGTGAGTGTGTGTGAGTGTGTGTGTGTGTGTTGGTCAGTCACAGTTTCTATGGTTCGGGTGCCAACAAAAGAACTCAAAACTGGAGCTTCTAATTGTAAGATCTCTGGAGCCAAGCCAAGCTGTACCTTGCGCTGCGAACGCTCACAAACGACTGCAAGTGGCGCTGACCGCACGGACAACTCGTTGGCTCAGAGAACAGAACAAATCGAACCACGGCGCGTGCCCAGGATCGATATTAAATGCGAAACTGCTGTTTGCGAGAGGGGGTGGATTTTGCGGCAAAAGAGCGAGCACATACCACGTATTACCACATACCAATACGTACGCATGTCCATGCACATTCATGTGATTTCCCATGTATATACACACACACACACACACACACACGGACAAACACACACATATAGGCAAGTGGATGCGAATGTCAGCAGCAGGTGCTTGCCGAGCTGTTTCGCAGGACTTTCATCTCTAACGAGGGCTGGGCAAACGTTAGCTTGCTAAGTCCAACGAGACAAACTTTAACGAGTACCAAATCAAATACAGTCAAACTTACCTATAATGAAGTCGCCAAGGACTAGACGTATCCTTTTTTTTTTCTAAATCTTTAAACCTGTTAGAAATTGGTTGGCAAAACCTCACCACATGTTCATATCCCCAGAAATTGATATTGATGGTTCTTGATTGCTTTTTTATAGATAAAAAGATTCGGTTGGCTTCATAAACTAGGAATTACAAAAGAAAAGTAATTGGATCTTGGCGTTATTTTGATCCAATAGAACGAGCAAGATCGAAACTTGCCTCTTGCTCTAGTCGAAAAATTGAAATAAAGTAACATTTAACTGCATTTATTATTGTTTTTCAACTTTTTCGGATGTCCCTCTTGCTACATAATTTAAAAAGAAGATTTATATTTCACATCCGATTTAATTGAGATATAATTGGTATGAAATTGGCCAAATACAGTCTGAGGCAAATTAATGGAACGATGGATGAGTATTTGATTCGAAGCTGGCTTAAACAAAGTTTTAATTTAAATTTTTTAATCTTGAATAATAACATATATTTATCACTGTTTTTATCTGGTTAGATTACGACCTATTTGAAATTTAAATTGAACCTTGCAATTTAGCTCAAGGCTCAAGGTCAATCTTCCGAAAGAAGAAATATTATTAATATTTTTTATACCTAAAGTTTCATTATATAGAAGCTCTCCATAGAAAAGTTTGACTTTATCAACAAAAAGAAAAACAACCGCTTTAAGACAGTAAAATACTTGGATTTTCTTTTTATCCATGTAACTTAATTTAAAAAACAATTGGAAAAAAAAAACTTTTTATGAAAAATAAAACAAAAATTTCCATAAATATGTACAAAGAAAATTCAGTTAAAATGCGAACTTTGTCTCAAGAGATTGCAGGCAAGGAGAATCGAAATTGATTCCCAGTTTTTATGAGCAACCCTGAGAAATTCTGAATTTCGTTAGCCCTAGCCGCAGTTCAATATAGTTTCGAGAAATTTCTCAACTACCAATAACGGTTTTTCGAGATTAGTGAATGTTTCAACATTCACTAGAAAGCTTCATTTAGCCTAAACACACACTCTTGCGGCGAAAGAAAGTAAAGAGCTTTTCCGCCTAAGCTTTTTGATTTGTGCCCCAACTTACCCATAGAGGTCGCCATTCAAGAGGAGAGGAAACAAACAAATGGGGGGCACACTTTTCAACGTTTCTTTTGATCTTTTGAATATTTATTTTCAAAAAAATTAATCAAACACATGCACACACAGCATTCTGGAATCGCACACTTACAAAAAAACAATGGCATAACAGTGAAAGTATTAAAATACAGGCAAAAATCAGTTAGAAACCCCATCGAAAGGATTCTTGTAAAGTCTAGGAATAGTTCTTTATGAGATAATCATAGGAATACTCAAAGACGAGCAGCAGAATGGCACCGCCCGGTCCCAGACGCATAATCTTCGGCACCAGTCCCTTGTAGAGGGCACGGAAACCCTCCTCCCGATACACTATGCCCATGGAAGTGAAGGTGCCGCGGTATTTGATCTGTCCGGGCACTGGCTGTGGTCCCTGGATTCTCGACTTGGCCACGTCGAAGGGAATATTAACAAAGCAGGCCAATGTGCCAGCCAGGAAACCAATGGCCACCTTGCGCAAGAACTCCCAACGATGATCCTGGGCAACGGGCACGGCATTCCGCACACTGTGATAAAATCCAAAGTACACCATATTGAAGACACCATTGCGACCCATGGTGGCGGTCAGACCCTTGTTTAGGCCACGCAATCCGAAACCATCCCGTCTCACAATGTCCCTGGCCACGGCCGCTGTGCTGAGCATTTTCTTTTGACGATCGGCCTGTTGGGCCACTTTAACCACCTCGAACGGATTGACGGCAATGGCTTCTAGAGTGCCAGCCGTTAGACCCGCCAATGAGAAGGTCAAGGGTGTGGGTTGTGGTTCACCAAATTGAAATAGCGGTTTCGTCTGCTCGAATACCAGAAATTTGATGGCCCTCTTTGGCGTTTCGGCCAGAATGGGCGGCATAATGCCCTTCCAATACGAGGTGACGCCCTCATTGCGATACATCTTGGCAAAGCAATCAAAGACGCCATTATAGTGAACCTAGAAAAAGAAAAAAACAAAAGGAAAATGAATAACGACACCAAAGAGGAGGAGGAAGTAGTATGGAAAAACTCAAGGTGAGTCCAAGACAAAGACTGGAACATATATTGCATATATGTATATGAATTGTACATCATTCAATATGAGTACATTGTGCTAAATAATTTGCCAGTCCGTCCATCAAAAACAACAAACTGTCTGCATCTCTTTTATTCTGCGTCTTTCTGCGTTGTCTTTTCGCTTCTTCGACTCTTTTTATACTTACATATATGTTTATGTATGTTTGCCTCTCTGTGTTCCAATTTGCATCTATTTCAAAGCTATTTTCATATGCCATAAATTTTCATAAAACACGAATGTATGTTTTTCAAAAAAATAATCCGTATATCTGAATTTAAATGTATATGTACATATATAGCCAGGAATAATAACGCTTTTGAAAACAACCCATGTTATTCAATACAATTCCTTTTTAAGAACTAACATAGATCAAACTTCTTACAATAGACCTTCTATTAGGTTAGATTTGGTCAGGCTGAATCTAGATACCCAAGGGGTTTGAGATATTCTTTTGGCTTCCTCATGGCCCTGCAGTTGAAAACGTGAAATACTCAAATGTCTTTAGGACTTCTCTGGCTCTATTTAGTATAGGTCAGTCTTCCGAGATCCTCTAAGGACGCTTAAAAGATGTGACTGTGCTGACTCTAACCCTCGTCATTTTTTGAAAGTTTTTCGACTTTATATTTCTACTCTACATTTATAGCGGTAATCGTCTTCGCTCGTTTCAAGGCAAGTGAATCCAAGTTCAATTCAAATCGTAATAAAATAATATAGAGCAATAAAGTATTTCAATTGCATTGTTAACTTTTTAGATATCAAGTGTTGTTCAAATGGAATCAGAAAAATCAGTGAAATCGACAGCAACAAGTTGTACAATGGAGCAGAGATCAAGAATAGTTTCAATATGTTTAGGTACATAGTACACAACTTAATTAAAAGTGCAGGTAATATGAAGAAGTTGTATACCCTTTTAACTTTCAGTGTGGACGGAATCTGTATATGCACATTTTTAACTAGACGATTCAAATCGGGACTGTTTTTGAAAGAAAGACCCAATTCGAATCGTTTCATTATCCTGCCATTTAACTTTTTTACTTATTTGACTTAACAAAAATTCTTAGTTGTAAATGTTTTATTTTGAATGTCACAAAACTCGGCATAAGAAGCCTCTACTCAGCCCAATGGACACTTTTACCCAAAGCTCCAATATTTCATTTATATTTTCTATTATAAGATTTTATTAATTTTTTATTTCTTTAAGGAGTAATCCAAATGAATCTGTAACAGCTAAAAAATGTTAAATTTACACCAAGTTTATAAGTGAAATTGGAAACTATTCAAAAGTATTCTCAAAACTATAGCTATCCCACTCTTTCCACAAGTTTCTCAGCCCCGGGGCGCAAAGTTTCCGAAATCCAGCTCTGTGTATAAGATGGAATATGACTTTTGGACTAATTTTAAGTTAATTGCGATAACTCCAGAAGCTTCTATGTACTAACACGATATCGCAGGTACTCTTGTATATATTTTCCTAATGCACTTTTATACTGAATTATGCTATGCTTAAAGTCTTTATATGATAAACTCATAGATAACTAGAAAACAGAGCGATTACACTTTCCTTTGTTTTAACTAAAAATGGTCCCTCAATAACTACAATATTTGTATACGATTTCAATTAACTATAAGTTGCTAATCTTAAAATGAAAACAAACAACAAAAAAAAAGCAACAATTAAGCGAACAAAAATTTCCAAAGTTCATGGCCCTTGAAACACTTTATTTTTGTCGTGGCACACGCGTTGGAATATTTTGAAAATGAAACTTTTGATAATGGGCAAATCTCTTTCGGTTGGGCCAGACGAAGTGATAAGAGGATATGCCACACTGTTGCCCACCCTTCTCCCACCCTCCCTCTCTCTATCACACTATGTTTCATACGGTGGGCACACTCTCTATTGCTCTCATTCTTTTATTCTCTTTGCTTTGCGTGTTTTGTTTGGCGGCGTCGTCAGCATCAGCTGTGAGGGTGGACGTACTCTGTCTATTTCTAGGTCTTTGTGTCTCTGTCTATCCAGTATCTAGTGCGTAAGCTTGACCTTGGTATAACCTTTCTTGCTTCTGTTTGTATGGCCAAACATATCGATATAAACAGTTAGCCATAAAAGTCCACGCATCTTGGGAAAGCATTAAGGTAGCCTTTAAACATACTTTGCATAGATTCTTATGTGAAAAGATTAATATTAATCCCACTTTGTTTCTTAAGAAAGTTGCTTTAGTTAGTGTTTTTTTAAACCAAAATAATGACCAAGCCATTATTTTGATATAATTTCCAAGTATTTCTACTTAGGAAAAAGTATTTCAAACGCAATTTGTTATTAAACAATCAACGAATTTGGCAGATATGTCGAAAGTTTCACAAAGCTTGTCAGAATTTTGATCTCTCAATCACATTTAAGTATCTACAGATGTGCGATAACATTTTGAGTTCACTGTGTACTGGATTTTAATGTGACATAGGCATGACACTTCAATTGAGTGTGATATTTTTTTTTTTTTTGGATCTTTATGGATTGTGGAAAGAAGAAGGTTTCTTGCTTCTTAGCACTTATCAGCTGTATACATAAGGCAACTCTCCAGTTTAGAGTAGATGGTTATCAATTTAAAGCTTTTTATCTTGGTTAAAATTGGCGAGAGGCAGAGAAGGAAAGAGAGCGAAAGAAAACAAAAGCTTCCAACAGTGGACGATCTACGACTTACCTCACTGACAGCTGCCGAGGCGGGACTTGCTTGTATTTGTATGCGTGTTTTGACCACATCCAAGGGCTGCATAATGCAAACCTCAAGGAAACCGGCAGATCCGCCGGCCATCACTTGAAAGACAGCCCTTTTGGCTGTTGAAATTTCATGCGGTTTTTCACTGGCCATCGTTTACTTTTGTCTCCCACAAAACAAAAAGAGTTGGTAAAAAAAATAATAATAAAATTAAAAGCCAACAACAATAATTTTACTAGTTACACCGATAATTTTGTTAATATGAGCCGAGCCCACTTTGTTGCCCACCCACGAAAAAAAAAACAATGAACTTTTTCTCTCTACGTATACGATTCAACAACAATAATAACAACAAACACAATAAAGGAAAAGTAAAGAAATTGAGTTGCGGAATTAAGACGGAATTTGTCAATCGCCGCTGCCGCTTTCGCCGTCACCCGCCGCTTTGAGAACGTAATTCGCACTGAAAATTGAATTCCAAAGCGCTCAGCTGAGAGACAGAAGTCACCGAAGACTATGGAATTTGGAAACGGGGGTGTGGACGGGGTGAGGTTCTAGTAAGCTGTAAGCTTTCGCATACACTGGAAGAGCCAAACAGTGATGGAGAGGAGACAAGCTGACAGACTGAGACAGCAGAGAGGGAGAACTATCGTTCTAATTGAATTCTACTGATCGTATCGCTAACGGTTGTGGGGGAGGGGGCAAAAAGCTTTCGAACCGAAATCTGCTTATGACAGCAAATGGCCATTATTCTGGTGGTTTTTCGTTTTTCGGTCAGAAGCCAAAGCTTTTTTTCTATTAGAGATGGTTCAATGATTGTCTAACCTCCAAAAGAAATGTGCAAAATGTGTAAGAAAACAATAATATAAACAAAGGCTGACCAAAAGGAGCCTAACCCCTAGACTAGATTATACCTTTCTTATTGTTTATGAAGCGGTGAATTAAAATATGTTCTCGAAATGTTCAGGTCTTGCTCTAGTTTGGAGAATATTTTTACCTAAAAGTGCAAAAATATGTGTTTTGGCCTGTTTTTGAAGCTACTGTTAAAATGATTTTAATATAGTCTATATAACTGTGGGATATATTCCATACCATAGCCTATTAGAAATTTATTCGGTGGCCTCTGGGTTTGCTTTTTGTCGACCTGTGCAATCAATAGAATTCCTGGCGCCGGCTATTCTATACCCTGCTTAGTTATCAGTAGAAAACAGCTCTAGTTTTTGAGTTACAGAAACCATATTGAATTTTTCATTAATAACGTAGTAACTTACCGCCTTAGGTTTAAGTTAGTCCTATCTTACAGAGTATTACTTATTCTAAAACAAAATTGTAAAAATGATAGCTAAAATATTTTTGAAATCTACATCGTTCTCTTACATTTTTCGACTTTAATGCTATTTTACAATTTAAATTTATATTGACGACCTGATTTATTGTAACTGCATTAGACAATATAGATAATTATCCATCAATTAAAATATTTTGAGTAAATATTGGAAACAAAATAGCTTATTAAAATATGTTTATTTAATTGCAGAAGCGTGTCACATAAATTTAAGCAGATCTTACTTGCCTATTTTTTATAGTCTTTAACTTTGAGGACCTTTTCTAAGGTATGATTGATATTGATCTTAACTGTCAAAAGTTTCCAAGTCCTTTAATGTGTGGAAATATGCCTAATGACAGACAGTTAATACTTACTAAGGATATCAATTGAGGTTGTGATCCTTATCTTGTTTGTCGTTTTGCTAAGTACATCATAATAATTGTTCCATCAATAAGTTTCTGATTTATTTGACACTAAATGCCATAATCACTGGAATTCTGAAAGAAATATCTATTCTGTTTGATCACTGTTTTTTTATCAGATTGAATATTGGATGGAACTTTGGTTCTGGCCATCTACAATGATGATGTTGAGAGATGATGCTGGTCCACACCCATGTCAAGAAGCTGACAATGGACAAACAAATCGTTTGACATATTCACATCTGTCTTGAGTGCAAGTGTATCCGCTGTATCTGCATCTGCTGCGGGCTGCGTTGATTGCTTTATTGTTGTTGTTTTCCCTACCCCACCTTCCTAGTGGTGAGGGAGAGTGGATTGGAGTTTTGTTGCATGGAAATTATGATACGAGATATATTGAGGACAAACTTTCATTTACATGCGATAGAACAAATTGTTGGTGTCAAAAAAAAAAAAAAATACAAAAAATTAAAATGCCCATCCATCCCAGTTGCTTTTCCCTCTCTCCTCCATCCGTTTGTCTTCCTCTCTCTCTCTCTCTGTGCTGCCTTTGCTTTTGGCCAGATATCGTCTTTGTTTATATATTTTTTTTTGTTCTTTATGATTGTCCAAATATTTTTTGATCTCTGTCTGTTAATTATGGGCACGAGTTGGCGTGACGGTTAGACGCGATCCGATCGAATGCAATGTGTGGAATTTCTTATACTGATATTGATATTGAAACACATCTCTGTACACACTTGACTTGAATGCATGATTAAATTTTGTTACATTTCTGTGGGATTTTAATTTGAAATGCATTGGTTGGCCATTAAAAGCTAATAAACTGCCCCTCAATTTTCCCCCATCCCCTCACTGTTATTATATTCTTCTGTCAAACTTAATAATGTTGTAAAGTCACGCAAGAGTACGGAAAATCCAAATGTTATGTATGTGGAAGAGACATTGCCATCATTATGAATGAAGAAAGGAAAAAAAAAACAATTTCTCGTCTTACCCGAAAATGGCCCGGTTGGAGATCTCACACACACACACACACAGACAGAAAAGAAGACGAGAATCCCACAGAATTTGTTTCTTGTTTTTCCTTCGCTTCATTGGGTTTTTCATTTTATTCTGTAATTAGGTTTACTTTTCCTATACCACCAGCTAGCGCCGATTGATCGATCAAAGCATAGATAGAGATACAGGCTAATAAATCATTTTTCCATTTTCATTTTCCACAATTTCCCTGCCCTTTGCTCAGTCTAAGCAAAGTGAGAACTCACGACCGCCCGCGGTCGAAAAAAAAAAGTTCTCTGTCAAAGGCTATTAACCCCATTTTTATTCGTTTTTTGTAAGTTTTAGGAACGCTCCACTTGTTCTCTTCCTTCTGCCCTCAAAAGAAACCAAAAACAAGTTGCCCAAATAAAACCACCAAAAGCAAACCAAAAATTGTTTCTTCAAACAAAAACCAAAAAAAAAAAAAAAAAAAAACTTTAAGAAACAGAGCGAAAAATATAAAGAAAACCAAAATGTAGAATTTTTTCATGTTTTGATCGTGGCTAGAAGATTGCATGTACACATGAGAGCTAAAGTGATGGCAGGAGGTGGCTTGGAGAGTGGAGTGATGCACATAGTGTTTTGATTAATGTCAGTTTTGACAGCTGTCCAAGGCGCTGTAATGCGCCTCCATCAAGGCACTTCAAATTTGGAAGAAAAGGTCTCTCTGCCTCTTTAAAACATTTCCCCTCCGTCACACACAAACACACACACACACACACACATTAAAAACACTAATGGAAAATGTCTAACAGATACTAATTACAAGATCTGAATACTTATTTTGACTATTCATACATATGTACATATGTATATACTTACTAACAAATTTGCTGCTGCTGCCTGTAACCAGTTCATCAGTTCAGTTCCCGTTCACCCAGTGAACCTTGTGACCTGCTGGGAATTGTAGTGCGATTTTCTCATAAACGAAAGTAAGTTGACCATAAAAAAACCAGAACCACCTAAAAAAAACCCAAAAAACCACCGTGCCCATTTAAATGTGCGTGAGGTGTATAAATTGAAGTGTTGGACACATTTTGCCAATTAGTTCTTGCCGCACAGTAGTCAACGAATGTTGGAGTATATGGAGTATATGTCATTGCTCCGTTTGCTGGTGATTGCCATCAATTGGAGTTGGCCAGGAGCATTGCCAGTTTGTGCCCAATACACAATGGACGACGAAAGTTATCTAAATGGCGAACAGCGACCACTATGGATACTTGAGGATCAGCTAATGAAGCGAGAGCGGGAAGATCGACCAGAGGCCGATTATATAACAAGCACGCGGGCTGTCCCAACCACCAGTAGCACACGGAGACAGGAGGCAAGACCGCCAGCTTCCATAACATTTCTAGTCCGCGGTGGAGGCTCACCTACAACTATTTCGCCAGTTCTAATGTCGCCGCAAAGGCGTTTTATGTTGCCACGAAGAGTGCAATTGCCCCATCGATATGTTCAGGGAATGGCACGTGCCCGAAGTATGCCACCACCGCCACGGGCACCAGCAAGGTCACCAAGGTCACAACGAAGACGAGCTCAACATTTGCCCATCTTTGACAATGCACCCGGGGACAATGCCTTGTCGGAGCGCAATTATCCAATATTTATCTATAATGGCACCAAGGGTGAACTTATTGTAAACACTATGCTTAGCCAACAGAGATATCCCATGAAGGAGCCAGTGCCGGGTCAAGTTCTCTATCCGCCATCGACTCCAATGTTTAGGCCTAGACCCATAGTGGAACGTTTTCGCATGCCTGGCCATAGGGAAATGCTCAATTTAACTCTAATACCCTTCTATGCACATGAGGCCATAACGACAACAGAAGCATCCGACACAACCACCACAATCACCACCACAAGCACCACCACCACACCCACACCATTGACATCCTTTGAGACACAATTACCGCGCAGTAGCAAGCGAAAAAAGCGAAAGAGGGCCAAACAATATAGTGCCTATCATTCACCTGAACAGGTTGTTCAATGGCAGCCATCCTATGACACGACCATCAATGAGAATCATCGTCATTTCACAGTCACCGATAGGCTGGAAAGCTTGGTGGAAGAAGACGAAGAAACAGAGGAGGAGGTGCAAAAAAGAAGATCAGGAGCAAAACCAAAACGAAAGCGAGTCAAAATCAACTTTTGATAGAAAAATCGATATCGATATAGTAGATGCAACATCTAGCAACGGTCCCACCCTTTCATCCGCCTTTCATATAGTCTATGTGGACGAGAGTCTAGAGCCGCCAGCAATTAGCAGCAGCACCGCCACCATCACCACCCCCACCAGTTCTGCGATGACAACTCCAGCATCAATCACCAATATACACTCAACACCCATGCCACCCATTCAGAGTCGTCAAAGTTCACGTTATGCATTGAAACGCGAGTATTTTGCATTTCCGGTCTATACACTTGGCAAACTATTGCAAAGTCCTTCCGCTACCTCCCAACAAAGTCAGCGGACAAGCCGAGAAAAAATGCACCAAGTATTGCACTGACCCAGCCAACTCGGTAGAGCAAATGGAATCCAATAATACTTGGTTTATTTTGAATTCCCGGTAAGTTACATCAATTTTCCTCAGTCGATTGTTTAGAATGTTCCCCGTTTTTGTTTTCCAGCTACAAAGGACGCCATCGAACTAATCAATTGGGCGAAGGAGCACCCAAATATTATACATCCAAATATATACAAAGTGTATCCAGGCCGAGATAGTAATAAACACAGAAACAAAAATCAAACTATGCTTGCAAATTAATTGGCCAAGGAGAAAGAACGATAGGGAAAGAGAGAATCATAGATAAATGATTGTTCTCATTTGATGGTGAATAATTTCTATGACATCTTATATGGTTCTATCGATGATCAGTTGTCATTATAATAGAGATTAGGCTTCTTTTCAGTCTCCCTTCAATTCATCCTTCTCCCCTTCATCATTAAGAGTTTCATCTCAAACATGATCATTAACGCCTTTCTATAGGTCTCTCCATTGTGAAAGAGAGTTACATGGCCATAATAATAAAGTCCCCATAAAGTCCCATAAAATCCTATAAATTCCACAATTCTTCCATTCTTCAATTCATCGCAAGACAAAGCACTACGAATGTCTAGTCTTTGACTAGAAAGTTATCGTAAAAATGAAGTAAGTAAGTCGTCTCGCCGACTTGGGTATACCATACACCAGTAAAACAAATATTTCAAATTTGTAATAACTAATGCATTTGCCTATTTTAAGAAATTCTGTTCACATGCTTTTTACTAGCATATTTCAGTATCTCGCGCACTTATGCATATAAGCACCCTAGCGCCCCCACCCGCCAACGGCCATCTCCGGCCTTATGCAAAAACGTTTATATGCATAACTCAGCTATTTTTTGTCCGATTTTGATCAAATTTGGTATTTTGCTGGGTATTAGTATCAAATTTAAGTGTGCCAAATTTGATTGCACAAGGTAAAAAATTACGCGAGATATTCGAGTTTTTCAAATTTCGGGGGCGGAAAGGGGCGTGGCAAAATCTTTATACATGCAAAATGAGCGCATTTACTAAGCAAATATACATACCAAATATGGTGTATCTAGCTACAATAGTTTTTGAGATAAACGTTTTTTTTGAATTGCGGGGGCGGAAAGGGGCGTGGCAAAAATTTGAAATAAACTTGATCACTCTACATACTACATGAGCCTACATACCAAATTTGGTGGCTCTATCTCTTATAGTCTCTGAGATCTACGCGTTCATACGGACGGACGGACGGACGGACGGACAGACGGACAGACGGACGGACAGACGGACATGGCTAGATCGACTCGGCTGTTGATGCTGATCAAGAATATATATACTTTATGGGGTCGGAAAAGCTTCCTTCTGCCTGTTACATACATTTTGGCGACTTTAATATACCATTTCACCCTATGGGTGTATGGTATAATGAAGCTTAAAAGTGGTTAAACACAACGAAATATATGAGGCATTGCATAATCAGGGAAGGCCAGGGAGGGTCCAATAGATTGCCCGCAATTTTGTGACCCAAATACCAAAAAAAAAAAAAAGAACAAAAACAATGAAGTAAGTAAGTCGTCTCGCCGACTTGGGTATACCATACACCAGTAAAACAAATATTTCAAATTTGTAATAACAAATGCCTATTTTTCAGAATTCTGTTCACATGCTTTTTACAAGCATAAGTATCTCAGTATCTCGCGCACTTATACATATAAGCACCCTAGCGCCCCCACCCGCCAACGGCCATCTCCGGCCTTATGCAAAAACGTTTATATGCATAACTCAGCTATTTTTTGTCCGATTTTGATCAAATTTGGTAGTTTGCTCGGTATTAGTATCAAATTTAAGTGTGCCAAATTTGATTGCACAAGATAAAAAATTACGGGAGATAATCGAGTTTTTCAAAATTCGGGGGGCGGAAAGGGGCGTGGCAAAAACTTTATATATACAAAATGTGCGCATTTACTATTACCAAATTTGGTGTCTCTAGCTGCAATAGTTTTTGAGATAAACGTCTTTTTTGAATTGCGGGGGCGGAAAGGGGCGTGGCAAAAATTTGAAACAAACTTGATCACTCTACATACTACACGAGCCTACATTCCAAATTTGGTGGCTCTAGCTTTTATAGTCTCCGAGATCTAGGTGTTCATACGGACAGACGGACAGACGGACGGACGGACAGACGGACATGGCTAGATCGACTCGGCTGTTGATACTGATCAAGAATATATATACTTTATGGAGTCGGAGAAGCTTCCTTCTGCCTGTTACATACATTTTGGCGACTTTAATATACCATTTCACCCTATGGGTGTATGGTATAAAAACACAGAATTGAAGATCAACCAAAACAAAATTTTCCCCTCCAACTGTTGGTGGAAAATGTGTTAAATAAAAATCGAGTATCGAGTCATCAAAAGGTAGAAAATTTTTTATGGCCAATTCTAATGTTGAGCTGTGAGCGGAACCCTTTTGAACTCGACAAACAGTGAGAGGGGAGGAGAGGCCACGCCCCTCCTCCCGACCACCACAGCTAGCCGTTAACCATGGCTAGGTCTCTCTCTCTTTCTCCCTCTCTAACATCGTTCATTCAATCATTTTGTCAATGATCTAACGTCGAGGCTTTCTATTCTAAACGCTTGTTCATTATTATTATTGATTTCCTTAGCTTAGATTTCGCTCTTATGTTCTATTCTTGTTTTTGTTTTTCTTTTACGTTTCATTGTTTTTTTTTCTATAGGGGTGGGGGAGGGGCGAGATTTTCCAAGCCTGCAATTAATTTTCTCGTTGTTCTAGCATCGATGGTAACCCCACCTTTTGCTTGGTGGAGAGATGAAACCCGCTTTGGTGTCGGCGTTCATCCATCGAGCCATGGCTGTGGGGCACAACTTTTGTGCCCCCCACTCCCACTCTCTCTCTCTCTCTCTCTCTCTCTATCCTTTCCACAGCTTCCCAAGTTGCCACCCCAACCCCGAACTAAAAGCAGAGAGAAAAAAATAAAAAGTGGCAGCTACATTTGGACCGATCAGCTAGCTATAAAAGCTTGACTTTTGTGTGTCTTTGGTTTTAGAACAAATGCAGCTGCCAATGCGAACAGAACGCGCCAATACACTAAATATTTTTTTACACTAAAGAACAAAAACTAACTAACTAAACTCAAGTGAACAGCAATCTAATTCAAAATGTTGGAATTCTTAGTGGTATGAGCAAAAAAGGAAAACCTCACCATTATTTTTATTTTTGTTTCAAGTGAAAGTGTATTAAAGTACTGAAAAATAATATCAAAAAACTTGAAATTTGTGGATTTAAATAATAAAACCCATTAATAATAAAACGAGAGAAAAAGATAATAATAAAAGAGAATCACTAGAAACTGAAGTTGTATTTTCTCTTCTTTGAATGACACTTAAAACCGATTGATACCAATTGCTGGATTCAATATGAATCCAAATTGATTATAAAGAACTAATATAAGTATACGTATACTTCAAATTTTGTCGAGTGATTTAATAGTATGTAGGCGACTTAAATTAACATCGTAGTATTTAAAAAGTTGTAATTTTGAAATGTTTTAAAACCTTCCGTTGACTTGAACGTTTTCTAATAGTTTTTGATCATTTTTCACTCTTGAGTGCTAAAGTAAATGCAAGTTTTTCGTCAATTCTCATATATTAGAAAGCTTTCTGATCCTTTTTTTCAATATCGAAATGGCCTTATTTTTGCATAGGTTGAAGTAACTTCATGTCTTGTGCAATGAAATACTCAAGAAGTAAATAGTCTTAACCTCTTCGATTCTAGCAATGAAATGAGGACAATAAAGTGTAAAAGGAATGTTAGGCAAAAGGAATTACAAATAAGAATTCGGCAAACAATTATTTTCAGACTTACACAAGCAGATTATCATTATTGTGTTGCTCTTTAAATAAAAGTTATTAAAAACCATATGGCATGGTCTATTAATATTGTCTCTTGTGTGTGTGTGTCTTTCAGATCATGGGAGTCCTTTGGGTATATCCAACTGACTGCAATGCTTTCTGGTGGCCAAAAACAAGCACGTAAGTCCCGCAAAAATGGCAAAAAACGAGATGAGATTTTCTCTTTTGGCTTTGGATTTAATGGTAATTTCGATTTGGCCTTCTCATTGGCTTTTTTTTTTTTTTTGCAGAGAGGCGCCAGTGAGCGGACCACAACAGATGTTGCAACAGATTCCTTTGACTTATTTCCGTACGTACACGTATCAGCCGCTAGCTGGTGGACCATTTAGTATGCCATTCTTTGGATTTGGTGCGGCTCAAACTCCATTGCTGGCGAATCCCACGCAATTCGATCCGTATGCGGTAACCAGCTATGCGGCAGCTAGACGGCATGATAATGGTCCGGTTTCGCTGGCTGCAGGTCATGCCAAAAAAGGATGTAACGCCTCCAGTTACCGCTACTACTAGCGATAGTACTAGTACGAGTACGACATCAGCTCCAACCACAACAACAACGACGACGACAACAACTACAACGCCAGCACCAACAACCACCAGCAGCACCACCACCACCACAACCACCATGAGAAGTAGTAGCAGCAGCAGCAGCACAACACCAGCATCATCAACCTCAACTAGATACCATCTCGGCTCTACAGATGGAGCCGCCTATGCCGCCTCCTTGCGGTATGGTCCTGGCCTAAACAATGCCGAATATCCCACATACACCAGACGGGTCAATCAACTGTACAATGCCAGGCCACAGTATCCCTATCCTGATTACTTCAACTATCAGCAACAGCCCCAGCATCAGCAGCAGCAACAGGCACCATTTAACCCAGTGGCTGAACAGCAGCAACAATTTGGAAATGTGAACACAAATGGCAATAGAGGAGCTCGCATACAATTTGTACCCTGCATGTGCCCCATTAGCATGCCCAGTCATTCGATGGCTTCAGCAGGAACACCTTCAGGCATAGCCATTAGCAGCAATGGCAATGGCAACAGTGGCAGTGGCAGCGATTCCAATTCACCCACCGAACGCAATATTGTGGACCTGCAAGCACGCAACATTATAGATGGTCATGAGCTGCTAGCTGAAGCCAACTCCGAATCCGAGTCCCATGGTCCAGCTGACACTGACTCTGATGACAACGAACAAGAGGACCAGCAGCAACAGGACGATGATGACGACGACGACAACCATGAGGAGGAGGGGCACCAGGAGCAACAAAAACGTGGAGAGGATGCATTGAATGACACACCAGAGGGTAAAATTCTTCTTGAGGCGCAGGAGACCACGCCCACTGTAGTGTCCAATAGTTTGGTTTAATTAAGGCCATGCTTCTGGCCACCTGCCACCCAGACTGAAAATGTATGTTATTACACAGAAAAACAAACAATCACGAAAAAGCAAGGGCATTTTACTTACCAATGGACATATTTTTTTTTTAGTCGAATAACTGAATAAATTAATAGAAAAATATTAAAGAAGAATTTGTCGTCTCTGTGGGTTTCCAGATATCCTCTGACAACATATTCAAATGTCAAATTAGTTATCTAATATTCAAACAAACATCTTAGTTTGTCTCATATGAATTGGTATTCTGGTTGTGCCTGTGGTAGCTACATATGTATAAGTATACTATAGTGGTCTGATCCCAAGAATACTTGCAAATTTTAAGTTCAAAAAATCTACCAAACTATGCGTCGGACTGTTGGAACCAAAGTCTCTCTACCCATTTTTATAAAAAGCTTTAATTTCCTCACAGTGGCTTTTAAACGAAAGGCTCTGATTTAAACAAACTAACATGAATCGGATATAGATTTGGCTCCCCATTCTTGTCCACAGATCCAGGAGAGATAAAACCTTATACTCTTCATCGGAAATTACTGAAATTACTTAACCGAAATCTCTTTGAAAATACTTTTTAATTTCGATGTCTCCGTTTTCCAAACAATTGCAAGGAAAATAAATATATTTTTTTTTTTTATTTGTCGTTTTTATTTATTTATGATTCATATCCATCAAATACATTTACACATTCATATATATATATATACATATACATAGATATACATATATATATATGCATATAGTTCTAATACTTTGCGAATTCTTTGCCGATTTGCTGATGACAATTGATTACGTTCATCTAACTTGAACTTTTCATCCTCGACAAAGGAGAGAGTGAGAGAGCACATTTTATTCTTCTCTCCATCTCCATTCTTTATTTTACTTTGTCTTGTTCTTCTTTTTTTTTGTTTTTGTTTTTGTGTGAGTGTTTCATTTAACAATTATAATTATATAAATTACATATCTAAACATATACCTAGTTAGATTTGTATGAACTTGTGCTTCGAGTCTTTGAAGTAAAGAAAATTTTTCCCAAAGAAAATATTAACATAAAAACAAAAAAAAAGTTACATTTCTTTGTTGTTTACAATTTGTTGTAAGAAAATTAAGTTTTCCTTTTTTTAATTTTTACGAATTTATCTAAATTTATATGTATGTATATAGTAATTTATAGTTAAATAGTAAGTAGTTTTATATATATGTATATATACATATATATAAAAAAACTATATAATATTAATTTAAGAAAATACATAATTAGAATTATACAAATTACAGTTAAACAAGAAAAAAATATATAATCAGTCATTTAAGTTATTTTAGATATACATATACAAATACACGCATAGCTTAAAAAATTGTCGTATTTAAAACTAGGATCTTATATACTCAAAAGAAATCTCATCCCCAAATGCAAGGGATGCAGATCTTTACATATTTCGATATATGTCTGTATATATATATATATCGATTACTTAGTGCTAAATTGATTTGCTTGTAAGTCTGTGTGTGTTTGTGTTGGAAAAGAATTCGTTTGTTTGGGTGTGTGTGTTTAGTTTGCTTTAGTTTCACGCTTTTGGTTTACTCTCCATTTACTTCAATCCTTTTCTTACTATTCACTTCATCCTTTTGTGTCTTACATGCTAAAAGAATTGCATTAATATGGCCTATATTTATGAGAGAAGACAACAACTTCTCTTTGCATCTTCTGCGTCTTAATTCGACAAAAAAAAAAAAAAACAACACACACAGATGATTTTTGTTTTTGTTGGTATTTGTAGGTATATATGTATATTTTGTTTGTTTTGTTTTTTTGTGTCACTTGCCTTAAAGGATATGCTATATGTTGTTGTTGTGTTTTCTATTTTCCCCCTCCAAAACATTCCTATTTTTTTCTCGACTTTCTCTTGCTTTCTTTCATTCATCTAATTCTTCTGTCTGATTTCTGCTTTATAATTTATTTCTTAATTTTCTTTTTCTTCATCGATTGCATCGACTTGAAAACTTTTTTTACCTTTCACTGCTTTTCTTTTTGCATTTTCTTCCTTTTCTTATTTCTCTTTTTCTGTCACTCAAATAAACAATAATACACACTAAAAATCTTCGGCTAAACATAATGAGATTGCTCAAGAAAGTTATACAAAAAAAAAAAAAAAAAAGACACGAATGCTTGTTAGGTATAATCAATTCATTCAATCATTCACACTCTCATTCATTCGGCCATTCATTCATTTCACTTAAATCTCGCTTTCGTTTCACTAAACTTTTTGCACACGCTGAACACAAAGAAACCGAGCAAAATACACGTTATCACAAGTTTTTTTTTTGCTTTTCGAAAAAAAAAAAACATCAAATGGGTATGTATGTTTCAAAAGTATTGGGCGTGGCAGGCAACACACAGACATACACACAATAAATTAATACACCCAATAAAATAATGATAATGAAAAAAAACTCACGAAACATAAAACTTAAAATTACGTAATTTAAATTAATTAAAGTTAAAATTATTATGCATAGTCAAAGAGGGGTCTGGGGTTTGGGGAAACATTTTAAAAAACTAAATGCTGATTAAATCTCAGATCTCTGGTAATATATAGATATATATACATATATATTCAAATGTAAATATATATGTATACATATATAAGTAGGTACCACATAGCAGAGCACCAGTGCAACAGTTAAAACAAACGTCAATTGTCCTCCAGGGGAGACATCGTGGATGGAGGGTATGGTGGACGTCGAGGCGGAGGATGAGCAGCAGATTTGATTTCCGCCCATGCCTGAACTCTAGATTTCCGTTTCCGTTTGTTTGTCGTGTTTCCCTTTGCAGGCAAAATCTTGGCATTGATCTAGACAAATGTCTCTCTGATGACGGTGCTGCTGCTACTGGTGCTTGGATCTTAGAATTCCGTTGATTGTCAGACAAATGATGAGAAACCGGGCAGTGGTGCCCTCGATCTGGCCATATTATTGACAATAATCTGGCCACCATTGAGGCTCATCACTGCACTGCCCTCGGGCTCCGAGTCAGTGTAACTGGAATAATTGCGCACCGGTTTGGTCTTCTTCCACGATTGCCGCAGTGAATCATTCACATTGGCATAATGATTGACAAACGAATGCGGATCACTGCGCACGCTTTCATTCTCACTTTCCGAGTGCTACAGAAAAACAGGAAACAAAAGCAAAGGGAAATACCATATTTTATAAGGTTTAAAGTTCAAGTGGTCTTCTTTGTCTTCTCACCTGTGATGCCTCCGAGCTGCTCACTTCTGATGGCTTTTCAGTGACACTGCTATCATCGGGATTTTCATCATAACACTTGAGACTCTCCTCATCACTGTGATAGGCCACCGAGGCGGGTGATGGTCGTGGCGGTGATTTTCCCAGCTGCAGATTTGTTGGCGGTCGATTTGTTGACTTACGTCCCAGTGTGCCTAATGTCCCGCTGCGCAAAGTGCCCACGCTATTCAGTGTTCCAGTGCCAACGCCATGACGTGAACGATATAGCTCTAATGCCAGTTCCTGGCGTTCATCAATTGACATGGCCATTGATTCCTCTAGTGTCTTTTGGGCTTCTTCTGCAAAGAAAAATTCGTGTAAAATTCATAAACCGTAAAATTCTCTCTCTCTCTCTCTCTCTTACTTCCTCATTCGAATTGATCTCAACTTACGTTTATATTTATAACTCTTACTCTTCACACAAAGCACTGCAATGACCATAACAATGATCACAATTGAGGTGGCTGCCAGGGAAACCATAAACCAGGTTTGCCTATAGAATGGTTTATGCTGCAAATAGCCATACTCCAAATGCAATTTCGATGGCGTTAATATTGAATCCTTAGAGTATACAGGAAATGAGATGCCATAGCGATTATAGGCAATCACACGGAATGTATATGCCGTCGATGGCATCAAAATGTGATAGCTGACGGTAAAGTCTTGCATAGGACCCTTTTTAGTTTGCTCGATTTTTGTCCAACGCGAATCATCTAATATCGAATAGATTTAAATAGATTAAGTTTAGTTTAATTGTCAAGGTCTCCAGAAAACGATAATCATGTACTAGTTAGTTAGTTTGATCTACTACAATACTTACAAACAAATGAAGGTTCTCCTTTTTCTACGCAAGCAATTTTCAAAGAAATTTTGTACGTTATTTAGTTTTTATTTTGTGTTATCACCAAAGTATCACCGAAAGAAAATATTAAATATGTGGGGGAAAAAGTAGAGGATTAAAATAAGAATAGCCAAAATTGATTAGAGAATAGCCAAAACCAAAGTTTATATTGATTATGAATATGCTTATATAGAACAGTTTACGAAACTATAATCTACTTTTTATCTGTTGCCCGTGAAATTACGGTTAGGGAATCAAAAAAGATTTGTAAATATATGTAAATGAGGATATTTAGAGATATCCTGGCACTTTCGACTATATGGTTCATCTTATTTTCAACATACCTTTCAAAGGTTTTTAACCAAATTGAAACAATTTAAAAAAAAAATCATTAAATCAAAACTTACAAAAAATACACGCTAAAATGTTTCTACATGAAAGACGATTCAAATTTACTAGGTTTGTTGTAAACAAGTTGCCCCAATGGGCCAATAGTTAATTGATTTAATGACCTTAAGTCTATAAAAAACTTCAAATTCGTAAAAGAACGTTATCATCTCTTTGATCTACTATTACTGAATTCTGTTATATACTCTGAATACCAAGACGACATGGAAAAGCAAAGTTTGATTAAACTCAGGGAGAATGATCTTGTCATATTCTATTCAACAGATCTTAAGAAATACCATTGCCAGGATAAATTAGTTCCTTACTTAACAACAGCAAGAAATGTATGGCTAAACTTATAAATATATGTGAATAGAGTAATTTACTATCCGAATGACTTACCTCGTTTCTTGGCCTCAATGAGATAACCCAATATGGGACCACGACCAGAGGGACCATTGAACCAATGCATTTCGACGCTGGATAATGTCTTACTCAAGATAAGGTCACGTGGCGCAACGGGTGAACCTTCTTGGGGACCTGTGGTCACATTCTCACTAACAGCCGGCCCATAGTCCATTGTCTGGGCACGCACTGTGAAAGTATAGGTGACCTCCTCTTCAAGATTTTGGACACGCAAAGTTGTATTTGAGACCTTTTGCTTCACCTGCTTGCTGAACTCTAAAGAAATGAAAAGGTGAACGTACTTTTTCGATTAGCCACAAGAAGTGGGAAATAGAATAAGGGGTTTACTTACTTTCATTTGCCTCAGTTGTCTCATAGGTAACTAGATAGCCAAGAATTTCGCCATTACGGAACTTCGGTGGATCCCAAGTGACCTCTAAACTTTGCATGGTAATATCGGTGAAGCGTAAATTAAGCGGTGCACTCGGTACACCTGGCAGAGTCTTCACTGTAATGGGTGACGAGCGTGGTCCATCGCCAGCTGGATTGAAGGCCAACAATTGGATGCGATACTCGGTAAATTTATCGAGAAAGACTAGGCTATGGGATGTAGCTGTTGCCGAGACGACTTCGATTTCCTCCTCCCACTTGCGACCCGGTTCGAGAGCTTGGGGTGAATAGGTGACCAAATAGAAGATCTTATAGCCCAATATATCACCATTTTGCATGCTCTGCTTGGGTGGTTCCCAGCGCAAACGAACCTCCGTGCTGGAAATGGGAGCAGCATCCACTTCGCGGGGCTCCCCGTGGGCACAGCCTCGCCCACATAGACGGCAGCTGGCGGCGTTGCCGGTCCTGGACCTTGCGAATTGAATGGCAAGACAACAATCTCATAATTCCGATCCTGCTGCAGATCGGAGAGGACAACACTGTTCACATTGATGCCCATCACATCGGTTTTCGGTGTCGACTGGAGGGCCGTGGGGAAATCTGAGAGTTGTTGATACAGAATGCGATAGCCACCAGTGGCCGCATCTCCATTCCACATGCCCGTCTCCAGGGCATTCCAATGGACACGCACCGAGGTGATCGTAATGGGCACAACCTTTAGGCCACCGACTCCAACAGCCGGTGCTGCTGGCAATGTGCGCACCACAATGCTCTCCTGGCTAAACACCGAGGGTCCCAGATCATTGGTGGCTTGTATGCGGAACTGATAGATTGTATGTGGCTTCAATCCCACTGCCGTATACGAGCTAAGGGCGGGATCAACATGCTCTGGCAACGATTGCCAGGGACCTTCATTCTCACGCATCTGCACCGTATAGAAACGCAACGGGGCAAACCCATCCCGGCCCGGTGTCCAACTGAAAGTGATCTGATGTGCCTGAATTTGACTACGCGACACTTGCGGCATCGATGGCGGTTGTGGACGTTCTCGATTATTGGTGGTGTACACCAGAACCGTCGCCGTTTTGCCCCAGCCGAGGCGGGTTTGGGCCGTCACACTGAAACTGTAGTAGCGCTCCGGCAACAGCTGTGTGGCCCGGAACAGTCGATCCGAGGGCGAAAACTCACGACTATAGTTCAGATTCGAACTGCCATTTAGGGTGTAGGTCACTTGATAGGCTAGTATCTCACCGTTCGGATCCTCGGGCTCATCCCAAATGATGCGAGCCATCGAGAAAGTGACATCCGGGAAGCTCACATTCGATGGGGCACCCGGTGTATCTTCAAAGGTCTGAACCCGAACGGGCGGCGTGCTAAGAGCGCCATTTCCCAGTCGAGTATAGGCCAGCACTTGGACATGATAGACAACATATTTCTTGAGCTCAGTCAGTGTGGTGGTAAACGAGCTATTATTCGGTATTGTCTTATGCAGGAGAAGTCCACCGGATCCAGGATTACCGCCAGGACCTCCGCCGCTTGTACCAATTCGATCGGGAGCAGCGTAGAATACCTTATAGCCATCGATTTGACCATTACGATGCTGAGGCGGCACTTCACCCCAACGTACCACCACTGTGGTGGACGATGTAGCATTGGCCTGCACATCCAATGGTCCATAGCTAGGGGTTGCCTCACGTGTACGTTCCACGGCAGTGCCGCTATCCTTGGAACAGCCAACATCATTGCAAGCATTCATTATCACCTCATAGACTGTCCATTCCTCAAGAGATTCCAGCACATGCGAGTTAGCCGTGTGATCTTCGATCACAACGGTAAGGGGCACACTCTTGACGGGTCCCGAAGTCCGCTCCAATTGGCGATAGGTGATGTTGTAGCCACGTGGATTGCCAAACCATTCTGTCTGCTGCAATGGAATCCAACGAACTCTCAACTGCTGGGCACTCATCGCCCGCACTGTGACATTGAAAGGCGCATGCATAGGTCGAGCCTGTATGGTCTGGAAGTCCTTGGTGGCATCGGAGGCTCGTGAACTGCCCACCACATTGGTGGCACTCAAACGCAAGCGATATTGGGTAAACGGAACTAGACCAGTAACGGTCAGTGTCTCGGCATCCGGATCACTTATCTCACAGATGGTGAACCATGTCATGTTTCGTGCTGTCTGTGCTTCCACTTTCCATTTAGTGATGCTGGAATTTCCATCGAATCCTGGTGTAAATTGTAGCACCACCGAAAAGGCTTCGATATTTGACAAAGCCAAATTGGTGGGCGGATGAGGCAATACGGGCTCCACGCCAGACTGAATGGTTGCCGTTTTGGGGGCACCACTACCCACACGCGTCCATGCAAATATCTCGAACCAATAGTGTGTCGTGGCCTGCAATTGATTCACAGTCAGTTGAGTGTCCTCAGCCGTTAGATTGATCGATTTCATGGTCTCCGGTTGATCCTTGATCTGATAGCGAACCGTGTAACCAGTAAGAATACCATTGGCATACCGTGGAGGTGCCCAGAGCACTTTCACCGATCTATCGGATACCTCATCGAAATGCAATGCCGTTATCTCGTCGGGCACATCGTCGAGCGTCTTAACGGACACTTGCTGGCTGGCCACGCCATCGCCGGGATCGGTGAAGCATAGCACACTGATATTATATTCCGCAAATTTATCCAATCCACTTAGAATGGCCCCCTGTTCGGCCAGCGGATCGATCAGACTTGGGGGCACCGTTATCATGCGTCGCTCCACATCTCGCCACTCGCTCTCGATGAGGCGCTTCTGCCAGGCCTGAATCTTATAGCCCTGATTGATGCCATTGATCTGTTGCGGATTCGGTGGCGTCCAACTAATTTTCGCCGCCGTCGAATTCAATGCCTTGACCTTCACCTGAGTGGGCGGTGCCTCGGGTACACCTTCTTTGGTCTTGATTTTCGCACCCTCCGTGTAGACACCGACACCCATATTGTTATAGGCGGCTATCTGAACGATATAATCCTTCCATGTGATTAGCTCTTGAATGAGAAAATTCCGCTGCGCCTCGTTCGTGATGTTCTGATAGGACCAGGGCACATTATTATAGCCAAATAGACGATAACGCAGAATATAGCCAAGAATTTGTCCATTACGATGCTCCTCCAAAGGCGGTTGCCATTGAGTAATGATCTCGGACATCGAACGGGCTGAGCCCACAAATCCAACTGGTGGTCCAGAGGGAGCTAAACGAAAGTATAATTACAGTAGAGATTAGCATGTGATGTTCCAATTTTCCCATCTGTCACCTAATTACAAAAGGTGTCTATCTGTTATTAGTGTGTGTGTGTATGTGGAAAAATACTTGTGAGTGTGTGTGTTGGATTTAGGTTTGGTGTGTGTGTGTTACCTCGGTAAAGCGGAAACTCTACACGCATTTTGTTTGTTCAGCGAGAGAGTAAAAACGACGTTTGATGACGAGGCGGTGGACGACAACGATAGCAATTAGAAAAGTACAATACATATTTATATATTGGAGGGTTATAGCATTAGTTTTCATTTATCTTTACACTATTCATGGATTATACACGCTAGAGACACAACTAGAACTCAAAAGCCGAATATTTAACAAAATGAAAACTAATAATAGAAAAAGCAAACAATTGGTTTGACATATTTTACTTCTCTCTAATCCTTAAGGACTCTACATAGTCAACAAAAAATGTAAAAACAAAAATAGTAATTGAAATATATCCAGGAATGGAATTCTCTATTAATTGATAAAATCCATTAACAATTGATGACATCAGAGTTTATTTATATTCAATTTTATCCGATATAGAATTTTTGATTTAATTCATTCAAAAATCACTATTCGCACTATTTGATATTTAAAATCGGCAAGGATCAATAATTAATCGATAGTTTGTGCACCATGGCAACTCTGAAAGCAAAATACGACAAATTTAACTAACTAATAAGTTATTTTCCTTAAGAATGTTTTTAGCGACATTTGTGTTTTTGGTTTCTCTTAGGTCTTGGACTATCTTTATATTCTAAAATAAAATGTAAAAACATAAACTGAAAAATCTTCCAAAATCTTTATCGATGTTTATAGATCGATATTTACAGAAAGAAATTATTTAAAGACTGAACTTCAAAATCGATTCGATCGATAACTGATTTAGAAAAAGTATTTGAAAATCATTTTATTTTTATTTTTTTAGTGTGATGTCACACGAAGACTTTTTCAAATATTACTAACGAAATTATTCAAAAAAATTGAATTTTTGATACAAAATAAAGACAACAACTCAAAAGACAGACAACAAAATTACAGTTACAATAGTTACATATTTATCTATGTAAACACAAGGTGAAAAGACATTGATAAATATCAATTTACGTCTTTTTTTTCGTGGTTTACAATAGAAGCACCAATAGTTTTTTTTGTTCTAGCATATACATATGCAACTATATACAGATAATAGACAATTATATATATACAAAGAAAATCTCTTTACAATTGACTCACCTTCTTGGGGTAACTCCACAACGTTGCTTGGCTCCGAGGGCGATCCTTCGCCCACACGATTCACCGCACTCACACGAAATTGATAGACAGTGGCTGCTTTTAAATTCTCCAATAATATTGAACGCTGATCGGCCGATACATTACTCAATTCGGTTATCCAATTAAGCAAAGGATCTGGTACAGGACCTACGAATTTTTCTGTGATTGTTAATGGGTAGGTTTCGAAGACAGAGAGAGTGAGAGAGCGGGAGCGAGTGACAGAGACAGAGTGAAGGTATAGACACCAGGTGTAAATTGGTGCGTGAATATCGCGTGAATAGAAAAGTGATTGAATATATATGTTGGTGAGTGTGTGTGTGAGTTACATTTACAGTGTGTTTGAATGAGTTTAAATAATGTGCAAAATGTGAAATAAAATTACAAAATTAGTTATATACACAATAAAGTAATATTAAAATAATTATATAAAATTATATCAATAAAAAAGTTTAAAAATAATGTTGTAGTTTTTGAGTTTCAGTTCGTGTACGTTGAGTGTGTGAAACAATAGTTTAGACATAAGTGAATCATAGAGAGGAAAATGAGAAAGAGAGAGAGAAAAAGAAGAACATAAACAAATTAAATATTGATCAAAATACTGTTTCCATTTTAATCTGTTTTCTCTTTTTTTGGTTAAATTCCAAAACCAGTTTACAAAACTTTTCGTCAAGAAATTTTCATTGATCTAATGTAAACAGTTTTCAATAGTTTAATGTCTGCCTGAATGAATGAATTGATGGTTAAATAGTTTCTGTTTTATTTTTTGTCTGTGTGTGTGTGTTGGTCTCGCGCGTCTCTCATAAGATTTGTTTTCTTTTTTCGTTTCATATAAATCAAATTCGAAGTTCCATATCCCATAACCAGACTATACTACCAGATAGTACTTTCTTCATCCCCCTGCCACAAAAACCAACTACTATTACTAGGCAATCAATGATGGTATGGAATGGATTGATGGTGGCGCAACAAACTTACCCAATTCGGAGACCTCACGTCTTTGGATAATAAATTTGGATATTGGACTATTGCCATCGAAGCCGGGCGTCCATGAGACATTGATGCTACGCTGTTGGGGCTCCGGCAGACGTTCCACTTTCACATTACTCGGCGGAAATGGCAGCTCGATGACACTGAGACGGGCTGAGCGCGTCTCATTGCCACCCGGCGAGGTGACAACACATGCATAGCTACCCACATCGCTGGCCCTTACCGCCTGTATCTCCAATTGGCCATCGGCTTGCACGCCAATCCTCTGTGAGTTGCTAATGGGCGCCGACTGGCCCTCGCGATACCAATCGATGTTATATGGCACACTGGGGTCACTGGACACCTTGCACTGCAATGTGGCGGTAAGGCCAAGCAATACGGTTGTATCCACCGGCGGTTGTATGATTTGTGTGCGCACTGTTTGCCATCCAAACGGAAAGAGTGAGTAGCCATAAGAGAAAGAGAAAGAGTGAGAGAAATGTACATTAATATACATGGCATTGCAGAGATTAAAGGCAAACCAGACGCGACAAGTCCGAGACTGAGTCCACTAGAGTCGACCCCGATTCGCATATAGGAAATTAAGTTATAAGGGCTCCCCAATCGCAATCCCCTTATAACTTCTCACTTGACTTGCAAATACACTTGAAGATAAATGAGGTAACTTTTGATCTATTATAGTCTACCTTGAGGGTATCCTTCAGAATATATAGACACTTGACAAAAATATTTATAGCTAACTCTAGTCAAACGATTTTATGGGGTTCCTTTAGTCAAATCCTTTATCTTAAACTAATTAAACTAATTTATTTTCAATAAGAACAATTCTAACTAGAATTATTTCAAATTGACAGGCATATCTACTTCAGACAGAGACATTTATATAGTTTTTGTTTTTCCAAAGTGCATACCTACCTACATATGTGTATATGTGTGTATGTATGTATGTATGTATGTATGTATGTATGTATGTATGTATGTATGTATGTATGTATATATTTTTGTTTGCTTTTCCTATATAGACTTTTCTTCTCTCTCTCTATAAGCTTTTTTCTGCCTTTTTTTTATGTTCGTCTGTGTGCGTCGCTTTTTTATTTTTTTTTTCTTTTTGAGCCCTTTCAGTCACTTTGGCTAGTTGTTGGACTGTTTGGGCCCGCATATGCATGTAGAGGTGGAGCGGGGCATCAAAAGTTCAATGTGCCAGCAACTGCAGGCCAGACATTGTAGTATTTGGCTCTTATTTCCCAAAATTTACAGTGCAGTCCGGTTGATATTTGATTGCCGGACTGACTGGATGACTTTGGACTCATTCCACTCTCTAGGTGTGTGTGTTTGTGTGTGTGAGTGTGTGTTTCTAGTGTGCTTATACAAAAACTATGCCGCATTGACTAAGGGCGTGTAAGAGAGAGAGGCTGGATGAATGGCATTTGCCAATTAGCAGACATTGATGCACCTTTTAGAGTCGGGTCCTTCTATGCAAAAAATATGTGGGCACATATAAAGTCTTTTTACCATACATTGATCCATTCGCTTAAAGGGTCCCTTCGTGTTAGCCAAAATCAACTTTAATTACACACAAAAATCCATAAAAGAGGAATGGCCAACGAACTGAACACTGAAATGCTCTTCAAAATTATCTCAACCATGGAAACGTATGAAAACCTTTTTTTTTATGCTGCTCTAGAGAAAGGGAAAGAGGGAGCGAGAAGTTATGGAAGGGGAGGATAGAATGCAAACTTGTTATGGAGCCACTCTAAATGGACTTTTGTTGGTGCGTTGCTGCGGCTTTGATGACATTATTATTATTATTGGACCATGCATTTTAGTTGATTTGACATTTTAGACAACATGGGCATGAGGCAAAAGCATTTTAGCGTCTGCGGTTATCAAGGGTTTTCCTCGGTCGTTGTTGTCGGCCTGTCAGATGTGTCAGTCGGCGGCTCGGTGGCTGGGTCTGTGTCTATTCGTCTATTTGCCAACCCGCTGTGTAATCATTTGTGGCCAAATACACAAACAAGGCCAAAGGACACAAAGTGTTGCACTATTAGAGATGAGCTATTTGGATGGGTATCACTACTTTTGGAAATTACTTTTTACTTTCGTTTAGTTTTCAATCACACAGATGGAAATCGGGAAAAATCGAATTCGGTATCTACATATGTTCTGTTTATCTTCTATCTATCTTCTATCTATCTTCTATCTATCTTGTATCTATCTTCCATCTATTTTCTATCTATCTTCTATCTTGTATCTATCTTCCACTATCTTCCATCTATCTTGTATCTATCTTCCATCTATCTTCTATCAATATTTTATCAATCTCGTATTTAACTATTCAATCAACTGTTTCAGCTTGGCATTACTCATTAAGTTGCCTATCATCTATGTATGTATTTCCAAGATCATTTCGAAATAATATCGATTTATAAGATTACTTCAAAACTTATTCTTGTCAATCAACAAAGATAATTAATTTTTTTCGGTCATCGCTAACAAAATCAAACTACAAAGAAGAAGGTAGCCAAATTCAATGTAAATGTTGTCAGTACATGAACACGCAGACATACAGAGACACACACACATACATATTCATATGGTTCAAAGGCTTTCCACCTAGAAAACGTAAACGAGGAGCAGAATGCAATCACTTGAAAATGTCAAAAATAAAAATAAAAACTTCTATATGTATATATTGATGCAGAGTGGAAAACCTTGTTAACTAAACGCCTGGCAAGCATTCAGTCAAGAGTTAACTCTCCGAAAAAAAGAAACCCGCAACACCCATTATCTAGCACCCTCAATACTAGCGTCCTTTTCCCCCCGTCCCAAACTTTGCCAACTATCAGCGGTATGTAGTTGCCAATCAGAGAGGAAAAGGGAGATATCAAGTCACTTAAAATCTAACATAGAGAAATAACAAGCAATTAAATTTATTTATTTTTTGTTTCTCTTCGTTTTACAAGGATGCGAAAGTATATGTTAGGGAAGTAGGGGGACTGGGGAACTGGGAATCGGCATGTTCGAGGAGGAGGCTATAATACTCACCTAAAACGTTTAGAAATGCCTCGCCCTTAACGCTGCCAGCCTCATTGGCACGCACACAGATGTAGAGGCCGGCATCGGAGGCTCGTATATTCGAGATAAGCAAATCTCCAGATTCGAGAATTTGCACTCGGCTTGATATCTCGACCAGTTGCGTTTCTATAGGCACACAGGTGTTGTCGGGTCAGGTGGATGGTAGTAGTGGTAGTAATAGTGGTGGATCGAGCATGTGTTGACACGGTTCAAGCAAAAGTTTATTGGTTTTTAGCGAACGAGCGAGCGAGTTGCAGTTTATGTTGAAGTTGAAGTTGTTAGCATTTTACACATTTCGTTGTTAGAGCAAAAAGGGAGACAACAAAATAAACCACAAAAGAAATAAAAACAAAAAAACATCAATAAAAACGAGAAACAAAGTTTAGCAAATATGTTATTAATTAGTATGTAACATGCCACAAATTGAGGCAACAATGGATAACAATGATAATGACGATGATAATAGTCTACACTTACCGTTATAGATCCAGGTGATATTCGGATTGGGTGCACCAATGGCACGGCACAAAATTGTTGCATCCTTGCCATCCAAAGCTGTTACATTCTGTGGCGGTTGTTCCAATACGGGTGCAGAGGCTGTTAGAATAGAAAATGAATGTAATTAGTTACATTTGCATTTACATAGACAAAGAGATTGAGAGAACACTACTAAATAATTTCAACAACAGATTGGGAGTAAAACAAAATAACAACAACAAACAAATAACATGATAAAAGTGTAATAAACTTTCTATCTAAATTGTGTATGTGTGTGTGTGCACATGTGTAGATGTTTTTGCGTGTGTAGATTTGCAAACTATTTGCTTGTTTCGTTTATAGAAATTAACATTAATTTTTCAACAACTCGTAACAACATATTTAAAATAATAAATCTGTCAAAAAATATTCAATTTGAAATTAAGGTTAGCCAATAGCAATTCAAGAAGAGAACGAACATTTGTTTCCTAAACTACGCCAATTGGCAATTGAAGAGATTATTATTCTATAACATTTGCTTATTCTAGGAAATAAATGCAAATACTCGACTCTCTGTTGCATATTTTGAGGAGCAACTTATTTTCTTTTATTTAGATAGACCAAGAGTAATGTGAGTATGTATTAAGAAAAAAAAGGTTTACGTTTCTTGCTAAATTAAATCAACTCTTTCCTGCACGAAAAGCAAGAGAGCCTATTCTTAACCTTTCCGCTCTTATAAACATTGGTCAGTTTAATTTTCTAACTTGTTTTTTTTTTTTTTTAATCTCATATGCTCAACTCTTAAACAGAACGGACACTGCGATAATCTCGTATCAATTTAGTTAATTAAAACTCTTTAATTTCTTGACTTGAAGCTTTGTCATATTGAAATGTACACATATACATACATACATATCGATATATGTACGTGTGTGCATGGGATTTTGATTGTATTTAATGTTTGTATATATAATTGTTACTGTAACTAAATTGCTTTTCAAATTTGGATTCTTTAAGTGTCTGGAAATACCAATTAATACGAAATTAAGCCACAATCAAAAAACTCATTTATGGTATTTGCTGCTGTTGCTGATTTTTCTGTTGCTTCTGCTGTGGCTGCTGCTGCTGTTGCCGTTGCTGCTTTTTGGCCCCGTTTGGCTTTAATGTCAATAATTTATTGAGTTTGTTTTCATTGTTATGACCGAATGCCATGCAGCACTTCGCCCAAAAACCCGATCCGAGTAGTGGGTAAAGGAAGCCAACCACGCAGCTCTCATAAGCTCGAGTCTTTTGTTTCAGCAAAAGTAATAATGTAATCATTTCATATGATGAAACAGCAGCAGCAGCAGTAGCAAAAGAAGCAAAAGCAAAAGGAAAAGCAGCAGCCATGTTAACTACGCTTATGTAAATAAGTGCATAAAATTACAATAAAAATGGCTCTCACAGGGCGATTGTGTGTACCACGTGTGTGTGTGTGTGCGTGTATGTGTGCGTGTGTGTGTGTGTGTGTGTACAGGTTTACATAAAGATATAATGTACTTAAGTGTTGGAAAGTGCTTGGATTTTTCATCTCATTAACACAGACCCAGGCCCAAATAAGTAGGCAACGAAAAATGAACCGAAATTTTATGCTCTTGCCTTTTTCTTTACTTTTTTTGGCATAAAGTTCTCTAGTGAAAGTTAATTTTTATTTAATAAAAAACCAATTAAGTTGACGAAAGAAAACAAAAACAAAATTAACCTATGTACCTATGTGCAAATTTAGTTCCCTAAAGGCAGGAAAAAAAGGAAAAGGAGAAAACTGGAGCCGCTTGCTTAGCTCTGTTAACGTGTTAAAAGTACTTAAGCTGCTCCCCGAGGTGGTCGGCGGTGGTCTCATTCTTTTACTCTTGCTTCTTACACTTACTCTTTCTCCCTCTTCTTAACGTTTTAATGGCACACGCAAAGGGCATATTATGCAGAGCGAGAAAGAGCGCGAGACAAAGAGAGAGGGAGAGAGACCAAAAGTACCTATTACAAAAAGAATGGTATTTTTGTAGCATAATTTTTTGCGCCAAGCTTCACAAAGCTCCTCTCGATTGGCCAGCCGCCTCTCGCTCTCATCGTTGATAAATTTGACATGAACTGACAATCATGTCGGCGGCGGCGCAGGCGATTTATTGTGATGTGCAACGGGGTAATGGCAGCGTCGTCTTCTTCTTAGTCTTCATCGTTGTGGCCATCGCCATGCCATGCCATTCCGCTTTTTGCCTTTATTTCTTCTTTTTGTAATTAATTTCAAGTTGACCCACTAAAGAGGCCCTGGCCCCAGTCATAGCAATAAAAAAACACTCACTGGGAATGGCGTGCGCCAGCGATAATTGCCATTACTTGCCATTGAAGTGGCCAAGAAATGGAGAGGGTTAAAGAGGCTAACAGGGCGAACTGAGACGAGTAAGGAAACATCAGGCAGCTATCAGACAGAGAGGTCGAAATGGCGAGTTAAGTTTAAGAGTTGATGCATAACATTTGCATGCGATTTCATACCCTTATTTAAACGATAGAGAGAGACAGAGATAGGTAATTGTTAACTTTGTCAGGCCACTTGTAACATACACTTTATTGGCATAAGAAAAGTTAGCACTTCATTGATTTACAGGATCAAACTGTTGACCACATTTGCTAAGCGAATTTTCAAAATTTTCACATTCGACACTTCCTTTAACTGAAATCTTATTTTAAAAAACATACAAACCTCTAAAGATTTCCTTCTACTTTAAGTTCTAATTAAAATATTTTTCAAGTCAATAACGCTAATGTATTTTCAAAAGTCTAATAAAATGCAAATTACAAAGGATATGCTGTATTGCAGGCGAACAAAGGATAGGCAAGGTTTAATTTGGCAACATTTGCTTTGTTTGAATTAGATCAAAAAGCCATGGTAAGCCAAGCATATCAATGAAGACATATTAATGCCATCTGCTCTACATTCTTACATACATGTATTTGGTGGCGCCACCTGTTGTTGCATTGAATTGTAAGCTGCCGGATGAAGGCAAAAGCAAGAAAGAAAAAACACGCCTACACAAATGAACAGACAGAGGAGACAGCCAGACAGGATAAAAGGGCGGGCAGGAAACGGCGATTAAAATCATTTTGCATTTTCGGTAAATTACGAAATTATGTAGCAGAGGCATACAGCCGGGCAAACCCGTAGCCGATGGCAGTCCCAAGCAGCCGGAAAATGCGCAGCAACAAGATAAACACCAACAACAACCAGCAATAAGGTGAGTGCTTAAGACGAGGAAAATCCTGACTGACTGTGCCAGGTGCAAGTTGAGCGAGCGAAGATTTACGCCAAGTTAACAAAAATGGCAAGGAATAAAATATTTGAAACTTTGCCCCAAGAAGCCTAAAAAGAGATGTACAGGAGTAGTAGGAGGAGGGTAGGAGGTTAAGACTAAGGTTAGTTCTTGGGGATTGGGCACAGGAGGTGGAGGAGGTGGATGGCAGGTGCAGTAAGCGCAATTAAAATGCAGTCAACTTTTTGGACTACTTAAATGCGCGCCACAGTGAAAAATTTTCTTTCAAGTTATCGTCCTGCCTCGCTCTTTCGCTATCTTTTTATTTTTTATTTTTTTTTTTTTTAAGTATCTTTGAGTGAAGTCTAACTTCTTGAGACTTGGAAGGACTCCAATAAATGAAAATGGCAGACAAAGACAAAGAGAAAGCAATTGAGAGAGATAGAGAGACGAAAAACTTATGGTAGGCAAATGAAAGTCGAGGTTACCTTTAGGTTTTTAACTAAATATGACATCAATTACAACAACTAACGGTAACTTCTAACTATCCAACTAATCGAAAAAGTTTTCTGATGCCAATATACTCCCGGTATATACGGTATACGCACTTGGCCATAAAATGCTTCCCCAGCAGACACAAACAGACAAATTGACTCAAATTATTCTTCATACACTAAAAAGTATATATATTAAATTAAATGAGGCGCAACGCAAGGATAATGCTGATGATGACAATAACGATTGACTGCATTAGTCGGGGCGACGAGTGACAGGGGCCTGGTGGGGTCGGGTCGGACATGAGGACACAAACTCCATTCAAGTTAACTTCAAGAAGGGAAAAGTTTTTCAATAAACCGCAAAAGACGACGAAAATCTTTTAACTAGTTTAACTTGCAATGCAATCCACTACCAGCATCATCATGAGGCAAAAGCAGCAAATAACTTAACAAAATATGCATAGAAATTTTCAAATTTTACATCGTAAGAGGCCATAAAAAATGTTGCACAAAACTCGTCCTTGTCGTTTGTTTCTCTCTTTTTCTTTCACTATCTATCTTTCTCACTCTGTGTGTGTCTGTGTGTGCGCGTGGGTGGGTGTTCGTGTTTCTTTTCCCTTAAGAACTTTATGTGCGACCTATCATAAAAATAATGTGTATGCGTTATATAATCAAAAAACTTATACATCTATCCTGGGCGTATAATCATTGTGATCATTATTTCACTACAATGATTTAGTTGGCATACGTTTTTTTAGAATACCCTTCTTTTCAGGGGTATATTTGTTTAACTAACGATTGAAAAGTTTTCTGTATTTATTTGGGACTGGAGGGAGTTGATTTGTAAGAGAAAATCTATCCATTTTGGTACCCAAACAGAAATAACATTTTTTATAGCATACTTATGAGATGAAATTATGGTCGTTGAGGAAATCAGGACTCATTCCATGTAATATTCATTGACATTGAAATTTCATGTGATCGTCTATCAAAGCCTAAACTCTCAGTGTGCATTTTGCCCTTTCTTCCATCTCTCTTTTGCTCTCAATCTTTCTTTTTGGTTGAATAAAACAGAAATTATGAAGAGGAGAATGTCAAATATGTATTTAAATGTCAGTTAAAAGAAAGTTAGGCTTATGAATGAATAATTATGTTTTTTTGTTTGGCTTGTTGGCTGTCTCTTTCCCCCTTTCTGTTACTGTCCCTCACTGTCTCCCTCAATCTTGCACTCTGTCTTTTTGCCAAGTCCTTGAGTTCTGAGTAAATAATTTAGAGTACAATTTTTGGGGTGACCCTCAAACAGGCAGCAGACAAGGAGACGGAGAGAGAGATTCTTGTTGCTAACTGGTCGTCCGTCCGTCCATGCGTCTCTCTGTCAGTCAGTTTGTCATTCTTCATTTTGTACATTATTAAATTCATTAAAATGTGAAATTCTCCCACTGGCAAAACACACACTCACACATACACACACCGAGAGACAAACAACAAAGTCCATATCTTTGAGTATGTGGTGCGGCGTTGTCATGACAGAAGCACTTGAAAGCGCCTGGGTGTTAATATGGTCTTTCGTAGCTCCGGTGAGCAACAGACAAGAGACATTAAATACAAATTTTACATGAATGCGGATAACTAATTTAATAATATCAATATTGCATATAATAAAGCAAGCATAAAATTCATTGTTTTTTGAATAAACAGACAATTTCAACCAACAATTCAGACTCCTTCATCAAATATTCATACAATATTTTTTCATTTTTGCCTTGTCCCCTTCTTTTGTCTCCCTTCTTCTAAACACTTTGCAAACATATAATTATTTCTTCAATTTAAAGAATATTAAAATTTAATTGCAACACAACAAACAAAAACATATACTAAATACTGTATAATTTTATATGGCTTAATTAAATTAAACCAAAAAATTTTCAAATTGAGAACTTTTTATGGCCAATTATGAAGATAGATGAAATTTTTATCTTGTTCTTTATGTCGAGAGTGTTGAAAAAGATTTAATTTTGTTTGTTTTATTTTTGTCTCTATTATTGTAATTTATATGTATAATTTAAGTTTCTATTCAATAAGTGAATGATTCACCACTCATTAAAAAAAAATGTTAATAAGTAAGCCAAAATCTTTAGTTATTAAATATATAGGAATATTGTTCCCATGGAAGTTAGTAGAAATCCATGTACCAAAGTTTTAAAGCTGAGCTAGTTCGTTTAGAATAGTAAAACGAATTAGTTCACACAAATTTTAATGGTTTAGAGTAAAATTAACCTTATTGACAGCATTTAAACTTGCTTTTAAACAAATACACTAAAAGTTTACATACGATAAATGTCGTTTTAATTTAAAATAGGAAGCATTGAATAAGAAACAACACAATAGTAAATAGACAGAGGGAAGCGGAGAGAAGGAGTTAGTGATACCCGCCCGGATTCATTTTATTTGCATTTGATGAATTTTCAACTAATTTATATTAAATTTTCATGATATATATGAAAATATGTAAATAATATAAAAAGGCCAAGCACTGAAAATCGAAAACACAAACATAAAATTGAATGATAAATATCAACAAATTGCAACAACATAGGTAAATAACATACATGTGTTTATGTATGTATGTATGTGTAGGTGGTATATATATATATATATATATATGTATATATATCTATTGCACAACTTGGCAAAAGCATAAATGTGCATAAAAGTGCGTGTGAGTATATCGTAAAAGTGAGTGCAGTTTGAGTGCCTTCCATGCATAGTGAATTAATACATTGTGAGTGTTTGTGTGTGTGTGTGTGTGTAGGTGTGCGTGCGTGGGGGTGAATGTGTAGTGTGTATGTGAGATTTTATTGTTTGCTTTTTTATGATAATGATAATGATGATGATTATGAGAGAAGATGCCCATACCAAAGCGAAATTCCTTGCGTCTGTTATAGACCGTGCCCATGCCCTGGCCGGAACCTGTACCTGATGTACCCATGCCAGCATGCGAAGCTCTCACCCGCAAAATTCGCGGTTGCGCTAAACGCTTTATGCGTTTCAAATTTGATTTTGATTTGTCTGCGGCTATAATACACATATATATATATAAATATAATATACATATATGCATATATATATGTTTGTCATATTATAAGTATTTAAAATAACCAACATGAAGGCGAAATGTCGGAAGTACATGGAGGGGTGGGGGAGGGAAAAGAGAAGTATAGTTTTCTTTTAGTATTATTTTCAATATATTTATGTAAGTATTGTAAGGCGTTCCTTATGTTAGACACGCTTCGATTAGCATATACTAGTCAGTAATCTGTATATGTATGTATGTATGCAAGGATAACCCTTCAAGGGAAACGTTGAGGATTTTGAGTGGCTCATTTACTACTACTTGACTTACTTTTCACACGTAACCAGGTGCTGGCTGAATTTTCACCAGCCTCATTAATGGCTAAACATTGAAACATGGCGGCATCGTCAAGGCTTAGTTTTTTAATTATCAGCGTATTATCAGCGCTTAGTGAATATCTGTGGGGGAAGAGGAAGAGATGAAAGAGTGATAAGAGATTACAAAAACGTTTAGCAAAGTTACAAATGTTGTGGGAGAACATTTTAGTCAATTTAATTGATTTGATATGTAGCAAATTTGTCTTTAAGACGATTACGAAAGTATAAATCTCTTTTTGAAATTTAGAAACTTCCTCAAGATATTGAGACTTTAGATCTCCTAAGTTCGAGCTTCAAGAAGAGCAATGAGTATTGTAACTATTTATTGGATAAACAAAACTCGGACATTTCAACCGATAACGATATTTATGACAATAGCGAAAACGATTTCTTTTGCATGAAACTCACCTGCCATTTTGTATTTGCGATTCAACCGATTCGGCATTACGATACCATTGAACTTGAGGCGTTGGCTCGCCAACCACATCGCACGGCAGTTGCACTTGTCCGCCAAAGTCACCGTATGTCTCCGCACGTGTGGGCGTAAAGAATGCCGGTGGTTCTAGGATCTGGATTTTGGCCGATGCCGACAGAGTTTCATAGCCGCCGCTGCGTAAACGCACTTGACATGTATATTCTCCCGAATGGGAGCTATTCGCCTGGAGGAGAGCCAATGTACGATTCCATGGATCGCTTAGGGTATGCCGAACGCCAGCTGTTTCCACGGCTAAGCCATCTTTTAGCCATAGTGTTTCCAGTTCATGCAATGGACGAGCATTGGCAATGCATTGCAATTCGACAACACCAGTGCCCAGTTTAACTTTCATATCCTGCGGCCGTATAATAATCTCCGGAGCCACTTCCACATAGGGATCACCGCTTATATTCAGATGAACAAACGCACTAATCTCCTCCTTGCCCAGTTGAGTGTTAATGGCACGAGCACGATAACCTTTGCGATCGTTCTCATCCGCACTCAAGATAATCAATTGATTCGATGGGCTCGTAAAGGCATATTTAATATCATAGCTAAGTGGCCCATCTTCGGATTGCCAGACCACCGATGGCGCTGGTACTGACTCAATTATCGGCATATCAAATATAGCCGGATGTCCACTGATGACAGATAAACGTCCTTCGGTGATATTCTCAAAGATTCCCATATCTAGAAACGAGAGGGAGAGAAAATAGCCGATTAATATATCGTTAAATATACATTTTACAAAAACAAAAAAAGAAAACAAAAACAAGCATCATCAACCCAGATGAACTCTAATTTTGTTGTCGTCGTCGTTACTAATTGAATCAGGCAATAGGCCTGCGGGCAGGCAATTTAACTTAACCTCCAACCCTCTCTCTCTCTCTCTCTCACTACTATGAACCCGTAAGCTCCACCCACTCACGCTCACACTCACACTCGCACTCTTCGACCTCCTTCTAGTGGCCCACTTAGCTGCGCTTTAAAGGTTATTAGGTTCAGTTTAAGCGCACTCCTACAATTAATTAAGTGTTCAAGACGTTGCTCCAAGTCAGGCAGTCAACCAGCCAGCCAGCCAGCCAGCCAGCTATCCAGCCACTCCCAAGCATGAGTCAACATTGCCAACTCGTCGTCATCATCATCAACAACATCATTATCATTATCATCATTGTAGCCGAAAGAAGGTCACCAGCAGCAGCAGTGGCTCATGTCGAGTGCTCGATTTATTAGGTTCAAGTAGTTAGTTGGGTAATGTACACACACACATACACATGAACACTCTCATGCATACATAAAGTTTCAAAAGTGTCAGAATGTCACATATGTGTGTGTGCTGGGTGTGTGTGTCTAATTGTTCGTTACAGCCCTTCAATCTCTTCTTTATCTCCTCCTCTGACTTCTCTTCGACCATCTTCTTATCCAGCTTGTTGTTGTCATTAAGTTCGCATTAAAGAAAAATTTTGCTGGCAGAAAGATGTTTGTTGCTGTGACAACCAGTCAAACCATGCAGCAAGCAGCCAGTCACAGCCACCTCCATTTGATTAGCCATCTATTCCATCCCATTTGTACCCAGAGACCATTTGCCACCGCTCACTGCTCACCACTCATTCACTTTCGATTTCAACCTTCTGTCTCTTCTATGAGGACTTCAATTTCAAGATGAAACCTGAAACGTTCATTCTCCCTCAAAAACAAAAGTTCATGGATGGGGATGGACCAAGTGAAATTATAACAGAGTTACGAATGACTTTGCTCTGCTGTGCCAATTAAACCTAATGATTACTTGATTGTACGAGTGTAGATTATTTTTATGGGGCGCCAAGTTTTATTTCTTTAGGACAAAATAGAAATTTTCTTTCTTCAGTATTAATCGTGCTAACTAACTTTCTGTCAATGTCAGCACTTCAATATATTTTCAAGTATTCGATTAATAAAGAATATACATTTATATGTATATATATGTAAATATGGCATTGTATGCAATATTCTATTCTTTTACCAATTATTTTTAACTAATTAAAATTAACCTATTTGAGTTTAAAAGATAATCTACTTGGGCTTACAAGGATACAAATCCTTAAGTCTTAAGGACTTCTTGCGAATCTTCTTCAAGTAAGGATATGTTTGCTTTACATTTGTAATTTGTGTGTTAATAAGCAGGTACATTCAATTTGAAAAGCTTTAATTGTTAATTGTCACAGAGCTAAAATGCCATTCAATATGTTGTATAGCTTACACAGAATTTGTTATCAAAATATACATGAATTTATATACAGACATGTGCATGTGTAAATATATATATGTATGTATACATACTCACAAATGATGGATAATAAGCACTTTTGATTTACTGCATTATTTATATAACAAATTGATTTGGCATATGGGAAAAACCTGATTGGCATTTGCTAGCTAATATACTTATATTAATGATGATGATGGTGCATTTGACATTTCTATATCCAACTGATAATGGGAATTTTATCAACTCGGACCCAATGCGACCACAAACCAAAAACATGCCTTCACTTAACAAATAGATAGAGAGTAATCAACGTTAGCACTTTCGCCAAATGCATTTAACTTCAAGTGTTTGCAAATGCTTTTAAATAGTATGGTCTGCCCCTATTATTTATCTTGTTGATGTTAAATATTATTAAATGATATTGAAAATTGGTTGTGGGTTGAGTGATGAATAATGGGTTTGCGTTTTCAATGAACTGACAACTATAATACTCATTCATTCAGCCAGTATATATAAACAATAAATGGATTTGTCTGTGTCTGTGTGTGTGTTTAATACTTACAGGCAACAACGACCGTGCTTTTTCACTGAATATTGAGCCAGCATCGTTCTTGGCAATGCACTGATAGCTGCCGGCATCCTCGCGTCTTGTGCTAGGAATGCGATAAAATTGACTGGTTGAATAATCGCCAACGGGTATGCCATCCTTGAGCCATCGATATGTGGGCTGTGGGTAACCTGTGACAAAGAGAGCAAAAAGACAGAAAGCAAAAGATGAAAAAATATACGTTTATTATCATGATATTTAAAGAGGACAGAAATCTCAACTCATATTTGTTGTGCATAATGGAAATGTATCTGTTTTTTTTTCATTTCATTTCAGTTTGGTTTAAATCAATGCGATTAAATCATCTAGGATATTAAAAATGTTGTCCTGACCTGCCTGCTTGCATTCTGATCTTTTTTGTACCATCAAACACACCCAACACTAGACCATTTTCCTCTATTTGTTTGCACACTTCCGGTCTGCACAAAAAAACGAGTCAGATACAGGGATAGACCCAGCCAAAGAGAGAGAGACAGAGAGAATGAGACCAAAAGGAAATCCCCAGTCAGGATGTAAGCAAGGACAATAACGTCAACAACACAAAACGAAGGTACTGGGGAGACACGGAATTGGGATTTGGCTTGCAACAATTTGCATTGTATCCATATTGAGCGTGGTGAAGGGAGGGGGTGAAACCCATAAAGGGATTAAACTGCCGCTATATCCTTACAGTATATAAATATATGGAGCCAATTCGATTACGATTACAATTACGATTTCATAGTTTGTGGTTATATTCAATTTAAAGTTGATTTATACCGGCTAAACCAAAACTAAATACAAACTCCCCAAATAATATTTTCTAAAAATTTACACAACTCTGGGAATGTGCAACAGGATTTAGTACACAAGTGATGACAAAAATAAAAAAAAAAAAAAAAAACTAAATAAGAGGATATATATGTATTATTATTTCTCAGAAGCTTGCAGAAACAGAAGCACTGACTGAGACCAAAACAGGTTGAAATTGGGTGGGATTTAGCTGTGGAGCGAAAAGTCAAAGCTAAAGTCAAATCCGGTCCACTGGCACATTCAACACTCTGTTCGGCAATCGAAAGGGCCGGGCCTTTAGCAAATAAAAAAGGGATCCTAATAGTGATAAAGCAACTTGATGCATACCTCTTCAGTTGTTTGTTGGATTTATAGACTATTTCAACATACATTTTTAAAGCAAATTCAATCATTGAGTCAATTATATTTTAATAAACCTTTCAACCAGTTTCAGAAATAAAATCTACTAGCCGTTTAAACAAACGCCGATTAAATGTTTTACTGAATATCATTTTACAAGGGTTCTTCAAACGTTTCAACCAAAACCGAAGGCCCTTCCTTTCATGCATGTCAGGATAAAATCTACTGTAATCAACACATCGCATGCAATCTAGAGTTTTCAATCATCCAGGGTATCATTAAGCATAGCCAATGGCAAAGCAATTGCATTCAGAAGCATTTGCAGCACTTTGGGCTAGAGTCGCCTAAATCGAATTGAACAATTTTGTGTAGAAGCATTGGAACAGGCATAGATATATAAGGATACAGAACACACATACAGACTGCATGGCTAGCTGGCAGGCAGGCAGACAGGCAGGCCGGGCCAGTAAGTCGGCCAGCCGCCAGCAAAGTCCATGTCAAAATGCAAGTCCGAACGAACGTACGAAAGAAAGAAAGAAAACTACTACAACTTGAATAAGAATCAAGCAGATGAAAAGTTTCTCAAGTGTTTCGGCGCACACAAGGCGAAGAAATAGAACAAGAAGAATGGAAAGAAAGAAAGAAAAGTATAAAAAGAGCAGCAAAAAAGGCAAAAAGTTTTCATCGACCTATCCCAAATCCCATCGCCTCATCCTACTTCTTCTTCTCCAACAACACTAACATCACCGTCTCATCTCATCTCATCTCATCTTTCTTTCCAACCAAATGTGAAGTAAGGGAAAAGTCTATTTGAGCATTTTGGGCAATGACGCTGCTATAAAATTACAATTTGGGGAATGGTAAGGCAAATACACATACACACACACACTCACACGCACACACATCCCAAAGTGCCGTTAGTCAACAGTAGCAGAACAGAAAAAGCAGACAAACAGCCAAAAAAAAAAAAAACCTTTCTCTAACGAAATGTGTCATCGCTAAATCGAAATGAAAGCCCAAATAAGCAGGCCAGAAAATCCCAAACGTATATCCATATGGACTATCCTTTCCTCATATGGGCTTCTCTCTCGGTATGTTTGTGTAATGAGTTTTTAATAACTGAACTGACAAACCCTTTAAGTCCAACTCACACAAAGTTAACCAAATACAAACAACATCATTTGCATTTCTTTGCTATGACCAAAGTCATGATAGAAATTAATTTTTAAGAAAATTTACTTATGCACATAAGCTTTCCACTTTTAAAATAAAAGCAATTAAATTCAATTTGTTATTTGAAAACTGGCCCAACAAGGGTTCAAAATATATTGACCCAGATAAGTATGCTATAAAAATGCAAACAAAAAAACTTGATTGAAGGCCACTGACAGTGACTTATTGTCAAACATTTAGTCAGTCAGTTAGTCATTCAATCATTCTACCATTGTTTACGCAAACTGCATATAAAAAAATAAATACCTATATATGTATGTACATATATATAAATTCAATAAACAGGCAGCGACTGACGCACCGTAACAAATTGCATTTAGATATATATGTGTAAGGATGTGTTCGTCTATATCTGTATGTGTGTGTGTGTGTGCCACTGGATCACATAGTCACTGTGACTCTCCACCATCGCCAACCATTGTGGCATTGTTTGATTTGTGGCTGTTTCTCTTGATTGAAGTGCTCAAATGCATTTAAAAAGACTTTACCCTAACACTTTTGCTCCTCTTTCAAGGTATACTCAAATTGATCGAATGTTTTGTAGCGCAACGTTAACTTATTCATTAGCAACAATTCGTACCAGAAGCTTTATCATAACTAATTTTTCTTCAAACGACACAATAAGTTCATACGGATTAAAGGTAAAGATTGCATTTAGGTGTATTGAACTTTAATGAAACATCGACTAAACGTTCCAATTAGTTTGGGAAAAACTAATTGAGATCAATTGATTGTCGGCTTACCAACACGGAGATAAGACAGCAAGGGTATAAAAAGGTTCAAGGTTTGAATGTGCTGGAAAAAGGAAGTTTGATTTTTGTAAGTAAAAGACATCCGGGAGTAACCATCAAAAGCTCAGTTTCTGTCTCGGTGCACTGGGTCAGAAGCCAGTGAATGGCAACTCTCTGCAGGCCATCCATGCAAACATACCTTGCTTTTCCAACCCCCCGTAAAGACAAAAGTTATCGACTTGAAAATGTCAACTATCAGACCATCTCTTACTCCCATTTTGTATAGGACCGGCCTGGCAGTCAGTTTGTCATTGATACGCATAACTTGTATTGGTGCAGAGGCATTGGCAGTTAACTTCCTTCCTCATAGCCTTTCAACTGAAATCCTATTAAAGTTTGAAAGACATACTTCTATCTGGCAAAACTAACTAAAATTGTTCACAAAGTGAAATTTCCTTGCCTATTGAATAACATACATACACTCTACCCTATCAGTATCAATTTGTCCAGTTTCTGGATTGTGTCTTGTAAGCGGCTTACGTCTTATTAAAAATTACTCAATGTACTTGAATTTTCGAAAATGATGACATAATTAACATAATGTAAGTAAGAAAATATTTTTTGTTTAATTTCCATTTTAAATAATTTACTTTTTTTTGCTTTTCAAGCGCTTTTTTTACACTACATTTTGCACGCTTGTATTATTTAAAACCACATAACATTTGTCTTTTAATTTCTCTCTCCACCTCTAACTTGATAGTTCTTTTTTATTGTTGTTGCTGCTTTTTTACAATATGTATATTTCGTTTGTTATTTTTATTTGTGGCCCTAGTGTAGCATCGTGCGTGTGTCTTTGTGTGTGTGTCAGCTTGTGTGTGGCAACTCTCTGTTTGCACATGTTTGGTAAATTATGCACAGAGGCAATGCGCCGGCTAACTTTGAAACAAAGCCTGAAACAAGCAACCTCTTAGACCTAATATACCCTTTCCTTGAAGAATGAAACAAACCAGCAATTAACTGCTATGTTCATATCCATCACATCCAAGATAGATCAAGCTCTAAACTCTCGATTAAGCTAACAATGTCGCTTTTAAAGGTATCCTAGAAAATTTGGCTAATACTTTCTAAGTGTAGAGTATATTGAAAAGCGGCATAGAGTTCATTCAATTTCCTTTCTTTGGCTTCTGTTGGTGTTGCTGTTGCAGTTGCTACTTACAAATTTAGTACTCGGGCATTTAACCAGAGGCAACACCATGTGTTTGTTTATAGCTCTGTTCCCCTTCTTATCCCACGCTTTCCCTCACTCTCTTTCTTTCGTTGCGCATTCTAGCTGTTGTTGGACTCGAATTTAAGTAAACTTAAAAAAGTGCCCTAAAAGGATTTACACTTCACGTTCACCGCTTCTTTAGGGTCTATTGCTGTTCTTGTTTTATATAAGTTGTTCTTGTTTCACTTTTTTGTTCTACGCAAAACCAACCACACACACACACACACACACACACACACACAGACGCACATATTTTGGAAAAAATGGTTTGTCTCCTACATTTTGTACATTTTGGCTTTAACCACAATATACTCTTGTTGGGTTGATTTCATCTCTTGGCAAGACATTTTTTTTTCTTGTCCAGTTTGCACAGTTTTTGGTTTTTGCTTTGATATGAGAGTTTTCATCTTGTTTGGTCTGAATTATGGCATTCTTTTGATGCCCAGGCAAAACTGTAATAATTTTTTGTTTTTACAAGTGGATTTCATTTTCAAATCCATCGAATTCAGTTTACATTTGCCATCCATGCAAGATTAGAAAATCAAAACTTTAACTTTAGAGTGACAAAGAAGTCTTTAGGCAATAGATTATCATTCAATGCAATTATGCTAAATAAACAAAAATTCTGTATACCTGTTTAAGAAGTTTAATCTTTTTTTTGGTCCTTTGACTAAAAGAAATATGTATGAAATAATTAGAAAAACATCAATTTTTGAAGCTATCAGCATAACTAAAAAATCTCTCAAGGCATTAAATATGTATGAAGGAGCTTGAATTTGCAATCATTTTAGTGGGTTTGTTTCTTTTTTTTTCATTAGGCTCTAGGCATATCGCATATTTGGATTGAAGGCCCCTCCAGTGTTATTGTCCTGCCTGGATGCCTGTCTCACTCTCTCATTCTCTCTCCTCGTTTTTATAGCTGATGGCGACTGTTAGCAGAAACAAAAAAAAAAACGAGACCCAAAAAATAGAAAGAAAAAAAAACTAACCCTTTACCTTTGATTCCCTTCTATTGCTGCTGTTGCTGTTGGTGCTGCTGCTCTTTGGCAGCAAGTTTCACTATTTGGGTCTTTAGAAAAATGCGACAAACAGGAGAGAAACAATAGTTTACAATTTTTCAGCTTACCATTTAGGTTGGGTTTTCTTTTGGCTTCTTCTGTTTGTTGCAAAAAAAAAAAAAAAAAATACCAGCAAAGAAAGAAAAACGGAAACCAAACCAAGCCGCCACGCACAAAACCCCTCAGCCCGCGCCTTGCACTGCCTCCTCTTCGTTCGCCTTTCTCTACCTGTTCTCAGTCTTCTTTAAGTTTTTTTCTATTACTTTTAGCATGGCACTTTTTTTTTACTTTTTTCCCCAACTTCTTGTTCTTCTTTTACTTTGCTCTGAAAACAGCAGCTTCTTCTCATCGTCGTCGGCTTTTGTTGTTGCCATAAAAGTCTTTGTTGCAAGTGAATGCGCTACATTTGAGATGCAACCAGGCAGCCCGCCAAGCCAACAGCCTGCCAGCCCCCCTTCTTTCCACCACCTCCATTCACCCACTCTAGTTACCAACATACCAACATGTACATATTTTCCAAGCAATCGTCACCCCATTTGCTTGGTCTCTTTAGCGCATTGCATTGCATTTTGTTTGGCTTTGTCAAGATACAATACTTAGACTACCATCATGAATCTACACATATTTTTCTTGCTATTCTCTTCTGTAACAAATCTAGGATACCATGGAATTTTTTGTTGAAAATGCCGTCTAAAGTATATTTTGCTTTACCAAAAGGTTCAGTTCTAATTGCGGTCGCCAATTGCCGTGTCCTCTGCAAAATTTTAAGACTGAATTGAACTAAGTTCTAGGGAAGTTCACATGGGGTTTGAGATGGGTGAGACCAAATACTTTATCTAATGCATATTTTAGATTTTTATTGTATTAAATTTTGTTTTATGGCCTCAAAAGAAAACATAGCGAGGCAAAACTCGTTTTTACTTGCAAAAACAAAAACACAAAAAAAGGCAATAGCATCTAACTCATGTGGTAAAGGGGTAAGGAGGTGAGTTTAAGGACACATATCCCTCTATCCAAATATATAGTCTCGTACACATCTCTGTGTGTTGACAGCTAAAAGCGCCAAAGTGACTGAGTGCATGAGCGATGCCGATGTGGATGATGTTGTTGCTGTTGCTGCTGCCATGGCATCTGTGTGACACCAAAGAGCAGCTAAAAAGATTTGCATTTTTTTTGGTTTTCCCTTTTTGCACGGTGTCGCTTCCCCTTTTTTTATTTTTTGTACTTTTTGTTAGGTATTTTTGTGTGTTTTGCCCGCTTGCAGCTTATGCAAAGTGCATGGCTCTTCTGTAGGCTAACGTTGCATAGATCCGCATAAATACTTACACATACGCGCACGCATTCCACACACACACACACACACACACGGGCATTACAACAAAAAACCATCAACAGGCAGCAAATCAATTGACATCAAGGAACTTTTGCATTCTAAAGCTGATAGTGTGAGCAGCACTACGAGTTGACAAACACATTAAAGATGACGATGATGCATGCAACGTACATACACACACATATATTTTTTAGATATATGTACATGTCTTGTGGTGGCAAAAAAGGGAGAATCGCTTGGCAGTCAATAAGGCCCATTCATATTCTTTTTAAATTACAGCTGGGTCCCATTGAATTCGCATCGTCTGCATTGGCATGGCATTTCCATTCGTTCAAATTTCTCTTCAATATAAACTAAACAATATTTTGTATATTCAAAAGGTTCTTTGATCTTTTACAATTTAAATTTTTGAGTAAACTTACTTGGAATTGGAGGATCTTGTATAGCAAATAGTCGCATTTAACCACTGTGAAGTTGCATCACATTATAGAAAGAAACCTTAAAGAATTTGAATTCTGCCCTCTTTATACCCTTCCAGAGGGTATTATAAAATTGGTCAGATGTTTGTAACGCACAGAAGGAGACGTTTCCGTCTCCGTCACACAGACGCAACTCTACACGAACTGTAACTGAAGTTAGCTTCTTTGATTTTTTTTTCTAAATAAAACTTTGGGAATTTTATTGGTAAATTTTTTTTTATTTAGAAAACAATGAGAACCATCGGGTGACTTCTTTTGGCCCACCCTATAGTATAACAAGGCAAATACTTTGAAAGGAGTTTTTAAAAATGTATAAAGGAAACTAAATGTGATGGTCTTTGAAATTTCATAAAATTCGGTAATAACAATTACCAAATTATGGCCAACACTATAATTTTTGTCAAAGTCAGTGTGATTATTTCATTTAAGAAACGTTCTGTATTCTAGTTTGCACAGATATTGTGGTCAATGGTTTTACTTCCTTTATTCGAGAAAATTAACAAATCAAAGTTCACTGTAAATAAATGTCAATGTCAATGTGTTAAAAATGGGAAGCTTATAACTCACAAACGTTCTAGCTGGAATTGTAGTCAGACGTCTTAGTTTATATATTTATATATATCAAATATATATACAGACAAGTGCTTACATTTTGGGAAAATTATACAGTTTTTTCTTCAAAAATTGTATCGCAAAGAAAATAATCGCGTTCTTTTTGTCCTTTGGTTTTAAAATCGTCATAAACGCATATATATATATACATAAATTATATATATTCATACTATTTTAACATGTTTGCTGCTGCGGGATATCAAAAACAACTTATACTTATCTTTTATTGCAAGATGGCCCCAAACATCGGCGCTCCATCCGGTGTTGCAAACGGCAATCGGGTAAGTATGGATTGGCGTGCTAGACATGATTGTAGTGCATCAGATGCCGCCAATGAAAAAGGATCAGTATCAACTTCTAACATGACAAAATGTTTCTCAATCAACATCAACGTATAAAGGGAACAAACAGTTCTTTTGACTCAATGCCACGATACCTGACTGCTGCCTATGCAGGTGGTTCTGGTAATTCTCGTGGCTATGGAATGCCTAATTACGATCGCCAGCAAACTGGAAGTAGCCCCACACCAGTATCCAATTGGCGTGCCCAATGCAAAATGGTTGCAGCACCAATCCCACAGAAAAAACAAAAAGAACAAAAAGATACGCCCATTGAAATCACCAATTGGCGCATTCGTCCAGCTGTTGTCGAATCCCCATCGAAGGAGGAATCTCAACCCAAGACTGGGCTGATAACCAAGAAAGCTGATAAGAATCCGGGTAAGAATTCTGGTAAGAATTGTGGTAAGAAGAATGTCGTCAATAAGATTGACAAATCCACCAAATCAAATGAGAAGTCGATTGTCGAGAATTCTCGTACAAATGGTAACAAATGGGAGAAGCCTAATCCGAAGAAAACTGCCACAGTTGCTTTTTTGCGTAGCGACAAGGCTTGCTATAAAAACCGATTTGAACTGCTAGATACCTCCGATTAGATGAAACTCCTTGAGTTGTGCTGGGTGACGGGTCGCTTGCAAAATTATGATACTTTTGTTGGAGAATGGATCCAAATTTTTGCACTCTTTGGATAATCCTTCAACGTGGTTTATATGCGATCAATCCCTGGACGCACTTTTGTACGTTTTCAACTACGTATTCAACTTTACTTTGAAAGACAAATTGTTTCATGATATACAATATGTACATCAAAATTTTTTTGGAAGATTAAGTACAGGTTAAGTTATTGACCTAATCTGTCACTGTGATTACAGTTAAAATAAATGCAAGAAATTTTCAAGTTTCCTTACTATCTTGTGTTTCTCTACGGCTGCCGCTGCCAGACAACCCAAACTTGGTGAGCTGAAAATGGGTGAGGGGGGCCATGTCCGTCTGTCCGTCCGTCTGTGCAAATCATCTTCACGCTGGCATCTTAAGAGCTATCGGAATAAAATTTGATATTTGAGTTACTTTTAGCCCGGAGCTGATAAAGTATGAAACTTGTCAGGATCGGACTACTATATGAAATTCACCAATACGATAGTATTGGATATAAAATCTCAGATCCCAAAATTTGAATCTGATCGGATAAATAGAACACAAGTTACAGTCAATACAAATCGGCTCAAATCTGCCTGATGTTTACTACGTCATCATCAAATCAACAGAGCACATGCATACACACACACAGACGCAGCGCTACACGAACTGTATGTGTATGCGTGTCGTGCTTTGCTTAGGGAATGATGGAAGAAAATAAAAAATTGTAGTTAAAAGAGAAATAATATTTTGTTTGTGTGTTGATGAATTGAGTTGCAGGGAAAAAAATTTTAAAATGTGAAAATATTATTGCCAAGGACAGCAAGGGTATATAAGCTTCGGCATAGCCGATATTTCGCATTTTAAACCACAAAAGTTGTGATCATTTACCTTTGAATTTGAGTGTCTTGGGGTGTTTGCTTTAATTTGGAAATTTTTCTTATTATTTGTAAGGTTTCTTTAAAAATCAATAATTGTAATTTAACAATTGAGAAGCCAAATTGTGATTATCTTGCAAATTTTTTGGCAAAAAAAATACACAAGAAGAACAATAACAACAGCTAAAGGAAGAAGTACAACCCAAAACGGGTCACGTCCTTGTCATTCAGACAACAAATTGCCTTAAGGCCAATATCAGTGTTCGACTCCTGTGTGTGGGACTGCTTCTCGGTTTCGTAGCAAAAGGTATTCTTCTTTTTGGCACATAATATGAAACCGATACTTGAGCCTGTCAAAAGCAGGCAGATGGAGAGGGGGCGAGGGATAGGACCACGCACATTACCAGGCAGTGAACATGAGCTGGACACGCCCTAAAGCATTGTCGACTTACTACCATCTTTCCATGGCTCAAAGGATTACAGGTATACAATTTTTTGTTGCTGTTTTTTTTTTTTTTTTTTTTTTTGAAGATGTGTTTTAGGTGGGCGCTTGCTTTACTTGCTCTCTCTTTTGTAGAAACCCCATAAAAGTTATTGTTTTTCTACTTCATTATCTTTCAAAAAGCGCGCACAAGCTTGAAGAAACTAAACAACAATGACAAGAGGGGAAGGAGCACAATATGGAAAAGTGTTTACGTTTATGGTTTCATTTTACACCCATCTGGGCCACACATAAACTTGGCCAAGGAACCAACCAGCTAGCCTAGCAACCAAACCACCCACTTACCGAAGGCTTAGCTAAGCTGTCAGGCAGTTTTTGAAGGACAAGTGTAATGTTTAGATGAAACTTATTGTTGGGATTACTTGGAGTGAGTGAAGAAACAAAATAAAAAAGAGTCCAAGACGAAAAAACAACTTACCCAGAGTTTGACACTGTAAAATCTTTGTAGCTCCTTCAGTAACAATGGATCCCGATGCCGACGGATGTGTGGTAAAACGCGGTGCTTGCTGTTGTTGTTGTTGTTGTTGTTGTTGCACCACTTGCTGCTGCTGTTGTTGTTGTTGTGGTAGTTGTTGCTGCTGCTGTGGCAGAAGTGATACAGGAGCAACAGCAACAGAAGAGCTAACAGCTTCTGCAACATAAGAAAAATATAAAATTAGAAATTATATTAAATATAAACACAATTAAATGGACGATTATCTTAAAATATAGTTTAAAGAATGATATTAATTATTTGCACCTTGAGAATCTCTGGTCCAATCTTTAGTTGCTAAAAGAATGAAGGAAAGCTCCTTACTAGGAACTAAACTAAACAAAAAACAGATGAAAGAACTTTACACTTATTCCTAATGAGGATCAAGCCTTTTAGAAACTAACATTAGTTGCTTAACTATGAACTTTTTTCCTATTGTCTTCTATTTTGAAGCAAAGATGTTTAAATTCACATATTTAGTACATTTATTTCAGCCTAATTAACACATTTAAATGTGTTAAAAAATCAATTGTACGAACATTCAATATGGCCATATTGTATATCTTCCTTTACTATCACAATATTTCATCATATTTACATATAGATATTTGTGTGTGTGTGTGTGTGATTGTAAAGTTTTTTGTTAATTAAGAAAATAAAATGGATTGGCAACCATTCGTTAGCATTCCATAACAATAGAAGAATTCGACTGCAAACAAACCTGCTGTACATATACTTTTATGGGTATGAGTTACCTACATACATATGCACGAATATGTACGAATATATGTATTTACGTGCACATATATCTTCATTCAGATCGATTACAGATGTGTTTTTGTACAATGAAACAACGAAAAGCCATCAACAGGAGGAAATGCATCTGGTATATCATCGGGTATATCAAGTTAGCTATACACCAAAAACAAAAATTGACAAACTAAAGTTAAACCTGAAACTATTTTGTGTTCTTGTTAGTGAAGAGAATTAAGTTATTGATGAATACCTTACAAGCAAAACTTTATCGATTTGATTGTATACTCTTTATAATTTGCAAGTTTAAGGTTTGTATTTCCAAAATTTTACAGACAAAATCCTATTAATAAATAATTATAAATATTATATAGTAAATATGTACAATATATTGTCCTTATAAATTTTTGGAACGAATAATTGCAATTCAAAGTGAATGATGAAAGGGTATAAAAAAGAGGAAACATATCACACACAGAAAGTCACATGGATGTATGTATGTGTACTATATGTACATATTATTTTAAGGAAAAAACCAAATATATTTGATATACGTATATATATATATCAATATATATATTTCGTCTTTTCTCACCTACACAATTTCTCTATATGCTATGTCCAGGGCGAAAGGGGGGCAGGGCATAGCAACGAAATTTAACATACGAAAACATACAAATTGTTTAATTTATTTAGCGCTAAAGTCGCAATTATCATTATTTTTTTTTTTTTTTTATAAATTTTTTTTCTATTTCTAAAGTTTTGCCAAACTGCAAGAGGCACTTGATTGGGGGATTCATGTATGCCACGCCTCTGGGCGGGGGGAGCAGTCAGTGGCAAAACATTTTGTTGTTATTCTTCTGTTCTGCACTGACCTCACAACCTTTGTGGGATTATAAATCCATTTACAATGCAAACATGGTCAACAAAAAATATTACAAAAATAACAACAACAAAAAAAAAACTGCACAATAAAAATAAAAGAAATGAAATAATATGTTTGTAGGTAAAACTATATATATTTTTGTTGTGCACAGTTGATGATGGATGGTTAAAAAATATATGTTGGCAAATTATTGCTTTGTGTGTTTTTCGTATATTTCCATTTTGGTGTATTAAAGTTACAAAAATTTTACCAAAACCTGGTTAATTCCATTGAAAAATGAGTTTGGGGTAAGTTTGAGCAGGGAATTAAGTTTGAACAATATGAAATTATTTTTTAACACTAAATGATATGTTGATCTTTTGATTGACCATTAGATGCTGCTAAAGTGCGTTTGTGTGTTTCTGCAAAGTAGGGAATTGAAATTGAAAACTTTTTAGTGAGTTTTTAACCTTTTTTTTTATTGGCTCAAGAAATGAAGTAAGCTTTACTCGAAATATTTATTAGAATAACATTTAAAAATTTGTTGCAACTCTCCATTTGTTGATTTTTTTATTGCCATTTCGTTTTCAATATAGATTGCCTTTGGTTATGCCTGAGTGACGACAATCATGCTTTGGGTTTGGCATGGCCTATTTGACCATATGCAAACTGTTGCAAACACCACCACCCAGAGGCTAGTTATGTATGTATGTATGTATTGTTTGCTGCTACTACAACTAAAGTAGTTATTTGGTTTCGCATAGAAGACCCTGCCAACCATGATAGGGCGTTGCCATGACGAGGACGTTGGATGATGACCACCACTTTAAACAGCAGGGCAATCATGATGAGGGCAGGTGCCACTATTACGTACACCATATTCTTCTTACCTCCTACTCCAGCAAAACATAGTTTCAAACAAAGCAGGCGTTAAATTGCCACTAAGAAGAAAGAAGAGAGGAAGGGAGATGATGTTGGTTACAGGGAATAGGTAAATACACCACGTGGCAGCTCTCTCTCTCTCTCTCGTTGTGTGTGTGTGTGGTTTCACTTTGGCTTGTCTCTGCGGTTTATGCGCATGCGTAGCCCACCACTTGCACAGCATTTTGCATGGCTTCATGGATGACATTTGATATTGGCATGACACTTACAAGTATGACAACATTCTATACAGAATTTGCTACTACTCCTAAAGTTGTGCTCAATTTGTAGCAAGCACTTGAGTACAGCATCCGACCAGCAGGCAGGCAGGCAAAGTAGAAACAAGTAAACTGTGTCACTTTATGCCATTCATCCGCCATCCACCCGCACAAAATTCAATGAGAGAAACTAAGGGAAAGAGAGAGTGAAAGAGCGGTTGTGGGGGCGCAGGAGTACAGCTTTTGTTGCTTTCACAATTTGTTTGTCTAAACGTAAAATGTGGTGGCCAGAGGATGCTCCTCCACCCACACACAGCATTCTTCTGGCAGGACGTGTACATAAGGTGCCGCCACTTCCTTCATGATGCCCATCTCTTCTGATCTTAATACATGTGCATGTGTGTGTGCGTTTATGTATGTATATGTTGAGTGGAAGCATCTGGAATGAAATGTGATATGGGTTTTTTGTTTCTCTTGTGGGTGGTCTCTTTTTTACTGCCAGCAATTTGTTACAATTGAAGGCATCAAAACTAAAGGTTAAAGTTTATATTGCTTGTAACGCTCCTCTATCCTTTTCGTTGTACACGCTTCTATACATTAAGACTTTTAAGCACTGTTATAAACAATAACTGATATACAGTGTATCTGTTATACGCTCTCACTGTTATACTTATACACATATCATTGCTATACAAACTGTTATACAAACTGTTATACAAACTGTTATACAAACTAGTTATTTGTTAAAGTCGATTAACTCGACAGTAAACACTAATATTTCTACACATAACAATATAAAAAGTATTATAAATTCCCACAATTAATTATTTGAACTGTTATATGTGAATTCCCACTGTTATACACCTTCTAGACCAGATTTCCCAATTCTTCAACATTACAAGTTGTTTTCTTGGATCTCTTGGATAAGCTATATAAAATTTTTCAAAGTATTTTAGAGAAGCACCTCAACTGCAACTATTTCTCGCAACTTAACCTAAGTCTACTCGCCATACAATTAATTATTTAATGGCTTTTATACATATTTCTTGAGCAACGATCAAAATGCGTGCCAAGGTATCTATAGTTCGAATTGGTAAGCAGTCTTCTCGACTCTGTATCTTTGCCCCTTTCTCTTTTGCTGTCTGCCATTTTATTTCGATATTTCTTTTTGGTAAAATGGCCAGCTCTTGTTTGTTTAGCTGTCAATCATTTTCGAATACACACACGCTAGTGGTGGCAATTGGCCCACCTACCGACACTAGAACCAGTACCAGAACCACCAACTGCCACCCACCCGCTTCTTGTTCGTTGCTTGACTAATTTTCACGTTGTCTGCACGCTGCACGCCAAGTCAAAGAGAGGAACATCAATCAACGAAATAGAAAAAAAAAAATAAATAAGGGAAAAGCGAAGAAAAATAAAATGTGGGCGCACTCACACATTCATACATATACACATACAGTATACAGACTGTAAGTTTAAACCCTTTTCTTGACTTTTCTGAAGAAATCATTTGATGCTATGCACACATTTGATTAGCAAGTGATTTGATTGATTGAATTAATGCAGGTTTTCAGTTTTCGTTTATTTTGTTGTTTTCCATGCCCCCATGATGAACACACACACACACACACACATTCTCATTTGTGTTAATAGCTGCTTAATATTGAGAGAGTTTTAAAAATAAAAAGTGGTTTGCTTTTCACCCTGCTCATTAATAGATTAACTGCAACTGAAACGCTTCGAGCACGAGGTAGATGGAGGTGGAGTGGGGTAGAGGGCAAGATCGGCAGTTTATGTGAAGGCGGCGCATAATTTATACATAAAACTCATTGTACCGCATGAGTAACCACATGTCAAGCCTTAAATTACATCATTTTCAATGCAATGCAGTGGAGAAAGGGGAGTGAAATTTTCATTCCAAACGACAATCGGCGGCATTTCTCCCCCAATTCTCTTCGTATTCCCTATTGCCCATTCCTAGTCCAATTTCTATCCGATGCTATTCATTCTATCCATTCCACAGCTGACGCTGTCACCAATTGTCGTTTGTCAAGGAGCTCTGCTGTTGCTGTTTGGGTTTTCCTTCATTTCCCTTCACTACGTACACCACTACGTGGATGAACGGATGGACAAACAGACGGATGGACATACGGACGTACGGACAGACACATCTCATAAATTTCACGTGCCAGTCTTGCTCGTCCGTTGCCTAATCCGCGTTCTGTTGCTCGCTCCTTTTTTCCTTTTCTTTGGTGGTGTCACGTGAGAGAAATTACTCAGATGTATCACTTTTATTGCAACTATTTTTCCCAATTTTTCTCACATCTTTTCGTTTTTGTATTCCTTCTCTCGTTTGATACTTTCATTTCAGGGGATTTAGTTGCCACCAATGCAATCTAAATTGGCTATATTTAACTGCACTAAGTTTCAAATCTTATTTACATTGCCAACAAGGGGTTTGGGATCTGACTTAGGGTGGAATTAGGATGGGGTACGGAAAAGAAAATTGCATTGACTGTAAGAATTCAATTTATACATATTCAAGTTTTGCTTTAGAGGACCAAATGTCATTACAATGGTCCCAGTAGTTTTGCATTAGAGCCGCAGAATTCCAATTTGTGAGAGGCAAACTTTCATACAACATATCGAAAGCAAATTGAAGGCTATGGAAAAAAAAAAAAAAAAAAAAAAAAAAGGGAACTAGAAACGGCAGGGTCGGGCATTTACCCTTAAATGACAGTTGCACACACACACACACACACGTCTCTGAGTGCATACAATATGTAAAATACTTTTGTGACAAAATCGAAGACCAAACAACGAAAGAAAGAAAGAAATTCCAAGGGTGATGGCCGCCAAGTTCAAACCCCAAAACAAGTAGGCCGCCCTTAGCAGACCCTTCCGTCCGTTTTCCGTAAACCCACAAAAGCGTCCTTCTCCGACTCTGTCTCCCTCTTAGCAACAACAACAATCAATGCCAAAAGAAAGCAAAACTATTAAAATGCCATTTTGAAATTCTTGGCATGGCGGGTCGTTTGGCTAGGAACAAAAAGACTAACCCGATTCATGCATATAGTAAAAGGCAACTGCCAAAAGAAAGAAAACAAAACAAAAAGAAGTAAGAACCAAAAAAAGGCACAGGAAAGATACTTGCTTTAACAAAAAAAAAAAAAAAAAAAAAACGAAAGACAGAGAAATACTTACATATACTATATAGACGAGCTCGAAGACCTCTTAAACAGCAGTCACTACACTTTACAGTCAAGATTTTACGCCAATATAGATTAAGCAAGAGAAGTCTAATCTTAGGCCAACAGAACGGTAAATATATCCATACTTAAAGCGAGACCAATTGAAATTATTCTAAATATTCTACGAAGTAATCAATGAACAAAAAACAAAATTCAAGGGGGTCATTATTGGGGCTAAAGATTTACTACATTAATTATCCTTTGTAATCTCTGAGGTTCTAAGAGCTTAAAGAAGAGAGGAATTCGATCAATGGGATCGTATTTTTGGAACAAGGAAATGAAGCAGGAAGTTGACTTGATGCACTTCTAGTGTCATAATTGGCATAACCAAAAAAGGATAAGTATTGGTCAAGAAAACCAAATATGAGATTAAGAAACTGATTAGTTTGATTAAGCAAAGTTGAATGGGAAATGGGAAACTAAGAGACTACCAATTTTATTATGTATTAGGATACGGCCTTGGAGTATTCACTATGAGTAAATGAAATGGAAACTACAACCAAACTACTTCCTGGCACCCTCTATTTTACAAGATTTTCTCATTGTTAGATTAATTCTAAAGGCAGAAACTACCAAAGAAGAAGATTCTTGATGTCCAAGGGTTGGGCATTTGCATTTGGTCCCCTTTGACTCCGACTATATGCGTGAACAATGGTCTTTATTGCTTTATTTTAATAAAAAGTAATTTACAATAAAAATCCTCTTGTAATTGTTTCTTCCCATGCCTAACAAATTCCAATGAAAGAGAGAATACCAGCAAAAGGCAAAGAAGACTGATGAGTGGTGTAGTTGGAGGGAGGAAAGGTAGGGGTAAGAAGCAACAAACATTTTCTTGTTGTTTTCCCGTCATTGCCCTTGTCCCTACTTGCTACTACTACTACTACGACTACTACAGAACACAAGAAGTAACAATAAAAAATCATAAAAAGAATTATGTATGTAGCCATATAATTCTGAGAAGCTTTAACACAACAAACAAAACTCGACAAAATACAATAAAACAACTTGGCCGAAAGTGAACTACTTAAAGTACTACAAATACGAGAGAGCAACAAATAAAACATAATAAAGAAGAACACAACAAAAAAGAAGAAGAATAACAACAACAACGATGATGATGCCCGCTTGCAGAAGAAGGGTAAAAATGAAGGTTACTTGTCGGAGGGGAGAACCTCCTATAAATAAAGAAAAACGCGATGAGAATTGGCCATGTACAGTGGAAAAGAAGGGGCAAATATGGTGAACCCCAACCAAATACCAAACTAAAGCAGACAAGCCAAGTCAACCCAGAGAGAAGCAGCCAACCAGCCAGCCAGCCAGCCAGCCAGTCAGTCAGTCAGCCGACAAATGGCAGCAGACACAATGACAATTGCTGGAAATTATATTAAAATAAAAGTGCCATAAACAACAAGTAGCAGACGAACGAATGAACAGCAGCAGCAAGCAAACGCATCAACTTTAGACGTCCCGAGGAGACACAAACTACAAAGACAGCGGGCTCGACGAGACACTACAGGACGGGATTGGGAGTATGACTGGGACCGGGACCGAGACTGGGACTGGGATGATAGGTGGAATGAGCAGAGACTTCATTTATCAGTATGATGCCCCCTAGCTCCATGATATTTTTGTGCTTTTTAGATGGGTTATTGGAATGCCTTCTTCTCTTAATAATTGCCAAAAGCAAAAAAATACTTACAATAAGCAATGGTCTTCAATTAAATAAAGACTTTTTGATACTCTTGCTAGAGAAATACTCTAGATTCCATTTTGAAGAATTGCTAGCTGTGATGCATAAACCCATTGAGTTCATAACTTTTATTCTTAGGGAATAACTTTAATAGAGATTTGATTCAACCCAAAGCTCTAAAACGATATAAGGCTAACATAGCTAATAGCTGGAAGATCTGAAACATCCTTGGAAGCTTCCATTAACTTGTCAGGAAATAGTGTTGCCAAGCTAGTAAGGATTAACAAAATCTACAACAGTTTTAGATCTTTAAAAGAACATTACCCACAACAGATCAAATTAATGATTTATTAAAATACTTAATCGATTCTGGTCACCGATGCATCTTGCCTGCCAATGCCACTGACTCATGATATTCTCGTATATAATTTTTGACTACAAATTTCTAGCTTTGCATACAAGTGAGGACTTCTGAAATGAGTGACAGTTGCTTTTTACTAATTGCACTTTAAATGCATTTAATGGAACAAATACTATTCAAATAAGTTGACTTAAAAGGATTGTCCCGTCCAGGGAGCTTTTACTGTAATAAGATTTGCTTGTTGAGATGATGCAAAAAAATTGCCATCATCATTTTTTGCTTAAATGAATTTCCGTTGCTTGGCACAAATTTCATTTGTGAATCATCTTTTTCTCTCTAGCCCAGTACACAAACACACATACACATAAAGAGAGAACGAGACAGAGACAGAGAGAGAGAGAGAAAGAGTGGAGCATTATTATCCATGGTCGGGGGTCTTGGTCTTGGTCTTCTCACATCAAAATATGTTTGTGCCACTTTTCTTTTCTTTCCATTTTGTTTTTTTTTTTGTGCTGTGCTTTGCATTGCTTTTCTCTACTCTTCTCTGCTCCTCTATTTTCTGCATTCGCACGTTTAAGCCAGGTGCAGGCATTGTTGTTGCTGCTAGCGTGGCTAATATTGCTGCTGTTGTTGCCGTTTATAATGAGCCTGAGAGTGAGAGTCGCCGCCACCTTTCTGTTGCATTGGCTAATAATAATAAGAGCGAGATGATGATAATGAACACAAAGTGCAAGAAAGAGAGAGAGAGAGAGAGAGAGCAGTTTAAGTTAAGGTGACTAAGGAGAAGGGCAATCATTTCAACGAAAATTGCATGCCAAGCTACTTTTATTACCATTATCCTTTGCTTTGCTCAGTTATTGGCCAGTTCTCTTGGCTATGAGATGGTGCCAAATTAATTTTCTAGCATTGCAAATGGCAAACCGAATCCAAGTTCTATTTTATTAAAAGGTATCTCCTAGTCGGCTAACTTTTAGGCCTCCATAGTATCCTTCTCAGCATCAGTTTTGTTTGAAAATGACAAACAACTTGTGCTGCGGCATACTAAATTGAAGCTTTAACAACAAAAATATAATTTTTTTCTTTTTTTATTTAATGAGTTACAAAATTTGGAACTTTTTGAACCCGAAATATGTTTCCCATGTGGGGTAACTTTTTCAATTGTGTGAAATTGTTGGAGTTGCGTGCATGGTAACCATTTTTTAACCAAAATAGGTTGAGAGACGGGAAGGCAACTTGGGTAGGGATCATTAAAATCATTTTCGTTCCTTTCGTGAAATGCATTTTCTTGCATCATTTATACTAAATGCCTTCATATAAATTTAACACTTGACTTAGATTGACCTTTTTACACAAAATTTTGCAAATTTCATTAAGGCACTGGGATAAGGTTTTGTTGTCTTTTCAGTTGACACTTTCTTAAGACGGCCAAGTTACAAATTATTGCTGTAGTTCCGGCTGTTAGTGTTTGTGTTGTTCTTCTTGTTCCTGTTTACATTTTTTGTTTTTTCATTTGAGATATTGTGTTGCAATCAAGGTCGAAGTAGTAGGAAGTACGCTCCAGTTGCAATGTGGCAAGAACAACATAATTAGCGCATTTCCTTGCCACTGTCAGAACGTAGCTGAGCAGCTGCTGTTGGTGTTGCTATTGGTGTTGGTGTTAGCTGTGAAGCTGGTAAGGAGTTGACATCACGCGTGTCTGAGTAGCATTGCAACACGAGAACTGAACTGACGATTCTCGCTCCTTAACACAGAGTGTGTCTTGTCTCTTGTCTGTTGCCACTTCACACACATGAACACAAGCTCTGGGATTGAACTTTCCACCTACCCAGTGCTGGGGTAACGCCTGACATTGAAACAATGCCAGACGACACTCCCACACACACACACACACAAACACACACATCATCATCATCTTCTCAACCCATCTGAGTGCCACACCACACCACACACATGGGAAACTTACATCATTTTGGTCTCCCACTTTATTCTGGCATTCTCCTACAACAACCAAGCCAGCAACGAACCAACTCTTCTTCTACTATAATTAAGTTTTGTTGCCCAAGCGTAACCAGCTGAGGAGTTGGATGAATACGGCTTGACGATGGAGTTGGTGCTGGAGCTGAGAATAGAGATGAATATGGTGGTGTGTGTGTGTCTTTTGTAGTGAAGAGAGGTTGGAAACAACTACCACTTTGAGTGCAATTTACAGCTCGATTAACTGTCACAATTTCTTGTCTCGAATTACAACAGACATTTTTCTACTTTGATTTCGATTTTAATTGCCTTTGCCCATTTGCCCATGTCCATGACCACTTTCTGCATGCAAATCTTGAAAAGTAAAATATACTTTACTATCGATAAAGAAATGCATTACGTTTACATATATACATATATATAGAGAGAGAGACAATATATACATAAAGTTTAAATAAAACTAAAAGCCGCTAATTGAGCAAGGCAATTTATTTGAGGCCCTTCGGTTTGCCAACCACAGAAACCACTCGCTCGCTCGCTCGTCCAACCAAACAACCAACCAAACCACCACCCCATCCATTCACCCACCCACATAGCAGATAAAAGGCTTTGGATTCCACTGCCCGTCTCAGTCGTTGGGCTTGGTCTTGTGGTGCAAATATTGATTTAAAAGAAAATTGTTATATATATATATATATATGTATATATGGAATTCTTGACGCTAAATTTTCTTCCTGCCAAATTGGGCAACTAACGAAAATGGATAGCTAAAATAAGAAAAAGAAATAAAATCAATTTATAAAAAGGAGACACAAAAAGAAAAAAATAAACTAGTGTAGGGTAGCCCCCTGCAACGGTTTTTGAAGCAAATGTTGCAATTTCTAAATACAAAAATTCACCATAATGCTGTGCCCCTCCCGCCCTTCCACACACAATTATTCGCATTAACCCAAATTACAATGCGCCCCTGCACGTTTCTTCTTTTACCCCCAAACTCTATGTGTGTCTGTGTGTTGGGGTTATGGGGGAGAAAAACCCATAGCTAAATGGCAATGTGCTGATTTATAAACAATTTGCGATTTTCATTATTAAAACTCAACTATTCGGCCAGAGAGAAGAGCAGCCAAGGAAAATAAGTATGCATAAGAAATGTAGAGTAATTTCAACGTCAACTGTAGTTGAAGTTTCCATACTCTTTTTTTTTTTTACCCCTTTATGAAGTCGAATAATAATAAATAATCTACATAGGGCGAATTGATACCGCGACTTTTGGCATACAGTTAATCGAATTCCAAGAAATTTAACTTTATCTAAGCAGATAAGTAGTTCAAATTCATCAGTTCATACTCATTAGGGTAAGTGTGAAAAGAAAAATACTTTAAAATCTTTAGAGAGTATAAGCCTTTAGCCAGCAATTTTAATGAGGCGATGGGTGTTGGGTGCTAGAGTGAGATTCATATAACTTGCAGCATCCGCCGTTAGATGCTGTCGATATAGTTGAAAATAATGCTGATAATGATGATGTTGCCGACGATGGTGGTAATGATGAAATCATCTAAAAATGTTTATTGTTTATTTTTAAAGAAACTCTCGGTGCATCGATTGCAAGTTTTCTCAAAGTGAACTCGAGAAAGGGAATCATTTGCTGCTGCTGCTGCTGCTGGTGCTGCCTTTGCCATGTGTTCAACACGTTGCCCGGGGTTGGGGAGGAGGAAGGGGCCATTTGGACCAAGTAAAAATTTATGTTGCAGGTCAGCAACAGCAAAAGCAGCAAAAGGAGCCAAAGAAGCAGAACAAGTAAATCAGGTTTTGTGTGTGTGTGTATTTTCTTTTTTTTTTTTTTTTTTGTTGGATCGTCAAGGTATTAACCTTTGTATTTGTATTGTATATGTGGAGTTGGTGCTTGCGCTTCTGAAATATTTCAAGCATTTCATAAAAATACTATAAAACGGGTATAAAAAAGCCAGAGGGCCGGGGATAACTTCGACCGCGTCAAAATTTGTATACCCTTGCAAGTTTGTTATTCTTTTTTAACAAATGACGAAGTTATTGATCAAAGTCTGTTTACCACGAATTGTTTCTATGAAAACTATATGATATAGTCACACGATCTTGCTAAAACTTATCACAGTCATTAATAGCCATGTTAAACTGGGAAATATACATTTTTATGATAATTGCGTAAAAAAAAGTCAATATTTTCTACCGATCGTTTCTATGGGAGCTATACGATATAGTAACCCAATCTTGACCAAATTTGGCAATAGCTCAGAAAATAGCGAAGTAATTGAGAAAAGTTACTGTTCGTGACTTTGCCATTTGTATGGGAGCTAAATAATATAGTGGTCCGATCAGGCTGAATCCGAGATATATCATCTGTGTAGTATATACAATCCTACATTCAAAAGTTCTCTGTAGCTCTAACGGTTTATGAGGAGTTGAACTTTATAAACTATATGGAATTCGTCTCGTCGTGCTGAACAAGAATGTATATACTTTATATGGTCGGAGATGATTATAAAAATATACCCTTTTTGCAAGGGTATAACAAGGAGAAGAAAAAGAAAAACAACACAGCGAGAGAGAGAATACCACAGGAAGGCCTTTTCAGGTGTGCGCAAAAGCAACGGTGGAGACTTTTGTTGTTGGTTTGGCCATTGGCAAGTGGCGCGCACGATTACTCACATGCTTCCCATGCACTTTGTTCTACTCCTTGTTACCAATGCCAACATTACATCTTTCTCTCTCTCTCTCTCTTTCCTTCTCCCTCTCACACACACTTTTTGCCATAAGTTGGCTTGTTTCACGTCTTTTGAGGTCGCTTCAAGTGGCTTATTTCCGCCTCTTTACATGCATTGCGGGGGTGACGGCTGTAGGGGGCGGGACCGCCTCTCAGCAAGCAGAAAAATAATTTTGGTTGGCTTTTCGGGCACCTTCATCCAGCTGGCCTGCCAATTGTCGATTTCTTGTCCTTTTATAAGGTAGGGTCAGGTCAGTTGCCACATATTATTTCCAGCAATCAAATTAAGAAGGCAGAATTGATGAATGAGGGGTGGAAGGAGGAATGCAACGACTTCTCTGTCTGTCTTTCACAATGTAAACTAATTCTATGATTTGTTCATCAAACTTCACATGATTTATGATTTATGTGATGACCTCTTTAACTCATTGACTAGCAGTTTTGCAGTTTTTTTTTCTTAAATCATATGACATCGTCTTTATATAATGATTTTAGTTACATCATTGATAAATAAATGATTAAATGTTTCATCAAACATCATGTTTACTACTTAAACATGATTCATATATTATTTTTACATTACTGATTCATCAATCTTTGCATCATTAAGGCGCCAAGTGATGAACAAATCTGGTCATTAAGTTTAAATGATTTGCTCTTAATTATTTGTGGCGCGTCAACTTTTATATATATGTATCATTTTTTAGCATTATCCTTATATCATTCATTCATTCATATGGTTATGGTTTATGCAAATTTGTACAAAAGAAAGTTATGCATTTGAATAGAAACGATTTACATCCACGCTTTATTATTCAGATTAATTCAATCAACTATATATAAATAGTTCGATTCTTTTTTAATGTTAAACAACTTTTTTTTGCATTAATCAAAGTAAATCTACCTTGAGCCAATTTGTTCGTACTCAAGGATGGTGGCAAAAAGTGGCACACACACACTTACACACACTGCGAATGCCGCAGCTAGTCTAAAGTCGAAAGTGGCCAAAAGTGGACGCTTTTGCTATTGCTGTTGTTGCATGCAACAAAGCGCCAAGTGTCGATAGCACACAACACAAATGAAATGTTGCTGCCGCATGCCGCACAAATTCATACGGCTATTGGCTGCTGCTGCTGTTGGTTGTGTTTCTGTTCAATTTGCCTTTGTTTTCGTTTTGGTATTCTTTTTTGCTTTTTACTCTTTATATTCTTTTGTTTCTGGCTTCCCTATTGACTTTTCTCTTTTGTTGGTGTGCAATGCATGCGGCAGTCAGCAATCATTTTAACCCAAATTGTGGCAATGCAATTCTTAAGAGCAGAGTTTACCTCATGGAATCGAATATACATTCGGATACATACATACACACATACATACATACATATATATGTATCTACGTGTGTGTGTCGCAGAGGGGCGTATACTTGTAGTGGGCGTGGACTTGCAACGGAAGCCAATTTCATCTGCAAAGCAATTTCGTTGATTTGTTAATTTAAATTTTTGCATTTAACTCAGTTGAATTTCCCTCTTCGTTTTTTTTTTTTTTTTTTTTTTTTGACTTAAGTCCGGAAATAAGATCTGAGAAATGCGTCAATGTCGCACAGTGGAACATAATTTGTCAAAGGCTTTTCCTTTTAATTTCATTCCATCAATTCGACTACTTTAATGTTTGCTTTTTGATCTTGTTCAAAAACTCAAAGATAAACAAAATACCAAAAAAAAGAGAACATTCTTTCACTCTAGTCGTTGTCATATTCATTGTTAAAAATATTGCATTTTGAAATTTATTCAAAAATTGTGTAAAACATTTGAAATAATCTCTGTTTATTTTTTATGCTATGGCTGAGAGATTTATCGAGAAATTAAGTGCAACACACAACTTGAGTAAAAGAAATGAATGAAATTGATTCATTATTTCAATTACTCAATGTTATCTCTTATATTTGATTTACGATTACTCCCCATACGATTAGGCAATTCAACAGGATTTCTAGTTAATTTTTGTTTTCTTGTTTTATCGAAATCTTATCTAAAACGTAAGAGCTTAAACAAAACACCAACAAAACGTCTACACACACATATACACAAATTGTTTACTTTAGACATTTATCGCACACATTTCGGCGTGGTAAGGAGTAGTAGGGAAGAGGAGTTGGTGGGGGAGATAACACAACAAATAGCATTTCGTAAACTGGGCCATATAAAATAAAACAGAAAAAAAGACTTGGGCAAATGCCTTGCCGCAGCTGAGATTAAGTGTAAAATACAATATTTTTTTTTTGTTTTTTCTCTTTCTTTTTGTACCAATGTAATATATAAACACACACACACAGATAGACTCACACACACCCGCACCCAATTCGGTGTAATAAGAGATAGGGCCGGTTTGAAAGATGTTTTCACAAAAAACGTGGCCACAATAATGGCAACCAATTGAAAACTAACTTTATGTATATTTTTAAAATTCATTGATAATTTGAGTTTCAATTGCTGACACTGAATGAGGCAGATCAGTGAAGATAATTCTGTTGGTGACCTTTGCTTGGGGGGATGAGATTTGAAATTCTGAAATTATTTTATATATGTAGATTGTATTTAAAATCTATCTATGGCCCACTGACATGGTCATAGGCATAGGCCCTGTCAATTGAATTGTCTTGGTATTAATTTAGTTTGCCACCTGATGAAGTCTGACGGAGGAGATGTAGCAATCAGAGGCAATCAGGCAATTCAATCAGCGCCAGAGAAATTTCTATTAGCCTGATGCTGCAGTAGCAACCAGCAAGCAGCTAGAAGCCCGCAGCAAAAGCAGCAGCATAAACCAGATGCATTTCTCATTCTCTTCTCTTCTCCATGATGTTAGAAGGATTTACTTGTCTTCTGTCTGCAGTGACTGTAGTGCTATGGCGCCTGAATTTCGGGTTCTCTTTCTCTCTTCTTTGGGAGGGTATGTACATACATATGTATGTAGCTGGCTGTTTTTAGAAGACGGCTGGCTTGTTGAGTCGTAGTTTTGGTTTTGATGCTCTAAATAAGAAAAAACTTTCTCGTATAGCAAGTTGTTGACAACAATAAAGGCGGCTCCACTTTAGACAGTTGCGCCTGAGCGCATAATTCTTAAATAAGTGCATTGGCCCTCTCCACCACCTACTAACTCTTTCTGTCTGGTGTTGTTGTGCATACATCAACTTTACTCCCTCAGTATTTGGTCTCTATATGTGTGAGTGTGTTGTTATCTCCCCTTCTACCCAAACCACCCCTTTCAAGACAGCCAAGAAGTTTTCTAGTGAGACAAACATTGTCATCATCATCCTCCCCATCCTCTTCGTCATAGTCGGCGTCGTCGTTGTTGCCTTCTGACACAAGAAGACTTTTATTTTTTGGTTTCGTTCTAGTGTGTGTGTGTTCTCTTGTTTGGCGATAAGCCATATTTTAATTAATGCCACAAAATGCACTCCAGAGAGAGGTTAAAAAGGTGACATCTTTACATTTATGAGCATCATATGTGTGTATTATCTGAAGATGAGCCATAAAACGCACATATGAATGAAATTATGTTTCAACTTTCCAACATTAAATCAACAGTGTCAAATCACAGTATTAATTATAAGAAATGCTTGCATGGAAGTAACAATTTGTTGCAATCCATTGACAAGATCTTCTAGTCTTAAGAATATATTTGTTATTCACTTTGATTATCTCTTTGCTAACTCTACTCTAGCTCGGATACATCTTTAAACCATGAAAAGGTAAAGAGGAACAAACTGGTTCATAGATTGATTTTGAAGCATATACAATTTGTTTTTATACCATGCACCCATAGGGTGAAATGGTATACTAATGTCGCCAAAATGTATGTAACAGGCAGAAGGAATCTTCTCCGACCCCATGAAGTATATATATTGTTGATCAGTATCAACAGCCGAGACGATCTAGCCATTTCCGTCTGTCCATCCGTCTGTCCGTCCGTATGAGCGCGTAGATCTCGGAGACTATAAGAGATAGAGCCACCAAATTTGGAATGTATGCTCATGTAGTATGTAGAGTGATCAAGTCTATTTCAAATCTTTGCCACGCCCCTTTCCGCCTCCGCAATAAAAAAAAAAAACGTTTATCTGTAAAACTATTGCAGCCAGAGACACCATATTTGGTATGTATATTTGCATAGTAAATGCGCACATTTTGTATAAAGATTTTGCCACGCCCCTTTCCGCCCCCGAAATTTGAAAAACTCGATTATCTCCCGTATTCCCCCTTGTGCAATTAAATTTGGCACACTTTAATTTGATACTAATACCCAGCAAACTGTCGAATTTGATCATAATCGGACAAAAAATAGCTGAGTTATGCATATAAACGTTTTTGCATAAGGCCGGAGATGGCCGTTGGCAGGTGGGGGCGCTAGGGTGCTATATGCATAAGTGAGCGAGATACTAAGATATGCATGTGAACAGAATTGTGGAAAATAGGCAAATGCATTAGTTATTACAAATTTGAAATATTTGTTTTACTGGTGTATGGTATACCTACTTCATTTTTTTTTAAGTCCTTCTGTGGATAGCTGCCCATTTGGAATCCTTGTATTTTTTCGCCCCCTTTAAGTTACAAGAAATGCCAATGCCCAACGTTGGACTGGGCGATACAAAAGGGGTAGATGAAGGAAAATCAACTTGCAATACATTTTCTATGCAACACAAAAAACAACAATTTAACTAAGCTAATCAAAGTGTCCCTTTGGCTAGGCCACATTTAGAAACATTACATCATTACAGAGTGTAGGTCTGTCTGTGTGTGCGTGTGTGTGTGTGTGCGTGGGTAGGTGGGTTTGTTTGTGTGGAATAAAAAGAAGTTTTCCTTCAATTATTTGCCTTCAACCCATTTTCTCCTTTACCCAAGCCTTTGGGCCCTGTTTGTACACACACATGCTCTAGCTCTCTCACTCCCTCTTTCTCCTCTCCACTTCCCTTATTGTAGTTGTTGACATTGTCAATGAGACAAAATGCAAAAAAAAAAAGTGTATTTTTATTTTCGCATCAATTATTTTACATGCAACAACACACAGGAAGGGCAACAACTGTCACTACAACAAACTACAACAAAAATTACAAAATTTATACGAGAAATAAATGCAGTAACAAAAAAGTTAAAGAGCATATTTATAACAAGCACAAACCTGTTAGTGCCTTAAATTATGCTACAATATTTTACGACAAACATAAAAACTATTTTTTTTATACCCTTGCAAAAAGGATATATTCATTTTGATCAAAAGTGTCCAATGCATAGAAGGAAGTATCTACGATAGAATTACACAAACACAATCTTAAAAGTGTCTCAGATTTTTTCTTCAAGAAACTTTGAGGATTTCGTATATTTTGGCTAATTGGAAAAAGTTACAAGTTTTATATAGATAAAGAACCATTAGCCGATATCATTTAAATTAAATGAATAAAATCCTGCCATTGCTTAATTAGTTTATTTCGTTTATCACAAAAAAATCAGTTAAACTCAAATTAAAACATTTCTGATGCTTAATTCAAGCCCTCTTTACTCAATGACCTACTTGAGAGCCCGCATTGCAAAATCTAAAAAGGAAAAAAATAGTACAAAATACAGGCAGACAGTTTGCACAGTCTTCTCAATAAGTATATGCTTAAGTGGCAGTGGCAATAAGTGTTACAACTAAATTTAAATCACTTTAAACTTTGCACGACAAATGTTGATTTATCCAATTTGGGATTATGCTTTATCCAATGGTCCAATGCTACAGTAAATGGGAAAATTGGAATATCAACAATTTCGTAGGTAGATTCCTTTGCGATAAATGAAAAATTGTTTATCCGATTTGCATTGTTAATTAAAAGGGGATCAAACCAAAAAACAATTACATAGTTTCCAGTTGCCTATTTAATAAGGTAAAATCCTAAGAGTAATCTTTGAGTAAGATCTTTGAAGGATTCGTTAAAGGAGTGGAACACGTTTTTGTTATATGCCAAATATCAAATGCATTCATAGGAGTATGGAATTGTGCTTTATTCCTATTGTCGTCGTCGTCGTCGTCGTCGTCATCATCATCATCTTCGTCCTCGTCGTCGGCGTTCTTGTTGATTGAATTGAATTGTGCGCAAACCAAAATGTCGAGTAAGTTTTCAACGAGCGTCTAATAGCAAATTGTGCCAAGTGAGTCAGTCAGTGTGTGTATATGAATATATAATGAAAACTTCACACGTACAACACCGCACACACCGCACACACACACACACACACACACACACACACATTTAAGCCGTAACAAAACTTTTCATTCAAGATGAAAGACGAGAGAGTTCGAAAAAGGAAAGGGAAATAAATATTGTATAAGAGATGAAAAGGATTGGCGGGAAGAATTGCGTGTAAATGGAACGGTATCTATATATGTAGTTATGACATTGACTTTGAAATCAAATTTATCCCTTTGCCAGAGACGGCATTAACTCAATTATCAAGCAGCCAACTATGTAATTAGAAAAAGCATTGATGTACTCTGTATATAATATATACAAAAAGTTTGAGTTATATTTCTGTGACTTGGACAAACTTTTCAGTTTTTCCAGTTTTGCCAATTATGCCTCAACATTGGCATTGAATAAGCGTTTCAAGCTCTTTATTTGACACGGGCCAGACCGCCCGACCGCCCTACCACCCACCCGACCCACCCTCGCCACATTCTCTTGGTGTGTGTGTGCGTCTGTCTCTTTGAAAATTTCGGTGGACTCCTTAACAATGGGGAATGACACACCCATTTCGCCAACGCTACCGTCAGCTACTTCCCGCCACGCTAAGACTAAGATATAAAAAGGACACGAATCCTTTTAGGCCCGCAGCTGACATTTTGACGTTGACTTGGAGTAACGTGGCAACCTTTCGTCTTTTGCCTTTTCTTTGGTTATATTATTTATTTTAAGGAGTCTCAGGTGCTGCTACTTCACCTCAATCCTTGAGCCTCAACCGAAACGTCAACCTATCGAATGCATAAACTTGTTCTTGACTAATGTTATGGTACGACAAAATGAAAATGAATTTACTGCCATCGATTTTGGTCAAGAGTCTATCAATTACTTAATTAATTAAATGAAATGTTGGACCCGCCATTTCCCTCCACCCAGCAACACCAATAGTAATCAAATAAAAAACCAAAATAGGGCCAACATTCAAAATTAAATGAATAATGCAATCCCTAAAGCAAAAGCTATTAATATACAAGCAAATAGTAAGTTGAAGTTCTGGTCACTATATTTACCCATTGATTGATCGCCTCTTTCAATTTCATACTCAAAACAATAAAAAAACAAACTTCATTCGGCACCTTTTGCTGACTTAACTGACAGAAATCAGGAAGTTGAAAGAAAAAGGATCACAAGACCGAGAAAAGGGCAAGTAAATTTGTGAATTTGAGTGACACTTAATCAAGACCCAGCAACAATCTCAATACTAATTGACGTGGAATTTAAAATACAACGAAACATAGTAATATATAAGTAGTTACGAAACAAAGGAGAGTAAGTTTTCCATTTTAGATGACGTCTTCAATGACCCTGCATAGAATTTGATCAAGACTTACCTAGAAAGAGAATGAAGAAAAAGTAAATTAAAATTTTAAAATAGAAACATTTTATTTGAAAATTATTTAATGTCTATTTTATTATAGACACACATACATATATCATTTGTTTGCCTAGAATAAACAAAATTCTCTTGTCTTGTCATTCTTGACCAATAAAAGTGCGACAGAAACAGAAGCAAAAACTATATAGCAATTTTATGTACATATATTTGTATAGAAATCAAATCGAATGGGGAATTGACACAGATTTTTATTAGGCACGCCTAAAATTGACCCAAGTGACAAGAAAATTTTCGGTTGACAAATAAACAAAACATTAAATTCGGCAAAGGGGCGAGGGAAAGAAGTGAGTTTGAGTTCGACTGGTGTTGGTCTTGGGGGCCACCAAAACACTTCATTTAAATGTTCACAAGGGAATACACAACAACAACAAAAAAACACCAAAAAGAAGAAGCCACATAAACAGCAGCAAAATAGCACTCAAAACGCAAATGAAATGCAATCTTTCAACAAAAACAAAACCATCTACCATATATGCAAATGTTTTTTTGGGGTATATTTTCTTTAAACGCAAGAACTAAGACTGCAAATTGCAAGTTAAAGTTCTAGTTAACCAATAAAAGAGAAAGTCAACCTTTTAAAGGGCATCAATTAGTCGAATCCTGATCTATCTCTATCCCAGTTTGAAGCTATAAACACAAAAAATTCTCTTTCTTCTTATTCTGCAGTGGCGCGAGTACCAAAAGCCAAACAGACATACAAACGAAACGAAAGATGAACGAACATGCGGATACCAGGGAATAAGAGCAACAAATTGTGTGAATTATGTATTGGCTGGAGTGGTGAGATGAGAGGGGTGGGTATGGGGAATGGTGAAAGTGTTTGAGTGTGTGTGTGTTTTGGGGAAGGGGGGCAAGACGAATTGAATACAAATAAATAAAATCAAATAAAAACTGACAAGCAAACGACGGCATGGCACACGCGAATTGCGCCAAGCCTTGATGATGGCACAGAAATGCCATTGTCGAGGAAACTGTCAAATAAAAACACACAACTATTTTCATTTTTGTGTATGTTGACGATGATGATGAAGATGCAGATGATGAACACAATGATCATGGCAATGAGCTAGCAAGACATTGTAAATTGTGCAAAAGCTCAATGTAGTGCAACTTCGACATTAAGAAACACCTAGAGTTACGTGTGTGTTAACTAACAGAGCGGTTACAAGAGTTTTGGTCGGTTGATTTATGGAACTCGATTCGGTGGATTGTTATTTATGTTTACACGGTAACGCAATGAAACGCATGAATATTGCCATGACATCAGATCTCCTAATCGAATCGAAACGAAAGATTTGAATATAACAATTTGTATATTTGCGTAAAACACTTATGTATACCACTTGCGTATAACAATTTTGTATAACAGTAGTCGATGATAATTTAACAGAATTTACTGTCCATTCACAAGGTTTTTCTCATCTCTCATCTGTTTATTCTTTTCCAGAATTTGGCCGAGTTTTTCCATAGTTTTTCAATTTCTTTTAGATTTCTTTCCTGCCTATTCTGTTTTTGCCTTTTGTTGTTTGTCATTATTTCTCTGTTTGTTCATAGTTTTATAGCCGATTTTTCTTTTATGAACGCATTTAAAAGTCATTAGTCGCAGGCCTCTCTTTCGCTCTGTCTCTCTCACTCTCTGTACATAACTTAGACTCATATTCAAAGAGAAGCTAACCAAGTTTTTTCAGGCTACGATCGTCTCCTTCATAGCCGTTGGCTATTTCTCCTCTGTTACCTCTCTCTCTCTCCTACCCGTTTTCATCTCACTATTCCCCCTAGATTGCTGTCATTAATTGTCGTTTAGTTTTGTCCTTTACATCTCTCTGGGAATGTGTGTGCGTGTGTGTGTGTCTATCTACATGAGTGTATCGGCTTCTATGTCTGCATTTCAACAACGCCTTCATCTTTGCCTCTTAGCGTCTGGGATGGTCTGGCTGGTCTGGGATGGGATGGCCTGCTTGCAGCATAATTATGTCCATTAGCGTGCCTTGACGTCGTGGTTGCAGGTCAGCAAACAACAGCCATTTGGCTCAATTGTCTTTAACACGTTTGGCAGAACTTCAAAACAAATTTCAACAACTCACGCAGCAGCACACAAACAATGAATAACACCCAGAGGCAACGGCAAGGGCCACGGCAAAGGCAACAGCAGAAAGTGCTAATCAATAATATGCTTCTAGAACCATAAATAGCACAACATATTTCTCATTCTATCAAACATAATTTAATTTTACAAAAACACTGTAAAAATTTCGCATATTTAAGCAAGGCGTCCAAAAAGGGCACACGACACCGAAACAGGAAGCCCTATTTATATGCATACATACATACATACATATATACACATGCATACTTGTAATATCCAGATCCAGACGAGCATCCAGGCATATATACATACAGTCATATACAGGCCAACAACCATATTAATGGAATGAGGAGACTTTGTTACAACTTAACACGCAATACTCAAGCACACACACACACAAAGAAAGATAAAAAACCGAAACGAACCAACACGAAAGACAGAAAGAAATAAATAAAACAACACTTACATATATTTATAGGAAATGCTATTTATATTATAATCATAATTTAAATAAAATAAAACCAATTATAATCAACAATGTGCTTGAGTAAATACTACACTATAAATAGCTATTATCCTTAAAATAAATAGAAAGAGATTAGCTTTTATTTTGAGAAGCTAATGATTACTTTTGCATATTATCCTTAAAGTAAATACGCAAAAGTATTCTCAAAATAAAAGCTAATTTCTTAAGAAGACCATCATCAGAATCTACAAAGGTCACTCAAAACAGAATATATATATGCTCATATATATAGTTGGGAACCTGTTTTTCATAACACTTTACAAAGTCTTCCATCCTTCGATCTGAACCATAGTTCTCTTCAATCAAGGGGAACCTCAGAGAATATAAATAGTATAAGCTTGTATTTCAACACATCATTAACTTCTTTTTTTTTTTTTGTTCTCCTAAAAGGGCATTTACCCTCTGTTTTGTTTAAAACCTAAGATAAGCATAGATAATAGGCATGATATTCGAGATTTGTAATTACACATAGACCCAACACTAAGCACAAAAGAAGAAAGAAAGAAATGGAAGCCCTACGAAGAGGCAACTCTGATGCTGGGACAAGCATCAGTGCCATGTTGTATGTATGTATATGAATAAGATCGTTTTTAATTGATATGTGCCCCCGATTATAATTCACTGGAAATGGCCACCACATCAATTTAAAGCGACGAAGAAGAAAATATAAAGAAAACGAAACAAAACGATAAAGGAAAATATAAAAAAACACAAAACAACAGCAAAACAAACCAGAAGCAGACAAACATTTCATCTGTATTTTATACTGAAACTGGAACTCAAAACTCAAACTGGACATGAACTAGAAGGAGAGTCATTACGAGTTGAGTTGAATCGTTTCTTGTTTACATGCAAACAGGAAGTTCATATTTTAAATAAAACTAGACAGTCACGCACACATTAAGCAAAAAAGAAAAGCAACGAAAAAGAAACAAATCGAATAAATAAAAACAAGAGTGAAAGACACAGGCAGAGTATCATCATCATCATCATGATAGTCGTCGTCGTCGTTTACAAGCAATTAACATAGAGCCCTTTGACTTTTGGCCGCCACCATCAATGGATGATTCTTCCTCCCACTCCTCTCCTATAGCTATCAGTAGCTGCTGCTGCTGCTGCTGACCATCGTCTATATACATACATATACATAAGCATTCCTGATCGTCATCGGTTGTAGTAGTTGATAAAAATTTAGATTTAAATAGAAATAGATTTCAGCTCGATTTGGTTTTTTGATGTGGCAACTGTTCTCGTTTGTTAGCAAACATTTGCAAAGATGATAAGATAATTGATATCTACATAGTTTATGCTTAGTTCTTAGGTACTGTCCTGTTCAATTGGTATGGTTAGTTGTTAGTTTCTCATTAATTTTATACCATTTTTAGAACTTGTCCCGTTCTGATCAGAGATTTCTTTTGGCTTGTATTAAATCTACTTTTGGTTTTGCGCACGCTCTAAATATGTACACCATGTGTGTCTGTGTGTGTGTGTGAAAGAGTGTGCCTGTGTTTAAATATGTTTCTTGTGGCTACTAAGCTCACCTCTATGCTGGATGAACGGACAGACATGCGGCATTTTTATTACTACAGCAAATTGCAAACTGCAAACATTCAGCAAAGCGCAACTGTATGTGTTATGTGTGTTGTGTTGTTTGCCCACAAATGGCGCACACACACCAAACAACGAAACGGGACAAGAAAACACGTCCCGTACAACAGGAGAGCGAAGAACTCGCGGCAAATGCAAGCCGCAAATGATAAAAATAATTTGACAAGCAATGCAAAAGGAAAAAAATGAAAAAAATAAATACAGAAAAAGAAATAAAATAAAATATAAATGTAGCAAAATGGTTGTTGCCGTGCCCAGGAAACCAAGAAGTGAACCGAACCCCACCAACCACGCACACACACACACACAGACACAACACATCTAAACAAACAAACAATAAATCCCAATGATGACAACGACGACGACGACAACATAGTCTACTACTACTACGACTACTACCACTAAAACGTATTTGAAACTCCGCACCATGTTGTTGATGCTTCCGTGATGTTCTTCTCCGGGTATGATGAGGCTGCTTCTGGTTTCTTTCTTTTTCATTAGCAAACAAACAGGTGCGGTGAAAAAACGGGACCCTGTGGTAGTGGCAGGACCCAACAACATCTAACCAGGAAGTGCGCTACAATGCACATTTTACGTTCTGAGGTTAGCGTGGAGTGTTGTGGAGCAATGGTTGGGCGACGATGTCGGTTGACCCCTACGCGTGATTTTCTGTTTTCTTCTCTTTTCTCATGGAGGGTTATGGCATTTTAAAAGAAGACAAGAAAATAAAATAAAAAGCTCAAAGCTGCTCTCTAGTGTTTGTCCTACAACAAGGGTTAATCCTGCAATACGGGTAAACAGATGTACAGATACACAGACTTTAGATAGTAACAAGAATGCCTTGTTTTTAGGCATTTTATTGCTTTAAGCCTAGCCATTCTAACGACAATAACAACATCAAAGGATGTAGTTTGAAGTTGTCAATAAGAAATGCAACTGGTTTGTGAAGGTATTTCAATCAATTTTATTGATTCGCTTTATAATCTTCAAATTGATTACTTTATTCAGAATCATCAATGTTTAATTGAGAAGGACTTTTTGATAAAATATCTCTTGAGCTTACGTTTAAAGTTACTTTTATGAAAACCCTCGTTAAATACTAAAAGTCTTCATTATTTTGTTGGCATTTTCTGCAATTTGCTTTCTCCCTCTATTCAGTGTGCCAACTACACCTGCTTTCTCTGTCTCTCTCTTTCACTCACTTTGTATTTATGTTTTTCGCTGGATTCTCTTGTAGGTTTGTTGCTGCGTTTTTTCATAAGCCAAAATACATAAATTCCTTTTGAAGTTGGACAAACAACACGCACACACCCACTCACACACACACACACAGTACAACAAAAGATCAGGGGCACATGGACAAAAATTTTGTAGTGCTTTCCTCCATCATCCCACAACGCCTCTGCCCATCGCCGTCGTCGTTGTCGTCGTGTTCCAGAACTGAATGAAACATCGCGTCGCTGTTGTTAAATGATGCAAGAACCTCATCATCTGGTTTCTAGTGCCACTGATTCAGTTGCTGCATTTTATGATTATTCACATGTAATTTACAAAGGGATTCTATCTAACATTGCTCTTCTTTTTTGGTTTTTATGTGTCACACATGTGCAGAGAGCTGCTGTGAGACCACAGTCAAATAACGCAAAGACCGAAAGCAACCAGCCGGCAGATCCCTCCCATCCCTACAAAAAACCAACATCCTCTCCCACTAATCATATTTTTAATTATCAAGTCAAGTTTATGTTGCCTTATTTATTTATGTACATTTTTGTTTTAGAAGTTGGAGATGATTTATATTTATATGTTGTCATTTATGTTTATTTGGATTATGTTTACTAATTTAATCATTTGAGAGATCAAAACAGTCTAGACTGTAGATCGAAGAAGGTTGACTAAGTTAATCTTTAGAGGCTTCTGGCATGATTCAGCTGTACATAAAGAATTGCAGTCAGTAGTTTCATCTACCATCCAATGGAGTAGGGGAAGGGTGGAGATAACGAGGACTGAGGCGAACAACTGCTGTTGGCGTCTGATTGCCTTGTTTTTGCAGTTTGTCTTCCATTTGCTAATGATGAATCAGTTTGCCATATATGAATCATGACAGTCAACAAATGCAAAGAAACGCTTTCTTAAGGAAATCATATAAATACAAAATTGAATACTACTAAAATGCAATCAAAAGATACAAAGAGAAAAAAAACACTCACACTCAAACAAAGATAGCTAATTCGGTTGAATTGATATAATTTCTTGGTCAAGTAGCTTGGCCAAACAAAGGAGAAATAAATACAGAAGTTTTTAAAGCAGCTGCAAGTCGGAGGAATACGAACTTATACTCTCTTCTTCAGATTTAAAAAGTAGTTTAGGAATTGATATTATATTTCATTAGTTATAACGAATTATAAGAGTAAATAATAAATTTGTTGAGCTAAAATAGTTTGTTTTTTATGAATCATAAAAATTATTTTCCTTTTTGTTGTTACTATGACAAAATACACACATTAATGTGTAGTAAATAAAATGTATGCATAGTTTTTTAAAGCAAACGTATGAATACATGAGAGCGTATTTAATGAGTCGAGACATTCTTAATTGATGCTCAATTAAGCTGCAGGCAGTCCTCTAAAGAAATGTGGAGTATGTAAGAGGGAGTCAGAGGGAATAAGTGAGACTAAGTGGAATGGGTAGAGCAAATGCCATGAGATGCCCATTGCCAACCAGCTTTGCTTTTCTCAAATTTCATGAAAAATAAAAAAAATTTGAGGAGGCGTGGGGGAGGGGAGGGTCGAAATATGCAGAAATATATATATTTTTTTATATTCATGTGGTCGAGTTAAAGGGAGGAAGGGGAAGGGGACAGGGAGAGGTCGTGCTGTTAACTTTTAAGCAAAAATCTACAATGAACCGCCAAAAAGAAGGGAAAAAGAGCAGGAACAACCAAAACGAAAGCAAAAACGCTTTACACACGCAGCCAGAATTAAAATATGTAAATTTCAAGTGCTTAAAACTGTTTCAGGAAAAACCAACAGAAAAACGAAAACAAAATGAACAAGAAAATTCTAAATTAACGACAAATGTGAAGAAAACACGTCACTGAAATGCTCTACCTCATATTATGTAGGGCAAGAAAAATGTGGCTGCATATTGCTAAAAGTTAAATGCTTTTAAGTGTGACCACATTGAAAGGAAACTGATGGACGATTGTATGCATATGACCAAGCGTAAAGTGTAACTGCATTTCGTTTTAAAAAATGTATATAGGTATCCATATCAAATTGATTGAAAAAGAAACAAACGAACATAAAAATTGTTGTTGAAATCTATATAATGGAGTTAACTGTCTGTTTAAGTTAAGAAACAGAAGAGAAATTCAAAATTATAATTAAGCGTAATCAAATTTTAAGTAAATAGCCATAAAAAATAAATAGAAATAATATGTAAAAGCACAATAAGATGGTGATGATGACAGCAGCAGCAACAACAGAAATATTTTGAAGAAAAGCAAAGAAAACAGACAACAACGAAAATAAACAAACAAAACAATTATACTAAACGCCCCCAGGCCAAGCATTTAGTTAATGTACTTCAAGTAAGGAGCGAAACCAGGAATCAGGGTCGAAGGGTCGGTTCAGGTTGGGGGTCGTCGGTTCGCCAGTGAGTAGGCAGGTCTGGCCGCCAGGAGAGAAGAGCAGGGCATAAGAAAGGCAAATAGCAGAAGCTACCAAAAATTTCCAACAAAACTTTTCCCAACCATTCCAAAGAAAGGAACATCAATACATAGAATACCTAACGTATATCGCCTCGAGTGACTTCACAAGCACGATAAGATTACACAGAGATTCCATGAAGAGAAACAGAGAATGAATTAGGCAAAGAGACGTGCTTCAAACCGGAATGGAACTTACCTAAGATTACAATTGATTAATCGAACTTGAACGACCTATGTCAACGTGCCAAAAACTTCCATTTCATAACCATATAATTAAACCTCTGGGATACTAAAATCCTCTCTTCCTTCATCTTTCTATTAACATAATAGCATCCTAAATCTTTGGCTTTCTAACTTTCGCTTGGACAAAAAGTTAAAGCAATTATCTGTCTAGTTTTTAAGAACGTTAGCCAAATTGAGCCTTAATTGTTAGATATTTCTGCATAATGTTATCAATAAAGATAATAATTTGGGTAAACACAAAATCCAACATTAAGAAATGAAAGGGAAAATTGTTAACTCCGATTACGTTTCAAAATTAGAAACAAATGCGCGAAAAAGAAAAAGAAAAACAAAAACAAAAAAAACAGCCAAACGCAAACGAAAAGGAAAACGGAGGAAAAAGTGCTTTCACAAAATTTAACCTGATGATGTCTGTTGTCCAGACCACCAGCACAACCAGCAACAAGCCTCATCCCACCCTCCGCCTACACATTTTACTGGAGACTCTGCTCCAGTGAACAACAGACAGAAAAGTTAACAATGCGCTAAGCACGATGATGATGATGATGACGATGATGATGATAATAGACATGCCCCTCATCATGTTTGGCCACTAAATAAATTTCATATCAGTGGGGAGAGCTCTGAGCAGTTCGGTCACCAATTATATGTAATAACTCTCTCCCAATCCCCTCACCACCCCTTTAAGTAGAAAACAAAGAAAAAGCAAAAACCAAGCAAGAAAGGCAGACAGACAGAGAGAGAGTGAGAGAGAGAAGAAAAAAGGGCCAACACAATTGGTCTGTCCCCTTCTTGTCTGATTGTCACACAACAGCTGCCACAAATTCCCACACAATCAAACAGAAATTGCTATGGTCTATCTTAATTTTAGGTGGCCCAACAATTACATTGGACACATTTACATACATATGCATAAATATATAGCTACCTGTATACATACATATCTTATCGAAATGCTAAGGTCTTTCTTTTTAATCAAAGTTGTATAAGATAGTTCACTAGAGAATTGCTTAGACTCTTGTATTTGCCTAGAAAGTGTGAATCCTCTTTATTCCTATGAATGGCAACTTTACGCATTAACGATCGATTAACTTTTTCCATAGAGACAAGATCCAATAACCACAAGATACATTGTGGATTAAGAAGTCTTGTCCACCTGGCCATCTGATGGCATTTGAAATTTGAAATTGAAATCGAGAAAAAGCTGGAAAGGATTCTCTTAAAGAAAGTCAAATTATACTTCCCATTTCGATTAAAGAGTTCTGTATATAGACAATAAAACCTACAATGCGTGTTTGCTTTATCATTCAATTAGCCCAAGATTTAACAATAGGAAGATTTGTTGTTATTACAATTGCCACAAACCATCCCCCACTCTCTTTTTTAGGGGTAAGAGGGAGGGTTTGTATGTCTACATAGTAGCATGCAGTAAACATAAACTTTGAAACTTTACTTTAGTGCCACTGTCCAACATATCGTTGGTATGTGGTGAATGCTCGGTTAGGGGAAACATTGCCAGGGAATGACAATAATTTATGTCAAATTAATTAAGATGTTTGGCGGTGCTTATAGATAGAGAGAGAGAGAGAGGAAAATAGAGGAGAGAGAATGGGAGTACAACATTTTATTGTCTTCCACAACCCACATTTACGATTTAAGCCGTCGACCAGCAACTCAACTCTGTCAATTGTTTGGAATGCTTCAGAACAAAAAACAAGACATACTTATGCACATATGTAATATCATAATTACATACATGAAATAATTATGTAATGACAAAAAAATGCAGACAAAAGCTAGACATGAAAAACAAATTGTTAACAAAAAAGACTGAAAAGAAAATAGAAAACGAAGAAAATGGTTTCGGTTGAGATGAGCTTAGTTTGTTAGGTCGTCGTTGGGTCAGTTAAGGTTGAAAGTCTCTGGCTCAGTCAATTCTATGAAATTCAACGCCGCAAATTAGTCAAACTCAAATGGATAAACAAGAATAGATCTCTACATATCCTACTCAAGATATATGTATATAGATGGTGATATGCTCTAACCATTTTATCAGTTTAATTAAAGCTTTTTAGGGAAGCCCAACAATAACCACAAAAACCATAGTCACTTCTATACATACTTTATTAATTTTATTTAAATAAATTGAATTTCCAAATTGGTCTTGTCAATGAACGAGAATGTTTGTTTATGAGTTCGTAGGTGTGTGTGTGTGTGTTTGTGTGTAGCCAAAAGACTGAAGATGACATTATTCAAATAGATTTGTTTGTTCATATATTTTACTTATGTATGTCTGAGCATATATGTTAAATAATTTGTGATTATTTATTATCAGAAATGCACTATTTCCCATTGAGGTTGGCATTTTGTCTTAGGCAATTGAAGATTTCAACTAAAAAGTGAGTCTAACCGCCAATTATCACAGAGTCTAAAACAATGATTTGAAAAACAAGACAGAACCTTATAGAAATAAACAATTAAACAATCTATTTTACAATTCTGTAAAGAATGTATAACTAGCTTTTTCTTTATAACGAAATCAAAATAACTTTTCATTTTTTTTATTTTTACAACAAATCTGAGTCTTTGTATATGAATATTTCATTCAAAATTACTGAAAATTTCTGTAAAGATATTCCCGCATAGTTTACAGTTTGCATTATATGCAACAGGTGCGCTTGTCGTATGAGTTATCCAATTTATTACGCATACGACAACTAATCTCTGAAAATGAAGCAGTCTCTAGATAGAGATAAGATAGTGAACCATGCATTTTATTATGTGTGCGCTGATCTGGCAATATCTTTGCAATAAATGTGAATAAGCTAGACATGGAATGTTAAACTTATTTTATCATAAAGTTTCTTTTTTATTCCTAGTTATTTTCTTTGTATACTTACAAACTAAAATCTCATGTTCAGGCCATTTGTAGACACTTACCTACGAAAAGAAAAAGAAGAAAAGAAGAATTAGTAAGTTTTTTGTTCGGTAAGAATAAAAAGTTACATTGGCTTTGATTCGATTTTTTTTGTTTTTATCACCAACCACGTGTCTGGCCATACACAAATAAGGGGCAGGGGGCAGCCGTTTATTGTTTATCAGTTTATCAGTTGGGCTTAGTTGTTGTTTTATTTTTTTTTTTTTGTTTCGGTTCTTTCTGTGTCATGTCCAATTTGGTATATCGATGATGGATGTTGCACAGCGATTAGCTAATTCTACTCCAACACCGAATCAACTAGAGAGACAAAAGGTGGGGTGTTTGCTTTTCAATCGACGGGAGAGGGGGTGAGGTGAGGGGTGGTGTGTATTGTATGTTTGTGATACGATGTATTGGATGAGTAGGCGGGTGGTGAGGTGGGGGGAGGGAGGTAAATGTGGGCCATGCAAACGAGTTTCTGTCGTCAACTGTAGAGGAGAGAGAATTGTGCTTAAGCTCCCCTCACCACCACCACCACCACTACCCCTGGCCCCTTGTGATTCTACTTCTGTGTTGTTTCAGCACTTAACCACATGTATGCCAATGGCATGAATCATGCATATTGATCTCTTCACCCAATATTGTGAGTGTGTGTGTCTGTATGTGTGCATGTATACATGTGTATGAGTGAGTCAGTCAGTTTTTGTTGGGTTTTTCGGTTTTCAGCGTCTTTTTTTGGGTGTTACCCCCTTTAACTCCCTCTCTTTTTGCCACACTTTGTCTTTTTCTTCTTTTTTTTTTTGTCGTTTTGTTTTCCGGGCCTGTTTCATTGATGATGATGACTGTGTGTGCATTGTGTGTGTATTGGCAACTGTTTTTAGCCAAGAATACTAAGCAAAACAAGAAACGGAAATACTGGTCAAGCCAGAATGTGTTTCTGAATGCATTTTAGCAATGCAAAAAATGATAAACAAACGAAAAAACCAACCCAAATATGACAATTATTTAGATTATGCAACTTTAATGGATGCTTCCACTTGTCAATCAATCAATTGGAGTAATGTAATGGAAAAAGCAAAATAGGGAGAAACGAACAAGTGGGAAACGAACAAAAGGGAAACGAAACTATAACAAATAGTGTACAAAGGAAAATCTTCCATTACGCCTATGAGTGCAAGGGAGATGGCCAATCTATCGCCGATTTCCACAAGATGCTTAATATTAATAATAGTCCTTAATTAGAATCTAGCTCTCCCGTGAAATAGACTCACTGTTGGCTGTTTTTTTGTTTGCCTCAAATTGTTTCCATTTGCATTTCTTTTGGCTCGCAGAAAACGCATTTCATTTATATTAAGAAAGATGAATAAAAATTATAGTATCATTAAATATTCCCCCATAAATAACAATAATAATAATAATAGCAATACCAGCAACACGAGTGAGCAAAATGAAAGAAGAAGAAACATAGTGGTAGATGACTAAACAGATGGAACATAAAAAAAAGTGGCCACAATTAAGTGTCAACTAAGGATGACGGCGCAATGAACAAATGGCCTCTAAGAGGCTCACCTCCCCATTCCTCCTGCCAAAGGCGACACGAGAGAGGGACGCAGAGAGTGGCTGAGAGAGAGCGAGAAGTTGCCTGAAGTAGGTGGATCAAAATGCAAACACAAGGTAGTGAGGTGAAGAAGAAGAAGAGAATAAAACAAGAACCAAGCAACAGAATAACTTCAAATGCAGCGGTGGAATAGGGGAATGGTTTTGGGGAGCGGCGGGAGGGGTCCAAAGTGGCGGTCTAGCTCTTGGTTTGTTGCCATAGCTGGTGAGGTAAGGATACGAGGGGCCCGGAAGGGAGAGTTAGAGGAGTGAGACTTTGACGTGCGCAAGCACTGAAAATATGCTTCTTCTTCATCACGTCTCTTCTCCTTTTTCTTCTTTCTACTACTACCGCTTCTTCTTCATCACTTGTTTTATTTGTTGGTTTGTCGCGTTGGTTGGGGCTTATTTAATATTTAAAAGCGCGCGTCAACAGAAACAACAGCAGCAGCAACAACAACAACAACTACAACAGCCACAAGAAGAGCAACCCGCTGGAGGCTTGCAAGACTCTTGGACCTCTCTACCTTAATGTGTGTGTGTGTGTGTGTGCCTTTTGGCTGTATAAATGTATGTGTGTGTGTGAGCGTAACTCTTGTGACCGCAGAGGAATGGGGGCTAGGAATTGAAAGGCAAAGAAGTTGGTAAAAGGTAAGATGAACAGGGCGCACGAACAGGACAAAATGAACAACAATAAAAACGGAGAAGGGGATGGGACCAAAAAACCAAAAAAAAGAAAATGCGGCATCGTGCCTGTGATTCAAGTCTATGTAAAAAATGATAAAGCGTGTAAAATGTGTGCATAATAAAATTAACACCCATTCGCCAAAAGCGTCAGCAGGGTGTGCCACAAGGGGAAGGGGCAGCGGCAGCTTGTGGACCACCACCCACTTTAGTGTCTTTCTTCTAAGATCAAAGTGTTCGTTCTTTGGCAATACATCTAAATTATACACCTCTGGCCATTAGTTTAAGACCAGCGACCTTCACCTTTGATGCAGTTAATGGAAATCACAACAGTCTCTTCTTTTCCTTCCAAAATCATCAAAATTTCGGTAAATATTTACTTAAGCTACTCGAAATTTCAGTATTGAAAAGTGGAAAAAACGACTAAGGCTAGATTTCAGTGTTGGGAAACGTCATTTTTATGGATTATGGTGTTGTCAGTCTGTAGTTTCCTTTGGCGCGTTGTTGACTGCTCTGGCAGCCAATTATTTTACTCTGAATTATAAACGACGGACGGCTACTCTGACAACCGATTATTGTATTCTGAATTATATTTGTTCTATAAAATCAAGAAATACTGTAAAGTCAGCAATATTTTCGTTTGTTGAAAAATGTGCCAACAAAAGTTTTAAAAAGCCCGCGTATTCGAGTATCAGAAATTTGGCATGTGGCAACACCATCTCAAAATTTGACAGCTTCTTTTAGCCGGAAAGCGCTACTTTTAGCTATAATTCCGCCAAAAACATAATTTTTCCTTTATTAATTATATAGAAACTACATAATAAATCTCCAAGGCGCACCTAAAGTCGTGATAGTGGAATTTTTCTCTTCAGTTTAGCTTAAGTAAATATTTACCATTGAAATTTTTGTAGGATTTTTCTATAGATCTCACTATCACTGACAAATGTTTCAATTGACATTTAAATTTCTATTTTTTTGTTTTTTCTAATATCAAGTTGGCCTTGCCAACATAAAATCTCATAGTGCTCAATCGAGAATCCTATAACATTCAGTCTACTTTTATTCACTAGACGGTCAACACGTCTTTTTCGGGAAAAAAAAATGACTAAATAAAATTAAAATTCTTTTTTTTTTTAAATTCAGAGAAAAAAAAGGATGTAAACTAAATTATTTTTGTGAAATTTTTTCAACACCAAAATTTGTGTCTAATCCTAAACGTAAGAACATTAACAAAAAAAAAATTCTACAATAATTTAATGTAAAGTGCATTAATCTAATTTCATAGACTAACTAATGCAGACAGAAGGGGGAAATATGGAGGGAAGAAGAATTTACTCTGGTAATGTGTTATTGTTGTTAAAAACGATATTAAGAATGTAAGTATAGCTTAAATATCCTAATCATAGACAATAACTTTTGAATTTCTACAGGAACTGTTGATGTAAATAGTGTTGGGTGCCATGATTTCCTGGTTGTTGAAAAAATACATTATTTTTTTGTTAATTGCATATCACCAATGGCCTGACGGTACCGGTTCGGCGCTCAGTATACTCTGGGTGCGGATTGCAGTTTTGCGTCAGGGATAAACAATGAATTATGATGAAGAACTAGGATGTGGAGTTTAAATGGACATTTGGGAAACACAAGAAACGAGAAAAAATAACTGATCTTCTGCTAATATTTGAATACACAAAAAAGAAAAAAAATGCTTGTCTTCTTAATTTAGTTAATTTGTCCATTCCCATCTATTCTTGGCGCACACGAAATTTCGACATAATTCGTAAGTAGATAAGAAATTTGACCTTCTGTTTCTAGAAAAAAGAATCTATATACATCTACACATACACATTTTTGTAAACACATACATATGTGTATAACTTGTGGTTGTAGGTAACAGTGTATGTGTGTGTGTGTGTATAGTCTAGAATATCAAGAGAAAAAGGACCTTAAACTACCTGAAAAAGACTAGAAAAAAGAACTTGAAATCACATGTGAGGCATATGGAAAACAGAAGAAGCAAAAGAAGTGAAGATATGTTAATGGAAGCGGGGGAAGGCAAGTAGGAGAAGTTGCAGTTGGAGTTGGCCTAAGTCATGAAGAAGCACCAACTGCAAAAGGTAAACATGAACAATGACTGCGCGCCTCTGTCGCTGCTGCTGCCGTTGCTGATGATGTGTGCCGACTGCGTGCATTTGAGTGCAGTCAAAGACCGGAAATGTCTAATGATAGCACACAGACACACTCACACTCATAAACAACCACACACACACGCACACACATACACACACACACACCAGAGAGACAGAAGCAAAAGTCTCAGTTTGTGTCGCCAAACAACGTTGGTCGCCGAGCCTTTGAGTTGGACTTCCAATTTGCACCTGCCTTTTGTCTTTGTCATGTCCCAGAACCACCTCACTCACGAATATATTCACTCATTTTTTCTTTAAATTCGATGGCCGCTTCTTTCTTTTAGGTATGCAACTCGCATAAAAACAATTTACCATTTTGTATGCAGTTTATGCAAATGTTAAAGTAAAAATTCCGTCGAATCTCAATGTCTCTAAAACGAAGTGAAGTCAACGAGAAGTCGATTTTAAGTTGCCCACCAGGGTAAGCAACCAATTCTTAATGTTGGTATTGATATACCCATTCATTCGTATGAAATTGATGGGTAAAAGAAGCGTTTCTTGGCCTTGATTACCCCCTTCACAACCACCTCCCTTCCCACCAACCCACCCCTTTTTGACCAATGTGTGTAGGGGGCATATTAGTTTCGATCGTAAAAAAAGAATTATGAATTCTTGATTATCAATTGGGAAATAATTTTTGATTTTTTTTTGTACGTGGCAAATATTACGTGCCTTGTATGTGAGCTCATTAGGTCTTACAAGTGTAATGGAGTCGGGGTGTGGGAGGGACATCAGGTAGGGGGTTGTTCACATGTAAGTAAGTTTTCATTACATTTTCACATTTTGCTTCTTCTTGTGTTCAATTTGTTCAGTTTTATTGTTCGCTAATTGAAATGCATGGCAAGAATCAAGAAAAGTTTCTAAAAACAAAACAAAACCACAAAACTATTCTTAGAAACCAACGCTCTATATTGGATTCGAGAAGGAACAGAAATCGAAAGGTAATAATTTCATTTTTAAGACCAGTGAACTTTTGCAAAGGTTTTCTGCATACACATTTTCTATATGATTAAATGTTATCATGCTCATAATTATGAACGTCGGGGTCACCCACTGCTTAAAACAAACAAACACGCACATACATATAAAGAACAAACAATAACAAGCTGGGCATGCAGCCAGCGGCCTCTTTGATTTTCAGTTTAACTTGCCCCCAGCTTCACATCAACCAATACCCGTTCCCCTTCCTTCCCTTCCCTTCCCTCATCCAACAACTTCTCACTCTGCATCATCTTTTGGACCCAATCGAAATTCCCAAAATCCAAATCCACAAATGTTGTCCAAGTATTTGTTTATTTTGTTTTGATGATAAAATATGTTATTGCTATTTTAGCTATTTGGTATGTTTTGTTTGGTTTTGTTGTTGGCCTTTGGGCGAATTATTACACATTGATTGTGGGTAGAAGCAGAAGTGCAACAAACATTTTTGAAATTCACCAATAAAACTAAGCAGAAGAAGAAAAAACTAAAATATAAACAACAGCAACATTCCAATAATGAAATGCATCAACTTTCTCGATTTTATCTTTGTTTTTATTTTTTTCATTTAATAATTATTGATAATAAAAAATATTAAACAAAAAATCTCTATTAATCTGCAGAACGTGACTTGATGGATACGTAGAGACAAAAGGAATAAAAACATAAACACAAAGAGTGCAACTGAAAAACATTAAACAAAAAGCACTAACAAATAGCTTAGGCAAATTTGAATAATGCTTAATGGAATGAAAATGAATAGAATTTCCAACAATTTCAACCAAATTGATCACAGTATAAATAATTAAACATTTGGGCAATATTAAGTTAGGCAGAAAGGCAAACAGCTGCCAATGGACAACTTTCTTGAAATGGTAAAAAAAGTTTCTACCCATAACTTGGCCAATTTTTCTTAGATATTTATGAAATTTAGCAAAACATTAAATTATGAATCAATTTGTATTTATTTTTTGCAGATAGATTTTGATTATCTCAATGTTTTATACATAGTTACTAATGTTACTTAAAGTTAAAATTGTGTGTTCCGTTACAATCGTTGTGCTGTTAACGGGAATATGTCAACCTTTTGCCATTAAATTGGGTTAGGACCCTGAAATGACTTTGCCCAAAGAGCAGCAGTCGCACAGCGCAGCATTGTCAACATTTTTATTAATTTTCTTTTTATTTCTCTTGTTCATTTATGTTCACACGGTTTCAGCATTTATTTGCTTAACTGTATTTCTGCTTCTTTTTTATTTTGCTTTCTTTTTTTTTTTTTAATGCAATCTGACCTAAGTGACAATTTTAGTTTCAGAGTCTCGTCTATGTCTGAGACTGAGTCGTCTCACAGTCTTCTGGCCTTGCAAAAGGAAGCAAAATTGCTGACAAATGAAATTCTTAGGACGCTGTGAGTAGTAATCTCAGCAGTGTAATGAAAGTAGTAGCTAGTAACAGGTGTGTCTGTGTGTGTGTGTGTGTGTGTGTGTGTCAATTCCTGTCAAACTGTAGTGATAACTTTGGAATATTCACAGGCAATGCAAAAGAAATTCTGTTTGTCCAGCTGAAATTTGTTCTTGTCTTTTCGTTTATACATTTATTTTTGGCCTTTTATTATTGTGTCTTCTTTTTCTTGTCATCGAGCGACTATATTGAAGCGAGGGTTGGCCAAAAAGTTTGTTGAGATAGGCGATAGAAAGACGATACATATTTGTTTTTATTAACAGAATCTTTCTTCTCAATTTGGACAGTAATTAACTGTCAAGTAAATAGAAATTATTTATCACCACTCTCACAAGGAACACAGCAACATTTTATTCTCACCTCGTGTGGTGAGTATTTTTTATACCCTTGCAAAAAGAGTATATTAACTTTGGTCAGAAGTGTGCAACGCATAGAAAAAAGCATCTCCGAACATACATAGTATATATATTCTTGATCAGCATGACAAGACGAGTCCAAATAGCCATGTCCGTCCGTCCGTCTGGATCGGCGCGAACTCCTCCTAGACCGTGAGAGCTGCAGAGAACCTTTGCATGTAGGCTTGTATATACTGCACAGATGATATATCTCGGATTCAGCCGGATCGGACCACTATATCATATAGCTCCCATACAACCGGCAGGGTCACGAACAGTGACATTTCTCAATAACTTTGTTATTTTCTCAGCTATTGTCGTGAAATTTGATTTTAGTGAGTTCATTATAGCTATAAACGACTATGGCAAATTTGGTCAAGATCGGGTGACTATACCTTATAGCTCCCATAGGAATGATCGGTCGAAAACAGTGACTTCGTTATTTCCTATGCTAAGATTGTGGGCTTTGACGGCTATAAGTGAGGAAAGAGTACCAAACAACTTGCAAGGGTATAAAAACTTCGGCGCGGTCAAATTTAGCACCGGTCCTCTGGGTTTTTTTTTTTTTTTTTTTGTTCAATATAATTGGCTTCAAAATATTTTTTCACCCCGTTTGTTTGTTCATTCCATTCATTAACTTGTGACATAAATTTAATAGTTGCAACGAAATCGCTTTTCAAGCCAAATAAAGAGCAACAATAACAAAACAGACTGAAATTAAATGGCTTTTTAAGCTTCTTTACGAAGAAAAAAAAAGTGATATACTTATATATTTAATGAAATGGAAAAAAAAAAACGTTAGAAAAAAGAAAGAAGAAAAAAGGCAAACAAGAAATTGCCAAATTGAATTGTGTGAAAAATTATGTAAAGAAAACGATAACAACAAAAACAAAAGCATCGCAAAAGTTACCGGAAACTAAACAAGTTTCACCCATTCACAATGATATCAACACATTATTTAGCTTTTTTTTTTAGCCCAATGATATAACATAAATTGAGAAGGCAACTAACAAAACGATTATTTGCCAATCATATTGATATGAATTCGTCACGCTAAACACTTTCTGGAGGCTTCCAAGGAGGTTCCTAGCGATTATTTTGTAAACTGATTTTACAGACAGTTTAAAGTCATCGATAATGGTTAGGGGTCTTAACCCACTCCTCGGATGGATCATTCATTTAGTAGATACTCCTTTTGTCTGCTTAAACTCTCGAAGAAAAGATCTGGTTCTTAGGACTCAAGTCAATAATTAAACATTGGATCGATTGGAACTGAGCCCTTGTAGATGATTTTGTAATGGTGATTAGTTTTGAGTTATTTTATATAGAAACGATTATTCAAACGATGCATTCATCTGATTTGGTTTTCCATTTAATTGCAGATGAACAAAGTAAGCTTTCAAAACTGTTGACACTCCTTGAAGAAAAAACGATTATCTATCAGTTGGTGGTAGAAAAATCCTAGGAAAAACGGGAGGATTTACAAGAAGTGATTAGTTCCTTGGGCCAAAGGAGGAAAGTTATTCAAAAGAGAGCTTCGCGATATGATTTAGACCCATCATCATCGACAAAGTGCTACGAAATGCCATTCTATTTATTGTTATCCCGCTGCTGTTGCTGCTTATCATCATCAGCATTATTCAACATTTGCAACACCAACTCTGTGTGTGTGTGTGTTTTTGTGTTTGCTGTGTGTACAATATATAATTTTATGCGGTGTTAGCTTGTTGCCTCCTTGCCAAAAACAAAAAGCCAACCAACTACAACTGCAAATAACACAAAAAGCCCAGTAAAAGATAAGAGGAGATATAGTAAGTGGAGTGGAGAGGAGTCTGAATTGGGGGCAGGGAGAGCAGAGCTGGGCTAGTTTTGGCTAGCTGATCACACATTGTCCCGCTGCTTGTAATTTGGCATTAGAAATGTATACACATACATGATGTTGACCAGAGTTGCCAACAGACATGCTGATTTTTGCGCTATTTATGCAATAGACGTACTTCCCTCCCCCCCATCCATCTGCCCCGTTTGTTGTTCACGCGCCTATACCGCATGGAATTGTTATTACCAATATTATTATTGTTATTTATGCCTGATGCCTGACGTCCTGATGTGTTGCTTTACGTCAATAAAAATGCATTAGAATAATTCCCCGGTCCGGCACATTCTTTTTTTCCGGAATCCGGGGGTCAATCATCAGTTGCTGGTAATGCAATAAAAATCCAACAATTTTATGTACCTCGTTGGGATTTGTGTGTGCAATATATGTATGTACGTCCTTTTATACATTGATGCACATGTGGTATAACATTGGGTACATTTGTTTTGTCCGGAAGTTTGCAGCATAAGCATTTCCGACTTTACAATGAATTCTTGATCACTTGATAGGTTGGTTTTCCTCCTTAGAGATTAAATTCTAATCTTCTATAAATTTATGAAAACCTCAATCCTTTCCCTCTTTCTTTCTTTCTTGGGGATAAATTGAATACAGACATCGTTTATTTTCTTGATATCGTAAAATAAGGTAAATCTTTTATCGATTTATGATCAATAGGTTCGACAATTTTAAAGCTTTGAGATTAAGTCAAGTTATTAATGAGAAATTTACCCCTTTGTTTTATTACATGTGTACTTAATTTTCAAATCGATAACTTCTAACTATCAAAAAATGGCATTTAAACTTGAATGAGGGCATGGAGACGACGACGATAAAATATAATCTAAGATTTTCAATTTCAACTTTACCTTTGGAAAAAGAAGGAAGCAAAAACAAAAACGAAACGAAACGAAAAGAACAACAACAAGAGAGAAACCAGTTAATACTGAGAAGCCAGTTTATTGTCCACAGTTTGATAGCCACTGTGATTTTGCTGTCAGCACCAAAGGGAGGGCGTTCAGAGGAGGCTGGACCACAAAAACATAATAAAAACACAGCCTAGAATCATGTCACACAATGTTGATGATGACGATGATGATGAAGATGATGATGATGGTAACACACCAGATTGAAATTGTTTGGGGGTGTGGATAATCGAATTTTTTTTTGGCTTAGACATGCCAATATGTTATTTTTGCATTTCAGTTATGAAACAGGTGAAAAAACGTTTCGTTTTTTGATCTATTGAATACAACGACCACAGCACAAGCAGGAAATATGTATGTATGTATATTTTGCTGGGGAAACATTTTAGAAGAGTGTAACCACAAAAGGGTTGCACTTAATAAGTTAATGGCTATTATAAAGCTTTCTGCAATAGTTTAATTATTCATAATACTATGGTTAACGAATAATCAACGGCTCTTACCTATATACATATGCATATAAGTCTAATGACAGTTGCAACTCATGCAATCAATAAGCATTTTAATCTATCGATCCCATCGACCTTAACTATCGATCAATTTTGGTCTTGCCTTCTTTTGGTATATTTTTTCCTATATGAACTCCAATTTCATTCCGAGCCTTACTACATCCATTTGATGTATCAAATGAGCGAATTTCGATCGTTGTCACACACAATTCTCCATTTCTCCAATTACTTTGATAAACTGTCTGCAAATTTTATTCTCATATTTTGTAATTTGTCTTTTTCCAGATCTCGACTGATTCGTAACTTAAAACAAATACCTATGCTCATTTTACTGTGATATTTATGATAATGAAAAGCCAAATCGGAGTAGCCTTAAGTTATCCGACGCCCATATATGTATGTATGTACAGACATATGTGTATGTATGTATTTGTATGTGTAAAACAAACGAGTAATAAGAACCTTTTACAATTGCTTCTAAGTTCTTCATATTTCTCTGTGTCAGGTAAAATATGAACTGAACACACATCTGGATATAGCAGGCCATTTGAGCAACTTCCTATTCTGCTTTAACCGATCATTTAAGTTTTTTACTTGGCTGGTAAGGTTTTGTTTCTAAGGACTTCCTAAGGATGGGGAGTAAAATGGAAACTTCACTCAACTTTAATATTCTTAAGATATTTTCTTGGTTTAAAACCAAACTATATAAAAAAGGTTTTACGAAATATAAAACAAACCAACAGAAACAAAAAATTTGTTCTTTCCATGAATTTACTTTGGAAAATTGTCGAAACGTGTGTAAATCTTGTAAAAGTTTATGGTATAATTTTTTTTTTTTTTTGCATTGACTTTACTTGGTTTAGTTTAGTTTGATAAGACAAATCGTTAAGCGAGTGAGGGGGAAGGGAGCAGAGAGGGAGAGAGAATGTGGAAAATAGAAAGAAACAGATAGAGTGAGGGAGCGATGTTCCCACGGCTGTTTGTTTAGTACTTGTTTCTGGCAATCCAAAAAAACAAAAAACACAAAAATGTGTAAAGAGGAACACTGAGTGAGAGAGAGCGAGAGAGACTAAGCATGTAAGAGGAAGCGAGCGCGAGATTGAGCGAGGGAGAGGGAGAGGGAGAGGAAAACAGAACTTACCCGCGTAACATGAGCAGCTGCTGCTGTCCAAATTGAATGCAAAGAAGCCGACGATGAGCTGAAGAAGAAGAAGCATTTTTCTTGTTGTTGTTGCTGCTGCTGCGACGGCTTGCGTTGGACGACGCAGCGACGACGCCAACGATCGTCGCTGCCTGCTCTTCATTTGTGCCAGTTGTTGCTGTTGTTGTTATTTTTGTTTTGATATCCCCCTTCACTGGAGCTAGTTTTATGTTTTTCTTTTCGGCTTTATGAATTTTAAACTATGTTTAAAAGTTGATCTTTTATTGTTTCTTTTGTTTTGTTGCTTTATTAATATTTTTATTTATGAAACATTTTGGCTAATGACTAAGATATACATTAGAGAGAGAGAGAGAGAGAGAGAGAAGAAAAGGTTAACAAAAATATGTTGCCACATTTTTGCTTTGTGCTAGCCATTCGCTTGTTCGCTCGCTCAGTCCCATACACACACACATACACACACACACCTGCCGCAGGTAGCGCCTAAGACCAGAAAGCAAGAGAAAAAGAGAATAAGAGAGCGTTTAAGAAGGTGAGAGAGAGAGAGGCCTGCATTGATCGCGCCTTTTTTGTTACTTCTTTTTTTTTTGTTTATATCCCTCTCTTTCGCTCCAAAGTTGTATCGCTCTCTCTCTTAGTCGTTGCTGAACCCTTTTGGGACTGGTTGCAAGAACTTGTTTTTTGTATGCAATTCTTTTTTCTTTCACACACACACACACACACACGCTCACAGATGGCTTAACACAAACACTCATACACAATTTGACAATTTGTTTTATGTTTTTTCATTCGCTATGTTTCTTATTCTTATTCTTTAACAACAAAATAAAACCAGTAAAAAAACACAATTTATATCAACAGAAAAAAAAGTAGTAAAAAAAAACCATCTCAGATCTTAACATTGCGCGATCCCACGCATACATCAACAACATCTACAGCGTTTCTCTTTCTGTCTTTATCTCTCTTTCGTCTCCCTACTGCTTTTACGTTTACGTTATTTGCCCGAGAATGACCGAACGCGGCACAGCACGGAGACAACGAAAACTCCAACAAAGCGACGACGACAACCTTCCACAACGTGAGCACAAAACAAACTGCGAAAAAGTACCGTAGCCTTTGCTGGCAGCACTGTCGGTGGCATGAGTTTGTTACTGTGGTTCGCACACGTTTAAACATCTAGCCAAAAATTAACATTATTTTGATGATACATTTGTAATTTAGTCATATCTTGTATTTAATTAAGCACGAATTGATATGATCAACAACAATTATAATTGTTAAAACTAAATTGCATAAACCAGAATATTGGAAGTACATATATGTACTATACTAAATATAGTAACATTCAATACAATTGATTTCAATAAATGGGCTGCATCTAATTTAATTACACTATTTCGAAATATTGCAATTAAAATTCCACATTAATATACATCTATTTCAACAAGAAGCCTCTTGAGCTGCTCACATTTACACTCAATATTTTCAATTCGAGACAAATTACTCTGCGGACACTGTCACTATGTTTTGCCTGTGATGTGTGAATATAACTCACTCAAGTGTTGCCACAGTGTTGCTGGCAGTGCTAACAGTGCACTGTGGGTTGCGGAGCCATTTTTTAAACACTTAAGTCAATTTTTAAAAGTTTTTGAAACCCAAATTTTTTGATGCCAATTTATAGATAATATATCAATTCATATATCTGCATACTAGGTTTTTCAAATTTGTTCAACACTGGTGAGAATAACGCTGTCGAAAACAAGTGTTGGGAACAAAACAAAACTGCTTGCATTTGGTGCAAATTGTTGCTTGACTTTGAGTGTATATAACTTTTGAAAGAAAAACGTTATTGATAAAACTGAAGATGCAATTGAAAAAGTCGGGCTTGTACTATGAGTTAGTAGACTTGATTTGTTATAAATAAAGGTGTGTCTTAAAGTCTGTGTAATTCTGATCAACTATCAAAAACAAAACTTGTTACGAAATCTCAACTTTAGGGAGAGTTATAAAAAAACGTCTACCAGAGTCCAGTCTAAAACTTTTACTGTTCGATAGAGTAATAAATTCTTTGTAAAATTTAAAAGTCTCAATGTCCACAAATAGCCACTTTTTTTTGCAATTTAACTTTTTAGCGCATAACCTCATATTCCTATATATGGACAAGATTTTAATATAGCAGGAAACAACGAATTAGGAATGAAGTATATGAAGTTAGTGTTCATAGGTTGCAGGCGCATGTAGTGTAAAGTGCAAAATTATGAATAGTAGCCTTTTTTTTTTTTTTTTTTGAATAAAGTGCTCAAAAAATGGCTCCGCAACCCATAGTGCAGTTGAGTTTTGAGTGAGCGAGCGGATTTGAGTGAGTTCCAAAGTTGAGATGAGTTGGAGTTGAGACTCGAGCCAGATGACAGTTAATTTGAAAAAGTATCTTGCTTGATTTTTTTCGTTTTATATTTTTTGGTAATGGAAAATGCATGTAATAAGAGCAAGAAAAATAAATAAATAACCAATGCAGGGTAATAGATGACGATTGGTATGATGATGCTGATAACAATGACGGTGATGACTATAATTGTTAAATTATATATTAACAAAAAACATCAACAAACAAGCCAAAAATGGAAATGTGCATACCTACCTACATACGTGCATACGTTTTATCAACACATTTTTGCTATTAAAGTTTTTTAATTTTTGCTTTTGGCCAAATGTAATGTATAATGTAATGTAATTGTATTTGCAACTTGTGCATCCTGTAGCGAGCAGGCGAATTGTGTTATGGGCGAAGCGGGAGGAGGGCGGGATAGAAAAAAAGAAAGAACTGCATCGTGCATTTCAAAATGCACTTAAAAATTGTTGTTCAGTCGCATGCATGTATCTCTGTGTGTGTGTGTGTGTGTATGTGAATGTTCCGCGGCCGTCGCCAGAGGTCAGGTCAACTTCGTCGCCTGCCAATTAAAACTTTTTTATGCTCTGCGGCAGCAACTGGCTCCACACGCAGCAAAGCACCACACACACACACACAGACACCAATGACATATGTATGCATTTTTGTATACGTATATGTATGTGTGTATATGCATTTTAAAAGTAACTTTATTAATGCGATTTCAGTTAATTAACAACACAACAATTGCACACAGAAGTAAAAGACAAAAATTGTTATATGAGTACATACATATAAAACTGGAAAAAGGAAAAGGTTGTCAATTCACCGACTGTTTTATACCCTTCTATAGGCGAATCTAGAAAAAGAAAGGGGTCTAGGAATTTGCTTATTAAAAATTATAAAGAAAATTTGCAATGCAGGTTGCAACATATCAGATATATCATCCATATAACTTTCATCATCAATATAACTTTCATTTGGTTCTTCTTAAAAAAATCTTTATACTCTTTAATCATTTATTTCTAGTTCAATTTTTATACTCTTTTAAAGGATACAACGAAATTGTTTACTTTCTGGACCTATCAGTTTCCACGCAAATCATTCTCAGAGTTGTTGAGTTATCTAAATAAAACTTTCCATTCAAGCTTCTTTGTGATGTTACGAAGTACCTACAATTGTTGGTCGGACAATTATATCATACAGAGAAATGTTATGTCTTTTGCGAGACAAAAAACAAATCTAATTTTCTTTTTTTACAGAGTTTTTTTCCTAAAATATACTTGCTTAAGTTGTCTTACTGAATATTTTGTTCTGATTTTGAAGTATAATAATATTTTAGATTTATACAGAGTAAAAGAACGTTGACAAAGACCAACATTTGTTAGGGTTTTAAGAATCGGTCTTGGTTATTCAAATTATATCAGTTTAAAAGGCTATTTGTAATTCTTGGGTAATGAAATATCCTCTATTTCTGGTATATATTTCCAATTATGTTATAGTCAGTTACATGAGTTTAGCGAGAAGAATGCTCTTTCCCATAGATAAACACCATAGATAAAGGTATGCCATTTCTCATTAACAGATAAGATCATAGTACCTTCCCTTATAATATTTGTGTTCCAAGGGCCAGAAATGGAGTTTTTGGGTTTACGCATCTAATACTAATACACTCACACGAGCGTTAACAATTTGAGTTTTATCTCAAAGATGGCGAAGCAACTGATGTTCGGCTAACCATCCGAAACCACCCACAACCACCCACAGCCCACACGGCCCACGCATGTGGCACAATTGTTTTGAGTTGGTTTTTGTTTTCATCGTTGTTGTTTTTGTTGTTGCTACTGCTCCTGTTTGCTGTTGGCGTGCAACAAGTTGGCGAAGGCGACGGTCAGGCTTTTCTTGTATGTCTGTCTGTCTGTCTGTGTGTGTGTGTTTGTGTGAGTGCGTGTGTGTGTATGTGCGTGGAAATCAAAAATACATGGAAAAGTTTCGCTTTTGTGCAAATAACTAGAATACAACGATAAAAGGAACAAAAATTGTTGCCTACCTTTTGGCAGTTTCACCTTTCCCAATTTTTGCAACAATAAAAATTCCACCTAAAAAATTTTAGTTGATCTCTCGACTATTCAACTACCCTGTACTAATAAATATTGTATTTAATTTATTTCAAACAGTTGTTACCACAAACATTGAAACCTTGTGCCACAATTATCACTTTCTTTATAATTTTGTTTTATTTGAATATACGAATTTTCTAATAATTCATTTAATTAGATTCGTTTTTCGCTTCATTTTGTTAAAATTTTCAAGTAGTTATAGAGTTGTAATAGCTAGATTGATCTCGTACTATCGAAGGTCAATTAAACATAATTCTTCCTTCTTTCACATTTTTAATACCTCAATATACCCGTTTATGATAAATTTCTAGGGTATTGATGAAAAGGAGGGAAAGCATCAGGAATTTTTCTAATCATAAAATATTTAAATTAAATATTTTAATCCGAAATATTTGAAACTAATATCAGAAAAGGTTTTTGAATTCTCATTTCCACCCACAGACACACCTAAAAGCTATGCTAACAGTGTGTACTAGACAAAAACAACACTAAATCAAATATCACCAGCAGCCATTTGCTACATTAAACTACACTTTATTTCCATTAATGGGTGTTTAATTGATTAGAAGTGGCTTGGCAAAATAATGTGTTAAACTTAAAGTTTGTATCTTTTAGTTGCCTTTTATTTTTTATTTTACCATCAAACTTGTCATAAAAACAACCAATTGATGTTGAAACTATTTTTTTCTCTAGTTTTTTATCCTTTTTATTAACTCTCTTCTTAATTATACATACCTACATATGTACATACAAACATACCTACATAGCGAGTGGGTATGTAGACTTAACCACCTCCCCAACATAGATGCATGTGACTGACTTTGCTTAAACGCAGATAGATGTGAATAGGATGCGGAGATTTCCACATGGACAGTTGCTTAACCAGTTGCATATAACTCAGCAGGCAAATTGATTTTGAAATGTACAGCAACAGCACATATGTACATACATATAGCATGGAAAGTCAAACTAGACAGAGGAAATTACCCAGAATGAAAATGAAAAATAAGAATATTTTCCAATACCAATGAACCGTTGAATGAATGATGCGAAAATTGATGTGCTGATGTTTTCAGAACAGACATTGCAATATGCGAGTTTGGTTTGCATACCCAAACATGCCTCTATTTTACGCAATTCAATACAGTCGTATTCGCCAATGATTGATTGCCCTATATAGTGTAGAAAAATCAAAAACAACAACAACACTAGAAAATTCCAATGAAAAACAGGTGGAAAACATGTTAAGCTCTTTTTGTTTTGATCAAGAATGTATAGTGAATGCTTATGTGCTCATTAGTCGGAAATCGAGTAATTAACCCATAGGAAATGTTCATATAAAGGGTCTATAAAATGCATTATGAATAAATATGTAAAGGTATATGTATGTTTACGGCTACTATAAACTATAAAATGTGAACTTCCGTTTAAAGTTAAATGCTTCTCAATATAGGCGGCACGTACCTAGGGCTTACAAGGGCTTGTTCTAGCGCCATTTACATGACAGAATGCATCGAAAATGTTAACTCAATTAAGTTGATAATTTCATTTAGAACTTGTGCTATTTCTCAATGGTGTGGGTGGAGTGAAATTTGTTGTTTTGATTTCTGTCTATCTTGACCAACTATTAAATGGTATTCTTTTTTATAATTAATTAAAGAGAAATCGAGTTATGCATTGATTTTGCAGACCTTTGACATCTTAAAACAAACCTTACACATCTAGCATTAGAATGCGTTTCCAACACTGTTCTTAAAAACGTAGCCTTTTGATTTTTCACATTTCACAATTAACAAAAAACACTTAAGCTGGGAAAATCAACTCACTGCTCACTGCTATTATTATAGACAATTTCGGATCACCGAAACTGACACCCTGTAACTGATTGTGACTCGATCGGAGAATAATTTCTTGTGCTCACAAGTCCTTATCACCTTTGTGATGAGTTGTTTTCCTTTTATTTATTTTTGTCAATCAAAACTTTACTAATTAGAATGTCAAATCAGATTATTAATGTCTGATGGATGCATTTCAAATCATCGATTGCCCAAAGGTCTTATCACTTGACACAACAAAGCAAACAACTTCGAGTAGCAGCACACAAACTAGACAAATGGAAAAACGACAGCTGTCAAATTGATTTGCGATTGCCAAAATCCCACCAACCCATTCCGTTTAAATTTTAGTTTCTTTCTTGTTTTTAGCTCTGACAGCAACAAGTGTCTTCTGGTTTGGTACATACATATATATATGTATATACATACATATGTATGTATGTACAAATAGACAATTTGGTGGCCAATTTCATCATTCTCATCCTCATGCTCATGCTCATCCCACTTGTCGGCAGCTCGTCGTTTTTGCCATCCGTGATTTGCTTTTGTTCAAAGTTTTTATTGCCAGCCATGAAAATCAGATGCATGACAATATCCCGGCAGTCACATCCTCTTCACCCTCACACACACACATGCTACATAGTCATGCCATTTTGACAGACATAAGCCAGGACTTTGTGTTATTGGCATTTGTTGCCATGTGGACACGGACAAGAGTCCATGGACAGCAAGTTTCTCTTCAGTACGCCTCTCTTTTCTCCCCCTTAGCTACTGTTTGCAATCGAATTTGAATTTCAGTCAAATGAAGCGCATCGTGAAAATGCAATTGGCGTTTCCACCAAATGATATTCTCTATGCAACACCATACACACATATTGTCAGTTTATTTAATCAAAAGTCCTTTTGTCCTTTTTGTCCTTTTGGCCATACGGAAATAGAGTTAGTATGATAAATCATATTGCTTATGGCATGCCATATTGTGGTAAGCAGTGTTAATCTGACGCTCTAATGGCTAATGACAATGGCCATATCTGTTTTAAGCTAATGATCATCGTGGCCTTTAACAAGAATACAAATTCTGTATATTAATTCTTTGAAACTAGATCACTTTAAAAGGTCCTAGGTAGGTTTCTAGATCCATTCTCCTGGCCAAGAAAGTGAAAAGATCTTCTGAAGGAAGATCCATCCAATTTAAGTCCCGAAGAACAATTTATATATAAAATATTAAATTTTTATGGAATGTCAGTAATGTTCGGAGTTCCTTTAACGAGCTCAAGCATATAATCGATAAGTGAACAATGTGGTAAGAGGCTTGGCAATAGGCTCTGCCTCATTCACGTAGCATCTTTAACTCATTACAAACATCTTTTAATTATTAAGATTGGCGTTTAGCCCATAAGAAATAAATATAAGTCGAATGATCTTAATCAATTTTGATCAGAGATGGAAACCTTGAAAAGAATTTACCAAATCGTTTACATAACTATCGATAACTTCATTGTTAATGCTTTTAAAGTTGTTTGCATTCAATTTGAGTTATTTCATTAATACTTAACAATTAGTTTTGAATTGAAGAAAATCACTCAAAGCCATTCAAGAATCATACCATTTGTGGCCATTGTAAGCCAATTCTTGCCACTGAAAATTGAAAAAACAAATATTGGCATTGTCTTGGAATTTTGGCAAGAGTTGGCAAAGGGTGTTTGGATGTTTTGGTGAGGGGAGTCAAGGTGCTGACGGCATTGGTGCTTCTGCAATGCGACAAGTGACCGTCGCTTCTATCAACTGGTGTCCAATTTGTTATGGACAGGTAAAAATGGCGAAGCGCGTCGCCAGCCATAAATCAGTCAGACCAGAAAGGAGAACCCATAGAAAAGGAGACTACCAGGCGGCTCATCGCACCACCGTTCTGTTTGGCAATTGAGGCGGCGGCGGTGGCGGTGACGTCGGTGTCATTGTAACCGTTTGTCAATTATGTTTCGCATGCAGTTAAAACGTTGCATTTCCTACCGAGAGCTGGGGACAGCAACAGAGGGAACACAAGACGCGGCACGAAAACAAAGCATTCAAGCGATGAGGAGAGACAAAGAGAGCAAGAGCAAGCGGGAAAGAGACAACAACAGGATGGGCAAACCTTGCGCCTGGCCGGAAGTTTGTGCTGACATTCATTACCATAATTCACAACAGCTTAAAACATTTATGTGGTCTACCCGACCACCACCCCATAGACTATGACCAGATCCATCCACTTCCTTACATTGCTCCTTTCCATCCTCAACCCCATTCCACACCGCCCCGCTCACCCATTTTCAGCTCACCAAGTTTGGGTTGTTTTGTTGCAGATTATGTCTGGCAGCGGCAGCCGTAGAGAAACACAAGATAATAAGGAAACTTGAAAATTTGTTGCAATTATTTTAACTGCTTGGAAATTGCCCCAACACCATTTTTGCCCTCCCATCGTGAGGCGTCATCCCTGCTAAACCCCTCCACCGCTCTGTAACCTCAATAAAGTGCCAAGTTTTCAGCCCCTTTAGCCTTTAGCATTCAGATTAATAATTTTGCTCAAATTACGTTAGATATATTTCTAAAAACTAAAAAGGATTACCAATCACACTACGCCATATGTTAATCACAGTGACAGATTAGGTCAGAACCTCAACCTGTACTTCATATTCCAAAAAAAAATTTTGATGTACATATTGTATATAGTTTCATGAAACTATTTGTCTTTTAAAGTAAAGTTGAATACGTAGTTGAAAACGTACAAAAGTGCGTCCGGGGATTGATCGCATATAAACCACGTTGAAGGATTATCCAAAGAGTGCAAAAAATTTGGATCCATTCTCCAACAAATCCTAATTTTTCAAGCGACCCGTCACCCAGCACAACTCAAGGAGTTCCATCTAATCGGAGGTATCTAGCAGTTCAAATCGGGTTTTATAGCAAGCGTTGTCGCTACGCAAAAAACCAACTGCAACGGTTTTCTTCGGATTAGGCTTCTCCCATTTGTTATCATTTATACGAGAATTCTCGACAATCGACTTCTCATTTGATTTGGTGGATTTGTCAATCTGTTTGGCGACATTCTTCTTACCAGAATTCTTACCAGATTCCTTGGTTATCGGCTCAGTCTTGGGTTGAGATTCCTTGTTCGATGTTGATTCGACAATAGCTGGACGAATGCGCCAATTGGTGATCTCAATGGGGGTCTCTTTCTAATTCTAAATCTGCTAGCTAGACGAACTTATTTGACATACACTATTTCTACGGGGAATTGACCTTGAGCTTTTTTTTTTGTTGAACAGAGCTGACACGATCCACATCCATAGAAAAGCTCATAGCAAAAGAATGAGCTTGAATAGTGTGCAGAGAGTCTAGAATGGTCTGAGCTGGAGTGCAGTCGTGCGAAGAAGAGGAGGGAGAAAGCGAAAGAAGAATCGCAAGTGCAGGAAACGCACGTGGAGTTACGTAATACTCCGTACCCCTCGTGGACATTACATACGTCCACACCTCTTTTTCAAGTTCCAACTATAATGAAGGAACATGAATAAAATTAATTCGCCACTGCCAGCGCGGTCTTGCCTCCCTTAAATGCAAGCGCGTACCCATGCGACCAAATAAATGTCGACCCGGTTCTTGACCTGACCAGCGGAAAAATTTTTGGAGAGCTATTTGGCCATAAGTGCTCACACATATCGTTGTGGGGAGCGTAGCCAGCCAGCCTAATTCCTAGGCGAACCCTCGTTGGAGTGGATGATTCACCTTAGGATACGGGATAGCTCCGCACCACCATTACTAGAGATTTTAAGTGGAAGACGTTGTCGCAGACTCCAAACCCGTCGTTGAGGAACCCTAACCTCTCCCCCCAGGCCGTAGTTTTCCTTCAAAACATGTGTTAAAATTTATAAGCTTCCAATTTATAATTAACTTTCTATATAGCAGGTGTTAAAAGTTATTCTTGTTGGTAATGAGAAGCAAGTTATATTTTGGTGCCACCACTCTTAATAATTTTAACAGCATCTAGTGCTCCACCCGTCATCAGGCCTGCTGACTAGATCGGACCCTACAAACTGTAAGAACGGCATAGCCGCAGAAAATCTATTGGCAAAGTATAACCGCTTGTCGTGACCGCAGAGTTAGTTTGTTTTTTTGTAATTTTTGAAAGTGAAATAAATGCTTAATAATAATTAATAATTGTGTCAAATTTGAACAAGATCGGGTGACTATATCATATCGCTCCCATACAAACGGCAAAGTCACGAACAGTGACTTTTCTCAATAACTTCATTACTTTTTAAGCTATTGTCGTGAAATTTAATATAAGTTAGTTTATTGTAGCTATAAACGACTGTGCCAAATTTGGTCAAGTCGGGTGACTATATCATATACCTCCTATAGGAACGATCGGTCGAAAACAGTGACTTTCATCAAAAAGTTCGTTATATCCTATGCTAAGATTGGATAAAACGTTTTTACAATTTGATGGCTATGGGTAAGGAAAGAATTACCAAAACAGTTGCAAGGGTATACAAACTTCAACGCGGTTGAAGTTAATTAATTAATCTTTGAATTGAATATATGTATGAAATGATGAAGTGCTGATTTAGTTTATTTGGCCACCTGACGTAAGAGATTAAACAGCCACAATATGGGTAATACCGAGATTTCTTAGGTTTTACAAGGTTGGGTGGGTAAAGAGAAGGCCATGACATCTAGGTCCTTCAAATAACACCCATTACCTCTGCACAAAGATCTCTGTTTAGGTGTAGCCCTTCATTCCTTATCTCTGTCTTCGTTTTATTTATGTAGCGCATGTTTTGGAAAAGCACAAGAACCCCCCATTTTCCCTGAGCTCAACCGAGTCACTTGTTAGAAAGACAGAGAGTGCACTCCGACGCCCGCGTGTTCGTTACATAGTTGATGCTGATCCCCCTTCATTGGCAGCATCCCTACCACGTTGATGTTGATTGGAAGACCATTTGGGCATGTAAATAGTTGATCCTGATCCCCCTCCATTGGCAGCATCCTTACACCGTTGATGTTAATTTGGAAACCATTTCGGCATGTAAATAGTTGATCCTTATCCCCCCTCATTGGCAGCATCCTTACCACGTGGATGTTGATTGGAAGACCATTTTGGCATGTAAATAGTTGATCCTGCTCCCCTTCATTAGCAGCATCCTTACCACGTTGATGTTGATTGGAAGACAATTTCGGCATGTAAATAATTGATCCTGATCCCCCTTCATGAGCAGCATCCTTACCACGTTGATGTTGAATAGGAAGACCATTTTGGCATGTAAATAGTTGATCCTGAACCCCCTTCATTGGCAGCATCCTTACCACGTTGATAACGATTGGAAGACCTTTTTGGCATGTTAATAGTTTATCCTGATCCCCATTCATTGGCAGCATTCTTACCACGTTGATGTTGATTGGGAAACCATTTCCGCATGTAAATAGTTGATCCTGATCACCCTTCATATGCAGCATCCCTACACAGTTGATGTTGATTGGAAGACCATTTTGGCATGTAAATAGTTGATCCTGCTCCCCTTTATTGGCAGCATCCTTACCACGTGGATGTTGATTGCAAGACCATTTTGGCGTGTAAATAGTTGATCCGGATTCCCCTTCATTGACAGCATTCCTACACCGTTGATGTTGATTGGAAGACCATTTTGGCATGTCAATAGTTGATCCTGATCCCCTTTCATTGGCAGCATCCATCCATTTTATGTTAGAAGTTGATACTGATCCCCTTTCATTGGCAGCATCCATCCATTTTATGTTAGAAGTTGATACTGATCCGTTGATGTTCGTTTGGAAACCATTTCGTCATGTAAATAGTTGAGCCTGATCCCCCTTCATTGGCAGCATCCTTACCACGTTGATGTTGATTGGGAAACCATTTCCGCATGTAAATAGTTGATCCTGATCACCCTTCATATGCAGCATCCCTACCACGTTGATGTTGATTGGGAAACCATTTCCGCATGTAAATAGTTCTTCCTGATCCCCCTTCATTGGCAGCATCCTTACCCCGTTGATGTTGATTGCAAGACCATTTTGGCATGTAAATAGTTGATCCTGAACCCCCTTCATTGGCAGCAACTCTACCACGTTTATGTTGCTTGGAAGTAAATAGTTGGTAAATAGTTGATCCTGATCCCCCTTCAGTGACAGCATCCTTACCACGTTGATAATGATTGGAAGACCATTTTGGCATGTAGATAGATGATCCTGATCCCCCTTCATTGGCAGCATCCCTACCACGTTGATAATGATTGGAAGACCATTTTGGCATGTAAATAGTTGATCCTGCTCCCCTTTATTGGCAGCATCCTTACCACGTTGATAATGATTGGAAGACCATTTTGGCATGTAAATAGTTGATCTTGATCCCCCTTCATTGGCAGCATCCTTACCCCGTTGATGTTGATTGGAAGACAATTTCGGCATGTAACTAGTTGATCCTGATCCCCCCTCATTGGCAGCATCCTTACCACGTGGATGTTGATTGGAAGACCATTTTGGCATGTAAATAGTTGATCCTGCTCCCCTTTATTGGCAGCATCCTTACCACGTGGATGTTGATTGCAAGACCATTTTGGCGTGTAAATAGTTGATCCGGATTCCCCTTCATTGACAGCATTCCTACACCGTTGATGTTGATTGGAAGACCATTTTGGCATGTCAATAGTTGATCCTGATCCCCTTTCATTGGCAGCATCCATCCATTTTATGTTAGAAGTTGATACTGATCCCCTTTCATTGGCAGCATCCATCCATTTTATGTTAGAAGTTGATACTGATCCGTTGATGTTCGTTTGGAAACCATTTCGTCATGTAAATAGTTGAGCCTGATCCCCCTTCATTGGCAGCATCCTTACCACGTTGATGTTGATTGGGAAACCATTTCCGCATGTAAATAGTTGATCCTGATCACCCTTCATATGCAGCATCCCTACACAGTTGATGTTGATTGGAAGACCATTTTGGCATGTAAATAGTTGATCCTGCTCCCCTTTATTGGCAGCATCCTTACCACGTGGATGTTGATTGCAAGACCATTTTGGCGTGTAAATAGTTGATCCGGATTCCCCTTCATTGGCAGCATCCCTACACCGTTGATGTTGATTGGAAGACCATTTTGGCATGTAAATAGTTGATCCTGCTCCCCTTTATTGGCAGCATCCTTACCACGTGGATGTTGATTGCAAGACCATTTTGGCGTGTAAATAGTTGATCCGGATTCCCCTTCATTGGCAGCATCCCTACACCATTTATGTTGATTGGGAAACCATTTTATGTTAGAAGTTGATACTGATCCGTTTATGTTCATATGGAAACCATTTTGGCATGTAAATAGTTGATCCTGATCCCCCCTCATTGACAGCATCCTTACCACGTTGATGTTGATTGGAAGACCATTTTGTCATGTAAATAGATGATCCTGATCCCCATTCATTGGCAGCATTCTTACCACGTTGATGTTGACTTGTAAGACCATTTTGGCATGTAAATAGTTGATCCTGCTCCCCTTCATTGGCAGCATCCTTACCACGTGGATGTTGATTGCAAGACCATTTTGGCGTGTAAATAGTTGATTCGGATTCCCCTTCATTGACAGCATTCCTACACCGTTGATGTTGATTGGAAGACCATTTTGGCATGTCAATAGTTGATCCTGATCCCCTTTCATTGGCAGCATCCATCCATTTTATGTTAGAGGTTGATACTGATCCGTTGATGTTCATATGGAAACCATTTTGGCATGTAAATAGTTGATCCTGATCCCCCCTCATTGACAGCATCCTTACCACGTTGATGTTGATTGGAAGACCATTTTGTCATGTAAATAGATGATCCTGATCCCCATTCATTGGCAGCATTCTTACCACGTTGATGTTGACTTGTAAGACCATTTTGGCATGTAAATAGTTGATCCTGCTCCCCTTCATTGGCAGCATCCTTACCACGTGGATGTTGATTGCAAGACCATTTTGGCGTGTAAATAGTTGATTCGGATTCCCCTTCATTGACAGCATCCCTACACAGTTGATGTTGATTGGAAGACCATTTTGGCATGTAAATAGTTGATCCTGCTCCCCTTTATTGGCAGCATCCTTACCACGTGGATGTTGATTGCAAGACCATTTTGGCGTGCAAATAGTTGATCCGGATTCCCCTTCATTGGCAGCATCCCTACACCGTTGATGTTGATTGGAAGACCATTTTGGCATGTCAATAGTTGATCCTGATCCCCCTTCATTGGCAGCATCCTTACACCATTTATGTTGATTGGGAAACCATTTTATGTTAGAAGTTGATACTGATCCGTTTATGTTCATATGGAAACCATTTTGGCATGTAAATAGTTGATCCTGATCCCCCCTCATTGACAGCATCCTTACCACGTTGATGTTGATTGGAAGACCATTTTGTCATGTAAATAGATGATCCTGATCCCCATTCATTGGCAGCATTCTTACCACGTTGATGTTGACTTGTAAGACCATTTTGGCATGTAAATAGTTGATCCTGCTCCCCTTCATTGGCAGCATCCTTACCACGTGGATGTTGATTGCAAGACCATTTTGGCGTGTAAATAGTTGATTCGGATTCCCCTTCATTGACAGCATTCCTACACCGTTGATGTTGATTGGAAGACCATTTTGGCATGTCAATAGTTGATCCTGATCCCCTTTCATTGGCAGCATCCATCCATTTTATGTTAGAGGTTGATACTGATCCGTTGATGTTCATATGGAAACCATTTTGGCATGTAAATAGTTGATCCTGATCCCCCCTCATTGACAGCATCCTTACCACGTTGATGTTGATTGGAAGACCATTTTGTCATGTAAATAGATGATCCTGATCCCCATTCATTGGCAGCATTCTTACCACGTTGATGTTGACTTGTAAGACCATTTTGGCATGTAAATAGTTGATCCTGCTCCCCTTCATTGGCAGCATCCTTACCACGTGGATGTTGATTGCAAGACCATTTTGGCGTGTAAATAGTTGATTCGGATTCCCCTTCATTGACAGCATTCCTACACCGTTGATGTTGATTGGAAGACCATTTTGGCATGTCAATAGTTGATCCTGATCCCCTTTCATTGGCAGCATCCATCCATTTTATGTTAGAGGTTGATACTGATCCGTTGATGTTCATATGGAAACCATTTTGGCATGTAAATAGTTGATCCTGATCCCCCCTCATTGACAGCATCCTTACCACGTTGATGTTGATTGGAAGACCATTTTGTCATGTAAATAGATGATCCTGATCCCCATTCATTGGCAGCATTCTTACCACGTTGATGTTGACTTGTAAGACCATTTTGGCATGTAAATAGTTGATCCTGCTCCCCTTCATTGGCAGCATCCTTACCACGTGGATGTTGATTGCAAGACCATTTTGGCGTGTAAATAGTTGATTCGGATTCCCCTTCATTGACAGCATCCCTACACAGTTGATGTTGATTGGAAGACCATTTTGGCATGTAAATAGTTGATCCTGCTCCCCTTTATTGGCAGCATCCTTACCACGTGGATGTTGATTGCAAGACCATTTTGGCGTGTAAATAGTTGATCCGGATTCCCCTTCATTGGCAGCATCCCTACACCGTTGATGTTGATTGGAAGACCATTTTGGCATGTCAATAGTTGATCCTGATCCCCCTTCATTGGCAGCATCCTTACACCATTTATGTTGATTGGGAAACCATTTTATGTTAGAAGTTGATACTGATCCGTTTATGTTCATATGGAAACCATTTTGGCATGTAAATAGTTGATCCTGATCCCCCCTCATTGACAGCATCCTTACCACGTTGATGTTGATTGGAAGACCATTTTGTCATGTAAATAGATGATCCTGATCCCCATTCATTGGCAGCATTCTTACCACGTTGATGTTGACTTGTAAGACCATTTTGGCATGTAAATAGTTGATCCTGCTCCCCTTCATTGGCAGCATCCTTACCACGTGGATGTTGATTGCAAGACCATTTTGGCGTGTAAATAGTTGATCCGGATTCCCCTTCATTGGCAGCATCCCTACACCGTTGATGTTGATTGGAAGACCATTTTGGCATGTCAATAGTTGATCCTGATCCCCCTTCATTGGCAGCATCCTTACACCATTTATGTTGATTGGGAAACCATTTTATGTTAGAAGTTGATACTGATCCGTTTATGTTCATATGGAAACCATTTTGGCATGTAAATAGTTGATCCTGATCCCCCCTCATTGACAGCATCCTTACCACGTTGATGTTGATTGGAAGACCATTTTGTCATGTAAATAGATGATCCTGATCCCCATTCATTGGCAGCATTCTTACCACGTTGATGTTGACTTGTAAGACCATTTTGGCATGTAAATAGTTGATCCTGCTCCCCTTCATTGGCAGCATCCTTACCACGTGGATGTTGATTGCAAGACCATTTTGGCGTGTAAATAGTTGATCCGGATTCCCCTTCATTGGCAGCATCCCTACACCGTTGATGTTGATTGGAAGACCATTTTGGCATGTCAATAGTTGATCCTGATCCCCCTTCATTGGCAGCATCCTTACACCATTTATGTTGATTGGGAAACCATTTTATGTTAGAAGTTGATACTGATCCGTTTATGTTCATATGGAAACCATTTTGGCATGTAAATAGTTGATCCTGATCCCCCCTCATTGACAGCATCCTTACCACGTTGATGTTGATTGGAAGACCATTTTGTCATGTAAATAGATGATCCTGATCCCCATTCATTGGCAGCATTCTTACCACGTTGATGTTGACTTGTAAGACCATTTTGGCATGTAAATAGTTGATCCTGCTCCCCTTTATTGGCAGCATCCTTACCACGTTGATAATGATTGGAAGACCATTTTGGCATGTAAATAGTTGATCTTGATCCCCCTTCATTGGCAGCATCCTTACCCCGTTGATGTTGATTGGAAGACAATTTCGGCATGTAACTAGTTGATCCTGATCCCCCCTCATTGGCAGCATCCTTACCACGTGGATGTTGATTGGAAGACCATTTTGGCATGTAAATAGTTGATCCTGCTCCCCTTTATTGGCAGCATCCTTACCACGTGGATGTTGATTGCAAGACCATTTTGGCGTGTAAATAGTTGATCCGGATTCCCCTTCATTGACAGCATTCCTACACCGTTGATGTTGATTGGAAGACCATTTTGGCATGTCAATAGTTGATCCTGATCCCCTTTCATTGGCAGCATCCATCCATTTTATGTTAGAAGTTGATACTGATCCCCTTTCATTGGCAGCATCCATCCATTTTATGTTAGAAGTTGATACTGATCCGTTGATGTTCGTTTGGAAACCATTTCGTCATGTAAATAGTTGAGCCTGATCCCCCTTCATTGGCAGCATCCTTACCACGTTGATGTTGATTGGGAAACCATTTCCGCATGTAAATAGTTGATCCTGATCACCCTTCATATGCAGCATCCCTACACAGTTGATGTTGATTGGAAGACCATTTTGGCATGTAAATAGTTGATCCTGCTCCCCTTTATTGGCAGCATCCTTACCACGTGGATGTTGATTGCAAGACCATTTTGGCGTGTAAATAGTTGATCCGGATTCCCCTTCATTGACAGCATTCCTACACCGTTGATGTTGATTGGAAGACCATTTTGGCATGTCAATAGTTGATCCTGATCCCCTTTCATTGGCAGCATCCATCCATTATATGTTAGAGGTTGATACTGATCCGTTGATGTTCGTTTGGAAACCATTTCGTCATGTAAATAGTTGAGCCTGATCCCCCTTCATTGGCAGCATCCTTACCACGTTGATGTTGATTGGGAAACCATTTCCGCATGTAAATAGTTGATCCTGATCACCCTTCATATGCAGCATCCCTACCACGTTGATGTTGATTGGGAAACCATTTCCGCATGTAAATAGTTCTTCCTGATCCCCCTTCATTGGCAGCATCCTTACCCCGTTGATGTTGATTGCAAGACCATTTTGGCGTGTAAATAGTTGATCCGGATTCCCCTTCATTGGCAGCATCCCTACACCGTTGATGTTGATTGGAAGACCATTTTGGCATGTCAATAGTTGATCCTGATCCCCCTTCATTGGCAGCATCCTTACACCATTTATGTTGATTGGGAAACCATTTTATGTTAGAAGTTGATACTGATCCGTTTATGTTCATATGGAAACCATTTTGGCATGTAAATAGTTGATCCTGATCCCCCCTCATTGACAGCATCCTTACCACGTTGATGTTGATTGGAAGACCATTTTGTCATGTAAATAGATGATCCTGATCCCCATTCATTGGCAGCATTCTTACCACGTTGATGTTGACTTGTAAGACCATTTTGGCATGTAAATAGTTGATCCTGCTCCCCTTCATTGGCAGCATCCTTACCACGTGGATGTTGATTGCAAGACCATTTTGGCGTGTAAATAGTTGATTCGGATTCCCCTTCATTGACAGCATTCCTACACCGTTGATGTTGATTGGAAGACCATTTTGGCATGTCAATAGTTGATCCTGATCCCCTTTCATTGGCAGCATCCATCCATTTTATGTTAGAGGTTGATACTGATCCGTTGATGTTCATATGGAAACCATTTTGGCATGTAAATAGTTGATCCTGATCCCCCCTCATTGACAGCATCCTTACCACGTTGATGTTGATTGGAAGACCATTTTGTCATGTAAATAGATGATCCTGATCCCCATTCATTGGCAGCATTCTTACCACGTTGATGTTGACTTGTAAGACCATTTTGGCATGTAAATAGTTGATCCTGCTCCCCTTCATTGGCAGCATCCTTACCACGTGGATGTTGATTGCAAGACCATTTTGGCGTGTAAATAGTTGATTCGGATTCCCCTTCATTGACAGCATCCCTACACAGTTGATGTTGATTGGAAGACCATTTTGGCATGTAAATAGTTGATCCTGCTCCCCTTTATTGGCAGCATCCTTACCACGTGGATGTTGATTGCAAGACCATTTTGGCGTGTAAATAGTTGATCCGGATTCCCCTTCATTGGCAGCATCCCTACACCGTTGATGTTGATTGGAAGACCATTTTGGCATGTCAATAGTTGATCCTGATCCCCCTTCATTGGCAGCATCCTTACACCATTTATGTTGATTGGGAAACCATTTTATGTTAGAAGTTGATACTGATCCGTTTATGTTCATATGGAAACCATTTTGGCATGTAAATAGTTGATCCTGATCCCCCCTCATTGACAGCATCCTTACCACGTTGATGTTGATTGGAAGACCATTTTGTCATGTAAATAGATGATCCTGATCCCCATTCATTGGCAGCATTCTTACCACGTTGATGTTGACTTGTAAGACCATTTTGGCATGTAAATAGTTGATCCTGCTCCCCTTCATTGGCAGCATCCTTACCACGTGGATGTTGATTGCAAGACCATTTTGGCGTGTAAATAGTTGATCCGGATTCCCCTTCATTGGCAGCATCCCTACACCGTTGATGTTGATTGGAAGACCATTTTGGCATGTCAATAGTTGATCCTGATCCCCCTTCATTGGCAGCATCCTTACACCATTTATGTTGATTGGGAAACCATTTTATGTTAGAAGTTGATACTGATCCGTTTATGTTCATATGGAAACCATTTTGGCATGTAAATAGTTGATCCTGATCCCCCCTCATTGACAGCATCCTTACCACGTTGATGTTGATTGGAAGACCATTTTGTCATGTAAATAGATGATCCTGATCCCCATTCATTGGCAGCATTCTTACCACGTTGATGTTGACTTGTAAGACCATTTTGGCATGTAAATAGTTGATCCTGCTCCCCTTCATTGGCAGCATCCTTACCACGTGGATGTTGATTGCAAGACCATTTTGGCGTGTAAATAGTTGATCCGGATTCCCCTTCATTGGCAGCATCCCTACACCGTTGATGTTGATTGGAAGACCATTTTGGCATGTCAATAGTTGATCCTGATCCCCCTTCATTGGCAGCATCCTTACACCATTTATGTTGATTGGGAAACCATTTTATGTTAGAAGTTGATACTGATCCGTTTATGTTCATATGGAAACCATTTTGGCATGTAAATAGTTGATCCTGATCCCCCCTCATTGACAGCATCCTTACCACGTTGATGTTGATTGGAAGACCATTTTGTCATGTAAATAGATGATCCTGATCCCCATTCATTGGCAGCATTCTTACCACGTTGATGTTGACTTGTAAGACCATTTTGGCATGTAAATAGTTGATCCTGCTCCCCTTTATTGGCAGCATCCTTACCACGTTGATAATGATTGGAAGACCATTTTGGCATGTAAATAGTTGATCTTGATCCCCCTTCATTGGCAGCATCCTTACCCCGTTGATGTTGATTGGAAGACAATTTCGGCATGTAACTAGTTGATCCTGATCCCCCCTCATTGGCAGCATCCTTACCACGTGGATGTTGATTGGAAGACCATTTTGGCATGTAAATAGTTGATCCTGCTCCCCTTTATTGGCAGCATCCTTACCACGTGGATGTTGATTGCAAGACCATTTTGGCGTGTAAATAGTTGATCCGGATTCCCCTTCATTGACAGCATTCCTACACCGTTGATGTTGATTGGAAGACCATTTTGGCATGTCAATAGTTGATCCTGATCCCCTTTCATTGGCAGCATCCATCCATTTTATGTTAGAAGTTGATACTGATCCCCTTTCATTGGCAGCATCCATCCATTTTATGTTAGAAGTTGATACTGATCCGTTGATGTTCGTTTGGAAACCATTTCGTCATGTAAATAGTTGAGCCTGATCCCCCTTCATTGGCAGCATCCTTACCACGTTGATGTTGATTGGGAAACCATTTCCGCATGTAAATAGTTGATCCTGATCACCCTTCATATGCAGCATCCCTACACAGTTGATGTTGATTGGAAGACCATTTTGGCATGTAAATAGTTGATCCTGCTCCCTTTATTGGCAGCATCCTTACCACGTGGATGTTGATTGCAAGACCATTTTGGCGTGTAAATAGTTGATCCGGATTCCCCTTCATTGACAGCATTCCTACACCGTTGATGTTGATTGGAAGACCATTTTGGCATGTCAATAGTTGATCCTGATCCCCTTTCATTGGCAGCATCCATCCATTATATGTTAGAGGTTGATACTGATCCGTTGATGTTCGTTTGGAAACCATTTCGTCATGTAAATAGTTGAGCCTGATCCCCCTTCATTGGCAGCATCCTTACCACGTTGATGTTGATTGGGAAACCATTTCCGCATGTAAATAGTTGATCCTGATCACCCTTCATATGCAGCATCCCTACCACGTTGATGTTGATTGGGAAACCATTTCCGCATGTAAATAGTTCTTCCTGATCCCCCTTCATTGGCAGCATCCTTACCCCGTTGATGTTGATTGCAAGACCATTTTGGCGTGTAAATAGTTGATCCGGATTCCCCTTCATTGGCAGCATCCCTACACCGTTGATGTTGATTGGAAGACCATTTTGGCATGTCAATAGTTGATCCTGATCCCCCTTCATTGGCAGCATCCTTACACCATTTATGTTGATTGGGAAACCATTTTATGTTAGAAGTTGATACTGATCCGTTTATGTTCATATGGAAACCATTTTGGCATGTAAATAGTTGATCCTGATCCCCCCTCATTGACAGCATCCTTACCACGTTGATGTTGATTGGAAGACCATTTTGTCATGTAAATAGATGATCCTGATCCCCATTCATTGGCAGCATTCTTACCACGTTGATGTTGACTTGTAAGACCATTTTGGCATGTAAATAGTTGATCCTGCTCCCCTTCATTGGCAGCATCCTTACCACGTGGATGTTGATTGCAAGACCATTTTGGCGTGTAAATAGTTGATTCGGATTCCCCTTCATTGGCAGCATCCCTACACCGTTGATGTTGATTGGAAGACCATTTTGGCATGTCAATAGTTGATCCTGATCCCCCTTCATTGGCAGCATCCTTACACCATTTATGTTGATTGGGAAACCATTTTATGTTAGAAGTTGATACTGATCCGTTTATGTTCATATGGAAACCATTTTGGCATGTCAATAGTTGATCCTGATCCCCCCTCATTGACAGCATCCTTACCACGTTGATGTTGATTGGAAGACCATTTTGTCATGTAAATAGATGATCCTGATCCCCCTTCATTGACAGCATCCCTACCACGTTGATAATGATTGGAAGGCCATTTTGGCATGTAAATAGATGATCCTGATCCCCCTTCATTGGCAGCATCCCTATCACGTTTATGTTGATTGGGAGACCATTTCGTCATGTAAATAGTTGATCCTGATCCCCTTTCATTGGCAGCATAATTACCACGTTGCTGTTGATTGGGAAACCATTTCGTCATGTAAATAGTTGATCCTGATCCCCCTTCATTGGCAGCATCCTTACCACGTTGATAACGACTGGAAGACCATTTTGGCATGTAAATAGTTGATCCTGATCCCCTTTCATTGGCAGCATGCTTAAACCTTTGAAGTTGATATGGAAACAATTTTGGCATGTAAATAGTTGATCCTGACCCCCCCAAATTGGCAGCATCCTAACCACGTTGATGTTAATTGGGAAACCATTTCGTCATGTAATCCCCCTTCATTGGCAGCATCCCTACCACGATGATGTTGATTGGACCATTTTGGCATGTAAATAAATGATCCTGATCCCCCTTCGTTGGCAGCATCCTTACCACGTTTATGTTGATTGGAAGACCATTTCCGCATGTAAATAGTTGATCCTGATCCCCTTTTATTGGCAGCATAAATACCACGTTGCTGTTGATTGGGAAACCATTTCGTCATGTAAATAGTTGATCCTGATCCCCCTTCATTGGCAGCATCCTTACCACGTTTATGTTGACTGGAAGACCATTTCCGCATGTAAATAGTTGAACCTGATACCCTTTTATTGGCAGCATAAATACCACGTTGCTGTTGATTGGGAAACCATTTCGTCATGTAAATAGTTGATCCTGATCCTCCCTCATTGGCAGAATCCTTACCATGTTGATGTTGATTGGAAGACCATTTTGGCATGTAAATAATTGATCCTGATCCCCTTCATTGGCAGCATGCTTACCACGTTGATGTTGATTGGACCATTTTGGCATGTAAATAAATGATCCTGATCCCCCTTCGTTGGCAGCATCCTTACCACGTTTATGTTGATTGGAAGACCATTTCCGCATGTAAATAGTTGATCCTGATCCCCTTTTATTGGCAGCATAAATACCACGTTGCTGTTGATTGGGAAACCATTTCGTCATGTAAATAGTTGATCCTGATCCTCCCTCATTGGCAGAATCCTTACCATGTTGATGTTGATTGGAAGACCATTTTGGCATGTAAATAATTGATCCTGATCCCCTTCATTGGCAGCATGCTTACATATTTGAAGTTGATATGGAAACAATTTTGGCATGTAAATATTTGATCCTGATCCCCCCTTATTGGCAGCATCCTAACCACGTTGCTGTCGATTGGAAAACCATTTCGTCATGTAATTAGTTGATCCTGATCCCCCTTCATTGGCAGCATCTTTACCACGTTGATGTTGATGGGAAGACAATTTTGGCACGTAAATAAATGATCCTGATCCCCCTTCGTTGGCAGCATCCTTACCACATTGATGTTGATTGGAAGAACATTTTGTCATGTAAATAGATGATCCTGATCCCCCTTCATTGGCAGCATCCCTATCACGTTTATGTTGATTGGGAGACCATTTCGTCATGTAAATAGTTGATCCTGATCCCCTTTCATTGGCAGCATAATTACCACGTTGCTGTTGATTGGGAAACCATTTCGTCATGTAAATAGTTGATCCTGATCCCCCTTCATTGGCAGCATCCTTACCACGTTGATAACGACTGGAAGACCATTTTGGCATGTAAATAGTTGATCCTGATCCCCTTTCATTGGCAGCATAATTACCACGTTGATGTTGATTGGGAAACCTTTTCGTCATGTAAATAGTTGATCCTGATCCCCCTTCATTGGCAGCATCCCTACCACGTTGATGTTGATTGGGAAACCATTTCCGCATGTAAATAGTTGATACTGATACCCCTTCATTGGCAGCATCCTTACACCATTTATGTTGTTTGGGAAACCATTTTATGTTAGAAGTTGATACTGATCCGTTGATGTTCATATGGAAACCATTTTGGCATGTAAATAGTTGATCCTGATCCCCCTTCATTGGCAGCATCTTTGCAGCGTTGATGTTGATATGGAAACCATTTTGGCATGTAAATAATTGATCCTGATCCCCCCTCATTGGCAGAATCCTTACCACGTTGATGTTGATTGGAAGACTATTTTGGCATGTAAATAATTGATCCTGATCCCCTTCATTGGCAGCATGCTTAAACCTTTGAAGTTGATATGGAAACAATTTTGGCATGTAAATAGTTGATCCTGACCCCCCCAAGTTGGCAGCATCCTAACCACGTTGATGTTAATTGGGAAACCATTTCGTCATGTAATCCCCCTTCATTGGCAGCATCCCTACCACGATGATGTTGATTGGGAAACCATTTCAGCATGTAAATAGTTGATCCTGATCCCCCTTCATTGGCCTCATCTTTACTACGTTGATGTTGATTGGGAAACCATTTCGTCATGTAAATAGTTAATCCTGATCCCCTTTCATTGGCAGCATCCTTACCACGTTGATGTTGATTGGACCATTTTGGCATGTAAATAAATGATCCTGATCCCCCTTCATAGGCAGCATCCTTACCACGTAGATGTTGATTGGGAAACCATTTCGTCATGTAAATAGTTGATCCTGGTAACCCTTCATTGCCAGCATTCCTACCACGTTGATGTCGATAGGGGAAACCTTTTCGGCTTGTAAATAGTTGATCCTGATCCCCTTTCATTGGCAGCATCCTTACCACGTAGATGTTGATTGGAAACCATTTCGGCATGTAAATAGTTTATCCTGATCCCCCTTCATTGGCAGCATCCCTACCAAGTTGATGTTTATTGGGAAACCATTTTGGCATATAAATAGTTGATCCTGATCCCCATTCATTATCAGCATCCTTACCACGTTGATGTTGATCGGAAGACCATTTTGGCATGTTAATAGTTGAACCTGATCCCCCTTCATTTGGCAGCATCCTTACCACGTAGATGTTGATTGGGAAACCATTTCGTCATGTAAATAGTTGTTCCTGATCCCCCTTTATTTGGCAGCATCCTTACCACGTAGATGTTGATTGGGAAACCATTTCGTGATGTAAATAGTTGATCCTGGTAACCCTTCATTGCCAGCATTCCTACCACGTTGATGTCGATAGGGAAACCTTTTCGGCTTGTAAATAGTTGATCCTGATCCCCTTTCATTGGCAGCATCCTTACCACGTAGATGTTGATTGGAAACCATTTCGGCATGTAAATAGTTTATCCTGATCCCCCTTCATTGGCAGCATCCCTACCAAGTTGATGTTTATTGGGAAACCATTTTGGCATGTAAATAGTTGATCCTGATCCCCATTCATTATCAGCATCCTTACCACGTTGATGTTGATCGGAAGACCATTTTGGCATGTTAATAGTTGAACCTGATCCCCCTTCATTTGGCAGCATCCTTACCACGTAGATGTTGATTGGGAAACCATTTCGTCATGTAAATAGTTGTTCCTGATCCCCCTTTATTTGGCAGCATCCTTACCACGTAGATGTTGATTGGGAAACCATTTCGTCATGTAAATAGTTGATCCTGATAACCTTTCATTGCCAGCATTCCTACCACGTTGAGGTCGATAGGGAAACCATTTCGGCTTGTAATTAGTTGTTCCTGATCCCCCTTCATAGGCAGCATCCTTACCACGTTGATGTTGATTTGGAAACCATTTCGGCATGTAAATAGTTGATCGTGATCCCCCCTCATTGGCAGCATCCTTACCACGTTGATGTTCATTGGAAGACCATTTCGGCATGTAAATAGTTGATCCTGATCCCCCTTCATTGGCAGCATACTCACCTCGATGCTAATTTGGAAACCATTTCGGCGTATAAATAGTTGATCCTGATCCCCCTTCATTGGCAGCATCCCTACCACGTTGATGTTGATTTGGAAACCATTTCGGCATGTAAATAGTTGATCGTGATCCCCCCTCATTGGCAGCATCCTTACCACGTTGATGTTCATTGGAAGACTATTCCGGCATGTAAATAGTTGATCCTAATCCCCCTTCATTGGCAGCATCCCTACCACGTTGATGTTGTTTTGGAAACCATTTCGGCATGTAAATAGTTGATCGTGATCCCCCCCTCATTGGCAGCATCCTTACCACGTTGATGTTCATTGGAAGACCATTTCGGCATATAAATAGTTGATCCTGATCCACCTTCATTGGCAGCATACTTACCACGTTGATGTTGATTGGAGACCATTTCGGCATGTAAAGAGTTGATCCTGGTCCCCCCTCATTGGCAGCATCCTTACCACATTGATGTTCATTGGAAGACCATTTCGCCATATAAATAGTTGATCCTGATCCACCTTATTGGCAGCATACTTACCACGTTGATGTTGATTTGGAAGCCATTTCGGCATGTAAGTAGTTGATCCTGATCCCCCCTCATTGGCAGCATACTTACCACATTGATGTTGATTGGAGACCATTTTGGCATGTAAATAGTTGATCCTGATCCCCCGCATTGGCAGCATCTCTACCACGTTGATGTTGATTGGAAGACCATTTTGTCATGTAAATAGATGATCCTGATTCCCCTTCATTGACAGCATCCCTACCACGTTGATAATGATTGGAAGGCCATTTTGGCATGTTAATAGTTGAACCTGATCCCCCTTCATTTGGCAGCATCCTTACCACGTAGATGTTGATTGGGAAACCATTTCGTCATGTAAATAGTTGTTCCTGATCCCCCTTCATTGGCAGCATCTTTACCACGTTGATGTTGATGGGAAGACAATTTTGGCACGTAAATAAATGATCCTGATCCCCCTTCGTTGGCAGCATCCTTACCACGTTTATGTTGATTGGAAGACCATTTCCGCATGTAAATAGTTGATCCTGATCCCCCCGCATTGGCAGCATCTCTACCACGTTGATGTTGATTGGAAGACCATTTTGTCATGTAAATAGATGATCCTGATCCCCCTTCATTGACAGCATCCCTACCACGTTGATAATGATTGGAAGGCCACGTTTGGCATGTAAATAGATGATCCTGATCCCCCTTCATTGGCAGCATCCCTATCACGTTTATGTTGATTGGGAGACCATTTCGTCATGTAAATAGTTGATCCTGATCCCCTTTCATTGGCAGCATAATTACCACGTTGCTGTTGATTGGGAAACCATTTCGTCATGTAAATAGTTGATCCTGATCCCCCTTCATTGGCAGCATCCTTACCACGTTGATAACGACTGGAAGACCATTTTGGCATGTAAATAGTTGATCCTGTTCCCCTTTCATTGGCAGCATAATTACCACGTTGATGTTGATTGGGAAACCTTTTCGTCATGTAAATAGTTGATCCTGATCCCCCTTCATTGGCAGCATCCCTACCACGTTGATGTTGATTGGGAAACCATTTCCGCATGTAAATAGTTGATACTGATACCCCTTCATTGGCAGCATCCTTACACCATTTATGTTGTTTGGGAAACCATTTTATGTTAGAAGTTGATACTGATCCGTTGATGTTCATATGGAAACCATTTTGGCATGTAAATAGTTGATCCTGATCCCCCTTCATTGGCAGCATCTTTGCAGCGTTGATGTTGATATGGAAACCATTTTGGCATGTAAATAATTGATCCTGATCCCCCCTCATTGGCAGAATCCTTACCACGTTGATGTTGATTGGAAGACTATTTTGGCATGTAAATAATTGATCCTGATCCCCTTCATTGGCAGCATGCTTAAACCTTTGAAGTTGATATGGAAACAATTTTGGCATGTAAATAGTTGATCCTGACCCCCCAAATTGGCAGCATCCTAACCACGTTGATGTTAATTGGGAAACCATTTCGTCATGTAATCCCCCTTCATTGGCAGCATCCCTACCACGATGATGTTGATTGGGAAACCATTTCAGCATGTAAATAGTTGATCCTGATCCCCCTTCATTGGCCTCATCTTTACTACGTTGATGTTGATTGGGAAACCATTTCGTCATGTAAATAGTTAATCCTGATCCCCTTTCATTGGCAGCATCCTTACCACGTTGATGTTGATTGGACCATTTTGGCATGTAAATAAATGATCCTGATCCCCCTTCATAGGCAGCATCCTTACCACGTAGATGTTGATTGGGAAACCATTTCGTCATGTAAATAGTTGATCCTGGTAACCCTTCATTGCCAGCATTCCTACCACGTTGATGTCGATAGGGAAACCTTTTCGGCTTGTAAATAGTTGATCCTGATCCCCTTTCATTGGCAGCATCCTTACCACGTAGATGTTGATTGGAAACCATTTCGGCATGTAAATAGTTTATCCTGATCCCCCTTCATTGGCAGCATCCCTACCAAGTTGATGTTTATTGGGAAACCATTTTGGCATGTAAATAGTTGATCCTGATCCCCATTCATTATCAGCATCCTTACCACGTTGATGTTGATCGGAAGACCATTTTGGCATGTTAATAGTTGAACCTGATCCCCCTTCATTTGGCAGCATCCTTACCACGTAGATGTTGATTGGGAAACCATTTCGTCATGTAAATAGTTGTTCCTGATCCCCCTTTATTTGGCAGCATCCTTACCACGTAGATGTTGATTGGGAAACCATTTCGTGATGTAAATAGTTGATCCTGGTAACCCTTCATTGCCAGCATTCCAACCACGTTGATGTCGATAGGGAAACCTTTTCGGCTTGTAAATAGTTGATCCTGATCCCCTTTCATTGGCAGCATCCTTACCACGTAGATGTTGATTGGAAACCATTTCGGCATGTAAATAGTTTATCCTGATCCCCCTTCATTGGCAGCATCCCTACCAAGTTGATGTTTATTGGGAAACCATTTTGGCATGTAAATAGTTGTTCCTGATCCCCATTCATTATCAGCATCCTTACCACGTTGATGTTGATCGGAAGACCATTTTGGCATGTTAATAGTTGAACCTGATCCCCCTTCATTTGGCAGCATCCTTACCACGTAGATGTTGATTGGGAAACCATTTCGTCATGTAAATAGTTGTTCCTGATCCCCCTTTATTTGGCAGCATCCTTACCACGTAGATGTTGATTGGGAAACCATTTCGTCATGTAAATAGTTGATCCTGATAACCTTTCATTGCCAGCATTCCTACCACGTTGAGGTCGATAGGGAAACCATTTCGGCTTGTAATTAGTTGTTCCTGATCCCCCTTCATAGGCAGCATCCTTACCACGTTGATGTTGATTTGGAAACCATTTCGGCATGTAAATAGTTGATCGTGATCCCCCCTCATTGGCAGCATCCTTACCACGTTGATGTTCATTGGAAGACCATTTCGGCATGTAAATAGTTGATCCTGATCCCCCTTCATTGGCAGCATACTCACCTCGATGTTAATTTGGAAACCATTTCGGCATATAAATAGTTGATCCTGATCCCCCTTCATTGGCAGCATCCCTACCACGTTGATGTTGATTTGGAAACCATTTCGGCATGTAAATAGTTGATCGTGATCCCCCCTCATTGGCAGCATCCTTACCACGTTGATGTTCATTGGAAGACTATTCCGGCATGTAAATAGTTGATCCTAATCCCCCTTCATTGGCAGCATCCCTACCACGTTGATGTTGTTTTGGAAACCATTTCGGCATGTAAATAGTTGATCGTGATCCCCCCCTCATTGGCAGCATCCTTACCACGTTGATGTTCATTGGAAGACCATTTCGGCATATAAATAGTTGATCCTGATCCACCTTCATTGGCAGCATACTTACCACGTTGATGTTGATTGGAGACCATTTCGGCATGTAAAGAGTTGATCCTGGTCCCCCCTCATTGGCAGCATCCTTACCACATTGATGTTCATTGGAAGACCATTTCGCCATATAAATAGTTGATCCTGATCCACCTTATTGGCAGCATACTTACCACGTTGATGTTGATTTGGAAGCCATTTCGGCATGTAAGTAGTTGATCCTGATCCCCCCTCATTGGAAGCATACTTACCACATTGATGTTGATTGGAGACCATTTTGGCATGTAAATAGTTGATCCTGATCCCCCCGCATTGGCAGCATCTCTACCACGTTGATGTTGATTGGAAGACCATTTTGTCATGTAAATAGATGATCCTGATCCCCCTTCATTGACAGCATCCCTACCACGTTGATAATGATTGGAAGGCCATTTTGGCATGTTAATAGTTGAACCTGATCCCCCTTCATTTGGCAGCATCCTTACCACGTAGATGTTGATTGGGAAACCATTTCGTCATGTAAATAGTTGTTCCTGATCCCCCTTCATTGGCAGCATCTTTACCACGTTGATATTGATGGGAAGACAATTTTGGCACGTAAATAAATGATCCTGATCCCCCTTCGTTGGCAGCATCCTTACCACGTTTATGTTGATTGGAAGACCATTTCCGCATGTAAATAGTTGATCCTGATCCCCCGCATTGGCAGCATCTCTACCACGTTGATGTTGATTGGAAGACCATTTTGTCATGTAAATAGATGATCCTGATCCCCCTTCATTGACAGCATCCCTACCACGTTGATAATGATTGGAAGGCCATTTTGGCATGTAAATAGATGATCCTGATCCCCCTTCATTGGCAGCATCCCTATCACGTTTATGTTGATTGGGAGACCATTTCGTCATGTAAATAGTTGATCCTGATCCCCTTTCATTGGCAGCATAATTACCACGTTGATGTTGATTTGGAAGCCATTTCGGCATGTAAGTAGTTGATCCTGATCCCCCCTCATTGGCAGCATACTTACCACATTGATGTTGATGGGAGACCATTTTGTCATGTAAATAGATGATCCTGATCCCCCTTCATTGACAGCATCCTTACCACGTTGATGTTGATCGGAAGACCATTTTGGCATGTTAATAGTTGAACCTGATCCCCCATCATTTGGCAGCATCCTTACCACGTAGATGTTGATTGGGAAACCATTTCGTCATGTAAATAGTTGTTCCTGATCCCCCTTTATTTGGCAGCATCCTTACCACGTAGATGTTGATTGGGAAACCATTTCGTGATGTAAATAGTTGATCCTGGTAACCCTTCATTGCCAGCATTCCTACCACGTTGATGTCGATAGGGAAACCTTTTCGGCTTGTAAATAGTTGATCCTGATCCCCTTTCATTGGCAGCATCCTTACCACGTAGATGTTGATTGGAAACCATTTCGGCATGTAAATAGTTTATCCTGATCCCCCTTCATTGGCAGCATCCCTACCAAGTTGATGTTTATTGGGAAACCATTTTGGCATGTAAATAGTTGATCCTGATCCCCCCGCATTGGCAGCATCTCTACCACGTTGATGTCTATTGGAAGACCATTTTGTCATGTAAATAGATGATCCTGATCCCCCTTCATTGACAGCATCCCTACCACGTTGATAATGATTGGAAGGCCATTTTGGCATGTAAATAGATGATCCTGATCCCCCTTCATTGGCAGCATCCCTATCACGTTTATGTTGATTGGGAGACCATTTCGTCATGTAAATAGTTGATCCTGATCCCCTTTCATTGGCAGCATAATTACCACGTTGATGTTGATTTGGAAGCCATTTCGGCATGTAAGTAGTTGATCCTGATCCCCCCTCATTGGCAGCATCCCTACCAAGTTGATGTTTATTGGGAAACCATTTTGGCATGTAAATAGTTGATCCTGATCCCCATTCATTATCAGCATCCTTACCACGTTGATGTTGATCGGAAGACCATTTTGGCATGTTAATAGTTGAACCTGATCCCCCTTCATTTGGCAGCATCCTTACCACGTAGATGTTGATTGGGAAACCATTTCGTCATGTAAATAGTTGTTCCTGATCCCCCTTTATTTGGCAGCATCCTTACCACGTAGATGTTGATTGGGAAACCATTTCGTGATGTAAATAGTTGATCCTGGTAACCCTTCATTGCCAGCATTCCTACCACGTTGATGTCGATAGGGAAACCTTTTCGGCTTGTAAATAGTTGATCCTGATCCTTTTTTTGGCAGCATCCTTACCACGTAGATGTTGATTGGAAACCATTTCGGCATGTAAATAGTTTATCCTGATCCCCCTTCATTGGCAGCATCCCTACCAAGTTGATGTTTATTGGGAAACCATTTTGGCATGTAAATAGTTGATCCTGATCCCCATTCATTATCAGCATTTCTACTTACCAGGTTGACGTTGATTGGAAGACCATTTTGGCATGTAAATGGGTGATCCTGATGCCCCCTTCATTGGCAGCATACTTACCATGTGATGTTGATTTGCAAACCAATTTCGGCATGTAAATAGTTGATCGTGATCCCCCCTCATTGGCAGCATCCTTACCACGTTGATGTTGATTGGAAGACCATTTTGGCACGTAAATAGTTGATCTTGATCCGCCTTTATTGGCAGCATACTTACCATGTGATGTTGATTTGCAAACCAATTCGGCATGTAAATAGTTGATCCTGATCCCCCCTCATTGGCAGCATCCTTACCACGTTGATGTTGATTGGAAGACCATTTTGGCACGTAAATAGTTGATCTTGATCCGCCTTTATTGGCAGCATACTTACCATGTGATGTTGATTTGCAAACCAATTCGGCATGTAAATAGTTGATCCTGATCCCCTTTCATTGGCAGCATACTCACCTCGATGTTAATTTGGAAACCATTTCGGCATGTAAGTAGTTGATCCTGATCCCCCCTCATTGGCAGCATACTTACCACATTGATGTTGATTGGAGACCATTTTGGCATGTAAATAGTTAATCCTGATCTCCCCTCATTGGCAGCTTCCTTACCAGGTTGACGTTGATTGGAAGACCATTCTGGCATGTAAATGGGTGATCCTGATGCCCCCCTTCATTGGCAGCATACTTACCATGTGATGTTGATTTGCAAACCAATTCGGCATGTAAATAGTTGATCGTGATCCCCCCTCATTGGCAGCATCCTTACCACGTTGATGTTGATTGGAAGACCATTTTGGCACGTAAATAGTTGATCTTGATCCGCCTTTATTGGCAGCATACTTACCATGTGATGTTGATTTGCAAACCAATTCGGCATGTAAATAGTTGATCCTGATCCCCCCTCATTGGCAGCATCCTTACCACGTTGATGTTGATTGGAAGACCATTTTGGCACGTAAATAGTTGATCTTGATCCGCCTTTATTGGCAGCATACTTACCATGTGATGTTGATTGGGAAACCATTTCGTCATGTAAATAGTTGATCCTGATCCCCTTTCATTGGCAGCATAATTACCACGTTGATGTTGATTTGGAAGCCATTTCGGCATGTAAGTAGTTGATCCTGATCCCCCCTCATTGGCAGCATACTTACCACATTGATGTTGATTGGAGACCATTTTGGCATGTAAATAGTTAATCCTGATCTCCCCTCATTGGCAGCTTCCTTACCAGGTTGACGTTGATTGGAAGACCATTCTGGCATGTAAATGGGTGATCCTGATGCCCCCTTCATTGGCAGCATACTTACCATGTGATGTTGATTTGCAAACCAATTCGGCATGTAAATAGTTGATCGTGATCCCCCCTCATTGGCAGCATCCTTACCACGTTGATGTTGATTGGAAGACCATTTTGGCACGTAAATAGTTGATCTTGATCCGCCTTTATTGGCAGCATACTTACCATGTGATGTTGATTTGCAAACCAATTCGGCATGTAAATAGTTGATCCTGATCCCCTTTCATTGGCAGCATACTCACCTCGATGTTAATTTGGAAACCATTTCGGCATGTAAGTAGTTGATCCTGATCCCCCCTCATTGGCAGCATACTTACCATGTGATGTTGATTGGAAGACCATTCTGGCATGTAAATGGGTGATCCTGATGCCCCCTTCATTGGCAGCATACTTACCATGTGATGTTGATTTGCAAACCAATTCGGCATGTAAATAGTTGATCGTGATCCCCCCTCATTGGCAGCATCCTTACCACGTTGATGTTGATTGGAAGACCATTTTGGCACGTAAATAGTTGATCTTGATCCGCCTTTATTGGCAGCATACTTACCATGTGATGTTGATTTGCAAACCAATTCGGCATGTAAATAGTTGATCCTGATCCCCCCTCATTGGCAGCATCCTTACCACGTTGATGTTGATTGGAAGACCATTTTGGCACGTAAATAGTTGATCTTGATCCGCCTTTATTGGCAGCATACTTACCATGTGATGTTGATTTGCAAACCAATTCGGCATGTAAATAGTTGATCCTGATCCCCTTTCATTGGCAGCATACTCACCTCGATGTTAATTTGGAAACCATTTCGGCATGTAAATAGTTGATCCTGATGCCCCTTCATTGGCAGCATCCCTACCACGTTGATGTTGATTTGGAAGCAATTTCGACATGTAAGTAGTTGATCCTGATCTCCCCTCATTGGCAGCATACTTACCACATTGATGTTGATTGGAGACCATTTTGGCATGTAAATAGTTGATCCTGGTCCCCCTCATTGGCAGCATCCTTACCACGTTGATGTTCATTGGAACACCATTTCGGCATATAAATAGTTGATCCTGATGCCCCTTCATTGGCAGCATATGATGCATTACAATCCACACTTAACCTATTGCCGGTTGCAACTCCGGATGGCGTCCACTCATACTGCCAGTGACCGCCGATGTTTCTGGCCATCTTGCAATAAAAGATACGTGGAACTTGCTTGCGATGTCCCGCAGCAGCAAACATATTAAAATAGTATGAATATATATAATTTATGTATGTAGTTATATATATATATATATATATATATATATATATATATATGTGTATGTTTATGTTGTAAACGATTGTAAATCCAAAGGACAAAAAGAACGCGATTATTTTCTTTGCGATACAATTTTTGAAGAAAAAACTGTATAATTTTCCAAAATGTAAGCACTTGTCTGTATATATATTTGATATATATAAATATATAAACTAAGACGTCTGACTACAATTCCAGCTAGAACGTTTGTGAGTTATAAGCTTCCCATTTTTAACACATTGACATTGACATTTATTTACAGTGAACTTTGATTTGTTAATTTTCTCGAATCAAGGAAGTAAAACCATTGACCACAATATCTGTGCAAACTAGAATACAGAACGTTTCTTAAATGAAAGAATTATACCGACTTAGACAAAAATTATAATGTTGGCCATAATTTGGTAATTGTTATTACCGAATTTTATGAAATTTCAAAGACCATCACATTTAGTTTCCTTTATACATTTTTAAAAACTCCTTTCAAAGTATTTGCCTTGTTATACTATAGGGTGGGCCAAAAGAAGTCACCCGATGGTTCTCATTTTTTTTTCTAAATAAAAAATGAAGTAAGTAAGCCGTCTCGCCGACTTAGGTATACCATACACCAGTAAAAGAGATATTTTAAATTTGTAATAACTAATGCATTTGCCTATTTTAAAGAATTCTGTTCACATGCTTTTTACAAGCATATCTCAGTATCTCGCGCACTTATGCATATAAGCACCTGCCAACGGCCATCTCCGGCCTTATGCAAAAACGTTTACATATATGCATAACTCAGCTATTTTTTGTCCGATTATGATCAAATTCGACATTTTGCTGGGTATTAGTATCAAATTAAATTTGGTGTCTCTAGCTGCAATAGTTTTTGAGATAAACGTTTTTTTTAATTGCGGGGGCGGAAAGGGGCGTGGCAAAAATTTGAAACAAACTTGATCACTCTACATACTACACGAGCCTACATTCCAAATTTGGTGGCTCTATCTCTTATACTCTCCAAGAACTAGGCGTTCATACGGACGGACAGACGGATGGACAGACGGAAATGGCTAGATCGTCTCGGCTGTTGATACTGATCAAGAATATATATACTTTATGGGGTCGGAGAAGCTTCCTTCTGCCTGTTACATACATTTTGGCGACTTTAATATACCATTTCACCCTATGGGTGTATGGTATAAAAACTTACCAATAAAATTCCCAAAGTTTTATTTAGAAAAAAAATTATAAAAAAATCAAAGAAGCTAACTTCGGCTATGCCAAAGTTTTTATATTCTTGCAGTCCTTGGAAATAATATTTTTACATTTTGAAATTTCTTTCCCTCAATTCATCCATACACAAACAAAACATTCAAATTATTTCTTTTTTTACTGCAATTTTTTCTTCTTCTTCTTCCATAATTCTCTAACAATAAGCAAAGCACGACACGCATACACATACAGTTCGTGTAGCGCTGCGTCTGTGTGTGCTCTGTTGATTTGATGCATGCAAATATGTTATTAAATAAAAACTAATGCATGTTAAAAAACTAAATTAAATCAAGGTTTTATTTATTTTTGGGAAAATGCGACATGTCGCCGAAAATTCGATTGTAAATCCGAGGTATAATTTTGCGGGGACATTGTGTCGACATATCGCCGCAAATTCGATTGAAAAAACAACCACCATTTTGCGCAGACATTCCGTCGAAATGTCGCCGCAAGTTCCGTTGAACGCACGAGCGACTTTGTTATTCGCGTCTTCAGGGGAATTTTCGGCGATCTGTCGCCCACTTTGTATGGCAAATTTGTATGGCTTGTCCCCTGAAATTTCGAGGCGACATCTCACAAATCGCCTCGGATTTTCAGAGGAATTTGCGGCGACCGGTACTGATGGGTTATAACCTCGTAAAGTGGGACCTTTTGGCATTTTACATTGCAAAAATCATAGCTTCTAAACCAATAAAGGGATTTTAAAAATTTAAAGAATACCTTAAGCTTCAATGAATGTTTGTCAAAAGTGCTGGGTGTTCGTGGTGCTGGTCAAAGTCAGAAAATATTTTCAAGCATGTTTTTCCTTTAAAAATGGAGCGAACCCCGGTTTTTTTCAATCACATATGGAATTTTTCATTGTTTTAAACGACTATGTAACATTTTTTAATGTTTTAATTTGATTTTTTAACATAATTACAAAAAGAAAAACAAAATTTTTTTACATTTTTTTAGGTTAATTTTGAAAATTTGCTATTGATGGCTGATTTTCTTCAAAATAATTTTCAATATTTACATCAATATCTAATAAACTCAACATTTCGGGACTATAGTAGCTATTTTCCAAATCCTTTCGTGATCGCACCTGTCTCAGTGATGCAATAAGTGGGTCCGAAGAGGCTGCTAGCATGTTAAAAAGGTCTTCATTTTGTCTAACACGAGAAGTTTTTAATGTATTAGTATATCTGAACCTTTTGTAGTCCTTGTTTTTACATTCCTGTGCTTCTTCAGATAGCTCTCCAATTGGTAAACACTGATATTCTATTAAATCCTTTGCGTGAGCTAAAATCCTATGTACCGTTGGGGTAAGTTTTTTTTGCGGATACAATTCAGTCAAAAGTTGAGCAGTCTTTAAAGTATATTCGAAAATTTTTTCGCCATTTACCATTTCCTTGCAATTTATAACGCGAAAAAATATATAACGGTTCTTCTAAGAAGCTTTTTTCTCTTGCCATAATGATCATAAATGAGTATTGTAACAACAACAAAAACTTTTACAAAATCCACTGCAATGGGAAAGTAAAAATTAGAAAATACTTGTAGAGAGAGGGGGGCGTTAACCTGATGACGCGCAGTGTATAAACAGGTAGTATTAGCAAAACAGCATTACGCAATGTTATAATTTAAATACAAAGAAGCTACAGGCCAATACGCATGCGCTCTTCTTCTTCCTTATACCTGTAGCGCATTTTTTAGGCGAGGTTGCCTTAGTTTTATGGCTTACGGATATTGGGAACATAAACATCTGATAGGTAAATAGTCCACCTACCTAGTGTATATAGTCCGGTATTGATACTAGGTGATACTTGTTAGTTATATTCTACCAAAGTTCAAAAAATGCCAATATTTAGTACATTTTTTAAAAGCTTCTAGTTCAACAACGATTTAAGTAATTATTAAAATTTATAAAACATGCTATTAATAAAAAACATACTCCAAGATCGATTGTTGAAATCGCCCAATATTCAGTTTTAAAGTTACCTATTTACTAAAAATGTCTCAACTTTGGGCGCCTCTAGCACCCATGAATTTCAACCGATTTGGATTCATAATTTCTGAAGTATTCCCTATCGATTGCATATATCATTTTTGCCAAACGCGATCATAAAAAAACTGATTTTTGCAACGCTATCCGAGCAAAAGGCCCAACTGTGCGACGACAAAATGAAGACCTTTTTAACATGCTAGCAGCCTCTTCGGACCCACTTATTGCATCACTGAGACAGGTGCGATCACGAAAGGATTTGGAAAATAGCAAATGTTGAGTTTACTAGATATTGATGTAAATATTGAAAATTATTTTGAAGAAAATCAGCCATCAATAGCAAATTTTCAAAATTAACCTAAAAAAATTAAAAAATTTTTTTCTTTTTGCAATTATGTTAAAAAATCAAATTAAAACAATAAATAATGTTACGCAGCCGTCTAAAACAATGAAAAATTCCATTTGTGATTGAAAAAAACCGGGTTTCAATCCATTTTTAAAGGAAAAACGTGTTTGGAAATATTTTCTGACTTTGATCTTGAATATTACAGCACCACGAACACCCAGCACTTTTGACAAACATTCATTGTGAAGCTTAAGGTATTCTTTATCATATGCTTTTTTGATTTTTGAAATCGCATTATTGGTTTAGACGCTATGATTTTTGCAATGCTAAATGCCAGAATGCCCCACTGTGCGTCGTAGGCAGCAGGCAGATTTGAGCCGATGTATATTGACTGTAACTTGTGTTCTATTTATCCGATCAGATTCAAATTTTGGGATCTGAGATTTTATATCCAATACTATCGTATTGGTGAATTTCATATAGTAGTCCGATCCTGACAAGTTTCATACTTTATCAGCTCCGGGCTAAAAGTAACTCAAATATCAAATTTTATTCCGATAGCTCTTAAGATGCCAGCGTGAAGATGATTTGCACAGACGGACGGACAGACGGACATGGCCCCCCTCACCCATTTTCAGCTCACCAAGTTTGGGTTGTCTGGCAGCGGCAGCCGTAGAGAAACACAAGATAGTAAGGAAACTTGAAAATTTCTTGCATTTATTTTAACTGTAATCACAGTGACAGATTAGGTCAATAACTTAACCTGTACTTAATCTTCCAAAAAAATTTTGATGTACATATTGTATATCATGAAACAATTTGTCTTTTAAAGTAAAGTTGAATACGTAGTTGAAAACGTAAAAAAGGGCGTCCGGGGATTGATCGAATATAAACCACGTTGAAGGATTATCCAAAGAGTGCAAAAAATTTGGATCCATTCTCCAACAAAAGTATCATAATTTTGCAAGCGACCCGTCACCCAGCACAACTCAAGGAGTTTCATCTAATCGGAGGTATCTAGCAGTTCAAATCGGTTTTTATAGCAAGCCTTGTCGCTACGCAAAAAAGCAACTGTGGCAGTTTTCTTCGGATTAGGCTTCTCCCATTTGTTACCATTTGTACGAGAATTCTCGACAATCGACTTCTCATTTGATTTGGTGGATTTGTCAATCTTATTGACGACATTCTTCTTACCACAATTCTTACCAGAATTCTTACCCGGATTCTTATCAGCTTTCTTGGTTATCAGCCCAGTCTTGGGTTGAGATTCCTCCTTCGATGGGGATTCGACAACAGCTGGACGAATGCGCCAATTGGTGATTTCAATGGGCGTATCTTTTTGTTCTTTTTGTTTTTTCTGTGGGATTGGTGCTGCAACCATTTTGCATTGGGCACGCCAACTGGACACTGATGTGGGGCGACTTCCAGTTTGCTGGCGATCATAATTAGTCATTCCATAGCCACGAGAATTACCAGAACCACCTGCATAGGCAGCAGTCAGGTATCGTGGCATTGAGTCAAAAGAACTGTTTGTCCCCTTGCCACGTTGATGTTGATTGAGAAAGCATTTTGTCATGTTAGAATTTGATACTGATCCTTTTTCATTGGCGGCATCTGATGCACTACAATCATGTCTAGCACGCCAATCCATACTTACCCGATTGCCGTTTGCAACACCGGATGGAGCGCCGATGTTTGGGGCCATCTTGCAATAAAAGATAAGTATAAGTTGTTTTTGATATCCCGCAGCAGCAAACATGTTAAAATAGTATGAATATATATAATTTATGTATATATATATATGCGTTTATGACGATTTTAAAACCAAAGGACAAAAAGAACGCGATTATTTTCTTTTGCGATACGATTTTTGAAGAAAAAACTGTATAATTTTCCCAAAATGTAAGCACTTGTCTGTATATATATTTGATATATATAAATATATAAACTAAGACGTCTGACTACAATTCCAGCTAGAACGTTTGTGAGTTATAAGCTTCCCATTTTTAACACATTGACATTGACATTTATTTACAGTGAACTTTGATTTGTTAATTTTCTCGAATCTCGAATCATCTCCGACCATATAAAATATATATATTCTTGATCAGCACGACGAGACGAGTTTAAATAGCAATGTCCGTCCGCCCGTCCGTCTGTCCGTCCGTTTGGATCAACGCGAACTCCTCCAAGACCGTAAGGGCTACAGAAATTTTACTCTTCGCTATCGTGAAATTTAATATTGGTGAGTTTATTGCACCTATAAACAACTGTGCCAAATTTGATCAAGATCGGGTGACTATATCACATAGCTCCCATAGGAACGATCGGTGGAAAACAGTGACTTTCATCAAAATGTTCATTATATCCTACGCTAAGATTGAAGGCCGTTCTTTCGCAAGCATTAGCCTTTTTAGATTAAACAGTTAGTTTAGATAAAAGAGTTACTAAAAAAGCTTGCAAGGGTATACAAACTTTGACGCGTTCGAAGTTAGCCCCGGCCCTCTGGTTTTTTTATACCCTTGCAGAGGGTATTATAAAATTGGTCAGATGTTTGTAACGCACAGAAGGGGACGTTTCCGACCCCATAAAGTATATATATTCTTGATCAGCATGAGAAGCTGAGTTGATATAGCCATGTCCGTCTGTCCGTCCGTCCGTCCGTCCGTCTGTGCAAATCAACTTCACGCCGGCATCTTAAGAGCTATCGGAATGAAATTTTATATTTGAGCTACTTTTAGCCGGGAGATGATAAAGTATGAAATTTGTCAGGATCGGGCCACTATATCATATAGTTCTAGAACAAAAATTTTTGCAAAAATTGGAGTATCCCCATGAAATTTGCCAATATGATAGTATTTGACATAAATTGACAGATCCCAAAATTTGAATCTGATCGGATAAATAGAACAGAAGTTACAGTCAACACAAATCGGTTCAAATGATGACCTAGTAGACAGCAAGCAGCGCTGTTTGCTGCCGGCAACATGCATACACACACACAGACGCAGCGCTACAAGAACTGTATGTGTATGCGTGTTGTGCTTTGCTTAGGGAATGATGCAAGAAGAAAATTTATTATAAAAAGAGAAATAATTTGAATGTTTTGTTTGTGTATTGATGAATTCAGTTGCAGGGAAAGAAAATTCAAAATGTAAAAAAATTATTGCCAAAGACTGCAAGGGTATATAAACTTTGGCATAGCCGAAGTTAGCTTCTTTGATATTTTCTAAATAAAAAACACTTCCCAATAAAATTCTCAAAGTTTTATTTAGAAAAGAAAAAAAATGAGAGCCAAACATCGGAAGGCTTCTTTTCGCCCGGATGACTTCTTTTGGCCCACCTTGTATACAATTCAAGTCCAAAAGTGCTGGCGGAATAAAGTTCGTAATTTGTTTTACAAAACGTTATAAATTTACGGAACTGTTATGTTTTTTTTAGTTCATGAGGGACATCCAATTTATTAAATGGTAGATAAATTTTGTTTTATAAGGAATGGAACTTTATAGATAACCTCCGTCTCTCTTTCTAGTATAGTTGACCCATTAGTTTTCCATAAAGCAAGTTCAGAACTCAATAGAAGAATTTTCGAATGAATGGGATATGTATTTTTTCATAATAATACTTGCTTTAGCTACTCTATAAAATTTAGCACATTTAAATAATATTAAATTTTGATTGACAATATCATCAATTTGCAAAGAGAAAAAAAAAAAACCTACGAAAATAAACAAAAAAGTTATAAGATTCTAGATCGAGTAGTGAAAATCTCTTCTTCCTCGACATCATTAACTTCCGGCGGATACTGCAGCTGTTGTTGTCGACGTCTTTGTTGTTCATCCAGACTTAAGTTAGTGAAATTTTGAAAAACCGACCTTGAAGCCATAGTGATGTTATTGGTGTTATTGATCAAGGGGTCCTCCCAATTAGCCCTGTAAATGCCAGCATTCTGCAAACGCTCAATAAGATGTGGCGATGACATTTCTAAGCGGCTCCAAGGATCGTTTACATTGTTGGCCATACGGCGACCAATATCAATGAGTTCCCACTGTTTATAGGTGTAGTTAGTGGCAGCACGCATTTTGAATCTTCGAGGAGAGTGACTGTCCAAACTCAACTTCAAAACGAAAGAGAAAAGTGAGACATTTATGCTAGGGTTACATTTAAAATACTTACTGAAAAAAATGTGTTATTCGTATGAGAAATGTTTTGTTTCTTTTTTAGAAAAACGGAATTAAAATTGTAATTGTTCTAAGACCGAAAGTTTGTTGCAAAGTGAAAAATCTAACCAGGCTAAACAACATCTTGACTTGCCATTAAAGTCTCAGATATTGTGATGGAGTTTTTTTCGGTTAGTGAAATGAGAGAATTGTCTCATTGGCTATAATTTGCTTGGCCAGAAGTTGCGTATGAAGTAGGTCACCCTACAGGCGGACACGTTTCCAATTTACATTTCAAATTTTAATAAACGAGCCAATTCAAGATGAATCGAACGGATGCAGACGAAACAATTGTCAGGATTATAAAGAGGCAAATGTTTTGGCTTTGGCATTTGACTAACTTCATCTACTCAGTCCAGGGAATGTTGGTCATCGATTCCCTACAGTCTCACTTGTGATACGTTTCTTGTAACTAAATTTAATTTTCAAATGTCATTTATTTGCAAAAACCATTTCTTTTGTTAGCCATTAGCTATCCTTCAGGTTAAAAATCTGTTATCAGACAAAGGAGAAAGCAGAAGAATAAGAATAATTAAATACAATAAATAAAAGATAACAAAGAAACTACTATTTCTCACACAATATAAAATTTTCTAAAAATTTTGGTTAATAAAATTTTGTACTGTCGAATATATAAATGGAAAGCCCGCAAATTAAGTATCCCAGTTTTCTGACCTTTAAGTCATTCACGTTTGATCCATTTGCACTTGGTCAATTGGTTTGACAAAAAGGAAACAGACAGACAGAGAGGCATAGAGAGTCATAGAGTCAGACAGTTAGCCTGTTGATGACACTGCTCACAGGTGGATATGACATCGGTTTTATTATTTATTTAAAGGTGTATTCAATACCATTCAGAAGGGGCTCAAAGGGAAGCGAATCATTCACTAAAGCTCATTACAAACAATATATTTTAAAGCAAAAACAAAAATGCATAAAAACAAATAAAGTGAAACGAAAATTGATTTCGAGTTTTATCCAAATAAAAAGGACTTGGCGACTAGATACTCTAACTAAACTCACAGAAAAAATATTCAATTTAGGCAAGCTGAGAATATATTTTCGTACATATGTAGTTACTTTTTTAGTTTTATACAAAAAACAATATAAATTTCACAATTATTAAGAAATAGATTCTTTCCTTCAAGTGTTATGATATCAAAGCAAGGAACAAGTTAGAAACTACATGAATCAAGCACAAGCAAAAGAATCCGAACAGCGATGAGCCGCAGAAATATTTTCCCACAAGCATGGCAAAGCCCACAAGGAAAAACATTTGTACGGAGGCCAAGGGTCGCAGACAAAGTCGAGGGGGCAATTCCTTTTTACAAATCTCCACATTTCCACACTGCTTATCAAACCATTGCTCAGTTATTGGCGCATAGAGCAGTCTACGTGTTAATTTCCCAAAGTAATCCTTTCGTAAGTAATATGTTTCAAATTGAGTTCCATACTTCTCATTCATATTTTCAGATATCACATGCAGCAGTCTAACCAGTGGCTTTAACTCATTGTTTTGTATGGGTAAGAGGGCAGGATCAACAAATTGCTCAAAATTAGACGCATTTAATGACATTTGATGACGCGTTAATTTGGAGGTGTCTAACGAATCGCTGCTATCCAAAGGTGGTGGACTTCTAGGCTGCTCCACTGGCAATGTTTCATGCATTGACAAATTAGAAGGATTTATACCAAAAGTTCGACAAAACTCATCGATACTCTCTCGCAACATCTCGGGAATGGAACTAAGTTCTCGCAGCATTAGTTCATCTTGCGTAGACTCCCCCATCAATTTGTTGAAAAAATTCTTGAGAAAACCTTCGGATCGTTGTCGTTCGCTAATCTCCTTGCGCAGCGAACAAATATTACTTAGTACCGAATTCCTGGCCATACTTATAACAAAGATGAAAACCTCGATTTGCATTATCATTGAGTCGCTAAACAGTTTGGGTATGTTTGAACTGGACATCGGGTTCCATTGTGCATTGAATGAGTTTGATTTGTTCATTATGTTGACCTGACGTTGGGGTGAATCAAAGCCATACGCACTGCCCGGATGCAAGCGCTCGAAACGCTGAAGACACTCCACCAGGTCTGGCTGGTTAAATGCAACATCTGGGCATTATGATAAACTGTATAATCCAGCCGCTCAAATCGGGGCAACAATTGCATGAAAATGTGTGTATATACAATTAGATTTTCTATAATATAGCCATCAAAGAGATTGGTTATGGGTGGTTCATACGATCGACCACCAATTTGGTTGTTAGCCGCCATTAGAGTATATCGCCAGGGTTGTAAATAACTCAGCCAGAGTTATGGACCTAACCATACCCAGAGAGACCTTTCGAAGTGAGTTTAACGAGGTGTGATCATGTGCCGAGGCATTGGCAAAGAAATGAATATGTTTGCAAAGCGTTCGCACGCCACGCACAATATCACTACTGGGCAGATGGTGCTCCGTATAAGTATAAGCACGCGAAGTTGCACCACTGCTAGACTGAGGCGAAGTATTTCCAGCACCACATGCTCCTCCGTTAGAATTGCCTCCAACATTTCGATAGGAGCTTGGTATCTTAAGATATCGTGGCTGACGCTGAGGCTGCAATGACTGAGCCGGCAGAGGTTGAACTGTCTTGACTGGCCCACAAAAAGTGACCGGCTCTATGGGGGCATCTGGATAGGCGGTTAGAAAATTATTCAAATATTCTTCCACCAATTGATGGTAAGCAGTCTTGGTACGTCCATTGTATATCTGCATGGCAATAGGATTAATAGAGTGCAGCATTCAACACAAAATGGAAAGTGAAAAAATCAAAGGCATTCAGTGATAGCGAAACCACTTCATAACTGAAGGTGTCAATATTAATGCGATCTGCATAAAACATGGGATTCTGGCCCACTTGTAGCATGCTGACAAATTTCCTTGGCAATAGGTTAACATGCAATTCAAATATGGTGGCATCATTCAATATCGTGTGGCACATGTGCATCCAAGGACCACGCACTCCAAAGAACATTGATGCCAAATATGGAGTGAACTATGTGCGGATAGACAGTTTTTCAAAGAGAAAAGTCAGTTCACGGATTCCCTCCAGCAGCGGCATGCCCAGTCATTGTCTGATTGTGAGACCTTTTGTTTGGCAGCGTTTCTGCGTTTTTTGTGTGTTATAAACAATAATAATTTTTAAACCACCGGTGGAATCTTGCAAAACAACAGCGTTGTCAAATGTCCGAGGTGGCCTCTATTTCGAAATGTTACGAATTTATGTATTCATGTTTTATGTTTCTTGTTTTGGTTTATAATAAAATTGTTATGCTCTTGGAAACAATTTGTTGATAGATGAAAAATAAACGAATTGGTTTGCCTAAAGTGGTCATCAGTATGACACTGCCACAGCTCCTTTTGCACACACATTCCATTGCCAAACACAAGCACAACCTCAACACACACACACACACACACACACATACATTTTATGGGCTTTGATTGCTTTTGACATTTATTGATTTATTTGGACAGAGAATGAGAAGAAGGAGAAAAGGCATAAACCTGTGCGTGTCTCTGCTGTATGCACAACCATCATGTGGTGGTTAATTGGGTGTATGGGGAGAGGGGCGAAGGTAAAGGTAGTTGTATGTAAATATTTATAAATTGCTGATATGCAATTAAAAATTACACCAATGACAGCTGTCTGAAATACAAACACACATACACTCAGAGAGAGAGAGAGTGGGAGAGAGAGAAAGAGATACAATCAATATGTATCGATAAACGAAAGTTTAAAGCAAGTTTTCATAGACAATCCCATTCGCAAATCAATTTCAAACCGATTTAAATCAAATCAAATCAAATTATATTGAATCCAAGTTGTGCCAAGTTTCAAGATTAGTTAGCTAATGTTCTTAGTCAAGCATAGGGACCACAAGTATGTATGTACATATGTACCTTGTGCATATATTAGTAGTTGTTGTTGTCCTTTTGGCAGTTTGTAGTTTTTGGAATATGACAGGCCAGAGATGAAGCCAAACGCCTTACATAAAACAAAGACACTCACATGGGCACAGGCATGTTCACATCATTATCTACAGTTGAAATCCCAATGCGCCACTAATTTGTGGCCAAATGTATGTGTCTGTGTGCGTGTGTATGTTAGTGTAAGGGTGTGGGGCACATGCAAACATACATAGTTGCTTGACTAACATAGCGTCTTACATAGTGCTTAAATGCTGGAACATAGTGCTGGGAAGTAGCGCAAAAACACGTGCCAGTTAACAGCTATTATCAAAGTTGCAAGACTCTTTCATGGGCAAAAAAGATGGGGTTGGAGATGGAGGCAGAGCTGGAGATGGGTTTGAAGATGGGGTTGTAGATGGAGCGAGAGTTAGAGATGGGGTTAGAGACAGAGACTGGAGATGGGTATAATGATAAAGACTGAGCTGGGGATGGCTCAGCTGAAGATGGGGCTGGAAAAAAAGACAGATCTGAATATGGAGACGGAGAGTGCTTATATTTGGCAAACCTCGACACAGTTCTTGCATTGCATTTCATTAACTACTTAAAAAAGTTAAATGTATATATTTTAATAAGATTTTATTCAGCGAATTTCTAAAATTACCTTACTGTATGTGGATTGTTTGTCTCATTAGAGATGGAGTGATTCGTAATTTATTTTATGATAAGCAAAAACTTATAAATTGTGTCAAGTGTTGTTCTTGTTATTGGGCTGCATATTGATATAAAGAAAATGCCATTTAATGCTTTATTTTGCGCAATTTGATGATGATGAAGATTTTAATGATTTGGCACATTATTATTGTGTCATTGATGATGTTGCTTCTTCCCATTAAAGGATAGCTTGGGGAGGGGGATTTTGTGTGTGTGTGTGTGTGACAAGTCTTTGTACATACGTACATAGGTGGATTCTTTTTTTACCTTGGCATGGCAACCAAGTCATAAATCATAACTTCATAACTCCGCCATTGTGTAGGTGTGTGTGTGTGTGTGTAGTACATACAAAATCGTATTACATTTCGTAATTTTTACAGCGAATTTTGTGAAAGTAGGTGAAAGTAATATGCATAATGTAATTCCATTTGTTGGTTGGATGGTAAGTGTATGTGTGTGTATGCAGGTGTGAGATGTTAGTACCTTTTGATAACTTCACTTACACTATACTACGTTTTCATATACCTATATATAAGTTGTGTTACATACATGTATAACCACACACACAAACAAACTATATATATATACATATTCCCATTTAAGGGAGCACGTTCTTCTGACTTCTGGTGGCTTCTGATGGCTTCTGGAATGTTGAAGTCTCCTTGAACCGCATATGTAGATACATATATATATATATATATGGGGTTATTCTTTTACTCTGTTTCTGGTTCGTCTTGAAGTGCCTGTTGGGTATTTGCACATTTTAACGGATTTAATATGAAAATTAACAGCAACAACACTCACACTTACTCATAGATGTTTATGTATGTATGTATGTATGTGTGTGTGTGTGTGTGTGTATGTGTGTGTGTGTTTAAGCAATTATCCTTCATAATAATTAGCTCTCTCTTTGGCAGCAGCTGCACCTAGTTGAAAAAGTTCTTAAAATAGCTAAACGAACCCCCTTACCCCCTCCATCAACCTAAAATTTCTTTTCACTCTCCACACACACACACACACACAGCTAAGCAATCATTCAAGACGTGACTTTTTGGCATTTAAATATTTATGCGTACACGTTTTGCAACAACACCAACAAAGATTATTATCCAAACATTATATTTATGTTTAAGTTTTCATTCCCTTACTCCTTAACATTCATTAGGCACCTTTCGAATAATATCATCTCCTCATTTCATGATAGCAAACCAATTGTTGTTTTGGCTCCCACTTTGGTTTACCCAAGTCTTTCGATTTTTATGCCTGATTATCACAAATTGATGGAAAATAACATGGACTATGTTTAACTTGATGGTCCTTAACTTTTTGAAGTTGTCATGTCAGAACTAAGGTCAAATAGTCAAACTAAAAGGCTTGAAATACACTGCTGGCCATAAGTTTAGACTCACCGCTAAAGTTTACTTTATTATCGCAGCAAATTTAAGTAATTACTACTTTTAAAGCTTCGAAATTGGTAAAGAATTAGCCATTTGAATATAACTTTCTTATTTTTATATATGAAGAGGCTATTGCAGAAATTGAGGTTATAATAAAATACTTTGTCTTCTAATTAAATTTATTGATTCATTAGCAAAGTTATTTCTTTTCCATCTACCCTGTATACATAAATCGATTTAAATTTTTGTCTACTTAGATTCAGTTTAATGTAAACTAAACTAAAAGAAAACAATTTTAACGGTCGGGCAATCTCAACCTTTGTTTAGAGTGTTCAATATCCAATATTTGTGGAAGCCGTTTAGACTAAAGTTTGCATAGTAGGTGGAATTGTTGGCTGATTCCACATATACTTAACGAATCGTTGAACTATGTAAATTACAGGCACTTTATTTGCCAGCCAAACAACTGCCGCCCCCCTCGCTGGGTAGTGTGTGTGTGTGTGTGTTTTGTGGGGCCATTTCACATTTTCCCATGGTAAATCCAAGAGCTTACAATGCAATCGCAATGGACAGGTGTGTGTGGGAGAGAGTCTCATCGTCGTAGTTACAAACATAATTTAAGCGTTTCCCGAAATGAAAACTGCCTTGCCTTACGATTCTTATCTAAGGCCTTCCGGCAAGGGCAGGCAAAAAGTCGCACGCGTTCACCTGTTTTGCCAGCTAATTTATGTGTTCAACGAAACAGAAACGAGAGATGGAGTCCAACCTTCTTCAATCAAATGAATTCCAGCAGAGAGCAATTGCAAAAACAATCGAACGAGTTCATTGCACTCAAGTCTATAAATTCAAGAACTGTAAATGCTTTTCCTAGTACCATAACCAATTAATGGCAAAAGTGAAAGGGGCCAGGCCACACAGCACACGCGCTCAAAGTTCTAACCCAAAAATTCCCGGTGGTCGGTAATGGAAGCCGGGTCATATCGACGTGCCCATCTTGAAGGCAACAGGGGACCAACAAAACTAAAAATAAAAAAAATGCAAATTCTACATAAACGCGGACATGACATATCCCTTAACATGCCGAACACGAGCAGCAAAATATGCTAATAGCAACAACAATCGTCCAATGGCCAAACATTGTCCATCGTAGTCAACGCCAACAGGTGGGCACATTGGTTCGAAACTGAGCAACAATCTGTTTACTATCGCTAATTAAGATTTCAGTATTTTGGTTTTATTTAAATATCATAGATTTTGAAAAGAATGAGAGAAGAATAAAGGCGATATCGAAAAGCAGCTGTGGCACCACAGTGGCAGGCATTAACACGTCGAACTGCTCCCAAATGTCCTGCGTGTTCATGTACATATCATATGGCGCTTTTCGCCATACGTCCATTGTCCTATTTAGTATCCAAGCCCGTTAACGCTGTCGTCATCGTCCCTTCTTAGCGCAGTCAGACAAAAGCTGCGGTTCAAAGGCTTTTCCCAGCGAGTTCTGCATAATTAAATTGCATGGACACGCGGATAAGCGACGACAATGCCCAACACCGAACACCCCAACACCCAAACCTGTGCCCTAACAACGACTAGCAACACCCAACACCAAACACCCAACACCGAGAACGACAATGACTAAAAAATCAGAGGCCAGCACTGGACTGGGTCATGGCAAATGATATGGCCAAATGTAGAGCAGAAAAAACATGCAAAAAAGGACACAAAAAATGAAAGGAGGAAAAATATAAACCGGATGCAAGTACGTTCAATTTCATCTAGATACCATTGCTGTCTACCCTGTAAAGGTATCTGTGGCATATTTGTAAACATTTTTTTTGGGGCATATAGCAAGTAAGCCATGTTGCTGGAGTATTCATGTTGCCAGTAATCCATGTTGCCAGTCATCGAGATAGCCACTAGGAGATGTAGCTAGTCATAGAGGTTGCCAGTAATCCATGTTGCTGGAGTATTCATGTTGCCAGTCTTCTATTCAGCCACTAAACTATGTTGCCAGTCTCAAATGTTTTTACTTGCAACTTTTTTGGACTAACTTCTTAATGTAATCTTCGGCTTCAAAAAAATGTTGCTAATGTCATATACCAAGAAATTTTATTGCAATTTAGGTAAAGGGTATTAAAAAAGGAGTAAACTGTAATATGGGTTATTAATGAACAAGACATTCCTCACACCTGTTCCCCCCCAAACAACGACCAAACTAACACCTACAAACACGCAGGACATCAGAGTACAACACAAGTAATAACATAGTGAGCCTCCCCTATCCCGACACACACTCACAGACACACTCAAACACACACTCATACACACACTCACACTCAAACACATGCCGAGCGTTGCCTCTGAACGTTCGCCATATGCAAATCTGTACAATATGCATAAATAATGCGATGGGACCAAGGCTTCTTTGTTCGGCAACATTTGTTGCTATTTGTCGGTGCGATACAAAAAAATGAAATTTAAAAAGCAATAACAAGAAACAAAAACATTGATATACATAAAAAATAATACAAAATGTGTAAAATTAAAAATGTAAATTGAGTTGATTGAATTATATAATGAAGTTTGCTTCCAATTTTCTGAAATTTGAGAATGTGTTTAAATCTGCTTATGGGATTACAAAAAATTCCAACATATTTTGACGCAATGCATAAGCAAAAATAATACAACAAATTATTATTAAACGACAAAAAATATCGTATTATTAGAGAGAAGTTTTTAAGATATTCCTTGATACCCTTGTCCAAAAATATCAGTGGACTTTCCGCAGTTTTTATGAATTTTTTTGAAATTGAATTTCGACGAGGGCATGCAAATTTATCAATCAAATTGTTGGCTCAATTTTGGATATCTGTTTTTTTTTTTTTTGTTTCTGTTCAGTTGGGTTTCTCTTATGCAGCGCCTGATAATTTATTTTAATTGATTTTCACATCATTTGTCAGCAGCAACAACAACAACAATAGGAACCAAAATTTAACGTCGCTCTTGATCAATTTGTACAATTTAAATGGTCATCGATGTATGTAAAAATGCAACATTTAATTTATGCAATGAACAATTTTTGCGGCGATTCATTCGCCTCTGTCGTACATACATTTTGGGTTAAAAACAAAACAAAAAACAACAAATAAATAAATAAATGACACGATACATAAAATGAAAATTATAACACTCTGTTGGTCAATGAATGTGTCATTTGAATAGTACGATACTTTTTCATTGTTTCTTTAGAATACCCTTGACATACATATTTTCATATGTACATATATATATTAAAAGGAAAAACATTTAGTTCAAAAGTAAAAGTTCAAGTCTATGAAAATAGTTAAAACACTTAACATTAGATGAAGCACAAGAAATTGTAGATATTATTCGAGTTTCTTGGGTACAATTTTCATATCATCAACAGAAATTTTTAGATAGTTTATAAAAATAAAGAAACTTTGGAAGTTTGAAACCAAATGGAGAAAAAAGTAGATAGCGTTATCTAATACAATAAATGAATAATTAACTTAATCTTTCGAACTTTTCCAGATCAAAAATAATAATTATCAAGATATAGGGTATTACAAGTGTCGATCGATTTTTTAATTTATCTTCCAGAATGTTCGGAGCTTTCACTTCGCTTCACAAACGAAAAGTGACAGTAATTAGATATGCGTGTAATTGGAAGGATTCAAGCATGTGTGTGTGTGTGTGTGTGGGTTGGTGGGCTTAGTTGGCTGCAAGAGTGCCTATATGTGGTGATATTCTGGGAATATCAAATCCCAATTATTAACACATGACATTAACACATGCATTAAAAGTCAACATACTAAAACGTTAATGACCTCAAACTAATCCAACACCAAGCAATCTACAACTGAACAGAAACATGAATAAAAGTTCTATTATCAGACTCTACTGTAACTAGTTGAGAATTACTGCTAAATTGAGAATTGGCAGAATCTAGGGCCAGCCTATTTGATTCATACATTTTACGTATTCGGTTTTTATAGAAAGTCCTCTTCACAAATGTGGCAATAAGTCCGACGTCACTAATTACAGGGGAATTTCTAAATTGTCAGCGATACCTAAACTGTTTGAGAAAATTATGACGCCTCAAATACAGCATTTATGTAAATCTATTTTTTCGCCATACCAGCATGGGTTTGTCAAGAATAGGTCTACCACAACAAACCTTCTACAGTTTACATCTTTTGTAATCCAAGGTTTTAAGAAACAGAAGCAAACTGATGTCATATATACGGATTTCAGTAAGGCTTTCGATTCGGTAAACCATGCCTTACTATTACATAAGCTGAATTTAGTTGGCTTTCCGGATGCTCTGCTTGCCTGGATTTCACAATATCTAAGCAATAGGAGGGTTCTTTTTAGGTCCTCTCTTTCTAAGATCATTTGTGTTGAATCGGGAGTCCCACAGGGCAGTCACCTAGGCCCATTACTATTCACCATTTTTATTAATGACCTCCCCACCGTTCTTTTAAATTCCAGAGTTCTTATGTATGCCGATGATGTAAAAATCGCTAATCGCGTCGTAGACTCTCTCTCATGTAATACTTTGCAAGCTGACCTGAATGCTTTTCAATCTGTACAAAAACAGTTTTTACTCTTTGCCTTTTGTGATTTGCGCTGGGATCCAACCTACCTTCTTTAACTAATTGTAGAACTATGCTTGGTGTAACTTTTCTTTACAAACTTTTGAATGGTGAGATTGACTCTTCCGAACTGTTGAGCCAAATTAACATTTCTGTTCCATCTAGAAGGATCCGCAATTACACACCGCTTATACTTCCCACTTGCACAACTAACTTTTCTCTGCACGAACCTTTTCGTATACTATGTAGTGACTACAACAGACTTTGGCACGTTATCGGTTCCGAAACATCGCTTTCGGTTATAAAAACTGCGATCCTGTCCTTCCTCGCTCGTAATTAGTTGTAATTCATCTTTATTTAAACCTATCCTGTTTTCCTTTTATATGTAACCTATTATCTTATTACATTTAATATTTTCTATTTCTTTAGTTTAATTTTATGTTTATATATGTAATACGCCTATGCCCTTAGGTCGGAGTGGGTAGAGGTTGTAACATTAACTTTACTTAGGGTCATTCGTAACAGGCCCGGGCCTGGTGTCATATGGGCCACTTGTTCGTACTGAGCGTTGTACGACTACGTCTGTTATTATTAATAACCATATTTGAGATATAAGGGAATACGAGAAGTTGTTCAATGTTAAATTTAAGGAATGTTATTTCTAAGGCTTTTAACTCTACGCTAATATGAAGAAAGTTTACAGCTATATTCAGATCAGTTCTTAAAATGATGATATAATTTGATGATTTTTTTGAAATGTAAGAAAGCTAAACACAATAAAGAGTATAAAGTTTTTCGGCTAAAACAATTGCTATAATTTTCTATGATTATTATTTGTTTTTTTTTTTTTTGGCTTCTGCTTAGACGTTTTCTATTTTTATGTTTATCAAAATCTAAAAACTGTTTTGATGCCACTATCACAACACCATCACCAGAAGGTTGACGCTGTTGCTGATGAAGGGGGGCAGGAGCAGCCAGGAGCAGGATGGGGGTAAGTGCTTCAGAGTTGTCAAAAAGAAAAAAGAAAGAAAAAGCGCGTACCCAAACGAAAAAAAAATGTTGTTTGCATTTGGCTAACCTCAACGTCATGGAAATGCGTTTGACCACGTCAAAAATGTTTTGCTTGCTATGTGAACGTGAAAGCAACACCGAAAAAGAAAATATATATATGTATAAAAAAATACACGAAGCCAAAGAAGAACGACATAGAGATTGCCCCTACCGCCCTCCTTTCTCCTTACCGTCCCTCTTTCTAATAAATGAGAAGGGGAAGCATTTTTGCTGCATTTACTCTGCGGCTTAGCAGCCTTTGCATTTAAATGAACAGAGTTTATTTATGCAGGTTATGTCTTTTTTTTGCTTGTTTATTATTGTTTTTTGCTGATACATACACACACATACATAAATATGTGTAGGAGAGTTTTGTATGTATGTTACACTGGTCTATAGTGAAATATAATTGAAGTAAAAATTTATGGCCGCCCGTTGGAGCTTTAAGGCCAAAGCTGCTGAGGTTGTTTGGGCAATGATCAACCCAGTTTCACATAGTCGCTTTATCACGCCTGCACACACACACACACACACAACCACACACACACACACACATGTATTGCAACTTCAGTTGCCTTTTTTTTTTCTTTCTATTGGCAGGACTACGTTGAGGATGGGGGACGACAGCAGGTGCCGGCTGCCGCTTTTGCTGTTGCTGTTGCCATTTCCCTTTTGAAGTTTTTGTCGACCCATTTTGCTGCTTCATGAATTGCATGGCACAGACCCCCCCTCACACACACATACACACACACACATACACACACACATATGGGATGCAGTGCGAATTCCTTCACTCTTTCACTTCCACTCCCATTCCCATTCTGTTGCTTTTTCAACTCCTTCGCCAGGCGTTTCCTTTAAACATTTTTGGTCGCACATTGTAGCTGCCTAATGAACACATGAATAAAATATGCGATTTGCTTAACTTTTGCAACGCCATGCCCCAGGATCAGGACCACCAGCAGGAGCAGCAGTAGCATCAGCATCAGCAACAGTCTTTCTTCCTTTCTCCCTCACTCTCTCTATCCTTTGCTTCTCAAACAAAGTTCTTCTTTTTTTTTGGAGAGTGAGAGAGACACAGTGAATTTGAGTGTACAGGTAAGGAAAGGTAGTTGCCGCAAAAGAGGCCAAGAGACAGGGAAGAGAGGAACACTATAGTGGGTAGAGAGATGAGTCTGGTTTTATCTTGAGTTGTGCAGGCTGTGGCAGTCAGGATGCTTCCGTCAACTGGCTGACAACGACGATGAATCCAAAAATCGTTGAAAGTCACTCAACAGTTTAACAAAATGGCGTCGACAGCAATGATGATGATGATGATGATGATGATGATGATGATGATGATGATGGTGGTGATGATGATGATAATGACAAAAGCCTAAACTGCATTAGATTGAGACTCAAAACTATGCAATTCAAACTAGATGCATATTAGTTGAATGGCTAGATGTGGGAAATATGTCCTAGGTGTCAGTGCTTGGTTGCCATTGTTTGTTCTTCTCGCTTGCCATCAACCGGATCAGATTAAAAACAGCAGCTTATCTACACTTGGAGAGAGCCAAGGAGAAAGTGATATTGATATACCAATGGACAGTTTGTTTGTCTGCCCTCAATTGCTGTGGTTATTTAAGAGTTTTCTTATCATAGATTGCCAAAGTTAAAAAGTTGGCTAGATCCTTTCATTCAAACACAGTCTTAGTGGGAAACATTTTTTTCTATAAATAAAATAAATTTTGCTATCCTTGCTGAGATCAGACTATTATACCATTTAGTTAATTTTCAATGTCAAATATTGGTAGTAATCGTTATAAATCACTCACTAAGCTTAATTTAGTTGACCAATTGCTTCAAGGCTTTGTTTTTGTTGAATGTTCTACCTTTAAGTGTTGCTTATGAGCATAAATAAGTAAATTTCTTAACATTTTAATACCCGCTTAGAGCAATATCCAGAGATTTGTATGACAAACTTAAGCGTCATAGTTAAATATCCACTTTGCATCGTACAACATTAAGAGAGATAAGGTAAGTGGACTGTCCTTCGTCTCAGCAGCAGTTAAGAACCTCTCTCTTGATGGCTAAGACGATGGCTTACGTCTCTGAGCCATGACACGAAAAAAAAAAGCAGTCGCACATGCCGCTGCTGCTGCGGCTGCTGTTACTTTTCAACAACTTGAATTCAATAGGCGGAAAATTTATATGAAAATAAGAAGAAGAAAAAAACTTGGCGCCAACCATTTTGACTGCTGTTGCTGTCGCCTTAGCTAAAGACCCAAGCAAAGTTCCAATTCAATGGGCACGTTTAGAAAAACAGAAAAAAGAAATGGAAGTGAAAAAAATATGTGCAATACTTGTGCTTATAGTATTAATATCAAACCACGACACTGGAAAAGCACAAGAATATACAATATACAAACACAGAGTGAAGGGCGCAAAAAAAAAAAAACGCGCACACACAGACACCACAGCAAACGATGAAAAGTCAACCAAAGAAAGAAAAAAACCCAAAGATTCTGGCGCTGGTCGTTGTCTACATTTTCGTGCAATTGAATTGCCAAGTAAAAATCTTCTTAGAGAAACATGACAAACGGCAACCCAAAGAAGAGTAAAAAAAAGATGGAAAATAGAAAATGAGAAAAGGTTAAATGGAAAGTTGAGCCACACTCATGCTGCTTGCCTTTTGACTGATTGTGAGATTGACACTGATTATTTTTGAAGATAACGCCACACACCCACATACGCACACACAAACAGATGACCAGATGCAGCGCCTCCAATTATAACTATTTGAAATGGGATATAGCCAACCCTGACCAGGCTAGTCCCTGGACTGTGCAAACTGGGTACAAAGTCCACTCCAATTTCAGTTTGCAGCTTGCCGTTCGCATATGGGTCGTATGAGTGATTTATTTTATGAGGTTTTTTCCTTTTGTTCTCTTGGTTTTTTTTTTTAGTTTTTTTGTTTTTCGTACGTTGCCATCATCATCAGCAGGTCTCAAGCGCGTGACACACGCAACACTTTCTTTCTCCTTCTTTTCGCACACTGGCTCTCTCGTTTTGATACTAAAAAAAAGGATATTATTTTGTCTCTCTGGTGAAACTTAAATGCTCTGCGTTGGCAAAGCAGCTTATATGATCTACAGGGTTGGGCTATTTTATACAGAATAGTTGTCTATTTGTTTCTTAAGTAGAGGCACAAATTTTAAGAGAGTTTTCACGAGGTTGTGCGCTTATTAGGCTGACTAAACGTTGCCAGATCAAAAATTTTGGTAGTATTTCTCCAACTATTTCATCGCCTTGTTGACTCTTAAAGCATCATGTGATCTGGTTTTGTTGATCTTGAAACAGAGGTGCCATCCGCTATTGCATTTATCAGAGGAACCAAACGTTGCCAGATCACAAGCGATTATTTCGCCTTGTTGATCTTTAAACGAGAACATTTACTTCTTCTATGATTTGAGAATACTGAATTGCTAATTAATCAATTGTATTGTATCGCCTTGATGGTCTTTAATCGATAACTCTTGCCATTTATTGCATTTATCAAGCTGACCAAAAGTACTTCTGCAACTATTTCAATGCCTTGTTGATCCTTAATTAATCTTTAATCGATAACTTTCACTGCCAACCTTGCATTCATCAGACAAGCGAAAGATAAACCTTCAACGGTTTTTATTCATATGTGAATCAATTCCTTACAGTATGGAAAGCCTTTGGTCAGAGTTGATGTACTCACAAAATCGTGCTTAACTAGCTAGTGCATTTAGCTAAAATCTATGTATGTGTAGGGGTATTTGTGTGTGTGTAGAAGGAAACTGTAACCAAAACTAGCCAGTTGCATGCATGCTTAACCTACTCAAGAAGCAAGTGTGTGACTATTTGTGTGTGTGTGCGTGTACTTGCTCTAAATTGTTTGCTATAGCTTAGCCACGCCTCTTTACTAATTTTACACAGTCATTAAAGTTCTAATTACATTGAATTGTTACGTGCAATCAAGTGGAACTTAAATTCATATTGAATTTTATTTCAATACCAATTGAAAAATGTCGTGAGAATTGTGCAACAATGTTGGTTTAATTGAATTGTTTTTATAAACTTTGGATATTTTCAAATATCTGGGATTGATTACAGTTTCAAAGTAAGGGACATTATCTAATCTGAAATGTAAATTTCATAATTTACATTTGAGCCACATGGCACTTAGCATGTCTTCCGTGATACCAAACTGAGACTCAGAGTGAGACTGAAACTCTGACCTCTGACCTGGAAAACGACAAACCGCATTTAATATAAGCCAAAAACAGAGTGAACATCTTTAGGTCCATTACATAAGTGCTGTCTGTCATTAGAGTAGATAGTGGCTAAGAGAGAGAGAGAGAGAGAGAGGGAGTCTATACGTGTTCCAGGTTGGGGACTTCAACCAACCCCCAGCCAACTTTACCACTTGTCCCATCGTCTATTGGTCTATCGCCATTCCTGTTAATTATAAGAGAGAACATGCTGAGAATGATGATGTTAGAAACGATGTAAACGATGCTTTTCCAAATGACAGATGCCTTGAATCACTTCAGAATTGCTTGAGACCTCAAAAACGCTCACTTTATTTTTATACATTCTCGTTTCGTTCGTGTGTGTGTGTGTTGGGATATTTCTTTCTTTCTTGTTTTTTGGGTTGTTGAATGGGCCAACAGATTTATGGGCAACTAATTTACAAAGCTAATTTGTTGAAATTTAAATACACTCGTTGACAAGGAGAAAGAGAGAGCTATTACATATTGTAATTTTTATGCTAGAGTTGTGACACTTTTTGATTTCGAATGGGATTTGTGAAAATCGAATCTATGGTCCACAGAGTATAAATTTTGTATGTTTAGTGGGCGGATCAAGAGAAAATGGACTTTAAGCACTATATATATTATAGTTATTTATATATAGTTGCTTGATCCGCATAATTAGCTAGCCTCATCACACAAAAACGATTTCTATGTGTGAAGGTGATGCAAGTTTTATTTGTTGATGTTGATCGATGATTTCCAAAATTAACCAGAGGATAGAGCTAATTTGGGTCATTTGGAAGTTGATTAATTTTTAATCCAATTACCAAATAATGAAGTTATTACTTTCTTTTCCATGTTCTGGAACCTATGAAGGCTTTGTTTAAGTTGTAACCCATCTTTTGCCTTCTAAAGTTAAAGCAAATAGTTTAATTTAACAAATGGATATATGTACCTATTATTTTAACAAGTTTTACTAAGCCATTACTTAAATATGGCTAAAGTTTGCTTTCTTAGCCACAAAGTTGATGTTAATTAACTGCCTGAAGAATGTGAAATTGAAATGTAAATGGCATTATGTACCATGAGATAGATTTTTGAGGCTTTTGGTTTTTGGTTACTGTCGGTTGCTATTTTCCTTTTGGCATTTGTTTGTTTGTGTTTGCATCTTCTTTTGTTCATAACTTGACACACGCAATGCCTGTGTCCCTCTATCTCGGGAGACAACGGTAAAACAAACCTTATAATAGCGGGAAAAGAGGAAAACTGAAATGGTCACAAAGTAGTAAAACGTACAAAAGAGGAATAGGTGGTAACCGCAATGAGAACGAAAACGAAATTGTTTGCAAATCAAAGAGAATGAACCAGGAAAGAAGCAGTCGGCATAGCTGGAGCAGCTCTGATATGCCCAAAGAGGAGGGTGGGCTAGGGGCCAAAAATAGTGGGAACTGCGCTGAAACCGAACCGGGAGTAATATAAGATGAACAGGAGCTGCAGCAGGAGGGGCAGCAGGAACATCAGCAACGGTAGCAGCTCTAACACAATAGTTACACGTATTCATTTCAAGCGTTTTATGCGTTTTCATATAGCCTTTTGTTTTTTTTTTATTCCAGACCATACATGGGATATGTCCACCATTTTGGTCTGACATAGTTTTTTGTTACCAGAATATGTGTCTCTTTATATGTGTGTGCGTGTGTGTGTATCGTATGGCCTTCTATCCTAGTACTCTACCGAGTCTACTCTACTCATCCTTGGTCCTTCTACTGTGGCATGCCAGTGCGCTGACAGTAAATGCTGAAAATTGAGTGCAACTTGTCGTAACTTTATTTCAAATATATGCGGAAAGGACTAACCAGACAATGCACAACACACACACACACACACACACACGCACACACCGGGGGAGAGGGAGACAGAAAGAGACATCCAGTGAGAATTGTGGCGGCGCGCATTTAACATACAAAAGTCGAAATCCAGGCGACAAATGTTTCCTTGGTTCTTATTAAAGGAAGAGAAACTATATCTCGGATATATTTCGATTGTGAATTGTTTCGTATTGAGTACATACATGACTTTATAGTATTGGATTGGATTCAACGGATAATTTCAAAAAACTTTCACAATAAAATGAATAAAATGAATCTTCAATTAATTTGAACCCCCCATAAAAACCGGGAGCTTGAGAGAATTTAAGAAATATTTATTTATCTAACGTTATTTTCAGTCATTTTCGACTTAAGAAATTGTAAAATTAAGTAAATTGATCCGTCCAAGTATGCAGATTAGTTTATGGACTAACTTTTTTCAATATTTTGTTAACCAAGTCCAATCGCAAAGTATTTGAAGTATTTATTTATCTTTGGGGTCTTAAGAAATAAAATGGTCAAGAGATTCCAATTTAACTTTTTGATAGCTTCTATGCCTTAAGTCCGATAATAAATATGAAAGCTATCCTTTATCGATAAAATGTTATTGATGATCTGATGATCCTCTTTTGTCAGTTGGTGCTCTTGTTTTATCCATATCGAAATGACAAAATGAAGATGAAGAGTGAAATCTGTGTCACCTGACAACAAAATAACATGGCACAACTACTGGGCGTATGTTTGTGTGTGTGTGTGTCTGTTAAGTGTTTTGCAACAAAGTTTTTTTTCCTCTATTTTTGTTGCGTGCTCTTTTGTCTACCAACTAAACCAAACGGCTGGTCCTCCAGTTCCATTCCATTCCATTCGTCTTCAGTCCTATGGCTCCATGCCTAATGGGTGCCTGCTCCTGGTCTTTGAGTGAGAATACGAACCTGACGACGACGATGATGATCATGATGATGATGATGATGGAGCCCAAAAGAGATGGGCTCTAGCTAGCCTGGTCTCGTCTGCATAAACCATGCGGTCTGTCGCCTATCAGAATTTCCTCCTTTCTCCCTTGCAGCTTTCTGCTCTGTGGTAAATTCTACGAATATGCAAAGTTATAGCCGTACATACATACATATGCATATACATACTTGCATACAAGTTGATGGTCGTAAGTTAACTTTGAAATTGTTGAAATTGTTAAAATTGGTAGAATTTCAATGCCACGCCCCAACAATGGACATGGTCTTTAAGTTTTGAACTTTCGTTCGACTAACACACGAAATGACCACGCCTCCGGCTGCCACTCGACAATCAATTGGCAATCAATGACTGCCTGGGCAAACTACATTAGACTCAACTACAACAACTACGAGTAGTTTCTCTTCCCTCGTTTTTTTTTTTTTTCTTGCCGCCACCGCCCATCCACCAAGTCCAAGTCGATGTCCTTCGTCCGAGTAACAATAAATTGCAAGCATTTCCACTTTTAGCTTTCAAACTCGAGCTCTTTACTCCCACTCGGACATGGACATGGACTTGGTCTCCCAGTTGGCTTGTTGGCTGGGTGACTAGTTGGTTGCCTGCTGGCTTTAAGTATCAATAACGGAGTGAAGTAGATTCCGATTTTGCCGGCTGAGTTACAATTTCTTGAATATTATGGCAAATATGGCTAGTTAGTAATTTTGTTTTCAATTTCCATTGCGTTCTACTTTTTTATCGTTTCTTTTCCACCTTTTTACACCTGCCTTTGGCAATTAATGTTGCCAACATTTTATCATCGTCACTTTTACTGACCTACCCCTAAATCCCCCCACATATATACACACATACATACATATATCTGAAATCGTGCATTAAACGATTTTCCTTACGCTGTTGTAGACAGATTTCACTTCTTTCCACTTCCCTCCCATTTTTCCATATTGCCTTACTTTGTAAGTTGCATGGCAAAAGACTGGCATTTCCCTTACAGAAGAGCAAAGGAAAAAAAATGATATAGGTGTCGGACAAGGGAACCAAAAATAAAAAAAAAAAAGAAAAGAAAAAACAGAATCGCCCTCCCTGGAGCTCTCTTTGGCTGGTAAAAAGAGCTCAATGGAGACGAGAACTTCTTTGAGTTTGCATATCTTTTGTGCCAGGGCAAACCAATTTGAATATAGTTTGGGGGGTGCATATAGAACCAAAACAAAAAAAATAAAGCATCATCATTCAAATCTAAAAGCAAACTCAAGTTCGAACCGAAATTGATATACACTTGATTGATAAGTTAGTGAATCAGTTAAGTTCTAAATAAAACAAAGAAAGAAAGAGTTTTTTCATGGTCAACTACGTTTTGGGTTTGGTTTGGTCAAATTAACGACATTTATCTGGAGACTTTAATTTGTTTTTTGGCTTGAGTAAACACAATAAACTATATTGTAGAGCATTTTACTAAATGCAAAACAAAAGTTTTCAATGGCAATCATTTTATATTTAGGATTTTTTGAAATGCATAGGATATTCGGTACAAGTTTTGACCAAATCAAAAAAAAAATTGATCCCAATTGTACGTATGAGGAAGAGTATGTCCCAATTGGATTGAATGAGCTGAAAAGGGTGATTCTTCTTTTGAAACGTAACACACACACACACACACACCCATACCTGTACACTTGCTAGTTATCCTTTTTCCTTTGATAGTTTCAAAAACTACAAAAATGTGAAATAAAATAAAAACAATGCAAAACAACAACAAAAAAAAGCTGGCGAAAAGGAATAAAAAGGAAAAATTACAATTGAAATTTGAAATGTTATTTCATTTGTTTTAAATATTTTGGCAATAAATATTTTACCTTGATGTAGTTAAATTTTTAAAATACTTTTAAATATGCATATGAATAGTTGTGTACAATATTAAATGAAGTAAGTCGTCTCGCCGACTTAGGTATACCATGCACAAAGTATAATGCATTTGGATTTGTGTATTTATAAAAAATTCTGCTCATTCATAGTGTTTACAAGCATATCTCGCTATCTCGCTCGCTCTTAAATCCAAATGAGCACACTAGCGCCGTCATTAGCCAACGGCCAATGTCGTTTAAGTGCATAACTTCGCTATTTTTAGTCCGATTTTGATTAAATCTCATATGTTGCTGGATATTAATGAGAAATTCAAGTATGCCAAGTTTTTACAAATTACAGGGGCGGATGGGGGCGTGGCAAAAAAATCTACCAAGCGAGTATAGGTACTTACCAAATTTGATGTCTCTAGCTAGAATAGTCTTTGAGAAAACCACTTTTGTGACAGAAATTTGAACTAAACTCGATAACTGTACATAAATCTGGTTCTATCACTTGTAGTCTTTGATATCTAGGAGTTCATACAGACGGACAAGACTAGATCGACCTGGCTGTTGATGGTGATCAAGAATATAAATCTTGGCGACTTGAATATACCATTTCACCCTATAGGTGCATGGTATAAAAATTCACAACTAAACCATAAAAGATAGAGTCAAATGAAAATTGTTTGTTATTTGCATTCCGGGAACAAAAGACTTAATGAAATGATATATGTATTATTCGCTTACTGTCATGTCTGTTCGTTTATTTGAAAGGAACATGTACTTCAAAAACTGGAATGTCGAGACTTAATGCATAAAGTATTTTCGTTACTATAGCTACAATTGTCACTACCTTGACAAGTGGCCGTGGTAAGGGCTAAGAGGGAATAGCGGAATGGAAGTGGGGGTCAAAAGCTTACCACGAAGTGAATTTAATTATTCATTAGGAATGCCGACTCAAAAGGCATTGACAAATTTAACTTGGACTCAATGCTTGACATTTCAAATGCTTCATTTTCTCAGCCATTAAATGATACATGAATGGTAACCATTGAAAACGTTTGTTAAGCGAAACTGTTTAACTCTTTTCAAGTGGTTGAAGAACTGAAAGTATTTTATGAGAATTATCCAACTACTTTTAGACTAACTTTGTAAAAAGATGTTTACTTAGTCCCTTCTGCTGATAATTTGCTGCTAGAATATTAAATATAATGTGGCGATGGGCCTTTTAGCCTCGCCATTCCCTCTTCATTTGCCATTTCGCAATCCATTTTCAATTTGAATATTTTATTAAACATTTACAAGTTCTTTCTCAACAAACATATTGATATGTCATATTCGATCAGTTGACAAACTGTTGCATTTATCAGGCAAAGCAAAGCAAAAACAAAAACATATATGCAATTTGCATTAATTCTGGTCACACACACACACACACAAGCACACAATTTTATTGTCATTTAATTAGTTCATTTTTTTTTTTTTTGTGTTTTTTGACTATTAATTTAACTCAATTATTAAAATTAAATTGCTTCAAGTTGCCCGGACATAAATTCAACTAATTAATATGACAACAAAATGGACTGTAGCATAATTGTTATGGCGGCAAAGGGAAGAAAGAGGGTTGGGTGGTGTGGTAAAAGAGATAGAGAGTGTGAGAAAGGAGGGAGAGGGGGAGGGGCGCCTCAAAGTCGTTGTTATGCGACCTTCGTATGGACCACGCGCCACGGCCTCAAATCGGAAAATTCATTTAGCATTTTGTGGTAAGTAATTTTGCAAATTATTGTTGAATGGAATTTAATTTATGCATTTTGGCTTCACTTGTGTTTGCCTCAGTGTTTGAATATTTCATTTTAATTGGAAAACTTTCATGCACACACTCAAACACTCACACACACACAAACAAACTATGTGTATAGTATGTATGTACATATATCTTTCGATTTTGATACTAGAATATAGATTGAAATTTTTTGTTTTACAATATTTCTGTTGTGTGAGTGTGTGATTATAACAGTTTCTTATATTATATTTAAGCGTAAGCGTTCTAATATGATTGTGTATAACAGATTGGCCCCTGAAAGTGCGAAGGTTAACCAAAATCTTAGCCAAGTGGTCTTTTTTGTATAACAGTTAATGTTGTTTGCTTTGCTGTAATACAGTTATATAACAGTTGCGGTATACAAGTTATAAATATAACAGTTGCTGTATAACAGCAAAATAAATATTATAAATAAATAAATATTATTATCAGCCTGTTCCAAGTAAAGTTGGCTTTATAACTGTAAATGTATAACAGAGAGTGTGCAATGGTGTATAACACTTCAAATTACAGACTCGCCAAAGTACATACATACACTGCGCGTCATCAGGTTAGCGCCCCCCTTACACTCACCGTAAATGTTAAATATTTTCCAAACCGTTTGAAATAATTGACTGAAATTTTTTTACACCATAATTCAGTGAATTCTCTTTAAAATAAGATAAATTTAAATATTGAAAGTTATGAGATTAATTTATTATAATTTTTCTTGAAAGAAGTATGAAAAAACGGTATTGAAAATTTGTTCATCAGGTTAGCGCCATCAGAGATAGGTCAAAGAATTAAATCTTGGTGAAATGTAAGACACTTTTTTTTAGTTTATAACTAAAATACTTGATATTTTTAACAAATTAATAATGGGTGGTCCCGCCTTTGTTTGTTATAACTTCGAAAATTCGATTAGGCATCGAATCATACACTTTAGGAAAGTAATTCAATGAAATTAACGACCAAGCGTCTTTAATGCCTTTTATAAGGTCTGATTATGAATTATATTGCTTTCCGGACTCGTAGACCTTCCTAGCTAACCATCCCCAGACATTCTCTATAATATTTAAGTCCGGCGAGTATGGGGGCCATCCAAGTAATTCTACATTTTGGCTCTGCATCCACATTTTGACGGTCCTGGCGGTGTGTATTGCATTGTCATGCTGGAAATACCACTGCAAATTCCCAAATGTATTTTTTATTTGGGGAAATGCTGTTTTTAGCACGTCCTTGTAGTTCTCCGCGTTCATTCGCGTTGTCAAGAACTGCAACTCGATGGTTCCGTAATAAGAGATGGCTCCCCACACCATTACACCTCCGATTCGACTGTGCAAACGGTCCAAATGATGCTCCTCTTTACGGAGATCGTGGAAATAATAATAATACCCATCAGGGCCTTCAAAATTAAACTTTTTCTCGTCTGAAAAAACGGCATACATACTTCCATCGCGAAGTCCAATCTATATGGGCTCGGGCAAAATTAAGGCGAGCCTCTTTCCGCAGGTGATTAAGGATATAGTTTTCTTGTGTCTACCAAGTTTTTCGGCAATTTTGTGCACTGACAGGCCCATTTTCGAGTAAGCTTCAATCTTTGATTTTTCTTCCACAGATAAAATTGATTTTATTCCCATTTAAACTAAAGAACACAATTGACTTGTGATACAAAAAAAATTTGGTGTCCGTGATTGCTAGATTAAGCGAGATACCTAAAATTGCATTTGGGGGCGCTAATCTGATGACGCACAAAAAGGGCAAGCTTTTTCGTCGAGAATAAAGCAAAACGCGAACAAATATATAACGGTTCTTCTAAGAAGCTTTCTTCTCTTGCCATAATGATCACAAATGAGTATTGTAACAACAACAAAAAACTTTTACGAAATCCAGTGCAATGGGAAAGTAAAAATTAGAAAATACTTGTAGAGGGGCGCGCTAACCTGATGACGCGCAGTGTACGTATTACAGTTGGTGTATAACAGAAAGATAAGAATATAACAGACTTTAAGATTAAGTGGAGCGATTTTTATGGACACTCACTAAGATAAAAATGTATGTACATACATATATGTAATGCACTTGGTATATAACAAAAAGCGTATAACAGTTGTTAGATTTTAGGCCAAGTTCTGATGTTCTTGACGTTTCCACAACAATTCACATGAAAACCATGACTTAACTTATTTCGCCCAAGTCATTCCTTAACACCTTAAATGCTTCTGTTTATTCATTATTAATTCCCATTTATCGGTCTAAATATTTGACTAGCCATGCTAGGTTAGCCAGGTGTATGCGATTACTTGCACTGGAATTCAATTAAGTAATTATTAGCCATGTATGTACATAGATGATGATTTCAAGTGACTAGCTTCCCTCATAAGAATTTCATTGCATACGCCCCGACCAAGACAGACACCCAAAATGGCATATAAAAGCTCCAGCTTGAGGCCATTTGGAGGAGAAAAGTCAACTAAAGTGCATTGTCGTCCATAATGTTGTGGTTTAGAAAGAAGAAGCCGAAGGCAATAGATGAATTGCGAACATTTGAGGATCTGACACGATTCCCCCTGACCTTCTACAAGACAATTGGCGAGGATTTGTATTCGGAACGGGATGAGAATCGCGTGAGACGCTATTTACTGCGTGCCTATCTCGTTTTGGGTTTCCTCAATTTCAATGCCTATGTGGCCGGTGAAATAGCCCATCTTATACTAAATAGAACAGCGACACTAACATTGCTGGAGGCCACAGCCGTTGTCCCATGCATTGGCTTTAGTTTCATGGCCGATTTTAAGCAATTGGGTATGACATTGAATCGCAAAGCTTTGGTCAAAATGCTCGACGATCTGAAAGAGCTGTTTCCCATGACTGTGCAGAAGCAACAGGCATATCATGTGACCTTCTATCAACGACATATGAATCGTGTGATGACCATCTTTACCATACTCTGTATGACATATACATCATCGTTCAGTTTTTATCCGGCCATAAAGGCAACAGTTAAATACTATTTCATGGGATCGGAAATATTTGAGAGAAATTTCGGTTTTCGTGTCTACTTTCCGTTTGATGCTGAAACCGATTTATTGGTCTATTGGTGCACCTATTGGGGTTTGGCCCATTGTGCCTATGTGGCTGGCGTTTCCTATGTGTGTGTCGATTTGCTACTCATCACCACAATCACCCAACTGACCATGCACTTTAATTACATGGCCGATACTCTAGAGGCCTACGATGGAGATGGACAAACTGATGAGGAGAATATCAAATATCTGCAAAAATTTGTTATCTACCACGCAAGGACCTTGGAGTAAGTTGGGTTACTTTTCTATATATAACAAACTAATCATCTCATCTCTCATCTCTCTTTAATAGTCTCAGCGAGGAAGTCAATAACATTTTCAGGCTTACCATATTATTGAACTTCATAGCGGCCTCTTTGGTTATTTGTTTTGCTGGCTTTCAAATAACCGGTCCGAATGTGGAGGAAATCGTTCTATATTTCATATTCTTTGCTGCCTCGTTAGTTCAAGTGTTTGTTGTTTGCTATTATGGCGATGAAATGATTTCATCGGTAAGTTTTTTTTTTATTTCCTATTTGGATCAGTGCATTGTTATCCTTCAATTTAGGATAAATTTGTTCATGATTAAGTTAACAGGTTATAACGGCTTTTAAAAGGATCTTTATTAGGTGAACTTGTTAAAGCCAATTGTTGAAGGAAAATATATAGATCAGAGAGATAGACTTGTGCTGCTTCATAGGCTAATTATAGCTTTAAATTAAGCTCGAATTAAAACTCAAAACGACAGACTGAAATGAGTTTATTGCATTTACATAAGTTTTTCTCTCCCTATAGATATATATATATATATATATACTTATATGTATATATCGCGATGTAATCCTTCTCAATTTTACCGTTTACTTTTTTTACAGAGCGTTCGAATTGGCGATGCTGCGTTCAATCAGAATTGGTTGCCCTGCAGCAGGAAATATAAGCGGATTCTGCAATTTATTATAATACGCAGCCAGAAGCCAGCTTCGATTCGTCCACCCACATTTCCACCAATATCGTTCAATACCTTTATGAAAGTTATAAGCATGTCATATCAATTCTTTGCTTTACTACGAACTTATGACTCTTGAACATTTCGTTTTTTTTTTTTTGGTAATAAAAAATGTATTCCACATTATCCCAAAATAAAAGTTAAAACTTCTCACTACATTACATACACATGTATATTATGATGATATATGTAAGTGCATTTGGTTGTCAATTATTTCGCGAAGCATCCTTTCATTTTATACATACTTTCTCTAATTGCACTAGAGATATTAAATGAAGAGAAGAATCCTCCTATTAATACATCAAATTGAGAATTGAATTTTTGTGTCTTCAATATTTTGTTGGCCAATTAACTGGCACACAGATGTTGACTGTTCAGTTTGAGTATTTGAGGATATTCCAACCAAGTGGAATGCAAATCCACAAAATGCAAAATAAAATTGAATTTACATAAAACAACAATAAAAAGAAAAACGCAAGAAATGAATTTCCCAAGCACTAACTGAACGACCATAGCCGACAATGTAATACCCTCTATTGCGGGATTTGGGGTATTTGTTATGCTCGTTCAATGAGACAGATTATAGTCAAATTTAAGCCCCAGGACTTTTGCTCAACTCAAACAGGTTTATAAATGAGTAAACTGGCAATTTCCAACACTGATTATCTTCATGAAAATTATCGATTTCATTAGCATTGAGAACAATTAAAAGAGAATTCAGAACTCTATTGACTCGTAAAGGGTTATGGAATAAGAATGATTTGTTTGTTTAATGACTTTTCATTAGCTTATATACAATTAGTTGACTTCAGAGAAGAAATGAACCACCCGAGGTCGATCTAGAGAATTAATCGAATTATCTTAAACCTTAGAGTTATCGATAAGGTTTACTTGGTTCCTCAAAGATACTTGGTATAAATGCAAAAGAGAGAGAGAGTTTTTAAGAAAGTTATGAACCATTTTACAAGTTAATAAGGATACTTAAACAACCAAAACATTATTTAGTAAATAAAAGTCATGCAAAAGGTTTGGAAAGGATTTTAGTCCTGCTTTGAATTTGTATACCCAATTGAAAAGACAATCCACAGGGTATAACGAAACCAGTAGAATCAAAAAGAAATGCCAACTGTGGGACACTGAGATTGACAGCAGCAGCAGGAGCAGCAGGAGGAGGAGCAGCAGGAGGAGGACCAGCAACAGCCTGGACAGGAATAGAAGACGACGAGATATGGGAGACAGCATTTTTTCTTCTTTGGACTTTGGTGTCTTTTAAGCATTTAAGCAATTGCAGATAAAGATTCAATCTTTTCATCTGTCTTCCTTTCTCTCTCTTACTCTCTCTTCTTCTCTTTTCCTCTGGGGTGTGGAAATGTTTGCCTAAGATTTATACATACATATATGCATCCATATGTACATATGTATGTATGCTATATGCTGCTGGCAGATGGACAGACCAAAAGATATTGACAAGGACAAAAGTGCGGGCGAAAAACGCACCGAAAAGTATGCAATGAAAGAGAAGAAATACAAAAAAAAGAGAAAGCAAACTGAACAGAACTAAATATAGGGGAAGGATATCCATGTAGGATGAGACGTGCCCGGCCAGCTTGCCACAGGATTTGCATGTACAAAATCAAATCAAAAAAAAATCCCCCCACTGATATAGGAATATATGTATGTATGTACATATAAGGGAAAAATGTTAAAAAAGACCAAAATAGATGAAGGTGATAGCCCATCGATAAGAGGCTTAAAGAAAGTGAATGTCATCTAAAACCACGCGCGCACACACACACACACACACATCATGTGATTAGGCAGATAGACAGGGGTGGCCACCACCCCGAGTTAGTAGAGTCGAGGTTTTAGAAAACTTTTCTGACTGACTGACAGAGTTTGCTGTCAGCCCACAAAAGTATTAAAAATTAGCACGCACCCTTGGCTAACCACATGAACTTGCCGCCGCATAAACCATAAAAGTAAAATTGATGTGTCTGTGTGCGCGTGTGTGTGTGTGTGCGATGAAGAGTGACTCGACGTGGTTAAGAAGGCGTGAGTGTTGGGGTTCGCGGTGAGTAAAGATTATGACACATTGCTATTGCATATATTAATGGTCTGTTGCTGTCAGTTTCTTAACTTTAAGGTATATTCTCTCAGTCAGTCAGTCGCGGATTTCCTGCCATCGCTCTGTCCTTCCCTTTCGTTCTTTCCCTTCCCTTTCCCTCTGCGGTCTGTGCAAAGTGAGTGGTTTGCAGTACTTCGACTTAAAATTGGCGGCTGAGTGGGCCAGATTTAAGATGGCTGGCAGACACACACACACACTTGCTCACTCACAAAAGTGACAGGTTGAAAATAAAGGTTTCAAATAATATAGTTTCAATAAACATGAATTTAATTTCCCTCTTTCTCGCTTGCTGAAGAAAAAAACAAAGAACGTCTTGGATTAAAAAAATCGTAAATCTTTATACTTTGTATATCAAAAGCGTATCTAGAGATGTCAAAAGAAAGAAATGAACCCCCCAAAGTATGCCAATCAATTGTGATTGCTTAATGTTTGCATTTGGTTTAGATCCCCTTAGTTCTATGAACATAAAAGTATTATTTGTTTTGGATAAATATTTCACTAAATCTGATCATAATTCTAATCATTGCCTTAGAAGCTTTGAGCTAGCAGTCTATTTATCGAAGGTAGTTTGTAAGGGATCTCTGTGAGAAGCAGAGAGAGAGAGAGAGAGAGAGAGAACTTGTGCATGTTTCAAAAGTTCGCACTTTCCATATGTAAAGAAGATTGTTTGCTCGATTTTAATGACTGTTCAGGAAACATATACACACTGCATGTTTTTTTAATGTACTGAAGTTATAGGCGGCTTCCGTCTTGGTTCTTTTCATTTCTTTTTTGTTTTCGGTTTTGGTTTTATTATTGATGTCAATGGCCCCGCAGCATGTTGAAACTTACTCGCGCCAGGTGCTAATGAAGATTCGAAACTAGCTGCAGCAATAACAATAAGTAGCAGAGGCAAGGGGCGAAGGCAATGAGGTAATGCAGCAGCTGTGCACACTGCAGATACCAGGGGCGTAGCAAGGGGATGACAAGGCCATTGCTTATACAATTCTTATGAAATTTGCTTGGATTGATGGACAATAATAACAGATAATGAGGTATTAGGTTTTATGGGAATTAACTCATAAGCAAAGACAATTTTTGTTGCAAAAGAAATGGAATTAACATTGACTTGAACGCAAGCAAAGACGTAGTAAGTACCCCTCGTTTGAAGACGCCCATGTGTCCCTATATAAAAATATCTAAGTACTTTCATCCATACGCAACTTACAGACACACACTTAAAAATGTGTGTGTGTGTGTGTGTGTGTGTGTATAAATATAGCCAGGCACAATGTATTTTCTTTTGGTGGAAAGGGTAAAATGTGGTATAGTTTATTGCATCAAATTTCATTTTTCATAGGCAAAGTAGAAGAATTTTCGCCCAACGCCAGAATAAACAAAATGTGTTGCATGCAACAAACAGCCAAGTAATAGATGCTTGTAGCACACACACATACACACACAAACACACAGAGGCACACAGTAAATGTCGACAAGATTAGCTTCCAAATAAGTTATTCAACGCAAATAAATCTAAGTGAAACAAAAAAAAAAGCAAACTGCACTGAGAAACAGAGAGAAAGGGAGCGAGCTACAGATATACAGATAGAAACAGAAATAGTTGGTCCTACGACATCATCTATTCTCTTCCCCTAGGACTTGTCGACCATTCGCAGATCTCAGACATAAATCTTCTCTTTCGGTTTATATTTCTCGTTCTCCAAAAAGTAACAAAATATACCAAAGAAAACGCAAGAAACAAACAAGCAACAAGAGCAAGAAAATCATTTAGAATAAATAAGGCTAAATTGTGTATATAGTCCTTCGATCTTGACACATTTATTGTTGAGCGTTTAATGATTCAATGATAATTGCTTCAAGGAGAGAAACTATCGCCCTTTTTGAAACTTTGTGGTATGCACTTAAACTTAGTTTTAATAGGTTTTGATTTATTTTAAAGATTTTAGAACTAACGTGCTTTAAATTTGTGCAGCCAAAAATGGGCAAGTATCGAAAATGTTCAAGCAGCTAAAATAACATTCGAAAGTTGAGATAACCCTAATAACGAATTACAATTTCTTCATTAAGTTACAATGGACCTTGAGAAAATCAATATCAAAAATCACCTCGTAGATGATACTCTTCAGAGATCGGTTAGACTTAAGAGTGCCCCAAGACACATATCGATATCGATTAATAGAATCATTAAGAAAACAGTTTAGGTTAACTTAAATAAATTTCCAAAAAACCATAAGTTTTGTCTCGTTGGTTCTCCCGTTACTCCTCTTTGCAATCGACAATGCATATGCAAATATCGATCTTTTCTCTAGCTCTAGACCGTTAATCATAAAAAACGTCATAGAAGTCTATTTCGAAATTGTAAAAGCATTGCCCATATAAGTAGCTTATCTTACAAAAGAGTCTAAAGACAATATGACATTGGCTTTTTGTTTTCTGTTTTGTTAAAACAGAGTTTTTGTTTTAAGATTTTTCGCTTTGTTTGGCTGCTTAATGAAGAGTCCTCTTGGCAATTCAACCCTGAACCGTAGAGAATATGCAACAGTCAAACATCAAGGAAGTCCAATTGAAGACATATCCTTCTATATGTGTATAAGCAGACAGGAATATCAGGACAACGTTATGTATGTATGTATGTGTGTATGTACATATGTATGGGTGGAGGAAGGCCGTAATGGAGTGACAGCCTTAATTACAGAAAGATTAGCAATAAGAGAATGAGCCGGAAAACTAAGGCGAATGCAGATGCAGCAGTTGAAGGAGAAACAGCCCAAGGATCAAGACAAAGTGCAGAGATAAAGGCAGGGCGCATGTATTCAATGTCACGTTCGTCATGGCAAAACGTTCTAAAAAAAGAAATAAAACGAAACATTAACCATCTACGCGGAGGCGGAATAAAGGGAACTGAAAGAAAAGCTGCCTAGGTGAACAGCTTTCCGCTAGCTCTTTTCTACTTTTCTCTTCAATTCCTTCTTGATTTCTTTTCTTTTTCTTTTTGTAACATTTGATTGTCGCAAACGAAGTGGAAAAGTAAATGTTGCACACACACACACACACACACGCACACACAGAGCGAACGAGAGAGAGAGAAAACGGAAATGCACACTAATTACTCTTGGGCAGAAGGCACAAAAAATAGAACCCTTTTTTAATACACTTGGCTAAAAGCAAGGTATATACACAATGTCATTTCACTTGGGAAACATTTAACTTAACTAAATTTTCTCTTTTGAAACTAAAAACTAATGAAATTTCAATCATTTACAACTAGAAAAGTTGAAACTTATCATATTTGTCCAAATTTCTTTTGAAAGTTATTTTTATTTAATTTTAAGGACTAGTTTAGTGCCTAAACCGCTTAATAAATGAATGAATTTTTCATGTAAATTTAATAAATAAAAAAATAAGAAAACTGTTTAGAGATATTTTCATGGTTTTTTTTAGAAAGGTATAGCAAATTCGTTGTTTTAATTGAAGAAGGCATTAGCTTACCTTTGCATGGCATACCTTTAGTGTTTTCTCTCTCTCTCTCTCTCTCTCTCTTTTTTGTTTTCCTTGTTGTGTGTGTATGCAGGTGTATTAGTGTGTATGTATGGTAATTGAAAGGGCGTAAGAGTGAGAGAAAGAGAAACGGAACGTACTCAAGTGAATGAAATGATTGGCCTTTGTTTGCAAGGAACAGAAGCAGCATCTGAAGAATCATTTTTCACCCGCTCATCCCGCCACCCATGCAGACTAGACCAAACCTCTAACTCCATACGTCTTTCGGCCTACCTTTTCTCTGGCTTTCTCTCTCTCTCTTTTACTTTTGATGTATCGTACTCCTTTGGAATGGAAACACGAATTTTAATAACTCGCCATGTTGAGCAATCAAAAGACACACACACACAAACACACACATACCAATGTAAATTTGCATTTGTATGTGTTTAGCTAAATTTGCATTTAATACATAAACCAACAAGACATTTTTTTATGATTAAAGACCTAAATATGATATTAAATCGAAATAGAAATAGGTTAAACATATAAATGTTTATAACCAAGAGTTACGAATTACGAATGAATATGCTAATAAGTACTTTTGAGTACAAAACGATGTAATCGGATTGTTTTGAGCATTTACTGTACATTGAATTGATTTTAAAATCAATAGATAATTCAACGCCCAAATGTAGGCAATAGTTTTCCCAAATGACAATATGGATGGAGTAAACAAACAATCGAATTTCTTATAGAAAAATGGAGGTGTAAAGAGATTTTGATCCAACAATTAGAATTAATACTAAAGTTTGGAGCTAAATTCAACCAAAAGCAAATTCTCATTTATGCTAGAGGAAAACAAAGAAATATGTATTCGAATGTTAAATTTCGGTTTACAAAAATTGGTATTCATTTCTGAATACCTATATAAATAGATAGAGAAAACTTCAACACAATCGCGAGGCAATTGTTTTCAATAATCCGATTTACCATTTACACATCATTTACCATCGAGGATAACGTTGCAGCTGCCTGATAATAAGCAAAACATATCCAATCGAAATTCAATTAGCATGCATGAGCTGCAAAAAGTGTGTCGAATACGTGCCGAAACTTTAATGTTTAATTAACTCAACATGTCAGATAGAATTTTGAGAATGAGAATTCACACACACAAACACACACACACATGCACACTTATACAATTGAAGTTTGCCTTTTGACCAAGAATTTCAAATTTAACAGCCAACTTGCAACAAACTTGCAAAGCGAATTCAAGTCACACACCTCATCGATGAGGCGAATTCGAGTTTGAGCAATAGAAAAAAAAACTGTTTTAGGGCTGGAGAATTAACCCACTGTTAACTTTTTTTACTTTAAATTTTGCAAAAATACCCTTAAAATTATCTCTTTGGGCCGTCAATTCTTCAATTAAATTAAACAAAATGGATGATTAGGTATAAATTTGTTTTTTTTTTAATTTTATAATATAATAAACTACAAGAAGGAAGATGCTCCCATTTTTGCAAATGGCCGCCAATGTCAAATCTGTTTTGACATTTGTGGATTAGACAGATACAGAATACAAGTGAGTAAACCATGGAGCGATACACTCCCCAAAGACGCGGAATAATTGTGTCTATATTCTGAAGGACGCGTTTCCGGGTCGCTTAATTTGGCGTTTTGGCGATTTGTACTGGCCCGCCAGATCGCCCGATTTAACGGTCCCGGGCTTCTTTTTATGGGGTTTTTCGAAGTCCCGTGTTTACATCAACAAGCCTGAGACCTTGGAAGCCCTCAAGGAAAATATCCGACACGAATGCGAGAATTTATCGCCCGAAACGCTCGCCGAAGTGATGGAAAATGCCATAAAACGAGCCCGTATGGCAATCAATTGTGACGGCGCCCATTTGTCCGATATCATCTTCTCGACTTAACACAAATAATTCTAAAGGTATAAATAAACATAATCAAAAAACAGAATCGAAGTTTTTCATTTAGAAAAAAAATAAGAGCCAAACAACATCGGATGACTTTGAGCCACCTTGTATATTAAAAAACTTAATTCCCTCCTGGAGCACTTACTCCTTCTCAGCGGCGGTAGTTATTATTTTCAAAGCTACACATTCTGCGTATCTCGTCTGGTGCCTTGCCCGATACAATAATGGCTACTTTTCTGCAGGACAACTTGAATAGGCCTTGGATGTCCAGATAGTTGGCAACCGCTACCAATTTGAACAGCGTGTCCACCTCGACCTCTAGGAAATCGGCGTCCCATGGGGTGATATCATCGGTACGGTTCTCCTTGCTTTCATCTTCCTTTGTGGGCTGGGGATCGTCCTTGTGATGTTCGGCCCATTTGATAGCCATTTTCAAAATTGTTGAATTCACATTGCACAGCGGCACAATCTCATCCTCCTCTATGCCACAGTCCTCCAACATGGTTCGAATCATCCCAAAGCATTTGGCGATTTGAATATCGGTTTCTATGATTTCGCCATCAGATGATTGCAATTTTACTACAGGCATGTTGAATAAAAACAACAAGACTTGGTACAAATACAAATACAATAGACATCGATAGAATTTATAAAGTGCGTTAGATCGATGTAAATTTTTCGATGGCGATGTTTTGAACTTAATCGATACTATCGACTAAAATTACTTTGTTGATACAGGTGATTATATCTTATGCGGTCTATTTCAAGATATTTCTTGATTTTTTCTAAAGGAAATTTTGTTTAGGTGCTCTGGATGCTGAACGTTAATTTTTGAGCCAGTCAAATTTTGAAATTTTATTAATTGAAAAAAAAAAAAAAAAACAACGGTAAAATAGTTTTACGTTTTCCAACACTGAGCCCTGAAATTTCCAGAAGCCGAATAAATATTTATCATAATTAAATTGTTTGCTTAATCAAATGGTATCATTTTATTTATATTGTATGTTTATTTCTTCAAACAAAAAATTATTTAATTGATTTGTTATACTACATACTATTTATATCTTCATAGATATATAGAGTGCGTTTCTACTTCATATCGTTCATTCCGTATGTAGACATCTTCACACATAATAGGCGCAAAAAAGAAGGGAGTTTTATTAGTTTTTTTTATATATAATAGATAAACTTAATTAGAGGACTTGGGGTCAACTGGGGTCCTACTTCTCCTCACACCATTCGTTCTCCTTGCGCACTTGCTCCTCCTCGGCGGCGGTGAAGTCTTTCTTAATGTTAAATGTTTTACGTATTTCCTCTGGAGTCTTGCCCTTAATCATGTTGGCCACCGTCTTGCAAGTCAGCTCCAGAAGGCCCTTGATGTCTAAGTAGTTGGCAGCCAAAATTAATTCGAACAGGGTGCCCTGGTCCACTTTAAGAAAGTCAGCATCCCAGGAAATGATATCATCAGTACGCTTCTCCTTGCTTTCATCATCCTCAGTGGGCTGGGGATCATCCTTGTGATAATGGGCCCAGGTGAGAACCTTGCGCAAAATGGTTGAATTCACATTGGGCAGCGGCACAATGGCATTCTCATCATCCTCCATTCCACAGTCCTCCAACATGGTCTTAATGGTCCCGGAGCATTTGGCGATTTGAATGTCGGTATCAAAGATTTCCTCATCCGACGATTGCAACTTAATGTTGGGCATCTTAAAATATTAACTTCCTTTGGCTCTATGGAGAAACAAAAACCAATATTTAAATAAAATCACCAAATAATCAGAGGGCCGGAGTTAACTTTGACCGCGTCAAGGTTTGTATGCACTTGCAACTATATGGTAAGGAACCCATAGCCATCAAAGTGAAAGAACGGAATATCAAAAATATATATACTTTTTTGATGGGAGATGCTTCCTTTTATGCGTTGCACACTTCTGACCAAATTATATACTCTTTTTGCAAGGGTTAAGAAAAACACACACATGTATACATATGCATATATGTACATACATATGTATAAAATTTTCATTTCCCTGACACAGCAGGCATCTTTATATGCACGCACATACACATACATATATACACATGCATATATGTATAGAGGTTGTCACAATGGCCACAACTGTCTCAAACCACATTTGTTTTTTATTTTGTCACATTGCGCTTTGTTTTTGGTATTCTCTTGCCAATAGCAAACGAGGGGAAACTCACCTTGTCAAAGTTTAAAAAATCAGTGAATAAAACAATTTATTAAATACAATTGCTAATTTTGGAATAATAGGTATAGCCTACTACGTATTCCGAAAATATAGGTTTTCTCCTAAAAGTGCTTGGTAACATGGGGTAAGTGTTTGCAAACGATTAAGTGTGCTCGGAAATGATGCTGTTATGTGATTAGTGTTGGTAAACAAAAGTGGCATGGTCACCCTATTAAGCCCAATATTCTTTTAAGCGCACCCTATTATTTGTGTACACCCTATTGCATTTAGACACCCTATTTTGTTCACCCTATTCTATTCTGTGTGTGCGAAGTGAGTTTGTAACGCGGAAAACCAAGAAAAGGAAGAGAGAAGAACCCTTAACTAATTAATTGAACTCGAATTAAATGTCGAAATAATTAAAGAAAAACAGTCAGATACACAAAGATCGACATGTGCGCGCTTTAACAACGAGAAAAGCAGATTCAGCAGCAGTAGCAGCAGCCGTAAAAGAAGCAGAGGCAGAAAAGAACAGCAGGAGCAGATGAAAAAGTAGAAAGAGCAAAAAAGCAAGAGAAAGAGAACAAGAGACATACAAATTTACATATGTACATACATACGCACGCTGGCCGTCGTCGTTGTCGTCGTGTGGTAAGTTTATAATGTTTTGGTGTTCGTTCTGGAGGGGTTTGGCGGAGGTGTTTCGGGGTATTTGCATAAATAAATTTGGAGTATTTAATTTCGTCTTGTTTTTTGTTTTGAACCGGAATTTCGTGTCGTTTTGCTGTTTTGTTTTGAACTAAAAGTTCTGTTTTGCGAATAAATTTTCCTTATATTTTTATTGTTTCGTTTCTCGATTCGTTTCACATCTTTTGTTTCTTTGTTTGAGAGAGAGAGAGAGAGAGCAAGCGAACCAGCGAGAGTGAGTTTTGAAAAAAGAGAAGAGGCATAGGAGAGTGAGAGATCGTAAAAGATGGTTATGGTGCGGTGCGGTGAAGAAACGAGTGGAGAGGGGAAGACAAGAAGAGGAGTTATTTTAGTTGCCATTTCGATTTCAGGCTCAGTCAGTGTTGGACAACTCAACACCGGGGGAAAATCGATTGGGCAACCCTTTAATTTATTGCAACTAACAGTGTGAAATTTAAAATTTGCAACGGCCGGTAATATATATACATATTTTGATTCCTTCAAATATTTTACAGATTGCCCTACAGAATGGTCGTTGGTTCGAATCACACGCGACGTGGTGAAACTGGCAGTCGATATACAAGCAACACCACCACCTCCGCCGCCATCATCAAGAATAACAACACCAACGGCGGCAACACAAACACCAACAACAACAGAAGCAACTCCACATCAACATCAACGGCGGCGGCTTTGTTGTCGTCAATGTCACACAAAAGCCATAACGCCGTCCATACACCCACAGGAAACAGCAATCACCACAATAACCACCACCTCCAATACCACCAGCAGCAACCGACAATAACGACGACGACGCCGGCGACAAATACAAATAGTAGCAACCATCATCATCAGCAGCAGCAACAACAACACCATTTGCATTCCCACTACCAAACGCAACAGCAGCATCAACAACATTCGCATCATCAAACCAATGGAAGCAGTTCAGGAGGAGGAGGAAGCGGAGGAGGCGTTATTGGCACTCTTAATGGATGCAATGGCAGTGGAAGCGCTAGTGCCGTTAGTCGCATATCCCAATCGACTGGAATGTCACCTCGGGAATTATCCGAGAATGATGATCTCGCCACATCGTTAATATTAGATCCACATCTTGGATTTCAAACGCATAAAATGAATATCCGTTTTCGTCCGCTCAAAGTGGATACACAACAATTGAAAACAATCGTTGACGATTTTATACATACACAAAATTACGATGTGGCTATACAGAGAATCTACGATGGTCCATGGATACCAAGGCACTTAAAGAATAAGAATAAAATAGCCACCAAGCGACTGCATGATCATGTAAGTAAACAAAAACAAACAAAATTCAATTGATCAGTCGAGCGAGTGCGGTGGGGCCAGACTCTAGAAAACAACTACACCAAATAGAAAGAGTAAAAAGAGTTTGTTGTAATGGCAAATGTCTTACAACGTAACAGTGTTAACTAACACTGTAAATATGTTTGTGCATACATCTATGTGCATGTAGGGTGGCAATTCTGATATCCAAATTGTTTATACATTCTGGGGTCGAATAACAAACTTTTGTTTGAAATATCTATTCGGTCTTCTATAGATATTTTAGAGAATTGACGCAACGCAATCCTCTTATATTAATATGATCTTTTGTTTATTATTATTTTTTTGCATTTTGAATGAACAAGAAAGCATTTTATATGCATGTGTGTATTGTCTAGTCCTGCTAAATGAACACCTATTTATACATATGTACATAAATTTGTACATAATAAGTAGCTATAGCAATAAAATTTTAAGTTGTATATGCAATTTCTTGGCCGATGTGGACAATTGGTTCACCCAAGTCTGATGACTGAGCTGAACCAGAAGAGATACATATAATCCTTTTGTTGCATTTTTCAAGGTTTTTTTTTTTTCTTTTAACTATCCTTATATAATAATTATCTGTTTTAAAATTTTCATCCTTATCGATTGACCATCTCTTTCTCTATACTGAACACTTGCTCATATTATAACTGGCTATCTCTCCATCTCTCTCTTTCACGCCTTCTAGATTGTGCGATATTTACGTGTATTCGATAAAGACAGCGGTTTCGCAATTGAAGCATGTTACCGCTATTCGTTGGAAGAGCAACGCGGAGCGAAAATCAATTCGACAAAACGTTGGTCGAAAAACGAGAAAATCGAATGCCTTGTCGGCTGTATAGCCGAATTGACCGAATCGGAGGAGGCGGCCCTATTGCATGCGGGCAAAAATGATTTCTCTGTGATGTATAGCTGCCGAAAGAACTGCGCTCAACTTTGGCTGGGACCAGCGGCGTATATCAATCATGATTGTCGGGCGAATTGTAAGTTTCTGGCCACAGGACGTGATACGGCGTGTGTGAAGGTGTTGCGTGACATTGAAGTGGGCGAGGAGATTACCTGCTTCTATGGTGAGGATTTCTTTGGCGATAGCAATCGGTATTGTGAGTGCGAAACGTGCGAGAGGCGTGGCACTGGTGCGTTTGCCGGCAAACGCAATAACGATGGTCGTGGCGGACTGGACGATGTGAATGGGATGGGCCTATTGGTGGGTCTTAGGTCTGGCATGGGCCTGGTCACAGTTGGTGGCAGTACAGTTGTCGGTGGGACAACAGTCGGCGGTGGCTATCGTTTACGGGAAACCGATAATCGAATTAATCGTATTAAAAGTCGAGCCAATAGCACGAATAGCACATCGAATAGCAATGGCAGTAATACCACCAATGATTCCTCTAATAATGAGAGTAACCCTTCGAGTAGTGCAGCAGGAGGAAGCACAACGGGAGTGGTTACAAGTGGCGGAGCCACCTCATCGAAGGAATCGGCAACGGCTGCTACTGGTCCCGGTGCAGCTGTTGCAATTAGCAATTTAGTGGAAAAGAGCAACAAAACGGAACAGCCAGTGACGAATGTTGTTGTTTCACCATTGACCATGAAGGAGTTGCGTCAGAAGGGCATGACCAAATATGATGCAGAAATGATAATGGCCAATAATGCCTATCACCATCATCATAATCATCATCATCATCACAACAATAATCATCATCACCATCATCATAATAATCATCATCATAATCACAATCATCATCAGCAGCAGCAGCAACAACAACAACAACAACAACAGCAGCAACAATTCCAATATGCCAGTACTGGAGCTGAAGCAGTACAACAAATGGCCAATATGCAAAAATCTGGCACTAGTAACACTGCTGCTGCTGCTGCTGCTACTGCTACTGCCGCTGCCGCTGCCGCCGCCTCTGCCACCAGCAGCAGCAACACAACAAATTTAACGGAATTGAATGGTGGTGGTCGTTCAAGTACTTTGCGTAAATCCATGCGTGTAAATAGTACCAGTAGCAGCATTTCTACAGCCTCCACAGAAGATGCAGTGACAACAACAACCGCAGCATCGGCAACAACAACCACAACCATACCACCACCACCGCCACCAACAGCTGCTGTGATAGCCACAGCAAAAGCGGCTGTGGTTTTGGTGCCACGCTATAAGCCAGCTATGGCCATGGCTGCAGCCGCTGCTGCTTTGCAACAACAACAACAACAGCGGCAACATCAGCGACAACAGCAGCAGCAGCAACAACAACAACAGCGACAACTTCGTCGCAGTGAAAGGCAAAAACAACATAATGAATGTGATGAAAGGGAAAAGCAACTGCAGTTAAGCAAAGAAAAGGAGATGGAAAAGCAACAACAACATCAACCGATGGAGCAACAACAACAACAACCACATCATCAACATCAGAATCAGCGTGTGACGCGTAATAGTTTAGGCAGATTGCATGAGGAAACGGGAATCACTGCCCATAGTAACAACAACATTATTAATAATAATAGTAATACCAACAACAACAACAACAACAACAGCAGCAACAAAGCAACGATTACAAATTGTAATAATAATAATAATAGTAGAATTAATTCTATTGCTAATACTAATCTTAATGTTAGACTTAATCATAAAAAGTTAAATTCGGCCTCGGAGATGCAGCAGCAACAACAACACCAACAACAACATTTGGAGCCTGCCTTTAAAAAGAATCTTTTGGCCAGCTTTGAGCAGGCAACAACGACAACAACAACAACAACAACATCAGCAGTAGAAGCAGCAGCAACCGCAGCACCAACTGAAGCCTTTTTGCATAAACGCAGTCGTCGTGCCGCCGCTTTGGCCGCTGCCCAGCATATACATAGCGATGCCCTGAATGCCGGTGGCGGCGGCGGAGCAGCAGGAGGAGGAGCTAGTGGTGGTCGTAAACGTTTGACCACCACAACAACTAAATCAGTAGCCGCCTCATCGTCAAAAGCAGCAGCAGCATCCTCCTCCATACTTTCCAGCAGCAGCAGCACAGTTGAACCTCTTCTCAAGACTCCCGAACGTCGATTGAAATTGACATTACGCATGAAACGATCACCCATTTTGGATGAGGTTATCGAATTGGGCACCAGTTTAAGTAATGATAATAGGCATTTAATAGCCCGGAAAAATGGAATTATTGGTGGAGCAGTGGGGGGAGCAGCAGGCCCAGGAGGAGGAAGTGGCGGATTGTTTGCAGCGGGAACAACAGGCGGAGGCAATTATAAAAGTAATCTATCTGGTGTCGGCGGGACAGCAGCAAGAGCAACAACAATCGGAGGACTTGCTGGGGGAAGAGAAAAAAGTTTACTTAAAAACGATATTGAATATGATGGAAATGGAGCCAATTGCTCTGCTACTGGCAATGGCATAGAATATGAAATTTTACGCATGGAGGGCATATCTGAGCATGGCAATGACGATGATGATGATGATGATGATGACGATGACGACGAAGACGATGATGATGGAAATAGAGACGATGATGATCATGGGAACGACGACAACAATGATAATGTTGAAGCAGAGCCAGTGCAAGATGAAAATGAAGAAGAATTTGTAATGACAGAGGAAGAAATTGAAGAAGAGGTATCAATAGAGGAAACTCATCATGAAACATCTATAGTGGCCGAACCAGAGCAGCATGATCATCATCATCAGCAGCAGCGGCAAATCTTTAAGAGAAAAAAGAATAAAAAGCAACGCAATCGACGCTCCTCACCAATAACAGTACCAAATGGTGGGGCAACATCATCATCATCCTCATCAGTATATGGCACACCACAAAAGAAACGTTTACGCCTTATATTTGGCAATGAGACGCATACCATAGACATTCCACCCACAGCAACCAACAGCACCTCTGGCACTATCACCACCACCACCACAACCACCAACAACAACAGTCGGTTATCTGGTGGAGGAGCCAGCGGTGTCGATGATTTAATAAATAGCAGCGGCGTGAGCGCCAGTGATGAATCATTTAATGCCTCCTATGCCAGCAGCAGCCAACAGAGCAGCAACACAAGCAGCAGTGGCACCAGCATGACTGTGAATACCTCAGCCAATTCCACCAGCAATAGTAATAATAGTAGCACTAGCACCTCCACCAGTTCAGCTGTGCCGCATGCAGCAGCCGCATCATCCTCGTCATCATCAACAACAACAGCAACAACATCGCCAACACCACCACCACCACCAACAACAACATCAACTGGAACTTCCGTCAATAATTTATATAATTTTCCAAATGGTGTTGGTACCGATAATTATTATAATTATTTAGGTAAATATACGGCCAAAGGACAACAGCAGGCGGCAACAAGTCCTGGCCAGGGTCAGGCGATTGTATCTAGCAGTAGTTGTGCTGTTGCTGGTGGTGCAGGATGTGAAAAGAGTGGTCCAGGTGCAGGTGGAGGAGTAGCAGGAGCAGGAGCAGCTGCTGCTGCTGCTGGAGCTTTTCTTAGTTTACCTAAACATACATTTGGCACTTGTGCCTTGATGGCACCAACAGGTTTTGCTAACCTGCAACAGCAGCAACATCATCACCATCATCAACAACTACAACAACAGCAAAATACTGCCGCCACTTCATCCTGCTCACAACAACAACAAAAATAACCATTGACTGATCTCCTGACCATTAGCTGCCATATAAACCGAAATGTGGCTAGAAAAATATGGTAAAATTGCTGCTGCTGTTGCTGCTGCTGCTGCTGCCACTGCCGCCGCCGCCGTTTGCAATGTTGTTTGCATGCATCCCTGTCTAAATATTAATTAAAGAAGCAATCAAGCAACCAAACAACCAACCAACCAACCAACTTACTTGCCTTTTGTTACACAATTCGATTGTACTTTGAATTGTTTTATAAAAGAAATATATATATTAATATATATATATATATACATTTACATCCAATATATACATATATTTATAAACCAATTTGTGGTAGACACCAAGAAACAGCAGCAACAACAACAACAACATTAGAATTAAATTATGTACAGTTGAGCAGAAACCAATTAACACTTACATATATAGACAGATTGTTCAAATTACAATGCGCAACACAGATTTCATATTCATATACATACAATTTACATTGAAACACAGATAGATGAAAGCAAAGTATAGTAGATATATTCAGTAATGGAAAACCAAGGAATCACACAGAATCTATATGGATATAGATGCCGATCTAAGTAGCATGAAACCGACCAAGGGGACAAGCTATCATTTTGTATCCTTGCAGAGGATTTGTCTTTTTGTGTGTTATCTCAATCAAAGCTTGACCAGAATGAAAATGATTAAATTTTATTATTGGCACTCAGGAAATTCCAATAATCTGCAAGGATATATAGAAGAAAGTTGAAGCATTTTTCTTGTTATGCTTTTTTTTTAATGTTTTTCCGACAAATTTAAATTTTTAAAGGTTTTTCCAATAACTAATTATATCTGCACTTTGATTTTAAAGAAAATTCTATGAATTGAAATTGAAATTTTGTTGAATAGTGTAAAAATAAACAAATAATACAAATTACAAATTGATGCACGACGACGAAGCGCGGAACACAAAGCAAGTTAGCAGCGGTTTTTAGCAGCCTTACAATTTAACAGTTAACTTTATTTTATACATATAACAACAGCAAAATATATATATAGAATATATGAAATATATGCATACATATATGTATGCACATATATATATACATATATATATACATATATATTATAGGAATCCAGCAAAAATGCCAATAATGAGAAAGAAAAAAAGAAACAATTGTATATAAAACACAAAAACAAATTTGTTGTGGACCACGCCCCCTAAAAAAAAAAAAAAAAAAAAACAAAAACAAATCCACACTTCCTCATATAGCATTAACTATAAATTATTTATATGCAAAATTCTTGTTTTATATTCTATCTCTAAATATTTAGATCCTCCATTTTCATTTGATTTTATGACCCCACACACACACACACACACACACCTTTACCCCCTGTACCCTCTACCCACATCCATCATCATATTGATTAAAATTTGTTTATAAGTGTTCGTAGCTGTATTAATTGATAATTTAGTAATTATAATTAAATAATTTAGTTTTAAGCAAGAAAAGTAATACGAGACAAAAGGCGGCGCCGCCAACAGAAGCGAGTGAGTGAGAAAGAGAGGGCGAGCGCACGCTACAAAAGATTTGAATTCAATTTTAATTTTTCATTTAGTTTTGGATTTCTTACAAAGTTTTTGTTTTGTTCTATTTTAATGCATATGTATACACATATATATCTATATATTTTAATATTGTGTAGTATGATTACAATATATAGACACACACACACACACACACACACACACACACACACACACACACACACTTTATATTCATATATAATTGTAATTTACATACTGTGTATTTTATTTTTTAAGCCATCCGAAAATCAACAACAACAACAGCAGCAGCAGCCGCAGCAAAAACAAAAAAAAAAAAAACAATACAAAAAACAACAAAAAAAGAAAACCTAGAAAACAAAATTTAAACAAAAAAATAAAAACAAACGACAAACATTCATTATAAATAAACTAAAACAAGAGAAAAATGTAATTCTTAAATTTTGCCAGTTTTTGAACTATTTAAAGAGCATTTCCATGGGGCAGGAGGGGACTAAGCTAAAAAAGGCAAACATATATATTCATGATCCCATGATTGTCGGGAAGTATACCCTAAAAAGGATCTAAAAGGGTCAAATATAATATTTCAGCAATAATATTGACATTTCATACATTCCATGGCGATTTCCACTTAATCCTTTCAGGACTGACAATCCTCAGCAGATGCAAATGCCCAATACAAGCCTCTGCAAAATTAGAGGAACACCTCAAGGTGGTAGAGGAATGGCTAGCAACCTGGCGTATCCGGGTCAACGAGCAGAAATGCAAACATGTTACATTTACGCTTAACAGAAGAAACTGTCCAGCTCTCATGCTAAACAACGTACCAATTCCTCAAGCCGTGGATGTCACTTACCTTGGTATCCACCTAGACAGAAGACTAACTTGGCGCAGGCACATCGAGGCAAAAAAGTCACAGCTTAAACTGAAAGCGAGTAGCTTACATTGGATCATCAATGCTCCGTCCCCTCTACGTCTGGAGTATAAAGTCCTCCTATACAACTCCGTACTGAAACCCATCTGGACTTACGGTGCCGTACTATGGGGAAATGCAAATACCAGCAATGTCGACATTATACAAAGAGCGCAGTCGAAGATTTTAAGATCAATCACTGGGGCTCCGTGGTACATACGGAACGACAACATTCAAAATTATCTAAATATACCTAGCGTAAAATCTGAAATAGGTAGTCAACAACTAAAGTATTCTGCGAAACTGGATGCACATCCTAATGTTCTTGCCAATTTCCTTATGCGAACTAATAATAGAACTCGTCTTAAAAGAAATGACAGACCAACCCAATAATAAGTGATTAGGGCCGCCTGCAATATCCCCTGGATATATCATAAGTACTAGATTAAGAAAAATATCTCAAACTTGTTGTTAGGCTCTAATTTAAGAGTAGATTCAACAAATATATATTAAACGTTAAAAAAAAGAAGAAATTTAAGGATAATTCTAATCCAATTCATATTCAACAAGGCATTGACATTGATAAGATGTTGCGTGAGTTGTGTTTTTGGCAAGTTAATTTAATAACCATTCGCATAGTTTGATCAGGACATTTCTGTTTTTGTTTTGTTCATAAATTACAAAGTTTATATCTATGATTATTAAATACTGTGTGCGAATAATCCATCCGAAGAGGTTTCTCTCAGTTGCATTGCTTGTAGGCAGTTAACACTGTACTCCCATACTCCCAACTGATTCACATACAGTTTTATGGTTTTATATTTATTAGTTATGACAATAGAATCACTTAGATATTTATGCTCCTATTTAGATTGTCCAGTTGCTAGAAACTGGTCATCTCTCTTCTGCTCATCCTTTATATGAATGTGAGTTTGAATAAGTGTGTGGGTGTGTGTGAAATGTGTGTCGGTGTTGTCGATGCTCGTCTAGTGACCATATTTCTGGAAATCCCATTCACGATTATCCAGGGGGCAAACTTGACGGGTCTTCAGCCAACGTGAAATGCAGTGGAAATGGAAGGCATGATTACAAACGCCCCAGGCCACGGTGCACTCTTCGCTGGTTGCTGACGCCTGATTCGCCTGGCATTCAATACACAGATCCATGATATGATTGCGACAAATGGCGCAATTGTCCACAACGATATCTGGAAAGTGTACATTATCAATAAATTGTAAGTGATAAATTTAAACTTTGACAAAAATTACTTACCCCAAGCCCAAAGTGCTACAGCATTCCACTGTTTTTTTGTTGTTTGTTTGTGTGTGTGTGTGGTGTGTTTTGCGGGGGAAAAAGAAGTGAAAAGTTAGTAGTGATGGCGGCAGAGGCATGACTGTGCTCTAAATTGCCCCAAGGGCGACGGTTTTCTATGTTTGTATGTACCTTTTTGACCTCAAAGCGTTTCTTCTCGCCTTTGCTGCTGCTGGAGGGAACCTCGAATTCTTCTTCATCAACCTCCATTGTGAATTAAATGAAATGTGCTATAGTGCTGAGATTAATTGTATTGCTAAATTAACTCCTTTCTCGGCAAAAGATGACAATGCAGTAGGGATGGAAGAAACATCAATGTTATCTATCGATATATCGATATATTGTTGTTTCGTAATTATTTGCCAAAGCTACTTGAGACCAAAACAGTCGTAAACTATTAGAATTTAAAGAACACAACCCAAAATAAACCTTTTCGTTTAAAAATTTATAAAAACACATAACTGCTAGAAAAATAATCGATGGTTTGTAACAAAGTATCGAGTATACGTGATAAATTATCGACTGTGCAGATTATCGAATGTAACTGACAGCGCTGCCAGAAAGCTTAATTTTATTCCCGCTGTTTTAAAATTTTTTTTTTTGAAAATAATCAAAACTGGGTATGAGCCGGCTTCAGGTCAATAAATCTTACTAATTTTGTAAGATTTTAAATCATAGGCAGCACAAAAGGTGAGCAGGTTGTCTGTATAGCTATTTCAAGAACCACCAAGTTCTATCATCAGCAGACTTCGCTAAAGAATCCACCGTTTTAATGGCCATACCATATCTTCAACGCTAAAAGTAGTTGGGAATTCCAAACGACATGAAGCGAGAAAAGAACGGCGAAGCTTGCAACTGCAGATTCCACCTTTTTAATGTGCATACCCTTGAAAATATTGACCAGAGTCTTTGGATTTTTTAGAAACAACTTTCATTTCTAATAATTGCAGTAGATTAAAATCATGAGTAAAAACTAATATGTGACATAAGATAGCCATTCAATTTTGTAAAAGTTGGATAAGACTTCATTATGTTTCCTACTTTCATTACCAAGTCAAAGTTTCTCAAAATTATTCAGAAAGTTCAAGTTACGGTTGTTTATTTAGATGAGCAAATCGATTTTGCTTGAAATGGACTTGTATTTATTCATGCGAATTGGTTATAATGAGTATAAGAAAAGCATTATGATTTTTGGTTAAAGAGAAGAGATTGTATTTCATATAATTGTTCAGTATTTTAGCTGTGTTGTTGTTGCTGCTGGTGTTATTATTATTATTATTTTATATATATTATATCAATCGATTTTTCAATTATTAGTGTTAAATGTTCTTAACAGTGAAATATAAACAATTTGTTCTTGTCTAAGCATTTTTTTTTTGTTATTGTTTTTTTTTTGTTTGCTTTTTGTTATAGTCAAATATAACTACGCAAGATGTATGTATATATAACAATTCTGTTTATTATATATATACATACATACATTATTAAGAGGTTCATCTGTTATTTATTGATTAAGTTAGCAAAAAGAAAATCGTGTTTATTGGTTTTCGATTTGGCAATTACACTTTCAAGTTTTCAACTATATTGCAAGGGTGTGTGTGTGTGTGTGTGTGTGAGTGTGTGTGAGTGTGGGTATTAGTGTGGTTGTGTGTAAGAGTACATAATTTGAGTTGTTATTTCCTGTGATTGTATCCACAGAGAAGCAAATGGAATACACGATGAAAATGCCACTGACAATGTGGGAAAAAGATATTTGTATACACACACATACACATACACACATACTCATTAATATATATGTATATATACGTATATGTATATTGTACTATACATATTTATAGTTGTTATTGCTGTTGCTTATTCGTTCATTAGATTTGCTCTTCTTTATACTATACATCTATGGATATATGTATACATATGTAGTATGTATGTATGTAACAATGTAAAAATGCACATTTGTTAACGGTTTCACAGTTCTTGTTATCAAACGATTCCAAAATCTTAATTGGAATAATGTCCAAAATCAATTTGATTCAAAACAAACGGGCCAGAAATCACTTTTTCGAAATGTAATTGTAAGACAAACTAAATTGGTCAAATTTAGTTTCGCATCGTCTGCTAGATAATTCATTTCAAAACAGACTTTCGAATGAAGCGTTTCATATATGTATGTATGATATTTCATAACGGATATGGATTTGATAACATTATTAATACTAAGTTAGCGAATCACTATAAAATAATACATACTCAATCATATCAGATTTGATATACATAGCATATCCACCGTTTAGTAATTATTTGTACAATCAATTACAACATAATAAAAGGAATTTTTGAAAATGTTCTTTTTGTTTTCAGCTGATGACATATGTAGCTATGTACATATATGTATGTATGTATGTACTAACATCTTGACCAACTTAAGCCTAGATTATATATATATGTATATATAGTAGACATTACACTTTGTGTAACGTACATATGTATGAGTATATAAAAATTGGCTGCGGATTTATTGTGCAAAAATTGTTTGTTTTTTCTTTTTTTTAGTTGCTTTAGCTGTTCGTCTTTAATTATGATATATGTAAGTGTTTTGTTTTGTTTTTTTTTTTTTAGTTTATAATAATTTATGAAATTTTTAGGTTTCTCTTTTCATTTGGTTTGTTTTACAATATACGCTTGGAGCGAAATTAAATTATTAAACTTAATTAGTTTCGACTTAAAAAAAAAAGTTAACAGAGTTAAGCTTATATATGTTGATGTATGTGTGTGTGTGTGTGTGTGTGTGCAGTGTTTTCAATACACAATCTTTGCATTTTCATTAGCTTAATTGTTATTCATTGATTTTAAGATTAACTTATACATTGTTTATAATTATTATTGCCAGTTTCGATAAGAAAATAATTGTTAAATATATATAAGTTTATGCATTTTGCATTTTTCTTTAAGCACATTATTATTTATTGTATTTCTATTATTAAGGTGTGTTTCTTTTCATATAAAGTAAGTGTTTTTTGTTTTAGTGTTATTATTGTTGTCATATATTTTTCATTCTTGTATTATTTTGCTGGTATAACAAGTAAAATTGGTTGTCTCGATATTATTTGCTAGTTATTTTTTGGTTTTCATAATGCCTCACTTGCTTAATACTTTTTAGTTTCATTCAATAAAGTTGGCAAATCAATTGCATTAAGTACATACATACATACATATCTGCTTATGTACATACATACATTCATACATACATACTTGGATATAATCCGGCTTTTCATACATACATAGATATGTACATACATTCATACAATCATAAATGTACATACATACGTACAGAATGTATTCTTCCAACAATCGTAGTCATTTCATTAACATTTCATTCACTTCTACATTCCATGACATTTCATTATATATAACTAGCTATGATTTCATATAATGTACATAACAATAGATTTAAATGATAAAAAAATGTGTTTTGTTTAATTTGTTTGTGATGTAATTTCTATGTACATATGTCTGTCAAATGTACATACATGTGTACCTTATGTATGCAGGATTATACCTATGTCAATGCGTATGTATGTATGTATGTATGTATGTATGTAGTCGATTTGTCAGTGTTTGGAAAATCAAAACAGCAAGAGAAACTACATTTGTAATATTATTCATATCTAAATATTATAGGAAATAAAAAGAAAAGAGAAAAACTGAACAAAACCAAATAATAGATGCCACTTAAGACCATAAGTTCACAATAAATGAAGAGGCAATCAAATATCACACATACGACGTGTTGCCTATCATGGGATATGCATCTTTAACGATGCCCAAACAATATATCTTTAACATTTCCCTAGGACTAACTAGAAAAACGTATGATATTTCACTTGAACTTCATATAGATTAATTACCAAAGAGTTCTTTTTCCTTTATTTTGCACACGTTTAACATAAAATAGTTAATATTTGGCGACATTTTTAGATTGATATCCTCAAAACTTGTGTTTAGTGGTTCGCCTCGATTCCTTTTTCCTTTTGTTTTTTACCATTAACGAAATAAAATGGCGAAAACTAATTGCTTATAGAGCGATATGTTTTTTTTTTTTGTGAAAATTGGCGAGTTTTTTTTCTTTTCATTCATTCTTCCTTTTGTTAAATTTTAAAGTTTAAATAATTCATTGGAATTCGTTCGATTTGGTTTGACAACTGCAGCCTTAACTTATCTAGGGCTCCCTAAAGTATGCAATAAGCAGCGCGAGAATTTCTGTTTTGAAATGTCGATAATCCCTGAAGCAAAATATTGTTCATAAACACTTTATATAAGAAAAGATGTAAATTTGTTAAAACGAATGAACTTTTATAGCCTATTGCATACTTCAAGGGGCAGACTTCTTTCATTTTGCATTCCTAGATTCAATTACGAGTTTTCTATGCCAAGCAATAGGCAATTCACCCATGGGGAACAATTTTTTGCCTCTTGGTCTATAAGAAGAAATTTCAAATTTGTCATTGTTAAATATATTTATTCTATCTCCCCCTCCCTCTCTCTCTCTCTTTCTCTCTCTCTCTCTCTCTCTCTCTCTCTCTCTCTCTCTCTCTCTCTCTCTCTCTCTCTCTCTTTGGCATGGCTAAGTACACATTATGATGAAAGTGGCTAGTCAATATTTGTTAGCTAAAGGGCTAATTACTCTTATTTATTAGTTAGTTGCTTTGGTTTTTTATTCAAGGACGGATTAACTACAAATACAAAGAACAAACAAAAGGAAAATGAAAGAAAAACAAATAAATGTCATTAAATATTTTATTGGTTCCTATCGTCAAACTCAATGCAAAATGTGAGCAGTGATCAGTATACTTATTTCGATCCAATAATGCCATAATGAGTCATATAAATACATACTTTTAGTTTAATTTGTTTTGTTTATAGTATGTATGTATGTATGTATGTTTGTCTTAATTGCATATTATTTTATGTGTACGTTATAAGGCAATCACATTTTGAAATGTTAAACCAGTTAGTTGAAAAATGTAAAGTAAGTATTAAGTTAGTTACATATGCACCTCGAAGGAGATTGTTAAGTTGGCTTGAGCTAATGTTTATTGCTTTTATTTTATTTTGTTTTCTTATGGAACTAAATTTATTGAATCTTCATCAATATACATAGATGTGTATATATATGATTTGTTTTTTTGTTTTTGTTTTTTTTCATTAAATCACAGTCCGTATGTGAAAAAGACTTTATGTACTTCAATGATAAAAAATACACTAGACAAGTTTATGAGTAATTTTTGAATGTAAGGAACCGGGGAGGTGAAGAAAGAGGAGTAATAGAAGGGAATGCAGCCATTCAAATTTGATTTTGAGTTATCACTTCGGAACTTAGTTGAAAACTTTCACTTAATTGTGAATAAATCTAATTACTAATACTAAATTAAAAAGTAACACACGATTTTTTATAATATATATATATGTATATATATATATTTTTAGGCTTCACAAGCTAAAGTAACGTTACAATGTTTTCTTCTTCTTTAGAATCGTTAAACTGAGAAAGATATAACCAAACGAAAATTGAAAATGTTCTTGACCTTTGAACCGCTTTTGGCCGCTTTTCGACTTTTTGATAAGGCAAATTCAGACATCTTGCAAAATATTTTTTTGTTTTTTACAGATTTTACTTAAGAAAAATAACTATCCCTTGAATATACTAAGTTAAGCTTTTTAGTTGCATTCCCTCTTGCTTATAAGTACAGTGAAACAGCAATATAACGAGTCTGATGAAGGGATATATTCTTCTTTATATCTATCTATAGATTTTAGGTACTTAAATTATAACTTATTCCTTTTTTGTAAGAGATTTGACCGAAGAATTGGTTATATTAGGTTTTTCATTATAGCGAAGATTGTTATGTCGAGGTTTCACTGTATACATATACATCCAATATACATATTATGACGAACCTTAGATGTGTGTATGTATGTGTGCAGATTTTAAGGATCTTGTGTGCACTGTTTGATCTAGGGATATCAAATGATGTAAAGTTTGCCCCCTAAAGTATGCCGAAGAATTCATTCATTTTACACAAAATATAAAACTTTCGGCCAATTATGCATTCATTTTGTATTATTCACTGAACACTAGCAACGTTCTTTACTTTATGATATTTGTTCCCAAATCTTTGCATACTTCTGTGGGCAAATAAAGCTTATTTTAGATATATATATGTGTGTGTGTGTGTATGGATGGTGCGTGATGGTAAAGGAAGAGAAAGAGTTCGAGGCTCGTACATACATACAATATTGCAATTGTTTTTCTTTCTTTTTGTTTTTTTTTTTTTTTTTTTTATTAATTATACGCAACTATTTTTATTTAATAATAACAATTTTATTTCAATTATTTCTTTCGTTTTTTCGTGTTGGTTTTTGTTTGTTTGCTGTTGTTATATATGTATGTATATGTGTATATATATGTATGTATATTCTGCATTTATTTAAAATATAAACTTCTTAAGAAAGGCAATTGCTTAATCGTTCTGTTTTTTTTTTTTTTTTTTTAATATTGTTTTCTTCTTTTAAAAAAATTTGCTTGATTTTGTTTCAATTGTTTCATTGTTTTATCTACTGCTAATTATTTTAGTAATGCCTATATATATATATATATTATATATATATTATAAGATTTGATTTCAATTGTTCTATGTGTTAGCTAAAAATTGCGTATTTTTTCATGAAGTCCCTTAGTTTGACAATAGATTAATCGAAAAGACTTTTAGAATGAATTACATTATATTCCTTTTTTTCTGCTTTTCAATGTTTTTGTTTTTGTTTTTTCTTAGCATTTTTCCGTTTTTGTTTTGTCTTGATATGAAATTTCACATAATTTATTTTTTCTTTAATGATCTAAGATGCGCATAAGATGTAAGCACAATTTTTATGTATCTGTGTGTGTGTGGGTGTGTGTGTGTATAACACAGTGAGCGAGCGAAGGCTCTTATTTCACTAGAATAAGTAATTAACAAAAAAAAAAAATTAGTATGTTTTCTTTTTTTGGATTTGTTTTTTCAATGTATGATTAGATAGATATTGGCTGTTGATTAACGGTAGTTAGGATCTAATATTGTCATAAAATTTTGGAAGGGTGTGAGCATGAGCGGGCCTAAAGATATATATATATATATATATATATGTATGTATTTAGTATGTTAAAAGTCATAGACAGACAGACAGTCAGACCGAAGAAGAAGGATAAGAAAGTGTGTAAATGTGTGCCAAATGTGTGCACTATTCAAAGGGGAAAGAGAAACAGAACCTAGAGAAAAGATATGACGACAAAATAATGTAAAGATAGAGGATAAAACGATCTTTGATCGTCGTTATCCTAGAGGGCCATGCTTGTTCGTCGCCCAGCACCACCACCCGCACCACCGACACCGCCGCCACCACCACCAATACCCATGCCCATGCCAATGCCCCCGCCACGTATTCCGCCACGCGTGAGACCACTGTGCGATGCACTGCGTCGTTCCCGTGCCCGTCTTAGTAGATCGGTTGTACTCGATTTCGATTTGATGTCGGAAGTCGACGAACGGCGAATGTTGCCCGTGGATGGGGCCAGTAAACTTGGCCCAGTTCCAGTAACTCCTACAGCCATATAGGGTGACAGAAAATATGGTGATGGTGATTGAGTTGGCTTTGGTGTCAGTGTGGATGCTGGTAGAGGGTAAAGTGTTTGAGCTGGGGCGGGGCTTTGCAAGTCACAGTGGCTAATAATGCGTATCAATTGATTGCCACTGCCGCCTGAATGTAAAGGATCGAATTGTGTTTGTGTTGTGTCGTTGAATCCGCTAACGCTGACCATGCATGTCCTTGCAAACGTTTGGCTAATGGCAGGTCCTGTGATCGTTGTTGCTGTTGCTGCTGCGGAGCTATTATTGAGCATTGTTTGTTGCTGCTGCTGCTGCTGTAGTTCTTGCTTGCTTATTGTTGTTGTCATAGTATTGCTACTTAGGCTAGTTTTACTACTAATCACTTTCAAAAATTTATTATCAATATCTAAGGACTCCTTTCGTCACTGAATAACACAGAAACCCTGCTTTGTAGCATCCTTAGCGTCCACTTCGTCAATAAAGGCCTCATCCTCATGCTTTGGCGAATCAGCACCGCAGGGTCCACCACCGCTCAGGCTGAGTGGACCCTGCGGGCAAGCTGATTGTCACCGAAGGGCCAACGTTGATATCATTGGCGGCCGCACTGGTTTATTCTCTAAGATTCGCTCCAATTCCAACATAACACTTGACGACAGTCGCGGCAGTAGCTAAAATATAGAAAGAGAGAGTTGGGGAGAGAAAAACGATAGAAAATTAGATAAACAAATTGTTCCTATTACTTGAAGGAAGTCAACCCTTCCCCCCAAAACCCCTGATTTAACCTTTGAAACTATTCCATAGTCGATATAACAAACTACCATTGAGTATATATTCACATACCTGAAGTGATTGCAGACTTTGATGCAATTGTTCTGCTGAGGTAGCGCCCAATAGAAGGCACTGTACTGGCTCGTGCTTTAGAGACCAAGCAATAGACAATTGTGTTGGACTGCAGCCAAGCTTCTCGGCGAGAGCTGCCAAATCTCGCAAACGATCGCAATGTCGGCGACCTTCTTCGATACGATCCTTACCCCAACTACCTTGGGGGAAAGTGCAGCCTACAGAACAGAAAGATGGCATAAAAGAAGGTGCAAGTCTCTGCAGCCAAAAAGTAAAAGTAACTTACATTTCGATTAATCTCATCTTCGGTCCACGAAAAGCTTTTCGTTTTGAAAGAGCCTTTAGGCAAAAATATCTTATCTCCATTCTGGGTATCGCTTAAAGCCATTGACAATGGTCCCCAGGCCATAAGACCGACACCAATTTTATTGTACATCTCGGGCAAATAGAGTTCACATTTCTCACGGCAGAACATATGATACTCGGACTGTTCGACTATGGGTGTAATGCAATTGAATTGCCTGCAATTGGTATAGGCTTCCATTATTTCAACATGAGACCACCTGGCTGTACCCCAGTACATGGCCCAACCTTGTTGTATTACGTAACTCATAGCTCGCACCACTTCTAAAGTAATGTGCAATGGTTTGAAATGAAATAATATATAGTTAAATATACACACTCAAACATTTTTGGGTAAGGATTTAAATAGCTTACCTTCCATGGGACACATGGGATCTGCCTTATGAATTATAACTATATCAATATATTGCAATTGCAGGCGCTGTAAACTGGCTCGAACGCACTCGATAATATGTTTGCGTGAGAGGCCTCTCTCTTCGGATCTGCATGTTCGATAACCATGATTAGCTCTGATCACGATAACGATCGCGATATCGATTACTCACTTGGTACTCCAATACACTTTCGTGGTAATAACATAGGCTGTCCGTTTCCATCCGGCTCTCTGCAATATCTTGCCAATCTCCATCTCCGAATGAGCCTCCGAGATGTCAAACAGATTAATGCCACTTTCAATGGCCAACTTAAGTATGGCTTCGGCCTGCTCATCACTAACGCCCGGTGAGAACACTGGCCATGTGCCCAGGCCCACATTCGATATGCGGAGACCACTCTTTCCCAGATTTTTATACCGCAGCCCGGGCGTCGGAGTGGAGCCATGTCGCAACGGCAATGCCGGATTCGAGCCAAGACTTATCGAGCGGCCTGCGTTCCAAGGAATGCCCAGATACATGTTGTAGTTGTAGTGTTGTTCGGTTGACGTGCCACATGAAAATGTTCGTTCAAAATGTGCGTTTGTTAGTGAAAAGAATGAAAGCCTTTTTTTGGGGTTTTTTGTTTTTTTTTTTTTTGTAAAAGTTACTCACAAAACGTGCAGAAATCAACACAAAACTACTACATAAAGAAATACTAAAAAAAAAAAAAAAAGAGTAAGTACTTAAGTAACTATACTTACAATGCTATTAATACACGACCAAGCTAAAATATTAAGTGCTCTATACGGCAAGCCGAATATTGTATAGCCTTACCAAAAGCAAAAAAAAAAAAAATAATAATAATAATAATATTAACAACATTAATCACCCAAAAGTATAAAGTGTTCTTGTAACTGAATTTGCTTACACACACACACACACACACATACAATTTTTCTCGTTTTCTGTTCGTTTTCAATTTGTTAGGGTAAAAAATTGAAATAAATTATTTCATTTTTGCCCACTTTCTTTCTTTGTTTGTCTTATCGTGACTTGTCTTTGGTCATTGGCCAACGGACAGTGGGCTGAAAACCAATGAAAAGCTAAGCAAAGCTAAAGCAAAAAAGGAAAAGTACACTCAAAAAAAAAACATAAATTTTAAGCCATGCAACCAAGCTTTTACTTTTGGGTGTTCCTTGAGTTTTAGTTGAAAACTTTGCCTAAAACTTAGAAGTGAAATATTGGATTATTTCTTTATTTTTTAAAGTGCAGAAAACAATTTTCATTTTGTCACTAGGAAAAGTGCGTGTGGCCATTGTTCTCTATTGCGTGTAGATGCTTACTTTTCTTTTTTTGTTTTTTATTGTACAAATTAATCAAACAAATGACCATGTTTATTGTACGTTTGTATGTACATACATAAATATTTAATTATTTGAGTACATTGCATAAGCATCACCTAAAGCTAAACAAGCTGAAATTCATTCTGAGATTGAGACACACACACACGCACCCACACACACACACACACAAACACACACACACACATTTGGCATTTGGAAAAGCAGGAAAAACAAACTAAAAACTAAGAAAAAGAGGCAAGACAAATCATAAATAATAATAATAATAATAATAATCCTATATGGATAGTGTGAGAGATTCGATACCGAAATCAAGATGACCGCCCGTACCACTGAACTCCTCCATACAGTCGAGTGACGCTATTGGGGCCCGGCACCTGAAAAGAAATCGGCAATCATCTAAGCATATATGTTTTTCGCCTTGATTTAATTCCTCTTCCTATGACAGCTAACTATCTGATATTTTTGATATACATGTCTATTTCAAAAAGCTTTTTCAAAATCATTAAATGATCAAACTGATGAATGAATATGATGAATATATGTATATATATCTATTTATTAAACCTGTGTGTGCTTTGTGTTGACAATAACAATATAATACGTTTACAACACTCATACACGCACACACACACACACACACACACACACACACACACACACACACACATTAATAGACACACAAATATATATAGACTAATAGAAATAATTGGTCTTTATGCATACTGCCTCCATTACCTGTATATGGTTACCGGATTGGAATCATCGCTTGCATTGTCCATATTATTATTGTTGTCATTGGTCGAGGAGGAAGTGACTGCAGCACCATTGGCTGTGGCTGTGGCTGTGGCTGTGGTCGATACCGTAGGATTGCTTGTGCCCGTAACAAAACTCAATGGACTGGGCAATGCCATTATGAGACTACCATTCAATCGCGAAGGCATCGTAGTTGTTGACGTATAAGTATTGTCCGTCATAATTGTTGTTGTGTTTGCCAATGAACTGCTACTGGTGGTGGCAAGCTCCAATTGTATGGCAACTGGTGCAGGCAGTGCTATCGATGGATCACCATGGCCATCTCGACTAAGTGGCTGAGTGGCCACCAAATTGGCATTGATCGGCTCGTTGTCGTGGCCAAAGAGCAGAGGTGTTGTAGCACTAGTTGAATCGATAATGCTCTCTTGTGTATGGCTCAGATCGGATTGGGTTTGAGCTAGTTCTTGCCCTTGCCCTTGAGCTTGGCTTTGACCTTGAGTGGCAGGTGCATTGCTAGTGGCTGCTTTATTGGCATTAGCCTGGTTGCCATCATTATTCAAATTGCATAAAGCCATTGACATCTTGAAGACTTGAGTTGCTCGTGTCTATTTGCCTTGTATTGTAGTGGATGCAAATGCATCCAAATATTACATCCACTTGGCCACCATAGATCATCAGTTAAGTAATTTGATTTTGTTTTTTTTTTTTGTTTAGAATTTGTACGTTTATTCAATTATTTTTGTTGTTGCAGTGAGTTTTTTTTTTATTTTTTATTTTGCACTAATTCTGGACTACTCATCACAATTTATATGTGTATAAGCATAATTTAAGGCAAAGTCCAGTAAAAAGTTTCTGTTTATTTTTTTGTTAAATTATTATTTATTTTGTTTTTATTTTCTGTATATTATTCGTATGCCATGTAACTTCTTTGTCCTTCTGTTGTTTGTGTTGTGAAAGCAATTAGAGTACGTGACAGAGAATTTTGCCCTCCCCTCGGTTTTTGGCAGACAAAATAAAATAAAAGTGTAAAGCAACGAACTTGCCTCGTAAGCTGAGCCATTTTGGTTAAATAATTCAAGTATTTGATTCCCTTTGTTTCTAAAACAAGTCACGATTTATGAATCAGCTGCTGGCCACAGAAATTCTGCGCATATACATACATATATATCCAGATCCCAAGGGTTTTGGACTCTTGAGTTGGACTGAAATTCGGTCCATGCCGTCCAATTCGATTATATCCATTTGAATTAGATATGATGTGGTATCAAGTAATACGTTTTTTTTTTCTTTTAAATGAACTTGGCAAATAAAAGAAAAAGGATAGCAAAAGTCTGAAACTTCTCAATTCGTTTAGTTACTTGGCTTAAATGAAAGGCTTATAAGGCTTATGACCCAAACACTAAACGTTTTTATATATTGGTTAAACTTTTTTGTATATTATTTTAAAGTCGCAAAAGAATTTGCCTTAAGTTAAGCGAAACCCCCCCAAAAAAAAAAAAACTATTAAATAAACGAGGTCAATGCAAAAAATGAATAAATATTTTGGACTATTTTTTGAGATGCAAGTAACAACAGGACTCGAAATCGGTTAAAAACTAGAAAAACTACAGATTCAAAAGATATTGTTTTTAAGATTGATTTTTGGTCAAACTTTCGATGAGGAGAAATCTCTTAATAGCCCATAGAAACAGCTAATTTTGCTTTATAGCTGAAATCTGAAATCTTTTTGCAGCTACTGTGTCAAGTAGAGAATTGTTAATGAAGAAACTTTTCGCAACACTGTTAAACATTCTTAATTATATGCATATGTAGAAAAGATTATAGTTCTTTAAACACTGCATCATAGAATTTAATCATCTCTGTGTGTGTGTATGTGTGTGTGTGTGCGTGTCTGTGTGTGTATATAAGAACATATACATACTATACATTTTCACAGAAAATTCACAGATATGTCCGCATACACAAATAGATTTATATTGGCTGCTTATTCTAAATTGCGTATGGCAAGTCGCATGTATACTATATATATAGATTTCTGTCTGCGTATCTGAAGATTTTAGTTCAAATTAATAAAAGATAATTATAGATTAACCTTGGCAATGATTTTATCGTGCACTGATAAGTGATTCGCAGAGTGCGTACAATGACATCAAGTCGAACTGGAAAAGGAAAAACGAAACTTCATCTTGGGGGCCGACCCAGCTGATTTGCAAAGGAATAAACATTATATAAATTACGTCGAAAAGACTTATACATGTCATTAAGGTTTCACCCACAATTTTTGAATTCTAAAATTTTGCATAACTCAGGTGTAGAATGAAAGAATAAGTATATACAGACGTCTTTCCATTTCCAACTCGACTCGAAACAAACCTATCCCTGAATTGAAACTCTGTAAGCTGATAGAGTAGGTGAAGCAAAAAAATTTCGAAATCAGCTTGAGAAAATGAAATTGATTGAAAAAATATCACTTGGATTTCAAGAACACCAAGTTCGATGTACGAAAGCGACGTAAAAGTTATAAGTTAAGCTAAGCTAATTTGTTTCATCGATCGTAAATGCCGAAAAAACAATCCAATGAATGAACCATCTAGATATAGATAGTGGATGTTAGACAGTAAAAGGCAAATTTTATTGGTAGTCAATCTAATATCAGCATCAAACGGCTGATATATCTGATTCGGTATCGGCGCATATCTAAATTCAGATTGAGTTTTTATGGTTTTTGTATGCAGCAACAATTTGATGAACATTTTGTATGTTTGTTTATCACATAAATCAAACGTACTGCATGTAGGCGTAGCATCGATTTCGATGATCTATATACATATATACACATGTATATGAACTAAGAGTACTATAAATGCAATCGACACGGGCTGATGATGATGATGATGATTGGGAGGATCGGGCAAGTTGGGGTCTTTCATCTAAGTTGGCCATAACCAGAACGTTAACTGTCACTATCTTAGTTAGTTGGCATTGCTTTTGATTTTGAAGGGGGAATTTTCTTGTTGGCCTTGACACAACACACAGATTAACGTTCGCTTGTTTTTGCTCTGGGAAAGCTTTTGACGGAAAACTTAAGGGTAGACGTTGTGAAAAGGCCAAGTCTAGAGCTTATTACATACAACTGACCAGCAGGTGCCCGATATATCGCAGATGTTTGAGTCACAGCGGCCGCCTTGCATATTGCAATTTGAGTTTGTAGTGCAGACACACACACACAGACACAAAACATGTTCCATATAGAGACACGTATGTATAGAGATTTAGGTGCCAGGCTTTTAAAATCCAATTTTCTGCACTTGCCAACCAGTCCCTCCAACCCCCTCTCCATCGTCTAAGCCAACTTGTCGCGTAACTCAGAGAAAGAGGAGGAAAAAAAACACCCACAGAGAAGAACTAAAAACAGTTGTGTAAGTTTGAAGGGCTAGACATATTTACATATACATATATGTACACATGTATACGGTTGGTAGTACAGTACATGATGTTACATACGTCCATATACATATGTATGTATATATATATATATATATATATATATATATATATATATATATGTATAAAGAAATGTATTAGGCTGAATTTACTGGCCTATTCATTCAGAACCGTTGCCTGACTCCTGCGCAGCACGTAGCCGAAAGTGCAAATAATAAAATAAATATATGTATATGTATGTATTTGTATAAATGTATGTATGTATATATTTATGCACATGTGCACATACATACAAACAGATGTTAGTATGTTTGTTCTTTTCAACGACCGCAATATGGCGTGACAGCAGCAGAACAGAGAGCAGAGCATACCGGTCGATATGCCGCATTTTTTGGCTTTTCCCTTCCCCTTCCTCCCCCCGGCACAACCACCTACCAAAAAAGAAAACCCTTGGCTGCTCTGATGACCCACTGACTTTATTCCACATTGACCGGTTAGGCTTGGTTTTTTGGCATTGCTTGGGCTGCTGCTGCTGCTGTTGATGTCTATGTATATTCATATGTACGTACATACATATATATATATATAGATATATATACATATGTATATACAATGCCAAGAAGGAGAAATGAAACATTCAAAAAATACACAGAATCAATAATTATTGATTAGAATCAAGGTTATGGGCATTATAAGATTCCTAAAGGATGCGTTTTTCTGATCTTTGGAAACTTTTTGATGTTTTGCTTTTGAAATCTTTTGTTTTTGAATCAAGCTTACTACTTTTGTTTTCATAAATAATACATTAAAACACATAAAGAGAGAGAGAGATAGAGAGACACTTTGAAATGCACTATTAAAACTTTGAATTCACAGTGATTCACTTTTTGATATTGACACATCACTCAAGCCATGTTTATATTTCTATGAATAAGTAATCAGCCATGTATATATATATTTTACAGTGCATGTTAAACTCCGGCCTCGATTATAATATTCGTCTTTCGTTTTTGTTGTTGTTTCTGTTTTTTCTTTTCTAATTGCTGCAATCAGAGTGTGACCCTCTGGAATGGGCCAACTAATTCGTTAGCCAATTTAGAAGCCAAGCAACGGACAATATGTACTATGAGCAGAATGTTCAACGATTATTTAACACACAACAGATTAAAGGCCACTAAAAACGACACTAAACAACAACTTTGAACACGACAAGACGAAAAAAAAGGGAATAAAAACATATTGACTATAACAATTTCAATAATTTCTTTTTGATTTTTGAATTTAAACATATGTGTACGTATGTGTGTGTGTGTGTGTGTGTGTGTGTGTGAGTGAATGTCAGCAGGCATATGTCATTAGATGTATATAGAGGGAGGATATTCATTACATTTATACAGAATTTGTACAAATTTGTTGTTGTTCTTTCGATTGTTTCGATTTATTATATATTTTGTTATTTTTATTCTTTTCTAATTTCGTTCAATATATATTCGCCGCCTAACACGCGCGCGAGACGCGTCGTCTGACACGCGGAACACGTAACACCACAATGAGAAGTCAAAACAAGAAATTTGTTGGCCTCTTTCTCTCTCTCTCTCTCTCTCTCTCTCTCTCTCTCTTTGTCTCTCTGTCTCTCTCTGTCGAGAAAATGAAAACACAAGCACAAAAGGAAACGAAATGAAAAAAGAAAAAGAAGAACAACATAAAACGGAAAACAGAAAATAGCAAAGAGCACTAGAAGAAGTAAAAGAAGAAACAGAAGATGAAGATGAAAAGAAAGAAACGAAAAATTGCGAATACGAACTGTTGGCCGTTTGTTGTTGTTGTTTTTGTGTTTTTCTGTTGTGTGTGTGTGTGTGTGTGTGTGTGTTTTTCTTTGAGCTACAACCAACGTCAGTTGGTCAAACAAAGTACAAAACGAGAGAAAATTTGCGCGAAAAATAGCAAAACCAAAGCTCGAGGCGAAAGGCTCGTGGAAATGCACGTGTTATTCAAAATGTAACGGTCAGGCAATCAAGTTAACCAACACATAGACATCTTCTATACCCTTAAAACATGGCAAAATAATAATTGAAAAAAAAAAAAAAACAGAAAATCTATCAGTATTTCGAAAATCTTGGCTTGGCTAGGTCTTTATAAACTTCTTGATTTTAGTTTAGTTCTAACTCTAGTTAAGAGTGCCTTAGGAAAGGGTATCGAATTTGTTCGTGTGCCCAGGCCGAGCAACAAAAAGACAGGCGGAGAGTCAGAGCGAGAGAGCCATCGTTTGTGAGAGAGGGAGAGAGAGCGCGCGCAGTTAAAATTCGCATCAAGTAAACTTTTTGGTCTCCGGCTCTCTGTTTTTGTGGTGAATTCTGAGTCGCACGTGTCCCACTTTGAAAGGCCACCATCACCACTATCACCATCATTACCATCACCATCAGATATGAACCATCTACTGCCAGCCCACCACTTTGGCTGCAAATTGGCTAACTGCCGGTTGCCTGTTTCCCGACATATGTACATTACACAGATGTAAGTATGTACATATGTATGCACAGTCTACATTATTCATACATGCAAACACAATATGTATGTATGCATGCACACACACACACACACATATATATGTGCGAGTAATATGAATCTTTGTGGTGCAAGGACAACATCCATTAAATCCGCAATAACTTATAATGAACTTGCATGCAGGGTATGCAATGCTAACATTTGGGGTAGTACTTTTAGCAGAATTTTTGATCACACTTTTGGCTTATCGATCGATTTGAAAATTTCTCCAATTATTAATCTATTCCAAATGCAAAACGATGATTCACTGTGACCCTGTTAACTATTTTTTTGTTTACTTCAATCGATTTCGAATTCGAAAGCAACTTTATTTCTTTTTACTTTTGAGTTCAAATCAATTATTTGGTATGTGAATTGCACTACGAATAACATTTGTATGTCTATTACAATTGCATGATGGAATATTTTGCATACGAAATTGGATTAGCAATCAATATCAATCAAAAAGTAATGATTGACAATCGAATATGGAAAAAGTCAAAGGTATATTTATAAAACAAATGGAACAAATAGTAATTATAGTCAATACAAATCGCTAGGACATTTATTGTTTCACTATAATGTAGGTTTACTCTTCATTATAGTAGGGAAATTATATACATATACATAGATGTCCAACGATTTGATTTAGGGTTTAGTATCTACAAGATTCTTGTAATGCATGACTTGGGTAATATCACACAGATACAGCTTATTTAGGAGATCATTTTGTACTTCTTCATCTTCGGTGGCGTATGAGTAATATATCATATGTTTACTTGATGTAACAATTGGCATATTGACAATAAAATTGCTCAATTTAATAGACTATGTCTCTCTTACTCTCTCTTTCTTTCTATCTCACTCGTTCTTACTGTAACATTGTGGCGACTTTAATAGCATGGCTTTATCATATCCTATGAGTAAAACTTGGTTAATGGTTATATTTGCGCATTTAAGATGCAAAGCTCCCTGATGTTTGGTTTGTTAGCTAGGGAGTGGGTGGTGGAAGTGGGGGGTGGGGAGAGTGTAAATTTTGTGCCACGTAAGCGTAACCCCGATGGAGAAATTATAAATAAACCGGTTACATTTTGGGCGTATCTCAGCAAAAGTGAATTGGAAAATTCAGGCCAAGTGTTTCTCTCGACATATAATAAAACCTCCAAAAGCAAAAGAGTTGGAGTTGAGTCGACATCTGCAGCAATTCCGCTTCTATTTTGTTGTAAATTTTGGTTCTTTTTTACCCTCACGGACTCTTAGATTTGTTTCTTTTTGGCATGTCTATGATGTATGTATGTACATCTATATGTACATAGGTCCATTGAAATGCATTCACTGGTTCTTATGTTCGTTTTGGCATCTGGATTGCTAAAAGCTACTTTTTTTAGAAAGCTTATGGCAATGCATTCGAAAGCTCTCACTGGCAAAAGAAATGGATTAGTGAATGAATGAATTTACCCGAACTATATATGTACATAAATGCATATATAAGTGAATATGTAGGGTTATAGTTTTTTAAGCAGGGTGAAGAAATCATAAGGATTTCAAATCTTTAAGTTTGACTTTATGCAATTTGATGGAAAACCCTTACCACCTGCCGCATAGCTAAGACTGCGGAACCGCACAGATTGCACGATGCTTACAGTCATACTCACCGGACACTGCCAACAAATATGTACAACCCACTGGACTGCCCCAGTTGCAGGAAATTCAGGGAAACAGATGTTCGAGAAACGCTCGAATAGCTCCAGCCTTCCCTCCTGTTTTACTATGCATCTATTCTTGACTTAACTATTCTTCCAAAAACAAGCATATCCTAACCAATATAAGCCCCCCAAGACACCGGTCTTGACCTATGGATGATAATTCTGGAATCTTTAATCAGATATCCACTCTTTACTTTACTGCATTATGAAAATACACAAACAAATATGGAAGTTATGATTATGTGAATAAATAAATTAAATGTAGTAGTCGTTAAAATACGAAAAAGCTTAAGGAGGAACTTTACTTAATGTTTCAATACATTTATCCTCGTGTTTGTAGATCAAATAAAATCAAATATTGTCACCCTCTTTTCTACTCTACCCTAGACACATACATATATGTATATATATACCTATATATAAATAGCTGTCATAGGATCTAGACAAAGAATTTGCCAATTCTTTCATTTCATTTTGATTTTTGTTTATTTAAATGTATACATTTGTTGACTTACATGATGCGATGATAGGCATCCAATTGGTTCTGTGTACAGGGCACCGACTGTTCGGACTCCGTAGAATCATCGCGGAGAGTCGCAACGCCCAACGGTAGTATTGGTATTATGGCAGCTGTGGCAGCTGCAGCTGTTGCTGGTGGGCCCGCCGTTGCTGAAGACAGAGTTCCCGTTTCGTTGAGAATGTGCTGCGTCGGAGCCGGGCTTTCGTGTTCCTAGAAGAGGACAAGAAAGATGAAGAAAAATTGAATTATTTTAGAACCAGAGAGAAAGCAGAAAAACTAACTTTGGTCATGACCAAGTTTCCTATCTCATTCTCACTCAAAGACTTATTTTTCCCCCTACAATGAGCGTCCATCTGCCCTATCCACAGCTGTCACTACGAATGAATCTTATATTATACGTTTTGATTGATAGTCGGTTGAAATGTGACAACGAATAGCTTGAAAAAAAAAACAAAGCTTTTAAGCTAAAATTTCAATGTTTTATGATCGACTGATTTCGGCTGATTGAATTCAAAATATACAAAGGCATACGGACGGGTCAGACAATAGACTTGGTTATGTGTATAATGTTGTCTCGATCTGCTGAGTACATAAATAGCTGTAGATCCTCGGTTAACAAACACAATTCTTTTCACAACTTGTTCATGCAAATTGCAAGCAATATATTCCCAAAGAAAAGCTGAAGCGGTCACACTAGACACTACCATAAAATGGATATTCGGGTTTTCCCCCTTTTCATTGCTAAACACAGACGATAATTGTTATATGCGATTTTCAACAAAAAGTTGTTAAAAAAGAAACAAACCTTTATTTCAACTGATTCGAACGTTGAGAAGCGCTTGCGTTCGTAGAGAATCTCGCGTTCTATGGAACGACTGCGAAAGGCGGGTGGAATGGATCGATCGATGGTGGCTGATGGCGGTGTTTGCAATTTGGGTGTGACAGGTGTATTTGTGTTTGCACTACCGCTGCCACTCTGATGTGGTGTTGGTGTCTGTCGTAGATGTTGCTGCAGTTGCTGTTGCTGCGAATTTGCGTAAGTCGATGTTGTTGATGTTGTGGGCGGACTCTTTTCACTAGATTGTTGCTGCTGTTGTTGCTGCTGCTGATGGCATAGCTGCTGTTGTTGCTGTTGCTGCTGTTGTTGCTGGTGCTGCTGCTGTTGGTGTTGCTGGTGTTGCTGTTGCTGCTGTCGCTGCTGATTCTGTTCCTCACGCTTCTGTTGACGTCGTATTTCAAAGTCCAACAAACGTGCCTCCCGTTGCTCCTTGTCGCGCTGTTTACATGCAATTGTTGCAAAATGCATTCTTACTATAAATTAGTGTATATAGGATATTATGCTGGCATATTTCTCAACCGCGATTCATTATTCATTTGTGGCTTACTTCTTAAGCGTTTTGCTAATCGGTTATATTTGCAGTTGATACGCGTTACGCAGAACATAGAGATACTCCAGAGTTATAACTGGCGACGCAGCCCACACTCACCTTATAGTTAATGGCGTCCTGCTCTTCCTTTTTGGCTTCACGCTCGTTGCGCTGTCGATCGCGTTGCTTTTCCTCGTCGGTTTGGGATGTTTTGCTGTCTGCAGGAATACATTAAGAATAGCAGAAAGACAGAACAAAACAACATTTTATTAATGATTTGATTGCTCTTCATTGGCAACTTTCATATGCTTCTTCTCACATGCAACTACATAAACTAATAAACTAAATCGAAACAAAACTAAAAGTTGAAATTTACATCATGCTCGTATTAAGAAGCAATTACAAAATGAAAACAAAACAAAATAATTACACTACAATACATTATTTTTTCAAATTGGAAATGGATTTGATGTGGTCTTAAATATCATTTTTAAACTGAAAATGATAATGGGCGTAGCGAGGGGGTGACAAAACGAGCACTTGCCTCACCCTTTCATTCAAAAATAAAAAACCAAAAAACAAATGAAAAAAAAATTTATAATAATACTAATAAGCAAACCAATTGCTCCTTGGAAAAAAACACTAATTGCTTTCAAATTTCATTTTAATGTAAGAAGCACTTCAAGTTGATTAATTTTACATTTCAAGTTTACATCACAATTTGTAACTGTTTCATTAATTTCTCACAGTGCATTCGCTTTGTTTGTTTGTTGTGTGTATATATATCTGTTCTCTTTATTAATATTTAATTTCTAGTTGTAAATGTATGTATTTTAAAGCATAATTCATATTTGATATGCACAAAGACCGTCAAAACGAAAAACCAGAAACGATTACAAGCCCTAGAGACATTTTTTTGCGAAATTTTTGTCACTTTTGAGCAGGGTTCTAACCTCTTTCCACTATGGAATATACAAGTCCTGGCTACGCCCATGCATGTAATAACCAAATCTCACATTTAGATGGACTTTATTTACATTTTTTTTTTTCGTTTGTGTCATTTGGTTACTTGAAAGTTTAAAGTTTAAGTTTGCATTGTCACCGAAAAGAAATTGGATTATTACGATACGCCTTCAAGAATGAAGGTTGGCAAATGGAGAGGGGGGATGGGGGCTTGGTGGATGGGAGGATAGCGTAGGGTTGGGGAATTATGATTTGCCGAACGCTTACATTTTACTTACGCTCGCATGGTTCCTGCTCTTGGCGGCGTCCACGCACAGCCATTAAGTATCTGTTCAGTTTCCGCGGCGGTGACATGTATGGCTATACACTACGTGGATATAATAATTATACGCTCATTGTTTTGTATCAAAAAAAAGAACACACACACAAGCACAACAAAAAAAAAAAAAAATATATATGATTTCATTTGCCTCTCTCGGGTTGCTAATACAAGTGGAACTACCTGACACTGGCGAGCAGAACGGAATAGGCAGATAGGTAAGGTAAAAAAAAGTTTCGTTGTTCTTTTTTTGTTCTTGTTTTTATACATATTAAGTCTTTTAGTTGCCAATCGCGCAGTTTGTTTGAAAAAACTGCGCAGATAACATTGACATTGAAGGTAAAAGTGGCAAATAAATGCATATAACCACATACATATAAGTATGTGAGTACATACATAAGCATGTGTGTGTGTGTGTGCACAGGTGGCATTTAGCGATGGTTACGCCATTTGCGATTTCTGTCACTTTCTGCCGATACCCGGAAAAATATCTCAGTCCATTAGCGGAATGAGTGCTTGAGTGGGTTAGGAAAGGGCTGTGGAAGGGGGGGGGCACGAAAGGTCTAGTGCAAAGCTTAAAATGTAGTTTTTTCTATTTTGTTGCCTCTTAATCTCTTCTAAGAAATCAACAAACATTTTGGCCAACAAAAATTGTTTAATTTTAAAGCTTAAAGATCTAAATAACTGGCAGTTTAATAAAATAAATTATTTCAAAAGATTATTGTCTAACTTTCTTTGCCAAAAAATTAAAACCTTTAATTTAATTGTTTCATTGTTTATGATACCCCTAATGAGCATGGGTAGGGATTGGTGGGGAAGGGGCGTTCTTTCTCTATCAAAGGCAAATACAATACTAATTCTAAGCTTTTACCGATTTGATGAAATTTCTGCAATGTAATGTACAAATGTATGTATGTATATTTATGTTGCTAGGTATGTAGTATATACATATTTTGCATATATACATAACTGTTGTCTTTTGTTATGGTTTTTTTTTTTTGTTTATGTTTTAGTTTTTTTGCTTCATAACACACCAGCCTTCTACAAGCCGAAATAATCTGAAATTATATACATAATCAATTGCATAACCGAACAGCTAAATATAATATAAACTATACATATATATATATATATATATATATATATATATATAGATATATATGTATACATATATGGGAATGATACACTACAAGAGACCAGAGAGAGTGAGTGAGTGAGAGAGAGAAAGAGAGAGATAGAAAGAGTATAAGACTTACTTCTTACCTCCAAGTGTATGTATTTGTTGTAGTTGATGTTGTTGTTCTTATTGATGTTTGTTGTTGTTGTTATTGTTGTCGGTGGTGTGTGTCGATTGTAATGGTTAGTTAAACTTAGTAGTAGTCTCTAAATGATTTCGGTTCATTCATCAATATTTGGCGACAATTGAATAGAAACTAAACGAAACGAAAGGAAAGGAAAGGAAAAACCGCGTTCACGTTTAAAAAGAGCTGATATCCGATCAACAAATTACACTTAATTACAATTGGTTTAAGGTGCAGAATAGTATGTATGTATTAGAGGTGTGTATCTGTGTGTGTGTGTGTGTCAAGTCACCTTTCAGTTCAATTCAGTGGGTGTATATATGCTGCTCTTTAGTTGTAGTTTAATAAGTATGCATGCATATATATGCACAAGTAGCTACATACATATATCAATAGGGGCATATATGTATGTACTTCATACATATGTATAAGTATAGGCATTTACTAATTACTGTAATAACGCGCCATGTGAATACCGGCATTGAATTTGTACGGCTTACATTAGTTGATTTTTATCGGAACGTGGCATTGGCCAAGGGTTGGGAGACGACACAACAAAGAAAGTGAAAAGAAATGATAATAATATATATCTGGTATTATTAGTTGTTACTGCTGTTGTTGTTATTGTTGTTGTTGTACTTGTTGTCAATGCTTAATTAGGGGTAAACCTGATAATTTTTGATACGCTTATTCTTAATCTAAGATTACCCAAGTCACTAAGTAGAAATTATGCAGGCTTATAGTACTCTTCCTTAAATTTGATTTGATATAATAATAAGTAAGAAGTACATACATATATATATAACCTGATTTTATCCTCTACACATATATGTACATGATAACCAAGTGTCTCTATTGGGGCTGATATAAGTCATTTTCAAGGGTTTTGCACAAGATGTTCGCTGTCAAATCTATTTTAAATTCATAAGGGTAAATTCATACATGTATTAAATTTTCTTTATCGCTAACTTATTGTATGTAACAGCAAACTTGAGCACTTTAGCGCACCTGACGACCAACTGTGTAATATGTGTTATATATAACTCATTTGTTTTTATTTTGATTGAGGTTTGGGTTTTTTTTTTTTTTTTTTGTATATCTTGTGGACTGTTTGAAATCGATTTAAGATTAGAACACGAACTTGAACATTTTTTGAGCATTTATTCAACCTTTAAGCATTCAAAAGTGCATTAATATCAAATACAAGGCATTTTACCTTGTATGTTTTTGTTACTTGGCATAATTTGTGATTGTTCACAGCCCAAAAGAGAAAATAATATTTTGCCCAAAAAAGTATGCTATATTTCTGGCTAACCAAACTCTTTAGATCAGGTTTGACTTTTGCGTGCATGTATACATGTTTCGAATGCAGACTTTTATGTCCAGTTTTTTGCTTTTTCTGGCATAAATACCTTTGAAATTAATTGCATTCTGTTTCCGATCGGTTCTCTCTAACTCAAATTCCAGTTTTTGTTAACCAAGTGTCCGGCATATTTGTGTATTCAAATTAGTCGATTTAGTCGACTTCAAGAATATCAATCAGCCTTTAAAATAGTCATATATTTTGTTCTTATATTGATCTGTTCGTTTAATATCAACTTTTATTTTAAAAGTTAATTCATTATAAAGTTACACTCAAACACTGAAACTCAGGCAACAGTTTTCGAATGAATTAAATAAAAACCAAGAGATAAACAGATTATTTTATAATAGTGTTAGGTAACGCCAAAATATTGCCTAGGCGGCATGAAACTTATTAAGTTTCCAACAAACCTTTTAAAATAAACTAAAGTATGCAAAATATGGCTAAAGACTGTTTTAACTGTTGTAAGTGCGAAAGTTTTGACCAAACTAGTTTTGAACAAAATTGGTTCTCCCATTTTACATATTTGGAAGAAACTTTATGTTCAAACGTTATATCGTTAATATATTGTAAAATATGTGACTGACAACAAAATAAAAAGGCTTGAAATGAGAGAATTAAACTGAAGAAAGACGCAAAGTTTGGCTAAACCAAAAAAACTTTTACTCTTAGATTACTAGATAAGGATTAGATTTGCCAAAGTTGCAGACATTTTTTAAACAAAAATCGTTTGAAATTTCAAATGATCATAGCAAATATATGAAGCTTTCGATAGTTTGTTTGGGCCTTTTAACTTGGAAAAAGATGCGACAAATATTATACGAAATATACATAACCTTTTGTTAGGTAGATTCTCACTGATGATTTGAATTATACACAGATTCAGAAACAGAAGCACTAACTGGGTTATTTATGTCTGTATGTGTGTGTTTGTATCTTTGTGGTTTCCTTCTAAGTATATATCTTAGTTTTAATCATTTAGATATTATTCTAAAATAGACAAATACTAAATATATTAGTTGATATGCAAATAACTAATATGTAAGTTTATTGTATATATGTATGTGTGTGGGTTGTACAAAATATATGTAAAATAAACAGACAGTAAAAAAGAGAGAGACAGAGAAAGATAGAGACAGAGTATTCAAGAATATATATATGTATATTCACCTTCTAAAAACTTATTCAACATTCATACTCATATGAGTTGTTGCACACATTACGGAGAAAGAATCGTATCAATTCAAAATACATATTAGCATTCAAATTTCGATATATTTTTGTATTTGTTCTAGGTATGTATATGTAAGTACATCTAGACAATTAATTAAATAGTTACATACCTACATACATATATGTATTTACACATATCTACTTATACAGTATAGGTATATATATGTTTAAATTAAGTAGGTTATTGACCAAATAGAATACACGTTCTTTGCCTTAGTGACATAACATCGAACAAAAAGGAGAATATGGTCACTAAATTGGCCAACAGGAGCTGCAGCAGTTGATTATTAATTCAATTTGTTGCTATTGTTGTTGCTTTGTTACTGTTTAAATGTAAATGGCTCACTTTGGCTATTGGCCAAGATTTTCATTTCATAATAAATCATCTTTGAAAAGGTACTTAAGTTTTCATCAATTATTATCAGCCCTTGCCCTAACTGCTGGTGCCACTTTGGCCACCTAAGTGAAGAAGAAGGATTTGCCTCTAATGCAAGAAACCAAAGTTAATATAACGAAATACATTCAATATGTAGATGGATAAACAACTAGTCAGTCTGGTTTTTAATGTTTTTTTTTTTTTTTTTTTGTATAAGTATAGGTACACACATACATACATACACATATATTTATATGTATATATATATAGGTATATAACATGCAACTTACTAGAAGAACCTCCGCCAGCGCCCGGTGGCGGGTAAGAAAACCAAAATTGATGTGCCAGTTTGGAGCTTTCTGAAAGAAGAAAGCAAAAACATAAAAATTATATAGTCGAATATAGAATGTAGATTGATTTGCATGTGTATATGGTGTATATGTACATATATATGCATTAAGAGGTACGAAATCTATAATCGATTTTTGAAAATTGCCAGTTCAATGACTTCATTCGACTGGTTCATGGTTGCAAATAGACCTTGGAGGGCTTAGCTAATTCTATGTTAACGAATCTTCTATACCCTTGCGCTTATTTGGATTACTTGACTATAGATTCAATTGGAAAAATTTTACACTAAAAAACCAATCGAAACTATGGCGAAATATTATATCTCAAATAGTGAATGGAAAGGAATGTAAGATTTGAGATACAATGCTAAGAAATTCTCATCATGATCAATGTAGATATTCATTTAGATATATTTAACCACTCTTGATTTAGGTCAAGAATAAATATATAACGTATTTTGTGTTTGTAACGCATAGAGACGCATGGAGATGTTTCCGACCCCATAAAGTATATTTATTCTTGATCAGCATGTGAAGCTTTGCCTTAGTGACATAACATTGACATAGCCATGTCCGTCTGTTCGTCCGTCCGTCTGTGCAAATCAACTTCACGGCGCCATCTTAGGAGCTCTCGAAATGAAATTTGATATTTGAGCTACTTCTAGTCCGGAGCAGATAATGTATGAAAATTGTCAGGCTCGGATCACCATATCATATAGTTATAGAAGAAACATAAATAAATAAATTGGAGTATCTCTATGAAATTATCTTATATGATAGCTTTGGATTTAGAACATCAGATCCCGAAATTTCAATCAGATCGGATAAATAGAACACAAGTTGCAGGCAATATAAATCGGCTCTGCTCAAGCGCTGCTATGTCATTGCTCGAATCATCAGAGCACACGTAAGTGTATGCGTGTCAATCGCGGCATGCATGTGAAAGGGGATGAGGAAGAAAAAGAACAAGAAATGGAAATGATATTTCAAACGGTATGTCTGTGCAGTGATGAATTGAGTTACAGAGAATGAGTTTGAAACATGTAACAATATTATGGCTGAGGTCTGCAAGGGTATTTAAAGTTCGCACAGCCGAAGTTAGCTTGTGTGGCCTTCTTCCATTGAGTTTTCCTTGTTTCAAAAACGAATCCAACTTTGAGTTCTGCTACTTAAACCTATTTATTTGACTTTAGATCATAGTCTAAACTTTAAAACTATTAGCCTAAGACAGATGGGAAAAGATAGGCAATATTTGATCGACTCGATTAATATTCATATTATGTTCTTATAGACAAACTATGCCATTTTGAATTAAGATAGCATTTTTTCATTCTTTTTAAAAAAGGGGTGTGGCAAAGCTGACCTGAATCAAAAGGAAAAACCAAAACAAAATAGTAAAAAGTCAAATGAAAGGAGAAACGTTCGTTTATTCTGGGCAGTTTCCATTTAGCAGATGTCTTATGGGCTGAGCTAAATATTTCAAGTATATGTAAGACTATGTATATATGTACATATAATCGAATGACCAATAAGTCTTTAGCTTAATATGTTTTCTCTAGGTCAGAGGGCATCGTTTGTTTGGCTTATTGGTAGTGTTGTTGTGCTTGTTTTTTGTATAAATTGTAATGTACATATATAAGAGATTATAAAGCTCTCAGACACGTGCCTTGTGTAAGCCTTGTTGAAGCCTCGTTATGACACTGTGATTTACGTTTACTTGTTTCTTTTTTGTTTTACGTAGTTTTTTTCCGCATACGAATCGGTAATTTGTTTGATGACTATTTTGTCTTTCTTTCGGTTAGCCGCACTTTTTCATTTTTTGTTTTTTGGTTTTGTTGTTGAATTCATGGCCAATTTTACATCGCTGTTATGTATGTGCATATGTACTTATGCACATTTATGTATGATGGACTATCACAGAAACAGACGCTTTCTTTTGTACGCGTTTAATGATGAGAACATTCCACTAACATATACATATATATTTCAATTTAATTTCGGCGTAAGAGATGCATTCAAATTTGCTAGAGAAATTTCGACTGCCGCAATATATGTAAGCTCTGTACATACATATGTATATGGAACATACAACGTACACAAATGTTGCCATATACATATATGTACATAAGTATCTATGCTCACATGTTCATTAAATATATCTACATATCTTTATAGATTTATGTACATATATGTATATATATATATGTATGCAGTGACAATTTTTCTTTTGACTTTAGCAAGGACTATGACATGATAAAACTGACTTGCTAGAAGCAAAAAACAAAAAAAAATAGAGGAAAATGATATGCCTAATTTAACACGTTGTTCTTGTTGTTTTCGTTGTTGTTGTTGTGGTTGTTTTCTTTTTCATTTTTGTTGTTGGTTGCTTTTTAATTTTTTTACTTTACCATTCCACACGCGTGTGCCCCAAACCGGAGCAAGTTAAATCAGGGCACGTTTGATGCTTCACAAGCACAACAAAAATTCGCGGAGTGAACTATTGCCTTGCAATATATGCGACTGTGGCTGCTGCGCTTGACTATGCGACTGGTGGGTCCCGTGTCCTCGTTGCTTGGCTTAGACACCACTGTCATTTCATATTGTCTTGTTTTGAGCGAAACTGCGTAACGAACTTGGCGAACTCGGAATATCGGGAGCTCGGTAACTCGGGACCTCGGGAACGAGGACAAACGTAAACACATGGTTCGAAAAGCTAACTAACGAGTGCAGGAATCGTTGTCTCGAAACCGAAATCCGAAACCAGAGCGCATGCCGCCTGAGCATGACTCCTGAGCATATGAGAATAACTTCGTTTAATTCGGGTCTTATTGCAATGCTTTTAACCGTTACATATTGCATTTCGAAAATGAGCTTTCTCTTGACTTTAGTTTCAGGTAATAAACTGATTAAGGTATATTAGATTAGGGTTGGGTTGTCGTTAGTTAAATCTCACAACTGATAAGTAGCGATAGATATATACATACATATATGTACATATACGTACACTTCCATTGGATTAGTGTAAAATTTTTCTTCTTATTAATTAAAAAGAAACAATTCTGTTAATATTTACTTGAAATTTCGCAAAAAATCAGACTAAAAAGAATCCTTAAATAAACTCAAGAATTTTGAGAAATCCACTAGGAGAATCGCCTAAAACTTCTTGTGAGAAGTTCATTAAGGAAGGAAGGCAACGCTAAGTAAGCCTAAAGGATGTCTTAAGGAACCCCTAAGAACGTCCAATGGACATTTTAAAGTATGCCAACGAAAGAAAGGAAAAAAGGTTTTTAAGAAGACGGCAATTCTTCAAGAACTTGAAGTAATTTCTTAACGACATTATTACAGAAGTTAATTTATATTGGATTGGTTTCAAACATTCAGTTTCGACTCCTTTTTTTGAGTCATACATTTAATCATAAGCGATTAGTTTTGTTGATTAATCGTGTCTGACTCGTTTTGGAGTCATATTTTGGAACATACTCATAGTCACATTTTAAATCTTCTCCGAATCATTTTATAGTCTTTTTTTAGGTCGTTTTTGGATCAAGAACTGAACCAAAATCATTTTAATCAACAAGAGGGCTTAAAACAAACTTATTAATGCTGAGGATTAGAAGATTATTACAATTTTCCTTAATATTAGCGGAATAAGTTTCAGTTTGACACTAAAGCTTTTTGTCAGTGCGGAAACCAAGTGACATCTGTTTTGGGCTTTTGGCATTTGTGAATATTTTTGGCGCTTTGTAAGCTCCGTAAGTTAGGTTTATTTTTGGCAATTCAAAAGGTTCATCTGTTGGAATATTCTATTACATTAAAGCTTTCTACCTTATGGTGAAATTGAGTAGTTTTTTTTTTAGAAATTAGTCGTTGTATTTTGTTTAAAAGCTAAAAGCTCATTTTGCTTTAAGTTCTAGAGGTTTAAATAAAGCAAATGGCGGTTAAGATCTTTTTTAGCAACAAGTTTTTAAAAAATTACAAACTCCCAAGCTCTATGTACCTAATTTTTTTATATCCAAGAATTTTCAATGAATTGTGTCTTTTTCATTAATATAGTTGTCAACATTTTCAAAAGCTTCTTTTGCAAGAAGAAGAAGAACAAGAGATGGTAATCCATTGAGCTTATTTAATTAAAATTTTAATTTTGATCACGTCAGTTGCTCATTTAAATCGACTTGTGCAGGTGAATGAAATCTCTGTCACAATTACTATATACGATACGATGGCAAATTGTGCAATTGTTTATCTACTATAATGCAATTTTTTTTGTGCGTTTGACCTTGAGAATTGGTTTTGACTTTTAACAAAAGTGCAATTAACTAAATTGAAGGCAAAATAAAACAGCAAATTATGTAAGTAACTAATTATGATTAAGGTGATTCAGAATTTCACATAATTGAATCTAGAGTCTGTAGATATATAATTTGAAATAGTTTTGAATTTATTTTCAATATTATTTAAATTATTATCTATTACCATTGGCAATGTTAATGCCAATCTTATGAAAAGTGACAAGTCATGACCTACATACAAGTTATTGATAGAATAACCAAAAGGTCATTCAGGATGTCACTTATCCTGAAGTTATTCATCAACTTGTTGAAGTAGTTGGCAACGTATATTAATTAGGTCATTGCTGGAGCATATCGGCGTATCGGCCATGGAAAAGCCATGCTTTTTAGAAAGCGACCAATCAGGTTAGCTTGTCAATTGATGTTAATCAGTAAAGCTGACGCTGTCATCCGCGCAACGTCATGGCAGGCAATGCCAGCAATGACGTCAGTGATAGGCAGCGCACAGTTTGCTTAAATTCCCACAATTCATGCTCGAAAATGAAAACAAAAATAAAGTGTTCAACATGCTTCATTTCTGATTAAAATCATGGCCCTCATAGAGCATTGCTTTAGTGTGTCATAAAGATTGGTTTATTTTAAGATAATTAATGCATGGCTTGAAGAATCAACTGACTTGGAATCAGTGTGCAATATGAAAAGTCCTTCTTAAACTAGACAACATAAAAAAAGAGACACCATCTGACCCCACCCATACAGCAGTAGCAACACCAGGAAGACATGACATTTGGCAATATGTGTATGAATGTATGTATGTATGTATATATTTATGTATATGTATGTATGTATGTATTTACCCAAAAGGTTATTAGAAAATAGCAAACATGACGCGACACAGCTGCCAATGTCGCTGCTGGGATACTGGTAGCTCAATTAGGTGACGCTCGAAACATTTCTGCAACGTTTGGTTTGGGCTATGTATAGAGCCGCCACTGCACTTGTTTGATTCCATTCCATGTTGGGCGCCGGCGTCAGTCCCCTCCGCTGTTCTACTTCTATCGTCGTTTAGAGCGCTTGCGCTCGCTCCCAGCAAATTGAATAATTCATTAGACCGGCTTTGTTGTTCTCCCTGGACTCCAATACTCACGCATAAATCGTCAGCATTTCGATATTTGTGCCATTGTTAAGGCGTGATGGTGGTCAGGGGTGGGCCACTGATGTCGGTGGTGTTGCTGTGGGTAAGGATGTGCACATTTATCTTCCTTTTCTGATTGTGCGATTGACAATTGTTTGCCGTCTATGTGTGTGTGTGGGGGGGGGTTTCAAAATTGGTTGTACGCTGCATCTCTATAGCTACTCTATCGACAAGGGCGCCAACCCATGCTCCAGTGAACTTCTCAGTCCCGTTCTCGTCAGCGTCCTCGTCCTCGTCGTCATCTTCATCCTGGCTGTCTGCTTGTGCAGCGGCACAAAGGCACACCCAGCAAATTTCCCTCTATTTTGATGCACATGTTTGGTGGCACAAATATAAGTGGCGCTGCAATGGCTCAGCTGTCCTCCAGTCCAACAGTGCCACAGCCGAAGAACTCTAAGAGTAACGACCCTCCAAGACCCATCATCATTTACCATCTACCAACCACCACCCCTTACTACTCCTCTGCCTTAGTCAAGTTGGAGAACATTGCCGGCCGGGTATTGCCAACTAATTGGCAAATTGATTTGTGAAAATACATATAAGCAGACACATGCAGTCGATATTGTTTTTTTGATTTTGATTTTCTATTGTGAGTGGCATTTGCGTGGGCTTTGGGCTTCCTACAACCCCCCAAACACTTCCATCCCTTTAAGCGAGCAATCAATTTAAATTAAAGCAACTGACATGCATCACACACACACACACACACACACACACACACACATGAACGAATTATTAATGAAGTTTATCAAACAACAATTAGATGGAAACGAGTGCATTCAATTACAACCAAAACTTCAACTGACTAGCAATCGAAATGACACAAATTGAAATGAGAATGTAATCACGTTATACGATAAAAATGAAATTATTGAATGAGCTCTTTTTAGATTTAAGCCCTTAAGGTTAATTTTTAATTAAGGTCAAATTAACATGCGTTGAACTTCGTTTTGTTGGCTTTTTACGTTAATCATTCTGTGTGTGTGTGTGTGTCCTGAAAATTTACATACTTTTACAACTTATTATTATCGTTCGAGTGCAAATGAATATGCATGAAATGAAACTGAAAACCAACTGGGGATGACTCAATGTTTATTTAGATTCAAAGCACACACGTGCATCTCGCACCATTGGCTACAAAGTTGAAATGGAATGTTAAACAAACGGCAAAAAGTGCCTTAGGTACAAATTCTCGCCCAATTTGTAAAATCGAAAGGCAAATACAGACACATACACACACACACACACACACATACCATGTGTGTATACACAAATGATTCTTTGTGTGTGTGTATTAAACACATACTTTATGAACTCAGGCATTAATTTGCCGATTTTTATTTGCAAAGTATGTAACACACTTACATATGTAGATACATGCACTCATCCTTTTACTCATCCGTTTACTTCCGCAATTGTGACTTTTGACAAATTTAGAAATTGTTAAAATTTGCTAGACTAACTGATATACTTTAAGTATGGACTTTAAGCATCTTTTTGTTTTCTTTCGGTCTACTCAAATTTTTATGCAACCGAATCCGATTGGTGATTCATATTTGTTTGTTATAATTACCTATCTAAAAATATACAAGTTCTCAATGATTGGCTATTTCTTGAATATTGATAGTCTTGCTGGCACATGCTGCGTATACGTGATACATTAACTGGCACGCTTATTTGGCAAAGAACAAAAAAAACCAATAAATATATTCGCAATCAATTCAAAACGCATTTTTATGCCATATACATTCGAATGAAAATATGTTATTGTTAATTATTATGGAATTTTCAAATGAAGTATACGCAGGGTGTGCCAGCAAAACCACAAATATTTCATAGAAAGCTAGTGCGCTTTTAGTTGTGACGATTCAAATCTCTGAAAGCAATAATATAATATCGGAAACCACAAATTTCATTCTAATTATACCATGCACCCATAGGGTGAAATTATTAAAGGGTGATATATATTAAAGTCGCCAAAATGTGTGTAACAGGCGGAAGGGAGCTTCTCCGATCCCATAAAGTATATATATTCTTGATCAGGACCAACAGCCGAGTCGATCTAGCCATGCCCGTCTGTCCCTCCGTCCGTCCGTCTTTATGAACACGCAGATCTCGGAGACTATAAGAGCTGGAGCCACCAAATTTGGTATGTAGTATGTAAATGCTTAGAGTTAATTGGAATTTTGGTCACGCCACGCCTCTTACGCCTCCAGAATTTACATAAAACTGTTTTTCTTAAAAAGTATAACAGATAGAGACATCAAATTTGGTTTATACATATAATTATTATAGTGAGCGCGCAGAAAGTAATTGTTCAAACTTTTTGCCACGCCCACTTTCTCCCCCGCAAGTGAAATAAAACTAATTTTCTCAAAAACTAACAAAGCATAAGTCGCCAAATTTAATATGAAGATTTGTATGTAGTATGCACGCAGAATTTGTATATTTTAATATTTTGCCACGCTCACTTCTGCCTCCATAACTTAAAAAAATCGATTACCAGCTGCAATTTTTCGACTATCGCATGGTGCATAGTCGGCAAGTCGACTTACTTACTTCATTTAATTTTAGGTAATCGAGGATTCGTCTTAGATTATAATAAGTAAAGAACTAAATCAATTTACTTTCGCTACAACATTTGTGAATTTCATTTGGCACTTGGCAAAAGTTCATTTTGTCCTTAACTAGCATTCCCCAAAGTCATAGATAAAGTACTTCCTTTTGCTGACTGTAACAATAATTAGAATTGACACTTGATTGTTTAAGTGTTGCAAAGTTATATAGCCGCAATAGTTGTATAATCAAGAAGCAATCCCTGTGAATAAGACGATAGATAAAAGTTGAGTTTGTAATATAAACGTAAGGATATCAGTTAGAATGCCAGTCATCCCATTTGATGATGCGGACAGGGACAGGAACGGATGTATGTATGTGTGTATGTATGTACATACGACAACGACGTTGACGACAACAACGAAGACGAGCAACTTGCCGTGTGTTTTGTTTGTTTGTGTTTGTCTTTAATATCCGCTGTCAGTTCTCGCACTTGACACTTGCGGTTGAGGCCTTTAAGTGGCGAGAGACTGGTCGCAATGACTTAAACCGGCCACGACCATGTCCAATAAACAGTGAAGCACTGGACGAAGGATGAATCCAAACACACACACACACGCACACAAAGAGAGTAAATGAAAAAGTAGTAGTGCCTTCAGTTGAGAGGCTTCTAAAATATTCCAAAGTGGATTTTAATTAACTAGGTCTACGCTACTTGCAGCTGCCAGAGGCACAGAAAATATGAAGACAAACTGGGCTTGGGCTTGGGTCGGAAATGGGCTACAAGTACGCTTATGGTTAAGACCTAGCTACGTTATTTTTGTATAAATGTAGACGAAAATGCAAAACCGCACAGCTGCCAACATACACCCACACACTCACACATTCATAGTTCAACAGTTGTATGCATAAACATATGAAAATGCTAATGAACGCGCTATGTTTTGTATCTGTAGAGAAGAAGGTTTTAATAATTAACTATTACTGGGATTTTTTTTTTTTTTTTGTATCTTACATTAACATTTTGACAGATATTTATACTAAGTAATTTCTTTTAGGATTAAAAATGATAGAAAACGAATAAAAAGTTATTTTTTATTAACTGAAGGATAAACGTTTCGCAGAAGAATATGTAATGGCAAGGTTTTCTAACCTTCAAGATAAGTATTTTAGGGACTTAACAAGTTTTTTTCTATACTTATCCTTTAAGTATTGTGAATTGAATTATTATTTGGAATATTGTTTTACAAACTTAATTTGAGTCTGTTTTTCATAATTTTATTTGTTCCACAAAGTTGTGGTGGATCTAGTTAAGCAAGTTAAAACCTTGCCCAAAAAAGTATGCTATAGAATAAAATTAAACAGCCACACGAAGTCAATTTTTTTTCTTCCAAGTTCTCTTTAACAAAATTTATAGCACTAATAATAAAATCAGAGACTAAGACTTATGCAAAATCTTAATATTCCAATCAATCGATCGTTTTTGTGGTTCAACGAGCCGTTTTGAAGCCAAAAAAAAAACATTTGCTATTCCATCGGATAAATTATTATAACAATAAACCGTAAATGCTAAATCGATTGAAGGACGTCAAAATTCGACAACAAACTGAAAAAAACACAAAAAAAAAAAAAAAATGGAAAAAAAGAAGCTAGTCATGCCAAAATGCTGGCACCTCAATTGGGGCACATCATGGCGGATTATCAACACGATGAATATAAAAAACCTCAGTCAGCAGAAATTTTTGTTCGTTAGATGGCACAGCAGCTTTCCATTATGACGTCTGCATTTGGCGTCCACTATGAAAAAATAAGAAACTCGTTGCTAGAGAGAGAGCGAGAGAGAGAGAGAGAGGGGGAGAAGACTAACTAACACAAGGGATTCTTAAAACTTTAACTAATTATGTATCAAGGTAAATTAAATTTCGTTTTGTAATTTTGTAATGTAATATGGTGAGAGAAAAAGAGAGAGAGTAAGAGAGGGAGGCAACCTCAAATTACACTGTGAAATGAGACTAAAGGTTTCTTATTTAGTTGCAAAACTGTTTGTCAACCAGTGTCATGCGAGTACTTGGGCTGACTTGGAAAACCATTTCAGAAACAGATGTCTGTGTGACAGAGAACTAAAAATATTTCAAGCATGTGACGCGGTATGCATGTTGCCATCAGCAACCATCCCAGGCCCAGAAACCAGTCAGCCATCGGTCTGTCGTTCCGTCTTATGAACCATACCCCTCCATATCCACCCGTCTACCATTCGCAATTCACTGTTCGCTGTTCCCTGACTATTCCATCACCAGCCTCATTCTGTTGCCCACATGGCCAACACCATTATGCTTACCAGCAGAAGACTAACCACTACCAACACAACCATTGGTAGTGTATGCAGTAATGCTTACGCTCATCCACTTGCGTTCACACTTATGTATGTACATACATACATACATTCTTATACATACGTATGTTTATATGTACATACTTATGTAGATACATATCTATAGACTATTGGATGAAAAATGCCCAACTTCTGCATGAAAATTTCCCAGCTTACAAGAAAGCAATTTGAAAAATATTTCCCCCCCCGTACACACAGAAACGTACATAAATACGCCTATTCACACACACACACACACGCACACACTGACACTGAAGCTGGAGAGATGAGAGAAGCTGAATCTCTCATTCGTTTTCGATTTTGTCTTGGGATTCTGTGTGCGCAGACTCTCTTGCGCACATTGCTCTTATTGTTGTCCTACTTATTCAGCTATGAGCGAGCAGGAACAAGGTGTGTGTTTGTTTGCATACCTCTCACGGTTTTTGGTCCATGGACCACAGTGGCAGCCGCCCAGTCGCCGTTGTGTTGTTTGTTTCATAAAGGGCGCATGTGTATGTGAGAGCATGAGCATCGCTATCAACCTCGTCGTCGTGCACATCGTCGTCATCATCATCGTTGTCGTTTGCCATTTGTGTGGTCTGATTGTGTCACTGTGTCAATAGTTGGCGTTGGCCTTCCTAGCAGGTGCTGCGGCTAACATCGACCGCTGTGCTCTGTCGCAATCGTTTGCACAAAAAAGAATCCTACACCGAGATACATACATATGTATGTACGTTTATGATGTATGGTGTACTCTCACACACACTTACGCACCGATATGCATGGAGAGAATGAGCAAGAGAGCGCTTTATGAACGAGATGGAAAGATTCTTGTTCTTTTTTTTGTATTCCAGCTGATGCTGATAATGTTACACAGTATTGGCCCTAGCCTCCCGCCTAATATTCCCGCTATTCGTCTTTGTCCCAACTCATCTCAGCCCGGCTCGGCTCGTCCCGCTTTGGCCTGGCCTGGCCCGATCCGTCATTATGTTTACAATGTTGTGTAAATTTGGAAACGAAGCACAAAGAAAGCACCCATGCACACACGCATACACACTTACACTTTGGAGCAAAGGTTCAGGTGTTTGCGTGTGTTTTTGTGCGCACAACAAAGGCAATGAACGGCGACGACGGTGTGGTCCATTTGCCACTCTGTGATGTCTGGCATGGTGGTGTCCTGGACGCCGCCACTCAACAGTTACTAAAAACGTCTGATATTGGGTGCTGGTTCCTCCCACTGTTTTTACTACTATCCTAGCTATTAATTTATGCTAGCATGTCGCCTCAGTCACTATGTGTCACTATGTGTGCGTGTTGGCGTGTTTGCTTTCGTCCAATATACAGTCTCTACCGTCACTTGCCTTCAGATGAGATTAAACCAGAGCAGTCCGACTGACGGACGGAGATAGATAGATAGTCACATATTTATTTATTTGCCGTCAGCTGTATATGGCAGATGAAAATCATATCGCCATCTGTTTTATTTGTATTTGACACCTGTGTTTACCATAATCTTCTTCTAGTTCTGTTCAGAGTATACACTAAACATCATTCCACTAGCTCGCTTCTAGCAAATTTCAATCCAAACTCAGATTGTGTTGCTATGGCGATATATTACCGGATGCCTTTTTTTTTAGTTATAGTCAGACCCTCTTCGCTCTCTCTTTCTCTCTTCCTGTATCTTTCTTTTTCTTTCGCTAAATATGACAAACACTGGGCCAGCAATGATTACGTACAGAGTTTATCAGGGGAATTCCATTGAAATTACTCAAAGTTAGAAATGCTCAATATACACAAACTCCAATCCAATAAGGAAATATTTGGAGAAACATATTTGTTTACTATCAAAAGGATGCGAAATTCGTTATTAATATGAGACTTTTGGTTGCGTTTTATTAATGTTCAACAATTTGTTTGTACGAAGATATTATTGGTTGACTGTATGCACATAAATAGGTATGTAGGTGTATATATGTGTGTATGTGTCTTTGTGAAGGTATTTTTGATTTCTGATTTGATTGCTACCCTGGTTAGTCCTCTCCCCCGCCTTACATACATACAAGGCCCTTGCCCATTTGCAGCAATAGTAAATTATGCATGCCTCAAAGGTTTCGCAATAAAATATGCATGTATATAGACACGCATACCGACACACATACACCCACCCACAAGCAAACATGTGTACCAACTACCGCATATGTATGTGCATACGCGTATATGTAGAAGCAAAATACAATATAAAAAAAAATACATCAAAAAGTGTAGCATAGTTTCCAAGCTAGGGGACAGCTAGGGAACGAGACCGAGACTGGGACCGGGTCCGGGTCCGGGTAAGGGTACGGGTGTGGGTTTGTCCGCGTGCCACAACATAGCCACAGAGTCTTAATTACTTGTTGCGAAACTTTGTCAAACTGCCAAAGCCAACTTTAACCACTTAAAACGGGTACAAGGTATTGGCTGGCTGACATATACACACATATATGTATATATGTACATATATCTAGATATTATACACACATATGTGTGTGTATGTGGTCGTATGCTCAAAGAGTAGGAGAATCTTTGCATTGGGAAAAAGTGGAAATGATAAAGGCAAAGATTTAGGCTAACATCTCGAAACATTGAGACAATAAAGTATTGAGATTTACTAATTAATGCAATTGATTTATGGGTCTTGTTTATTTTTGTTTGTATTTGTGTGTGTCCTTAAACGCTTTTGCTTAGTTTTTTCTCTCATTTCGGCTTAATAATGAATGCTTGAACTTGCAATTGTGGATTCATTTGAATGATGTATAATAACTGATTCTCATCCAAAGTTATAAGCTTGTATGGATTTGCATTTTGAGTTTTGAAAACTAACTTGGATTGTGCTCTGGGTCTGTGCTAATTGGTTAAAAGAGAGCAACTAATAACATGCAAAATTTCCTTAGGACTCGAAAGCGTAAACACTTTAGAAGGACTAAACATTTTGGTTTTTTATGTGGCAGCTTACAAAAGAAAACGTAGGCGCACCTAACAACAGACCGGAGTTTGTTTTCCTTAACAACTTTTCTTTATTTCTTTTTTTTTTTTTAAATTCATTCAATTCATTAAATGTCAACAAATTAATGGTTTTTCTTGTGAAAACAATTCTTTAGATTTGGGCTGAGCTAGTAATTTATTTGGAAATTTGTAGGCGTAAGTAGGAATGGAAAACAAATATGTATGTAGGAGAGACAAACAGCAATTATATATGTATATATAAATATTCTACTTAATTACATATTTTACACTTCACTGTGTGTCCTTTTGCATATAGATTTCTTCATAGGCAGACCTAAAAGAGGAGCATTATACTCTGTCAAAAGAACTCCAAAATCAGTTGTGAATTTCAACTAAATTAAGCGAAAACAATGGTCAAAGAGAGACAGGAGACTTAGTGTATCTACAAACTAATGTATCCTATAAGAATGGATATATGTATGTACTTTTTACTTTATCCAACTCCCTGCAAATTGTGGTTAATGCGCTGTTTCGCAATTTCTTTCGCTTTGCTGCAGGCAAATGACAAATGCACCTGCCATCTGTTAGCTGTGCTCAAAATATATGAATTATTGAATTTAATATGGTTTTTTCAGCAATAACAAATCTAAAAGCAAATAAATATTGAGTAACAAATGGCATGACACATATCGCATTTCCACCTTGTCACAGTTTGTATACTCTATCTTAAACTGTATTTTCATTATATGCGACAAAGAATTGATAAGAGGCATATGCCTCTAATATGCTGTTTGCTGCATTTTAATAATACAAAACAAATAAACAGGAATTTTCAAATAGGTCAAGGAGGCTGCTTTTGCTCACTAGATGATCATACCCAGGGCCCTGGGTATGCAAATTGTAAAATCATTTTTCAATGTTAAATTTAGAATAATAATGAAAATTGGTCAAAAACGATTCGCAAAGATAATGGTTTTTCAAATATATATTAACATAAATTTTTATTCAATTTTCCAATTTCTTGAGATTGTATTTTCGATTATTTCTTAACGATTTAATTAAATCGGAATTTACTGTATTTTAAATTGATATCAAATATTTTGAAATTTGCAAAATTTAAATTTTTATACATTATTTATTCCAACTTGAAAGAAAAGACATAAATTATTTCCAAAACACCAGAAAATTGACTAAACTAATTAAATTAAAGTGTGTTGTCTCTCTGGAAGGGAAAGCAGATAATTACCTTAACTAACATTTCAATTTCAATTTTAATTAAAAAGCATTCAAAATAGACGTCACTTTCAAAAATTTGGCAAAGTTAAAGTTACACAGAGTTTAGAGTTTTTAAGAATTTGATCAGAACTGTATGAGTATTGAATTTTTTAGGAAACAAACATCAAGTTTGAAAAGAAAACTTTGACCAACTTGAAATGTTTGCCTCTTAGAAGATTATTTTAAAGACGGATCATGGATGATTTCTAAGTTTCGAAGTCAAGAATCTTCTTGTTTTGGATAGATTCGGCAGCAGATGATGATTGTTTAAACTGATCTTTATATATACAACTCAAAAATTATTCTAATGTGTACTTGAAAACTTTTGTTTGTTTAAAAAACTTTTTTGAACTCAATTTAAATAATGGCATAACATTGATTTAATGATTTGACCTTAATTCCAAACTCAATCCCAAAAGATGGCTTAAATTAAAGGTTTTGTATGTATGCATTTTGTGCATACATTAGCACACACTTTTGAGTTGATTTGTATGTCTATACACACACACACACACACACACACACAGCAACGCACACACACACAAATATGTCGATGGACGAATTGTTCGTTTATTCACAGACAATGGCCTCTGAGAGAAAAAAAGCAGCAACCTACTGAAGGCTAAAGCCACCAGCACCTAACCAATTAAAAGTTTTTTGTAAACTTTTCAAATTAACTCGAAAACAACTTAATTTCTACGCCTGAATATATTTCAACTCTGCTCTGAGGCGCCCAAAACTGTGTTCCCAATGTCTATGGCATTGTGTAAGGGTGTGCATGTGTGTGTGTGTGTGTGTTTAAGGAATGGCGGGGGCTCTCAGTGTGCGTGAATGTCTGAGAAGGCGACCTCAAGCATAGTATTGTTGTTGCCATGCTATATTGTTGGCTCCCACTGTTGCCCGTTGCTGCAATAAATTGCAAGCAATGTAATCATCGTGCACGAGGCACGATGTTGCAGTCACAGTGACACATACTTTCAGTACAGTGGAATAAAAATGAATAAAAATTCCCCATTTCTTATGGATGTGTGTGTGTGTGTGTGTTTTTTTTCCCTTCTGTTTTCTCTTGTTTTTGTACATTTCTTGATGCTGACGCCTTTATCATCGCCTCCCGTTGGTATTTTTGGGCGCGACACGTGGAATCAAAAGCCAAAGCATAGCAATGAGTGACGGAGATAGACAGAGAAAGAGAGGGAGAGCGTTTTGCAAGCACAAGAGCATAATATATACTGGGGCTGTGGCTGAATCTGAATCGAGCTAGAGAGCAAGCATTGGATGCTGCTGACTCCCAGGTTCCCTTCTTGAAAGGATACCGAGATGAAATGTTTACACGATTCCTTCACCGAGCCGAGAAACGATTGCCAGCTGCTGCTGCTGCTGCTGTACCACCATCCGTGTCGCCTGTATATGGTATCTGCGGCTGCGTCAAAAAACCAACGGACTGGCGTGTACCATGCAACGTTCTCAAGTCCAGCAGACGTAGGCGAGCGCTTTAGAACGTTGTTTGCAATCGCGGAAAGTGGTAACCAAACAAATTGCCACAGGGACGACAGTAACAGCAACTAACTAATACTACTACTACAACAACAGCAATAGCAACAACAGCAACAGAAACTACTGAACAGTACAGTACAGAAGAGCCTTACAGGGCATAAGAATCAGGGCCAGGACCAGACCGAAACAACAACAACAGTCAATGGACGAAATTTAGTGATGGTGTTGTAGGAGTTTAAGCAGTCAGAGATTTATATACACATATTATATAGAGTAAATCGAATTCGGAGCCGGGAATCGGAGAAGCTAATAAAATCCGTAACCTTCGGGAATGGTCCGACCAAGTCATCGCCAGCAAATAGAAAAATGTTAAACAAATGAAATCGAATTAAAATTGCAAACGCCACGCGGATAACGGCAAATGAGTATCAAGTTCAATGCATATATATTCTACAATAACAAAATTTCTAACAAATCAAGCAACTAATCAACTCAAACAATAAATAAATCAACCAACCAACCAACCAGCCAACTAACCTTACCAACTAACCAAGCCAAGCCAAACCAAACCAAACCAAAGCAAGCAATCGGCTATAAAACGCGTTTGAAATGAAATGCAAATCTAATAAAATTAATGAAAACCAATAAATGAGAAAAAAGAAAAATCATATTTTTTGAGGATTTTTTGCAACATTTTTTTACAGTTTCTGCGTTTTTTTTGTCTGTTTCCTTTCATATTTTTTTTTGGCCATACGCAACTTGTCTCCTCTTCTAAATGAGAAACAACAGAAAGTGTTCAAGCGAAAAGCAAAATTTATATATATATATATATAAAATATAATTAATTAATATGTAAGAGAGAGTTAAACGAAACGGATGCCAACAGATAATAAAAAAAAAAGGAAAAAACACATAAACAAAAATTAAATTTGCTGCATATGCCGAAAAGGTAAAGTGACAAAGAAGCAATCTAACAAATAGTATCTCTTAAATATGTATGTATTTGTATATGCATGTATCTGGCTAACTCACATTTATGTATACACCCACACACACACACACCTACACACTCGCACACATATAGCCAGGTATATATGTACATATGTTCGCTTACTCATACTTACAGAAGAATGCTTTAGCCTCGGGTCAACAAACAAAAAGGCAAAAAGCGTTGCATGTGTTTTTCTCCCCATTTTCCTTTCTTTTTTTGACTATATGTGTGTGTATGTACCTAGTACAAAGTTGTACATACGCCATGTACGCCATGTATGTATGTGTGTGTGTGTGTGTGTGTGTCTGTGTGTCTGTGTGGGCTGATGTATAAACATGTTGAATTATATTAATGTTAAATACAAAAAGGAAAATAATATCAAATTAATTCTTCATCTAGATAGACACAGATAATATATGTACGTATATGGTACATGGTATATACCGAGAAATGAACAAGTATATATGTATGTATGTATGTCTGTTTGTATATCGCCTGTGTAAAAATCTATAGTTCTATCAAAGCGACCGACAGATTCAGATTATTTTTGCATTTTGCAGAGTGTTGGCAAGTCGTGCGCCGGCTGCGCATGACCAGCACACAATTCCGATACAGAAACTGAAATGGAAACAAAAATGGAAATGGTATTGCCCCGCACGAGCAGCTTCGCATTCCTTTACACACACACACCCACACACATTCACACAGTCACATTGGCACACTGGCACTGGCAGTGGAGCATTCTGTTGTGTCTTGTGGCAACTTGGTTCGCATTCTCAGCATCGTTCAAACCCCAAAGCCCAATCTCCAATCCACCACCACCAACAACAACAACCAAACTACCCCCGCCCCACGTCGGCCTTCTCCAATTGTATTATAAGTAGTTCCCCTTTTGATATAGCATGGTCTTAATTATTAAGTTATAGTTTCTATATCGTCGTTGTCGTTTCAAATATCCTGCAAATATAGAAAAAAAATTTTCCTACAAGTGGCTTGGCCCACAACCAGACAGGCGCAGGCAGTTGGAGTGATTGGGATAGGGGTGGGGGACAGAGGCAAAGTGTATTCGGAAGCTGCGCTGGTCAGAGAAATTCAAAGAGAGTGAGAGCAATGTATCCGAGTTGCTCTCTGGTTTCATTAGTAAGCTGCCGTTGCTGTATTGTACGCACTTCTCTCACTTCCCACCAAGTGGCAGACTCTGCCTCTGCCTCTGCTTCACGTTTCGGATGCCACAGAGAGACGATGGCATGCAAGGCACGCATTACGAATACTAACTCCTCCTTCATGGATGGAAGGGATGAGGCGGTGAGGGGGTTTTTGGATTTTTTGCCAAGGATGGGCAGCATAACCATTCTCGGGTTCATGTCTTGTTTTGTTTCTGCCTCAACAACATCTTCTGTTTGCCACTTTTTCGGGGTTTGGCTTACTTAAAGGCACATTTAGCGAGACAATATCAAACAAATGTTTTTTTTTTTATACACAAAATTTCATTTGTCCTATGATAACATTTACCATTCTCAAATATGTATACTCAAGTCTCTTCTTGTCTCCTCTACTCGTAGCTTCGAAAAAAATGAAATGAAAAAAGAAAATACTGTTTGATATTCGGCTTAATCAAATATGTCGCGGCCAAGTTAGTTAACATTAACAACGAGATTTTCAGCCGATTGTATTTCACCAGATCAAACAAATTCAATTTGCTAAACGTGACGTATACGTAATATTAATACAAGTTTTGTTCGGAACAGTATGACCGGGAGGGGTGAAGAGTATAAGTGTACATATATAGGATTCTTTTTAACATAATGCACGTTCTCACATGCACATACAACGAAAATCAATCAATCCAAGCACGTGGATCTATACACATTATGTGATTTAGGAACCTTTTCATACGAATGTACATACAAAAGCAAATCTTGAAATGTGAAACTAAGGAGGAGTCAAAAATACATACATATGTATAAACAACTTTTGGAAGATATTGTAGTGAAGAAAAACTGCATATCAACCAGCTTAACATTGAAAAACATTGTTCAAAGAGTGTTTCTTAGCCAATTGTAATTGAATTTCTTAAACTTTTCTTCCCTAGAAGGCCCATATATACATATGTATACATATGTGTCCATGTAGGTGAATTAAATAAGACTTATATTTTGTTGATGATTACAAAAGCTCATAATGCAAATATTAAGCTGGAGAATTAGTTTGTTGCATAATATGTCCTAGGGCAGTTACCAAAATCATAAATCTTCATCCTTCTCAGCGCGAAATAGCAATTGATTTAATGTATATGGTTCCTTGGATTTATCTGATCCGATTCTGACAAACGATAATGACCTTTCTTTTGTAGTCAACACAAATTTCCTAGATTTATGCGATACAAACGTTTATGTGAATAACTTCGTTTAAAACATATTATGGCACATTTATCCTTAAATCTAAATTTAAACTTAAACTTGTAATGAAATATTCAACTAACAAGTAAGTTACTGGTCTAACAATTGCTAATTAATAAAATCAAGTAAGAGAAAATGTAAATGATTCACAAAAATTGATCATCCAAGTATGCAAGGGCAATTGGAATTTATTAGGAGAATATGGAATATAACGTTGTAAAATATCTCAAATATTATTCCTCAAAATAACTAAATTTTAAAGGAAATCTGTAAATTGATCTTCCAACTTTTCTTTACGATATTATATACAGTATAAGTAGATGTAGAATGATTCTTCAAGTTTTTCCTTTTCCAAATAAGGACTTCAATTCGTTATGCAATGATATTAATGTAGGTTGTATAAAGTTGTAGTACATTATTGATTCAATCTGTAAAAGATTCGATATAGACAAGCCTTATAGACTTCTTAAAAAGAAGACGAAAAATAGAAGATAGTTATATGGTCTAGTAGCACATATCCAGTTTGACCCAGATATATACAGACTTCAGTAAGATTTATTTTTTATATCCCTGAAGAAAATGATCTAAAGAAATAAACCCAACAATATATAAGGAATATGTGATACTATATGTTTCCCTTTAAAATAAATAGCAAATATTTTTAGTTTAAGTACAAATGAGATTTATATTCATAGCGATCTTAATAGCCATCACAGAAATAATCTTCACAATTTTGTGAGAGAGAGTTGATCTTATCTTATAGAAAGAGTTGAGATGAAGCCATCTTTTTTTGTTTGTATTCGCTTATTGAAAGGGTAATCAAAGTGTGTCAGACCCTTAGATATTCCACCCTCTACTTATCTTATCTCTCTTATTTATATTCTTATTTTCATTTGCGAATATCACCTGATTAGTGAACAGTTAGCCCTGTATTTTGAATTTCAGATTTATTGTTTTGAAAATTAATTTATATTGTTGAGGAACCAATTGTCATTTTATTTATTTCTCCATATTTTCATACTCTAAGTCTCATGAATGATCTTGCACATCTTACAATGCTTTTGTTTTTGTATTTTCATAAGTTTTTCTGGAATTTGCTGGCGTCAGTCTAATACTCTCTGTTTCTGTCTCCCTTATAAGGCCTATATGACCTACGTAGATGCGTAAGAATTGAAAATTTAGTAATAAGCAAGCAAGCGAACGATCAAGACGTGTTCTAGCAGTGGCAGACACAGTTCAGTATAGTTACAGTAAAAATAAAGTTAAGTTCTTATGAGATATTAAACACAGTGGTTTATTCATCATTATATAAATATATTTTCATGTATTCAGCTAACTTATCTACATTTTTTTGGCTTAGATCTAAGTTAAGTGCTATGTATATACTTTCAAGTAGTAGAAAATCTTAGAGTCCTTAAATTGTCATTGATTAGAAAATACAATAAACACATATGTATGTAAGATATGTTTAAATGTTTTAAATAGTCTGCGAGGCAAAATGGATTCAATATCTTTAAAAAAATTTGTATTAGCCCTAATACTAAGATACTAAGAATATTCTTATTACAATCATATTTTAGTTAATTTTCTCAGTTTAACGATTTCTTTTTTTTTTTTTTTTTGATAAGAGTTTCAAAATTAGTTCTACAATTAGGTATCCTTTTGAGATAGGATAATCCAATAAGGTAAATTGCTTTGCGGAATAATTGAATTTAATTGAAATGAACACTACAAATCCACATACATATAGACCAAGCCAAAATTCTTGGCCTTCATTTGGCATGTAAACGTGATTATGAATATGTAAAACTCATTTGGCTTAAGTAGCTACCAAGCAATGCCAATGTACAAATACATATATTTCTTGAGTGGTAATTTATGAAATTTCTCTCAACTATTTGTGTTTTTCTATGACAAGCAAAGTGTTTTTGTATGCAAACATCTAGTTGAAACTGCTACAGCATTCAAGTCTGCGGCGGGGTCTATGGCTGGAGCTGGAGCACAAGAAGTAGGGCAAGACGATTCGGTCCAGTCCGGCAATTTGGCTATGGGAATGGGAATGGGCCTTGCCTTTGGGTTTAAGCCTCTGGGTTTTAGTTGGATACAAAAATGTATGTGTGTATGTGTTTGTGTGTGTGTATGTAAATAAGACCGCAGTACAGAGTGGAATACAATAACTTTACGCATTTGCTCTCTTTCTGCAAAAATCGATAGAAGTGACACACACACACAAACTGGACCCGGGAACCAATGCGGACCGGGGCTCGGACTCGGACTCGAACTCATACTCGCACACGGACACGGATACGGACGGATACGGACACGAAATGAAACTTAGATAACATCATTGGCGACAATGGGTACAAAAATGTTAATGATATTTCTCAGGGCTTTGAACTCTGCATTCTAGCAACAATGACCCAAAAACAACAACATCAACAACAGCAAAAAGTGTAAAAACAAACGCTATTCGAATCCGCAGTGTAACAGCAATAACAACAACAACAACAACCAACTACTCTCCATTTGTCTTCTTTGCACTTTGACTGACTGAAGCCGCCGCATCAGCAGGACATAGAAACAGGACAACATGAAAGGGGGACATGAAGATGGGCTAAAAACTCGTAGAATGGATGGTTGGGCGGTTATGGGTGGCAGGTCCAGATCCCATCAGCCTTTAGTTCCGAGGATACCGAGGAGGCCGAAATACAAAAACTACGTCAAATGGATATTTGCCAAGCAAAATGCTTTTGATGCTCTTGCCGGAGTTACATATAGAAATCGATATTTCCTTTATTGAAAAGCAGAGTGTATACATATATGTATGTATATGCATTTGTTTTGCCCAATTCATTTTGCTGTCGAGTTACGTATTCTCCCCGCACCTCCTTCACACTCTTTTGGCATTCATTCAGAAAACTCTCTCTCTCTCTCTCTATCTATCTTTCTTATGTTGTAATGCGTATAATGAGAATGGTAATCAGAATCAAATCGAATATGCCAAGCCATGTACGTCTGTTTGTTTGTATCTAGAAACATGCCAAAATAGTTATCTAACTCATGAATCTAATGGATCGATATGGTTTAAAACTACATATAGCTAACCCCAATAATTGGTTGATTCTTTCAGTGGTAACCAAATGACTAGCTGGGGGTATGGATGGCCCCCAACTTCATTGTCCAGCAAACCGCAGCAAAGCGTCCAGTCAATGCATTCCAAGTGACCCAAAATAATATTTAAAAAGAGAAAGAGAGATAAAAGAAAAGCACAGCTTACTTTAGCAATAATGTGGAACACAGTTGCTAGCGGGATAGCAGCATACTATATGATGATATATATATTTTTTTTTGTTCTTTCTGGGCGATTGCGATAAGCGCCAAACATTGAAAAACAACCAAGGCCCGCGACCTCTTTATCACGAATTGCTGCGGTTTATTGCACAATGCAACCAAACGACAAACTGTCTATCTGTCTGCCTGTCAGTCAGTCTGTCTGTTAGTCTGCCCACCATCATTTCTGCCACCCAGCGAAACAATGAGCCGAAGCACCGCATTCGCTGGATAATGATGATGATGGTGATGATGACGATGTTGATGGGACGATGGGGCAATGGAGCAATGGATGAGGTCTCTGAGCATTGTGAGCATTCTGATTGTCCAACCATTTATTTGGGCTGGGGGTTCGAAAAGCTGGATAGTAGATGAATATATGGATACATTCATATATGTATGCATGGAGGACGCTTTGGTGTTCGCCACATTCAGTTATCGTGTGTTACGGTGCGGTTGTCGCACCGTCGGCCGCTGTCATTGACAATGCGGTTTAGCCTTGCTCGAGCACACGGCAATCAAATCGTGCCGCTTCCGAGGTGCAAATTGACCAGACATTGGTCTTATTTGTAGACATGGGAAGTATTGCTCATTACATTTGTCAACATGGTTAGATTGATCCCAGTCCAACGTAGAATATAGTCTAGAAGAAAGTCAAGCTTCCTTTCTTAATGCAGGGCATTGGAAATTTAGAGACTTAACATTGCAACTAAACCGTCCAGCATAGTTTTAGCTAACTACTTTGCTCATACTTGGCAATGAATTCTCATTGTCATAATCAACCCTCTTTCAGAGGGCAATCGCTTGTTACGGGTGACCGCAGTTGCACTACAAATTAATATTAATTATTTAAGCGGTTTCGTCTTTTGTAATTACATTTTCTTGCTTACAATTTCGCTGTGTCCGCTCTAATCACGGTCCTTGGCTAATTAGTGTAAATTGGCGAGCATCAGTGACGCTGCAAAAGGGCAGCGGGAATAGCTTTTCAAAGAGATTTTGGGTCCAACTGATAACCAAGTGATTTTTAACTTGTACCTGGTTCACCAGTTGAATCAGGCGGCGGCAGTGGCTCAGTTGTGTGTGTGCTGTATTCGAATATTTCAAAAGAACCAAAAGAAGATCAACCGGTTTTAATTCTCGAAATCATGCATATTGTTTAAAAAGTAAAAATCATTGAACAAAAACTTTCTGACACAGTGTTGAATTGTGTGAGTACAATTAAGTATTATGCAATTCAATTGTAGGAAATATGAATAATTCTATACAAGATCAGGCTATGGGATAATAGCCATTTCATTTAATTAGTTGGATTTCATGGAACTTCCTTGGAAACTACAATCTTTTGATCAATCAATTGATTAATATAATATTTGATTCAGTTCGATTCTAAAATATATTGTAGTTAAAACAAATGCTAATCTTGCCTGATTTTATAATTTGGTAAATAAATCCCCTGCAAAGGGTAAATTTAGTCAGTATATTCTTTTCTCCTTCTATTCAAAGTAGTCTCCTAGTATTTTACATTTTGGTATGAAAATTTATGTTCCGAACATATAGAACAAATATACCATATAAAACATATAGAACATAAAAACAGAAGAACATAAGAACATATCGAGCATATAAAATCTGGAAAACAAAGTAAATAAACAGAACATATGTATACAATAACAAAACATTTGGGAATCGGTAAAAATTGCTTTTGAGCGGTGTAAAAGTGAGATAGCTATATAGCTGAATGGTTTGGTCCTGTGATTGTGTCTGAGTGTGTGTGGCTATGAAGATAAGTTTGTTTTTAAGACCTAGCAAATTAAAAAGAGAGAGAGAGTTTGAGAGGGGGACCTTTTCATAGTATTGAGATACAGAATGGATATTTACAATGTTCTACACACACATAATAGTAAAAGTCAACTTTTTCATGCAAATGACTAATAAACAAATGTTTCTTCTCTCTATTTGCAGCTTAACATCATTCGATCAACGCATTTATCAATTTCAAACAAAACGTGCATTGTGCATATTGAATCGGACAAACCAACAAATATTGTTACCGAATTGAACTAACCGCGATTGCAATCGTCTATGCAATATTTGCTAATAGTAAAAAAGTGTTAACAAAAGTTTACTACAATATTACGGCATACAGAGTAATCCCGTGTTTGCCTTTGTGATTTGCTGCTGCTTTTTTTCTTTTTTTATTGTACACATGCTTTTTGTTTTGTTTTATTGAGTGAAACAAGTGAACCATACGACAGACACTGGTCAGTTAGTCAGTGAGTCAATCAATCGGTGAATGAATAAGCCAGTGTAAGAGCAATATAGGGAAAGCCAGAAAGAAGAGGATAGAATGCTTTGTGAAACGTGAAATGAAGCCACATAGCAAGTTTAACCTTTCCGCCTACAGCAGTCTCGTCTCACTGGTCAGCCACGTCCGCCTGCCACTGCCATTCAACATTGCCTGAGGACAGAGAAGTCTGAGAGTTACGGACACGGGGGCATCACAACACAAATGGCCGTGAAGCAGACAAAGCTACAGAAACAAATACAACAAATAAAACTTCACAATAAAAACAGTAAGAGCATATGGTAATCTGAGAGAATCTTCAGCTTCGACTGCATGAGTGGACAACCGGCGAGTGTAAGATAAAGATTCACCCGACTGGACTGGACTGGACTGGACTGGACTGGATTAAACTGGGCTGGCTAGGAGAGAAAAAGACAAATCGTCATCGTACTAAAAGCCCACATCATTTCAACTGCCGTCATGTGCATTACAATCGCATATCTCATCCTGATGGTAGCCCAGCTGAGCACCTTGGTCCACTCCGCTGGCGGTAAGTAATCGACTTAATCTTAAAGTTATCCTATTAGATGTAAATAGAAGTAGAACACCATTTAAAGGCTCCAATAGGGCACAATCTGACATTGGTAGCGTTTTAGAATTCCTACGCTTTACCGTCGCATACGAAACTCGGCAAAGCGTTTGGATTCTGAAACATTATCTTTGCACATATCAACATTGACTGATATTTATGTGAGGTATCAAATTCTCTAATACAATATCAAAGAAGCTAACTTCGGCTTTGCCGCCATCATTCCATAAGCAAAGCACGGCATAGACATACAGTTTACATGTGTGTGTATGCATATGCTCTGTTGATTTGAGCAATAACATGGTAGGCAGCAAGCAGCGCTGCGGGCAACGCTTGAGCCGACTTATATTGACTGTAACTTGTGTCCTATTTTTATCCGATTAGATTCAAATTTTGGGATCTGAGGTTTTATTTCCAATACTATCATATTAGTTAATTTCATAGGGATACTCCAATTTCTTCACCTTCTTAGTGGTCCGATCCTGACTTTCATACTTTATCTTACCCGGGTTCTAAGTAGCTCAAAAATCATGTTTCATCTCAATAGCGCTTAAGATGGAGTAGAAAAACGCATATGCACCGACGGTCGGACGGACGGACGGACAGACTGCCATGGCTATATCGACTCAGCTTCTCATGCTGATCAAGAATATACATATATACTTTGTGGGGTCGAAAACGTCTGCTTCTATAAGTGACCAATTTTATAATACCGTCTGCAGGGGTATAAAAAGGCTTCCAAAAACTTTTAGGGGTTCTTTATTACGTATATTAAAGTCCCCATAACGTATGTATGGAAAAGAATGAAGGAACCATTCCGGGTCGCATTAGGTATATAAATGTATATTCGTGTTAAGCATCACTAGTACAGTTGATGTATAGCTATAGGTCGTATCTGAGTCCGTTTGAAGACGGGAAAAATTGATAAATTATTTCAAATCATTTTTTCGATTTAATATAAATTCGTGCCATTTTCAATCTGAACTTTGTTTTACAACTTTTGACAAACTAAAATCTGTTATTATATATTTATGTTATACATCTATGTATACATATGTATATATGTATGTATGTATACCTGAAAGGCCGGTTAAATTGTAGTTTCAGAATTTCTCCAAGTAAAACTGTTTATCATAAGGAATTCTGTTTTAAACCAAAAACTACATGTGTTTCTATATACATATATTTATATTTTTTGTATTACAATTTTTTAATTAACTATTCAAGCCCAGAGGTTGGATATTCTTTTAAATTGAAAAAGCTTAACTAAGTTAGTCTACTTGTTTTTACATTATGTGCCTTATTTAGTAGTTCGTTTAATTATGTTGAATTAAATAGGTTTTCAGATACGATTAGGATATTCCTAAAGAATTTTCTTAGCAAACAAATCGATAGAAGCTGAGATTTATTTTTGTATATCTTACATTGAGATCATTTAAGAAGATTAAAATAGTTCATAAGTGTACAAGTTTTTACAGATTCGTAACCTTAAATGTTGATGATTTTTAAGAATTATTGAAGAATTTTGCATTTCTTACATTTATTGTGTAAATGTGTATCTAAAAATTAGATTGGATCGAGTCATCATATATGTTTGCATTATAAAAATGTGATTTTAGCTTAATGACTTTGATTATTTTCCAAGCAATGCTGAAAATGCAGAACCTATTTGTTAGTTTAATTATTTCCCTTTAAGTTTTAATCAAAAAAAGTAGTTTCTCTCTTTAATAATAACCAAACTAGGTAAACAATAAATTCAGAAAGTCAAAATCTATAAAATTTGCCACTCAAGTACAGATTTATGTATTTTACATAACTCATATAGGAGAAATTTAACTTTAAGTTAAAACATTTCCTTTCGTTTTGACGGCCACTTTGAAGTGTGAAAAGAATAACTCAAAAATTTGAAAGGTTATTTAACTTTTTTACACTAATGATGTAATCAGATCAATTTGTTTTTGGATTTAACTATTACAATGTTATAGAAATTGAATTTAAAGACCTTTTAAAGAAGAATCAAATAGGTGCATTACGTTCCAAATTGCTTACTTAATTGATGTGTTATCAAGTTTAATCTTGGTACATATGGCTAAAATTTTTAATTTAGAAACTACAAAAAAATATGGAATATTTCTGGCGCCGCCTACGCTTATCACCCATATAAGAACACATTGCGTATACGTAATTAAAAAGAACACTATCAAGTTAATGGTACGGCCAAAGCGCGATAAAACCTTATTAGCAGACATTTCTATAGAATTTAGTTTAGCATGAGCCAAATTAGTTATGGTCTACACAAAACGAATACCTTTAACAGTCATTTGGGTTTTAAGATCTTACATAGCTTGGCCTTTAATATTTATATTTTACATTTACTTATAGTGCATGGGTTAGAAAACTAGAAGCGACCAAAGTAAACTGCTGATAAAACAGCTGACATTTAATCTTGATACAAATTTTACAAAAGAACTTGTGTAGCATAACTAACATTCAAGAAAATCACAAGACAATGGAAAATCATATTCCGAAACTGTTGGCATTTTTTATTATTGGTTATAATTTTGTTATCGATTAAACAATATGACCCAAGAGTCATTAAATAATGAAACATCACCCATCTGAATAGATTATCCTTTGGTGGACATTTAATTTCTATATATACTTTAATATTGATTTCCTCTTTTTACAGAAGCTGATTACACACTTGATGATTCATTTTGGAATGAAGAAAGTCCCGTCGGTAAGTTTTCAACCGCAAAAGCAAACATAATACATGCAACAAGACAGAAAGTTAACGGAAATTGCATTTACTTTTTAATAACCATAAGTGCACTTACTTGATTCAGTGGACCAAAGGTCCTTTCACACAATTCACTTCGAATTATTCGATTAATTTTCAATTTGTAAATAATAATGAGATGCTTTTGCATTTGGAATGAAACTAGCTAAAGAAAACATTATTGGCGAGTCCCGGCAAAACATTCTATTACCAGTCTTCATTTATGTTTTTCGGCTCTCTGAGTGTTAGGACTAGTCCTTACCAAATTTATTCACAATAATTAATCTTCTTGAACGGAATAGGGGAGACAGCATGGAAATATTGAGGGTGGCTTATCAGTTTAATGATACTGAGACATCAGGTGTAGGCTGTATATATGTACATGCGAATAAATTATTATTGATGAGCAAAAACCCGCCAGTTGACAAGCATAATTATTTCGCTAAGTGTAACCGTTTTTCGTTCCCATCATCTGTCTTAAAAAGCAAAGTCCATAAATCTTGCACTAGCATAAAGGTGGGGAACAGTTGTTTTAATAAAATTTAGTAGACTGCCTAATATTAAACATTTGTATTCTCACTAAGAGTGTCTTATTGGATCAACCTATATGTTATACTGATTCTATTCGACCAATACACAAACTTTACTTGCCTAACTCTCATCCTAAATGGAAGAAAAGCTATTTTAATTTAGTTTCTCATAATAATTAGGCATATCTATGCTTACATACATATACATATGTTTGTATGTATGTAGAATAGAAACGCCTTAGACTCTGCGTATCAAAGCAAAAGATTCTGTTGCATGCTTTTCGGCGCTGCCTTTCGTATGGAATGGCAAAAATTAAAACAAGCTTAGATCAGTTGATTATTAAAATTGGTTTGATTGTTGCCAATTTATCATTTCTATAGATATTGCTTGTTTTCATCGGCTATAGTTAAAGTTATTAGTTAAAGTTTTTTATACCCTTGCAAAAAGGATATATTAATTTTGGTCAGAAGTGTGCAACGCATAGAAGGAAGCATCTCCGACCATATAAAGTATATATATTCTTGACGAGACGAGACGAGTTCAAATAGCCATGTCCGTCTGTACGTCCGTCCGTCTGGATCAACGCGAACTCCTCCTAGGAGGAAATTTAATATTAGTCAGTCTATTACACCTATAAACAACTGTGCCAAATTTAATCAAGATCGGATGATTATATTATATACCTCCCATAGAAACGATCGGTCGAAAACAGTGACTTTAATCAAAAACTTCGTTATTTCCTATGTTAAGTTTGTGGGCCGTTCTTTCGCAAACATAGCTCTTTGTAGATAAAACGTTTTTCCACTTCGACGGCTATAAGCAAGGAAAGAGTACCAAACAACTTGCAAGGGTATACAAACTTCGGCGCGGTTGAAGTTAGCCCCGGCCCTCTAGTTATTCTAGACTTTTCTTGACATTACGAATTTTTACTAGATAGACATGTATTTAAGAATTGTTGTATTTGTGCTTTTCCTTTTGTTTATTAACCGGGAACTAAATTCATAAATTAGTTCTATTCTGTTCTTGATCAGCATCAACAATCGAGTCCATCATGCTATCTCTACAGCAAATACTCTGGCATAGAGGACTTTACATTTTTTTAACATAATAGGTTATTCAAAAGGCTGAGAGCTTGGACTGCTCAATCAAAGCATAATGAAAATAATATAAAAACCAGAGAGCCTGGGCTAACTTCGACCGCGCCAAAGTTTGTATACCCTTGCAACTTTTTTGGTAACTCTTCCCTTGCCTTAGCCATCAAAGTGGAAAAACGTTTTATCCAGAAAGGCTAATGTTTGCGAAATAACGGCCCACAAGCTTAGCATAGGAAATAACGAAGTTTTTAATCAAAGTCACTGGATCTGAGATATACAACCCCTGCAGTACATACAAGCCTACGTGCAAAATTTTAACTCTGTAGCTCTAACGGTCTAGGAGGAGTTCGCGTTGATCCAGACGGACGGACGGAAGGACATGGCTATTTGAACTCGTCTCGTCGTGCTGGCTATTCTTTGTATGGTCGGAGATGCTTTCTACTATGCGTTGCACACTTCTGACCAAAATTAATATACCCTTTTTGCAAGGGTATAATGAAATGTCCCTGATTGTGAGACCTAAGACTTATTCCTTTTCTATATTAAAAGCTAGTTATTGAGAAATCCAAATTAGGCTACATTAAAAATAATTGATTTTAAAGTTTGGCATTCTAGTGTGATGTCGTTCCTCAGTAGAAGGCCAGAAATGTTATGTTAAATAGCTGATTCTATCTATTTTGTGGTAGACATTCTTACAAACTGAAGTCAATTATCTATGCAGTAGATGCTTATTATAAAGATTCATTGCTTCTAAGGATACATGCACACAGGTTTGGTTGGTTGTTGTTAATAGTTACGATTAGTCGCATGTTATCAGCTGATGCCTTGACCCATCAGTTCTCACCAAATAACCAATTTCTTTGATTGTAGTTCCACCTACAATTAGTTTAATGTTTGTCATCTTTGACAAAAATATTAAAAAAAGAAACTTCTCTAAGTTTTAAAGTTAATAAAGAAATTACAAAAATGAAACAAACTAAGCCGACAATTATATAAAAAGAAAAAAAAAATCATATAAATTAATTGCATTTGTTTTCTTTGTTTGTCTCTATGCAGGTGAAGTGGAACGGTTACTCAAAGAGTACAGACAAAATCAAGAGCTGGTGCGTCGAATCGGTGGTCATTACTATCAGATCATATACCCAGTACAGCTGCGTCATCACGAAAAGATGGGCATCTCGACGCGCGAAGTCAGTCCTCCAAAGGTACGCAAACGTTTACATAAGCGAAACACAAAAATGTAGATATTCATGATATGGTATGTTCATCCTTAATTTCACACTCATTAATTCTGTTTGTGTTTCCTTTTTGTTTATTATCTATGATGACATTTCATCTACAATACATAGACAAGTGAAACGTTAGTTTGCTAGAAAGTTTAATTCACTGAATCACCGACCAAAACTGAAACCGCTTTAGTCAAAATTCATAAGTTTAATTGTATTTAATTTGGCAACAGTTACGATTCAAATGAATTTCAATTTTTCCATTTTCCTTGTCTCGAATTAAACTTAATTAAATAATAGTCCGATCGAAATGACATATCGACCTCAATTGGATTCAAAAAGTAAACATCTTTTTATCACTGTTAAACATAGACTAACCTGATTAAATTGACTAAGAACTCTTTGAAGACTTCAAATTTATACTTAACGTTTTGTAATCTCAATAATTGTCTAATGTTTTTTTAATTCCTTTTTTGCAGCCTGGACAACGTCCTCGTCCACATGATGATAGCGGCTTTAGCAGGGGCAGGACAAAGGTATGTACACATATTGACCAAAAAATTAACAGAATTTACACCAATTTAGCAACTACTTGATTTAAATCGTTTTGTAAAATAAAACCCTCAAATTTAGCACTTCATAGGTGCTAAAATCAATTTAGTATTTCTCCTACCTCATGCCACAGGCATAAAACATTCAATAGGCTCATTTGCAACTTAAAACCAAAATGTAGATACATACATATATTAGAAAATGTACACAATTTTATTTAATTTCGATGTCAATCGATTGCGTAATTGATTGAATTTGAAAAATGATTTTGGCGGAATTTGAAATGCATAGTGGTTAATCACATTAAAAGTTGTTATCGCCCCAAACGGACAGTTCGGTTCTGGCTAACGAGCCCTAAGAAGGGGCCAGGGGACAACAAAGTCAATTACCTTGATTAAATTTCTTTGCAAGCACCCAAAAGCAGACTCATTAGGGTGAGGGGATTAGTAGGACATTTGGTCCCATAAGGAGCGAAAAAAAAAAAAAAAACAAAAATCTCAAGTCCTTGAATCAGACTAAAGCAAAACGATGCTGTGCAGCTTCTGCCCAAATTACTCATTATGTAAGACTAGGACAACGCCAAATGCCATGCAAAGTTAATAAATTTGATCATGAAATCTAAAATAAAAGTAAATTTGGCATTCGCTTAAAGATTAAGTGCAGTCAGTTGACCAACAAATTATGCCAATATTGAACACGCATACCTTTACGTTCAAATAAGAGATGAGTTACATTTTGACCACAAATTTGTATTAGTTTTTGTGAATTATTAATATACAACGAATTGTCATAATGTTAATAAAATGAATCTGAGAGAACTTACAAAATTCTTTATCATATCTTATGATTTTCTATGAATTCATATTATTACTTACTCATTAGATTTAGTTTTTCATTAGAATGAATTTCATTGTTACAAGTTGATTCACAGTTGACAAGTTGATTCACAGTTAAGAATTTTGAATTCAAATTTTTATTCAAAAATAGTCAAAGTCAATTAATTTACAATGCCTCTCTAAATAATTTTCATCCTATATATTGTATATATATTATATATAAATTACTTTCAAAACTATGCAAAGTTGGTGATGGTCAATAGTTCTTTTTTAAAGAAATTACTTATGATGATTAAACGCAGCAGCTATTGTGTAAGATTTTTAGTAATGCCATTATAGAGTCTTAGGTAACTAACATAAAATACAAAATTAGAATTAGAAATGCTTTTTATATTCAGAAATAAGCGAAAATATATACATGTGGCTTCTAAAACTAACGCTTAATCAATTTAGATTTCTATGTGATGAGGTCGAAACTTGATTAGATATTTGTAATTATATTTTTATTGAATGCAAATAGTTTAAATGATAATCTAAACCATTTATTTTTCTTATTTTACTTTCAGAAGCACTTTCATCGCACGTCGCTGCTAATTAAAGCTTTCAATCACAAATTTCGTTTGGATCTAGAGTTAAACTCGTAAGTATTTGTACAAATGAAAAATCGAAACCAGAGAACTACAAACGATTTGATTTTGATAGTTTCCTAAGATTACTGATATGTAGTTCTAGATCTGTCAAATTAATGACAAAAATTGGAAGTCTATGCAGCTATAACTTGTATACATAGTTTTGATATTAAATGCGTGTAAACTTATGTATTAATAATTTTTATTGTTTTATTTTTTACTTTCGCTCACAGCCAACTTCTTTCACCCAATATTCAGCAGAAACATTATCATGTTGGAGGATATCTAGTGGATGGCAACAGACATGTAAGTAATAAATATTAGCAAAGGAATATCAAAGTCAACAATTATGACCCACAAATGTAAAATGAATGAAATGAAGTTCGTTGTGCATTTCCCTCATACAAATATTTGTTGGAAAAAAACTGGTTATTATTATTTTTGCCGTTGAGTGAACAACAAAAAAGAAAAAAAACTTGAATAAAAATGAAATTATTGAACAATATGCTTTATGCTTTATGTTTTATTCAAACTTAATTATAACAAAATATCACTCATACGACATGTAATTCAGTTAACTTTGTAGGATTCAATTTATTTGATTTCAAATGAAAAGTTATTTACATTTTTGTTTGGCAAATATGTAAATATTTTGTTCAATGCATGAAAAATGTTGTCGGATTTTGTTAACTTCAAATGAAAAATTCATAGAATACTTTTGAGGGCACATATGGGTAAATTTGTTTTTAATATTAGTTAATTTTACATTGCACGAATATGAATCTATTTATCATTGTTGGTTGTTTCTTTCTTTTTGTTTGTTGCCTATTTTTATTAGGATATTGAGCACTGCTACTATCATGGAACCGTAAAGGATTATCCAGGAGCTAGTGCAGCTTTTCATACCTGCAATGGCGTCAGCGGAGTGATACACATTGGCAACGAAACATTTGTCATTCATCCGTTTTACGGGGGTGATCTATCGGTTAGTATATATAATTATTTTTCACCGTCTTCACAAAAGCAAATATTTATATGCATACATATGATGGTATATATAAATTTTCATTATGCAGAAACATCCGCATGTTATTTTCGAGGCACGCACCAAAGCGAACAAAGGATGTGCCAACTCGGGCAACCTGGATTCGTGGCGTTTGTCGCGTCGCACTAAGCATCTGATGCCATCGGTGGGCGTGCCTGCTGGTGTCGTTGATGAGATTCATCAAAACGGCGCTGGACGCTATAAGCGAGATGTTCGCGAGGCCACAAAATACATTGAAACGGCCATCATAGTGGACAAGGCCATGTTTGATAAGCGCAATGGTAGTACGCGAGCGGAGGTAATCCATGATGCCATACAAGTGGCTAATATTGCAGATCTGGTAAGTAGTGTATATATATATATATATATATATACATAGTCATGCAATTAAAGTCTTCTCCCCGATTCTCTCTCACCCGTTTAGTACTTTCGCACATTAAACACTCGCGTCTCTGTCGTGTACATTGAGACATGGGGCAAAAACCAGGCCGTTATCGATGGCAGCAAGGACATAGGCAAGGCTATATCTAACTTCAATGACTACACCTCAAGGAATCTTTTTCAAATTGAACGTGATACCACACAATTACTAACGTAAGTTATTTCCGTTTTGTCGAATCGTAAGAAATGCTTACTACAAACATTTCAAACAGGGGTGAAACTTTCGCCGGCGGTGAAGCTGGCATGGCTGTGCCTGAGACTGTCTGTACTCCGCGTGCTGTTGGCATCAGTGTGGATGTTAATGTGTATGAGCCGCATCTTTTAGCGGGCACCATGGCCCATATGATTGGTCACAATATCGGCATGGGCCACGATGATGGACGTAAGTACTACAAAATATCTTATCATCTAATGTCTGATGCCCATCTTTGCATGACTTGTAGGCGAGGAATGCTTTTGCCGAGACTGGCATGGTTGCATTATGGCCCAGTCAATTGTTGGCCAAGAGAATGTGCAGCCATACAAGTTCTCAGAATGCAGTAAAAAGGATTACATTGACGCCCTCCGCACAGGTCATGGCCTGTGTTTGCTCAACAAACCGAATGAAGTGAGTTAATCTGTTTAAAGTTCAATTGCAGGACTAATTGATTATTTTCTCTAGATTGAGTTACGTAGAAATTGTGGCAACAAGGTAATCGAAGAGGATGAGGAATGCGATTGTGGCACTTTTGAGGAATGCGCATTGGATCCCTGCTGCGATGGCATCACTTGCAAACTGAAAAGCGAAGCCCAATGCGCAAGCGGTGCATGTTGTGACCAATGCCGAGTAAGATCTTGAATGCAAATGTCAATGGTGCTTGTCGTTTCAAATATTTCCTTTTCAGCTTCGTCCCAAGGATTATATATGCCGAGATTCACACAACGAATGCGACCTACCTGAGTATTGTGATGGTGAGATTGGGCAATGTCCCTCCGATGTATACAAAAAGAATGGCTCCCCCTGTGGTCTCAGCAAGGCAGGAATCTCTGGTTTGTAACACGTTTAAGCTGTCAAAGATAACTAATTATAGTATGATTTCTTCCATAGGCTATTGCTTCCAAGGTTATTGTCCCACGCTATCGCTGCAATGTGAGGCTATATGGGGCTATGGGGGTTCTGCCGCGGATCGGCAGTGTTACGAACAGTTCAATTCAAAGGGATCGATCAATGGTCATTGTGGTCGAGATGCCAGTGAGCATTACATCAAATGCGAGCCAGAGTAAGACCACTCAGATTTCTTGCTTAATCTGTGCCTAAAAAATTAAAATTTCAATTCACTTCAGGAACGTCCAATGTGGTACACTTCAATGCAAAGAGGGGGAACGACAGCCAGTTAATGATGGTATAGATCAGCTTTATTCTCGCACCATCATATCGATTAAGGGCCAGGAATACGAATGCAAGTGGGTATCATTGATTTTTCATTGTGAGAGAGGTAGAGTAAAGCTTGCTGACCTTACAAAATGCATTTACAGGGCAACCAGCGGCCAAGTGGGCTCTAATAGTTATCCAGAACATGGCCTGGTTAAGGATGGTACGCCATGTGGTGATAATTTGATTTGCCTCAACCAAACTTGCGTCAGTCTTTTCCCGCATGTGGATCAAACCAAGTGCCCAACAAACAAACAGGGTCAAGAGTGCTCAGAACGCGGCGTAAGTTACAACAAAAAACAAAAAATAAACAAAAAAAGAAAGTGTCACCCAGCGCGCACTCATGAATATGTAGATGTAGCTGCTAATGGCACCTACCGGCACCTACATATGTACATATGTACATCTATACATATATGGCATACGCACACGCACACAATTATATATCACAACAACACATATTGCATATTACTCTTGCAGGTCTGCACGAATACGAATCGTTGTTTCTGCGACATGGGCTGGGGCGGTGCCGATTGCAGTTCTGTCGTACTGCTTACAACACCAATACCAACAGAGGCACTGCCAACTCCGGAGAATACAATCAAAATGGAAAAGAAGGAGACCCCATATGGTAAGAGACAAAGCTGTAGAGGTCAAGGTCAGCTGGTGCTTGGGCCTTGCCGCGCCTCGCCTTGCCTTGCCTTGCCATGCCATGACATGCCATGCCTTACATCTGTGCCGGCTAAGAGGCCCATTCTTCTTCCCAAAACGCTAACCAAAAACTTATCTCAGCTCAAATCGATCTTATCCAAGTCTAAGCTCAAACAGTATTTAACTAATAAGCCCCAACCAAGTGTAGTGAGCCAAAAAACCAAGTCAATGTTTGCCGCCACTGCAACGGCCACAACTCACAATTGATTGATTCGATTGCGATTATTCGATTTGTTACAATTTGGTTTTGATTTAATTGTATGACAATGGTAATCACGCCGTCACGCGGTTACTTCTAGGTACAATCAATTAAACCAATTGACGACCTGGGCCCCAGACAAAACCAAAAGCCAAATTCATCGCATAGCCATACTACAACTACAACTAGCCATTTAACACAACCATAATACAAAAACATAACATTATAAAACCACCAGCCCTTATTCACAAAATTTTCAAAGTTTATTGAATCAAAAAACAAAACAAAAATCATTTATTTAAATTTGTATACATATTAAGTATTCTGCATGCAGCTCACTATCGAGCAAAACATTTATCTGACGCAAATTAAGACAGTTTTCCAATTGGCTGGTCTCAATTCAAGTAAACTTAACAAAGATCACTTTAAAGCCCTGCATTCTTCGGTTAGGCATTAAAAAAATTTTCAAATTTTCTAGGGAAAAAAAAAAACACAATATCAAAATCATTTTATATAATAACTACTATATATTGAAAAAAAACCAAATTGAAGATGAAAAAACCAAAAAGATGCAATTCATTTGTGTTTAAATTGTGACAATTGACAATTAAATCGGAACCAACATTTGCAGGCACCTCTGACAAAAATAGGATCAGCACATTAACCATGGTCATCATTTTAACAGTTATCGTCAAATGTGTCTTCATTAGTTTTGCAACACTGGCCGTTTGCTACAGGTAGAGTACCACCCAAAAGCAAGTCCAAACAAAACATTTTTGATCCCACAAACCTCACACAGACACACACCCACACGCAAACACACACACACACATTTACCTAACTATTTTCTTTCTGCCCCCAAGCTCATCACACAAAATGTATGTATGTATGTGTGTATGTATGTACTCCAAATTGATAACAGAAAACTTATAACTGAAATACAGCCAAAGATGGTCTTCTATCTCTCTTCTAATATGTCTTACTTTATTTTATTGGCTGTTAGAATTTTGTATATTGATGCGTGGAAATATCAACAAATACGCATACATACATGCACACACATATACATTCCAATGATATTCTCAACTTTCAGCCAAATTTTCATTTGCATTCCCTTACATCTTCATCTGCGCTAAAATCGTTGCATACTTATCTGCGTAACGTATTTACGTACATAAATTTCTTCAATTTGCTCACTCAACTCTCCAAACTCCACTCTACTCTTCACTTTTCTACTTCTTCTCCTTCTCTATATCTTTCTCTATTGCTAACTGTAAAAAAAAACTCGTATTGTAGTACATACTATATACATACATACATAATTATGGAAGTGCTTTGTAATTTATTGCCATATTCTACTTACTTAATCAACTTATAAATTATTTTCATTATTTTCTCATTTTATGTTTAATTATTTATATTTTCACACACACACACACACACACACATGCACATATATAAAGTCAATCTGTCCGATTAGAAGTAATTTGATAGTCTTGAATATAATGTATTTCTGATCTCCACAAACAAAACGAATTCATTTTGTTTTATTAAGCAAAATAATTTGCATATTACAGAAATAGCTAAACGCCTTAATTCGCTTACCCAAAAGTATGCTATACATATTTCATAGCTAAACCGCGGACTCTGAGTTCCTTTAAACATGTATGCGATTTCTCTGGCATTACAAAATATTTCCAATTCGGCAAAATTTTGCTTCAAAATTGAAGATTTCTTCTAATTGGGAGACTTTTTTGTTCATTTTGGCTTTCAATGCTGAATAAAGTTTTTCGAAAGAATTTCTTACAACTCATTGGGACTCGTCTTTCTTTACTAAAAAAGGAGAACAAATATAGTCCTGACGAAAAACAGTCAATAAAACAACATTTCTAACATTTTTTGGTTATTATAGATCAAACATTGAATGATAAGAACAATTTTTTTGTCATTTTCATTATCTTTTTTTTAAAAAAAGCATTCAAAATTCATAAACAAAAATCATGTTTCTCCATTCAAATGCATAGCATTGTATTTGTGTGTGTGTGTACGTGTGTGTGTCTGTGTATTGAATATGAATATACTTTGATTATTTGAAATATTGTGCTTTCATTTGGATTTTAATTTATTTTTTGTTTTTCTGGTTTTCTGTAGCTATGCACGTATGTGTGTATGCCTATGAATCTTCTATATATAGATGCATATATACATATACATACATGTGTATATATGTATGTACATATTCATAAGCATATATGCAACATGCTGCATGTTTTGCAATGCGTATAAATATTCTGTGTGTGTACTTATGTATGTGTTTCCGTGTAGGCGCTGATCCGTGTGTTATCCTTGTGTTTTTTGGTTTATTTTCTTTTTTTTTGTTATTCTCTTATTGTTGTATGTGGCTAGGGCGTCAAAGTCAAAATCCAATTAAGTTGCATAAATCGAAACAAAACACAATGCATACAAATCACACAAAGAAGCTAAACGATGATATTTGCTTCTTAAATCTCATATACTGCATATAGAGAAAGAACATTCAACGAAACCAACATAAATGTATATGTCTTTTTGATTGGCAATTTCAAGTAAGAATCGGTGGGGCTTAATCTCAAAAAACAATTGTACATCTATTCCTTTAACCCCTTCCAACCCAAAATACTAAGTCACTTTATTAATATTCATGGCTACGATCAATCACACTCAAACACACACACACACAGACACACATACATACACAATCATGTCATTTTAAGCCACATTTAAAAACAAATTCAAACGAAAGTAAAACCTTTTTATATAAAGGAAAATCGTAAGAAGTTGGGTAAATTTTCTGCTTAGAACTACTTGGATTACCATTGTCATAGCCTGTGTGCTGCAAAAGTTAAAGGATGCAAAGCAAAGAAGCGAAAAAGGAAAAAAATTAAATACAAAAAAAAAAAACAAAGAAAAGAAAGCAAAAAATTGTGTTTCACACCTTTTTTTTGTAAGTCTGTGCAATTGTGAGAATCGTTTGACTTTGGCTGCACTGCACTGCGATGCGTTTATGAGGCCAGAGCCCTGGAGGGAACCCCAAATAAAAATAAATCAATCACAACAAAAGCACAAGAGGTCTTCCACAAAAACAAACCCCCCCCACCCCCCACCAAGTCACCTTTCTACCACAACAAGTACATACATCCATGTATGTATGTATGTATGTACATACTTACATACATACATGATGTACACTTAAACGCGGATGCCTTTTGCTTAATTGTGTATTGCTAAGCTACACATTGATTTGATTCTGTTCTGTTTCTCGTCCAATACGTACAAAAGTATGTTTGTTTTTGCTTGTCTTTTTTTTTCGGCCGATCCACAATCCAACTGTAATAATGACATCAACGCCGTTCAAAAACAAAAACAAAACAAAAATGCAACTCAATAAACTTGTATAACTTGTATAAATGCAAAACTAAAAAAAAAAAAACTAATCTACTCCGATCCGACGTGCCAAATTATCAATACACACAATGCGCTGCAACGTAAATCAACGTGAATATATATATCTATATATATATATATCTCTAATGTGTTTAAAAACTATGCTGGACCAACAAAAAAAAAAAAAAAAAACAAAATATATCTATATAATTATTGCAATTCCTCCTCCCAACCACCCACTCACATGTACACACACCCACACACACACACCAACTGAACTATATTTATACAAACATAAATACTTGAAATCGGAACAATATGGCAAAATATGTCTCGTATAGAGAACTACCACGGCTCAAATACAGTGTTCCTAGTCGGTGTTCTAATGTCAGTTGTAGGGTTCGTTTTTATAACATTCACATTGATGGCATTGTGCTACAGGTCAGTTGTAGTACATAGAAACTTCTCCCTGTGTCTGAGGTTAGTTGAAAAGAAGTAATGAAAAAGCCAGCTCTAAATACAAATACAAATTACAACCACAAAAAAAAAAAAAAAAACCAAAAAAAAAAAAACAAGAAAAAGAAAACAAACCTTTAAAAAAAATACAAACAGAAAAAAAAATCACAATTACAACAAACAAAAACAAAAACTGTAGCAAAATTCGAAAGAAAAAAAAAACAGCTGTAAATGTTCCTTTTCTTTCGTTTTCGCATTTTTGATCAATTTTCTTGAGAATAATGGTTTTTTGTCTATGTCGTAGCATTTAAAAACAAAAAAACATAAAATAGACGTCACAATATATATTTCTCTTATTTTATGTTCCGTATCATTTGATTTCCAAGAACATAACTAGAACCTTGAATCCTCCTGGCCCATAATCACACAAATACAATTAATATTTAAACAAATCCAAACACCAATCACATCCACACACACATGACTCACACACATACAAACTACATCTCACTTAAAATAGAGTCTTTCTGAAAACACAAACGTAGACTGTGTACATATATATGTATATGATATAACCCAAATCAATTGGCCAATATCTTGAATCGAGAAAACACAAGTTCTCTGAGGAACTGATTAGCCCTGTAAATAAATTTCATGCCTTGAAATGATAGTCAACTATGTTCCAATTTTGATACGATTCACAGTCAAATGGAAAATATTTTCAAAGGAAATATTCCTAATTACATTCACCTATGTACATACATATATAGAGTTTTATATAAACATCTTATTCAAATTTTGTGATATCGATGTGCCTTAAAAATTGCTAACTAACTTAATTGGAGTGAATATTGATCAAAATATATCGTATAATTGATCAGAAATCAGATCCAAGACACATCTGACTTATGATAGTTAAACCAATATGTTTGATTTGAAATCAAATCTGCGACTTAATTGCTAAATCTAAGACCAATTGAACCTCTAAAGAAAGACTTCAATATGTTTGATCAAAATTGGTCTAACCAAATCATCAACTTTTGAAACATCTCAAATATCTAAAATGCACATCAAAAACACTTACTTAGTATACATGCATTTAGTACATATTATCGATTTAAACGCACTTACTATCGAGCTCTAATCTAATTAATCGATACTCACAGGCTCACTGTCACACTCAAAATATATATTCATATATATATATATATATATAAATATAGATAAATAGTTATTGGGTAAACAAATCGACATAACTAAAAAGCCCTGTACCCAGTTCTACTTCGAATCATTAGAAGCTTTGAACGGCGTTTACTTTTCAAACTCGTTATTTAAATGCTTTTTGGTTTTCAATTTTCAATACTTATGGTTTTCAAATATACTTCTATATTGGTTTTTTGGTTGATTTAAATATTTTGTTTAAGCTTGAGCGATTAAACAACACAAAGCACAGATGATTTGCATGAATAATCAAATAGTAGACCCGTCTGTCCGATTTAAACAAAATGACAAATTCTTACAAAACTTATCTAAAAATAAACACAGTGAAATCTCGCTAGAACGTACATATATGAGATGATACACAAATTGCTTCACTTTGGTTACATCAAAGTACTTTTTAGTTATTCCTTTTTTAAAGGACCTAAAGTGAAATTGGTCACAAAAATTGGTTCGTTGTAGCGAGATTTCACTACATATTTAATAGTATATTAAGCATTTAGAAACAACAACAAAAAAACCCTCTGGCATTCAATTCTCGTGTAGAATTAAAGACTGATAAAGTGTAAATTAAATTTTTTTTTTTTGTTTCGAATCAGAAGCATGCTCCAAAATGGGGAAAACGGGTACAGGGCGTGGGGGAACTTAGCGAAAAGAAAGTTCATTCTTACTACATCGAGGGCATTGAATGTTCATGGTTAATATATATACATACATATATATATTATATATATATACTACCTATATACTATATATATATTTATAAATCTAGTTTTGTTAAATTTTGTTTTCACTATCGTTTCGCTTACGTTTTGTTCTATGTTTGTTTTTTTTTTTTATATATATATATTTTTTTAATTTTATTTTTTCAAATACTTGGCGTCATTTTTACTATGTGTTAGTTAAATACTAATTAATTTTGTTGAAAAAACGAGTGGAAAAAGCATACAATTTGAACAAGACCCAAAGACCACGCAAAAGGATTGCCATTTGTGTATGTTGTCGTTGTCGTCAACGCGGCGGTGATCTTGTTGACGTTTTTCATTACTACTTTTGTTCAGTTTAGTCTTCCTACCCAAAAAGAAAAAAAACCAAAAAAAAAAACAAAATAATATTTAAAATAAGATAAATAATATAAATAAAAAACAAACAAACAAGTGCGCTAACCAACACAACCAACTATCCCCTGCCATAGAATAAACCAGAGCAATGCCACATCATCACGATACTATATAAAACAAAAAATGAAAACTTAAACTAGCAAGAAACAAAAAAAGATAAGATGAACATTCCACACATACCCATAGTAACCCTACAGTGCCTACCATAGTTATCAGTACACAGACTGTGTGTAATTCCCATCAATGCCCACACAAAAATGCTAACTTGCAGCCCAAAGCCAAGAGAAACTAGAAGTAATAATACGCATACATGCATTTGTAGGCTTCTGACATAAGTATGTATGCAGGTTGAGACTGTGTCCCATCCCCAAACCGATAAGGTGCAGAGATCGCCAGTTATCGATCTCTCTCTCTCGCTCTCTATCTAATATTGTGCTTAGGGCCCAACATAGACGAAACTGACTTTGAGTTATGGTGGTGCTTTCTGCTGAGTGAGCCCGCTGTGTTCCGAAATGCCAATAAGCCTGTTACAAAAAATAGTCTTAAAGACAATGCGAATACAATATACACACATAAAGCATTAAATATCAGCATTTATGTTTTGTTTGTGTATTATGGTATGTCAACCGATATCGATAACAGACAATGCCAATGATATACATACAATCCCCTTAAACACCCCGCCTCAAACCTCAAATCAACTAAAAAACACCTACGACGACAGCTGCGAATCGTTCTGTCCTTTTCTCCCGCTCTCAATATACTTCTATTTCTACTACACACACACACACACACACACATTTTAAAATACAGAGAGATCGGCATGAATAATTTGCTTACAAAGGATCGATTAATCGATGATCACCAATGATCGAGAAAAAATCGAGAAATGTCACTGAACACACCTGCCCAAAAGTATGCTATACATATTCAGGCATAGAAATTTCACCAATTTCTATGACATCCCCGATCAATTAAAATAAGCCAATCAGAAATACTAGTTATAATTTTATGTAAGAGATGTTATATACATGTTTATATAAGCCCTGGAATCTTTGGTGTTTGTAGGATGATATTAAAATCCTATCGAATATAGGAACTACATGTGTATATACAACTTATTGAATTGCATGATGAACTGGTGAACAGAGATTACAGGAAGTTTTGCACGTAAATTCCAAATCAAAACACTATATTTGCAGGTGTTGGGAAACTAAACCGTGGACCCTTTCGTGTAGTGAATGTTATTCCTGCCGATCTCAAAGTCTCACTCACTCACTCACCTGTTCCTCCTCTACCTGCTCCTCCTCTGATTCTTGCAAACTCTTTGCCATCATATGCTTCTCTGTAACCCATTCACCTTCAACTCGACTAACAATTCTTCAATTACATTCACAGCCAATCATGACTTATCATAAACATTCACAAGACAATTTTCTCCACTGCGCTTTTAAATTACACAATTTGATGTTGTATCATAAATGTCTGTATAAGAAAAGAAAAAAAAAACATAAAACCAATTTGGCTAGAACATCATATTCAAAAATTTTGTGTTTTTTGTTTTGTTATGCCTCTGTGTGTTATTTGCGAAAAATCCATACATACATTTATTCATATGTACTTTAAACATATTATACAAATTTTCTTGTTACTATGCAAAAATATTCATCATCTTTTTGTTAACTCATTCAAATTTCTCGCTCATTTTCATTGTTGAATGATTTATTGTGTTGAAAATGCATTGCCTTAATGACATTTAATACATTCGATTCTTATCCCACACACACGAACACACACACATACATGCCCATACTTCTATGTATTGGAGTGTAGGTATGTCTGTGTAATACAGAGATTTCTTCATTTTTGATTATTCCACACACACTTACACACACAAACACACACACACACACACACACACACATCCACACAATGTTTAATTTCCACTAATTGATGAAACCAAAAAAAAAATTGATTTTATTACAAACATTTTATTAATCCAAAAATCTCATCATAACCTTTCGTTTCCTGACAACAACATCAATATATTATATATATTTACATATATATATATCAAAAAACAAACCAAACCGTTTCAACAAAAAAAAACAACAACTACAACATCAACTACAAAAACAATATGAAAACTGCAACCAACTATCAAAATCGTTATCAAAATACTCAAAAAAATCGAAATACCAAAACAAAAACCGAAATCAAAAAATCCGATAAACGATATCTGAAAACTAAAAAATTGAATCGAACAACGTGATCATCCCTTTCTCTGCATATATATACATACACCTATATATATATATATATATATATATATATATATATGTATATCCACATACACACCCGCACATGCGAACATTGTGTGCATGTGGGTGTGTGTATATGTGTGGACCTGCTTATGCATCATACGCTCCGTATTCATATATATACCCATATCTATATACATCCATATTTATGGGTATATATGTCTATATGTCATCGTTCAACAACAAAACCAACCAACCAACCGACCAACCAACAAACCAAAAAAACCACCGCCACGCCCACGCCACGCCACGCCACAACCACAATCCACCATCAACCAATCAATCAACTAACCAACCAATCAATCAACCATGCCTGACCCCAAATGACAATCTACATTGAAATCGTAATGAATTTCTATATAATAAAATAAATAATAATTATAAATATGATAACTCCGTATATATATATATGAAATATGAATATATATATATACATATATATATATCATACACATGCCATTGTACGCTTTAAAACTTATAATGTCCTTGTGTGTGTGTGTGTGTATACGAAAAATCTGTAATCTAAACGCATATAAATCAAATCAAATATAAAATAAATTCGATACCGACACACCGATATCCCCCGATAACCCTCTGATGCTGATGCTCTGATGATGATGTTAATGCCGATATAGACGAAAGACTACTACACTTAAGTATGATCCGCCCTATTCGAAGAAACCGATAGCCAAGAGCTATACGACACCAACAGCACCCAATCATCATTCCGTTGAGGAAGTCTCACTGGATGGCTCCAGTAAATTGGTGTATGCCAATCAAGCAGGATTTAGGTAAGGATTTACGCAATTTATACTTAAATTTATATACATGTATCCAATGGTGTTTGTTTTCTCTTCCGTTTTCGCAGGGACAAGGGCATTCATGGGCGTCGCTATACGACAGGTGGTGAGGATGATCAGTCGCATGCAGGTTAATACATTATCCATTCAAAACCATATCATAAAAGCATGTTTTTTATGCTCACACACAGACACAGAGACAGAAGCACACATACAAAAACAGATACTACTTATTGAATGTAGAGCATATATAATGTATATTTATGTTATGTATATATAAATGATACACCACACACAGAACACACACACACTCACAGAAACACAAACATGGGCAGCACAATTTGAAATCAAGACCTACGTACACCCTATACCATTACATACCACAAGCCAAACCAAACCACATATAGTTTAGCATAGTAAGATTTCATCTTAGGCATCTTCTTTGCTTTCAAAATCATTGATTGAATTAGAAACTCCAAACTTCCGATTTGATACAATATATACATATACCCACAAAGCAGTTTATAAAATCTCTGAGCATATACGAATCTATTCCGATTCCTTTTTCTGCTTAAAATAGTTATAAATGAGCTCAGTTTCTAATCATTAATAAACCCTGTTAACAGATGAGAATTATTTCAGTTCTAACGCTGCTACGTAAAGCCAGTGGCGGATTAAGCCAGCGCAGGGCCTGCAATTCTGCAAGAACCCAAATCACTCATAACGTTCGGACCCAATCAGACAAAAAATTGGTCCCAAAGGATTCACAAAGTTATTGGTTTATTAGAACATTTTTGACAAATATTTAGTTCTGCAGACTATAATGGAGATAGAGAAATATTTATCTAACTTTATAATAAAGCAATGCATCTTTCAAAAACTTAACAAATTTGAATAAAAGGTTTATTGGAATATTTCAATGTTCTTTGGCATTTTTTGCTCTCGTTTGAAAAGATAAATTGAATATTTCACAAACAATCCAATTTGAAATTGAAAAGCATCAAAAGCAGATTTCTTTTTTTTTACAAATTTTTGTAATTTGATTGTCAGCTCAGACTGTAAACAACGAATCAACTTCAATGATCAATAATCTTTTGATAGTCCTGCTTTTTGGTTAGTCCGGCCCTGCGTAAACTTCAAGTCATTCACAAAATGTCATTTGAAAAACAAAATTGAAATTCATATTAGAATACTTTAAAGAGATTTGTACACGAGTTCATTTGCCACAAAACACTTACGAGTACAATTAGTACATACAAATTCATTTGTAGAGAGCTTTAGATTTCCATAACTTTTGCATACTCACATTATTCATGTTTTTACTCACAATAGGTGTTAGTGCCTTTAGAATTTGGTACACATTTTAGCGAGGGTGGCGGATGAGATAAGTGCATGATTAATCCCAGAAAAAAGCAAAAGTAAAATGAAATACCAACATCGTGAAGAAATCATAATATAAAGTAAATCGACCTACTAAAGAGGAAGGTTAAAAAAACACCAATTCGACTTTTTCGGATGTCAGAACGTCAATTTTTGTTTGAATATAGTTTACTTTGTGATGGACTCGTTTTGTGGATGAAAAATCAAAGGTCTTAGTTAGAAATCAAATCTAGGATCTAGGGACATTAGTCGTATAGGATACATGGGGTTTCGGCACATTACAGAACCAAATAACTCAATGCACGACAGCATCCCACAGCACGAAAAGCAAACAATTGAACCACTTGCACGAAAGTTACAAAAAATAATAATAATAATAATAATAATAAGAAACTTATTGGGCGCAAAAGTAATCATTGGATTTCTGTACACCAAAATGTAGTGGCCATTTTGATTCGAAATTTTGGTTGATGGCAAATGGAAACTCTCAAAGATCGACTGATTACTCTTGCGCCACAAAATGTGTTCAAAATCAGGCCGACGTATTTCGATGTGCACTCCTCTGTCTGACACTGCAAACCAAAAAAAATTTGTATGTTCTTTTACATGTACAAAACGGCCCTGAATCTAAAACCAAATACCATATTACCCCGACCCGCACGCTTTCAGAGAAGGGCATACTGAAGAAGCACGGCTACGGCCTGGTGCATGGAGAGCAACTGAAAGATAAATGGGGCGACGATAGCCAGTCGGACAACCTGGAGCTAATTACACAGGATGGCACATTAGCATCGACCAGCGGTGGAGCGGCTGCCTCTGAGGTAGAACGAACATTGAAATCATTGAATGGCTATCATGAGGATATTTTGGAGGCATTGCGAAATGCGGCCACGCATCGGGGCACTGGTACCGGCAACACGCCAGTAGGCAGTGGCAGCCTCAGCGAGGAAATGCTACGGAAGACACTGCAAGACTGCAACAGTGCCCAGATGGGCTATGCAGCCGAACCGTATAAACGTTCCAGTGGATCAAAGTCCAGTTCACGTGAGAATATCTGCGATAGCGCTGCCGCCCATGCCATACTCCTTGATGGCAGCGGCTCTGGCCTGGGCGCCTTGGGACTTGGAGCTGCTTTGGGCGCCGGCAGCGGTGGCGGCGGCTTAGGCGTCGGCATTGCCGGCCAAGGCATGGGCCATGGTAGTGCGCTATTACATCATCATCGATCACAGCATCAGTTGCATCAGCCGACCGCAATGACGCTTCAACAGCAGCCAGACGAGGACGATGCACCATCAACTGGACCACTGCGTATACGCAATTTGGAGGATCTAATTCGTCAGCTGGAGCATCATTCATCACGCCATATGAGTCCCAGTGGCTCGGAGGATATACGCATGTCGGAAACGGATGCCGATCGTCACTATAGATTAGATAGTTCCGCCGCTTGTAGTGAGTCCTCGCAAGGGTTAGTGTTCAATCCCAATCTCAATTATAAATAATTGTTGTAAAATGGAATCTCAATCAGCATTCCAGTAAGCCACAAAAAAAAAACAATCCTCCAAACCACAAAAAAAAAAAAAAACTCATCCCCCCGAGTCTGGCTTTCGATAAACGCTTAATTGCCATACGTCATGTATTTATTTTGCATATGTATTCACCAAGAAACCACAAATCGACAGACACACATACAGACACCCACACACACACACACACACGCATACACCAGACCAGACACAAACACGTCATTTAATATTGAGTAGGTTTAATGTAAAGATTTTGTTCGATGTTAAAACATCTAACGCTGCAGCGTTTTGCGCTTAAAAAGTATGCTAAGTTTTAGCCCATAGCCAGTGCCACTTTTGCCACTTTGCTTCTCTTCCAAATCGTCATCTATTGAACTAACTGCTAGAGTGCGTTGCGTTAATGTGTATTAATAATTAAACCCTGACTAATAACTAATAATAATATCGAAATATAATCAATTCGAAATCGTAGCTCAAAGTGCTTCACAGTTAATTACCATTTTGGGTAGTGTATTTTTTTCCATAGAGCTTTAGAGCTCAAATAATACAACAACAGAAAACACTGCCTAGCAATAAACATACAGAATTGGAATCCTTTTACACACACCCACACACACACACCCACAAACACAGACACACACACACACACCAAAACACGAGATCAGCAAATCGTACACTGGCATACACAGTAAAAGAGTTAACAGCAAGCTGACCTTATACCGTTAACAGCATGTAAGCTGCTGCCAGTTTTGGACTTCAGTAACTTAAAAACGCAACTCAAGGCTATGCAAATTTCTATTCGCATCTCTTACAGGCTTCAGACTGGAATACCTTGTGTGATAAAGGTTGGTTGCCCATACGTAGACCGCGTCTCCCCCTTCCCCACTTACCCATCCCCCCACCCCCTTGCTATTGGTTGTTCTTTTGGACCATAACCATATACACCACATATACACACTATATATACTATTTATCAATCCATTTTATCTATGATCACATCAGACACACTACAACTACTATAATACATAAGCAAAATCAATGCGTTGTCGTTAAGAAATGACAATCTTTGTGATGATTAGCTCGCGTTACGGTCCAAGTCCAAGTCCATTAATATGCGTAGTATTTAGTAAAGCCAAAACGATTATTTACTTGCCTATATGCTTAAACTTATCGCCCGCTCCAGCTCCAATCAGCAATTAGCACAATCTCAGAAAACAGCTACAATTCATCCGTCTTACAGCAGCCGCTGTCGTCCCCGCTCTGATGAGGAGTCGCGCTTTGCCTATGGCGGCGGTCGATACCGCCAGCCGGCCACCGCTGGCCGTCACAACACGCATCAGTCCCACTCACCGCATGCATTTGGACACCACACGCACCATTCACATGCCCATGGACACGCCACGCATGGCCCCCATTCATCGCACCACTCGTCGCACACCCATTTGCATCAGGATGACGAGGGTATCTACGAGAGTGCCGATCATCATGACCGCAACGTAGTTGATGTCCGGCTTGATCCGCAAGAGACACCCGATAGCGAGAGGTAAGCCTCCTCTATATAACAACATCAACAACAACAAAAATACTCTCACACACAGACAAACTCACACCCCCTTATATGCATTTGTTTTTGTGTAAAATTTCCCCACCCCCATTCCCAACCCAAGAAAAAAAACCCCAAGTATGTATGTATGTATGTATGTAGTTATCATCATTGCTCCCCCCCCGCCTCCTCCACATCGTAGGATCATTAACATATATTTCGTTTGGCACAACTTTTCATTTCTCATGCCTCGCCCCTCCCCCGCTAGTCCGCCAATCCTCGTTCTTGGTTTCCCATTGAGTAGAACAATCTGTTTGTGCTTAACCTTATGATTTACTCTTAAGTTCCCTTTTAGTTCACAACTAAGCCATCCGCACATCGAAGACTTCCATCCACAATTCCAGTATCCTCTTTCCCCCAATTGGTAATGTCCTTTAGGTACTATTTCAATTCCCATTGGCACTAAAAACTGCAAACTTTGATTATTTTCAAGAGCATTTCTTTTCTTTAAACATTTCTGCCTAGACAATTTTCATAAACAAATATTATCTTAGGACTGTTTGAGACTAAAAGAGACATTTAGATCAATCGTCAGTATAAAATATAGAAATTTGTTTCGATTCTATAATAATAATAAAATATCATTATCATTAGCATTCGATAGACAGACAGAGCGAATTTCGATTATTTTGTAGATATAAAAAAAAACTTTTCTCACCTATTTTCACGATTCCTTTCTCTGACTAAAAAACTAGTTAAAAGATAATTTTCATCAGGTGAATACAAATTTTGGAATATAAAGCGGTGATAGCTATAAATGAGGGTAAACGGAATGATAAATGATATAGCAAATCATAAATTTAGTTTTCAACTTGAAAGCTTTGATCAGAACGAATTAAAAGTGTTGAAAATGTTTTAAATTTATCTAGAAATGGGCAGATAAAGGCAATTAAATTGGTATTGCAGATGAATCAGGGCCAATTTGATTATGTAACTATTTGAAACCTATACAGAATAGTGGACTATACCATTTGACCCTAATATGAACCCAGTCCAGTCCAGTCCAGCCCGATTGTCCCACTGATTTTCCGATGTCCTGATGGCCCCCTTGTGTTCTTACCATGTATCGTTGTTCCTATTACGATTATTATTTTCTAGTGATGACTTTATTCAAGCTCAACAACAGTTAGCCCGGTGGGCGAGTGAGGATGTGGTATCCGTCGTGGTATTGGATCAGCCGCAAACCGGCACAATGTCGGATTCCCAACCATCCAGCGGCGTCGGACCCATGTCGGGAGCTACAACGAGCAACGTTATCCACCACCAGCATCCGCACCAGCACCACGGCGATCATCAATCCTCCGCAGCGGCAGCAGCGGCGGCGGCGGCAGCCAACAACAACTCTATAATGGGTTTGGCAGTCGTCCCAAATGGTATAAATGTAAGTCAGAGGGACTTTTACCCCTCGCCACCCTCAACGGAGACGGAAAGCAGTGGAAGTGTTATCCAGCCGCCTACACGTCGCACATTACAGTCAGCCGATACGGGAGCGGCCATAAGCCAACAGCAATTGCAGCTTCACCAGCTACAGCTCCACCAGCACCATCATCAGCAGCAGCAGCTTCAGCAGCAATCCGGCGATACCAGCAGCAGCAACAACAGTCAATCCGGACAAATCATCGAGAATGGCTGTTACCCGGAATATAAGCATTGATAGTGCAACATGCTGCATCACATGCAACTGCACCAGCACTCGAAATCGATATCGAAATCGCAATCGCACCGCCACTCAAATCTATATTAAGTATAGTAAAAGGGAATGGAGAATAGTTGCGAGACATAATACAAGAGAAGGGGCCTAGGATAGTATAGAAGAATGGGGGAGAATACTTTTTGCATATGCTTCGCTTGGAATACTCAAGTACATAATCATACACGTACACACCCACACCCACACAAACACACACCACACATATGCATGCATAACATAATTACATACATACATACATACTTACATTTAAACTTAATGTAATGGAAAAAAAAAAAGTTAACGTTAACGAGAGCAAAGCAAAGCAAAAAACAAAAACAAACAAAAGATTATTAAGTAATTAAATAAATATAAGTGATAGATTCACAAAAACAGTTCATAAAACGTACACTACCATAAGTACACGGAAAAATACTCGTACTATATGTATTATTAATATTTAACAAAACAACCCCCAACTCCCCCAATTCCCCCTCCCCTCCCCCTCTGAAATGCAAGAAAAAAGGGGAAAACAACAAATATATATAGGGATAAGGCATTTTTTTATATGTATATCGGGCGAGTGAGCCAATAATGCCCGACGCCCGAGCAGCCGAACTGGTAACATGAAGAGCATACAAAACTTGTAAATAGCATAAAATTAAACACAAAATAAGAACCCCCCCCTTCCCGCTATTATACATTAAACATAATTATAAACAATTATTGATATTAGTTAGTTAATTATACGACTCTCTGCGAGACGCGTGAAACACTTGAACTTGTTGCTGATCACGATCACGATCACGATCATGGCGGCAAGTAATTCCAAAAAAAAAAAAAAAAATGAAAAAGAAAAAAAAAAAAAAAAAAAAACAAAAAAATGCACTTGTGCACCGGGCCCAGCCCGGCCTTCAAAATGCTCCCTTATTGGAGCATTTTTTACACCGACTGATAGACAAATTTTGGGCTAGCGCCGCCAGTTCTCGTTTAATGATCCAGAAATAATAAAGTAAAATAAAATAAATGCATAAACCAACATGAAAATGAAATAAAACAAGCAAACAAACAACAAGAAAACATAATTCTAATTAGATTATAAGTATGTACTAATTATTATGTATGTATGTATTGTATATGCTAAGCGTATGTATGTGTATGATGATAATAAGGATAACGATTAACGATTAACGATGAACGATGCAAAACAAACAACAACAACAGCAACAACAAAAACGATAACAGTTAAAACAGTTAAATATTAAGCATATATCGATAAGAAGCAGCAGCAGAAGCAAAAGGCAGTTATATAGTATAGCATTTTAATTGGTAACGGTAATTGTAATACAAACTAAAAGAACACAGAAAGAGAGAGAAAGTTAAAATGGCAGCCGCAGCATAACATGAAAAAGGGAAAACGAAGACGAAGTAACAGTAATAGTTTAAATGTAATTGATAGAATAAATAAGAAAATGTATGTGTATAAGCATAATGTTTGTATTCATTGTATTCATATTTTGTATATGTATGTGTGTGTGTTTGTGTGTGTGTGTCGTGTGTGTGTGTGTGTGTGTGTGTGTGTGTGTATGTGTTCAAGCTGAGCATAAGTCAATTTAACTTTTGAGCACTCGAATAATCAAATGAACTCATACATAAATATTATGATACTTTACAATATGAGTTACTCGAATATTCGTCCTGGTTTTCGATTTCGATTCAACCAACTTGTTTTACACTCACAAATCACAGAGAATCAAAATTACTTGACTCAGGCGCAGGCCTAGCATGTGTAAGTGTGCAAATGAAACCAAAAAACACTCAACAAACATTCATTCATTCATTCATTCGATAAAGTCTGTGTCGCTCCTCACACTCATATGTACTCATATGCTACCATGGGGTATGTTATATATACATATGTAAATATTTGCATCATACAAAATGTAACGTTTCACAATTATGTGTATATATAGAAGATTTTAACATATATATTTATATATATGTATAACATTTGATTCATTTCATTTGAAAAGCGATCATTTCGAATAACTGTCGGTGGCATAATTCTAAACACGGAAGAATCTTGAACAAAATTTGGGTGGGGGGGTCCAATAGATCGATATCAATCCATGATCCATAATAAAGAGGAAACGATTTAGTCTAATATACGAAGTCTTGACCTTGTCTTTACCCCCGAAACCAACCCCACATACTCATATCAATATATAGGCAGTGGCGACTCCTCAAGAAAGGAAATAGCGATATTCTTGCTCGAAAACTTCTTAAAATTTCGATATCCAAAATTGATTTCTTCACCTTTAAATGACAGATTTTACAATCCAAAATCTACCTAAATGTAGAATCCGCCATTATTGTAGCTACATATGTATGTGTGTATATGCTTTATTTTAACAATATCTAAAAAATTCTAAACAGATTTTGAATTAAAAGTGAAGAGATTAAAATCTGATGAACTCAAATCTCAAATGTATCGGAAGGTAGAAGAGATCCATTACTACCAATTCACGCTCGAAAGAAAATTTCAACTCGGTTTAGGAATCGTTTTTGGACTTTGGACCTTTAGAATGAATACATAGAATTCTATTACATGCACTCATAATTACATAATTACATGGATAACATATATAGAAAACTATGCACGCATACACATACATATTTACACATGCATATACATATGTGTGTATCTAAATGAACATGCCAAGAATCAAACAAAAAGCACTGCTATTAATGTACGTACGATGTACATACATACATCCATGCAATGCATACGAAACACTTAATGAATAAATGCTAATGATTAAAATGTCAATTTTAAAGAAGAAAATAAAAGTAAAACCAATTTAGAAGACGCATTAGGAGACAAGAAGAAAAAGAAGAAGAGGAAAAACAAAACAAAACAAAAAAACACAATACATTTTTTTGAGACTTTATTTGTGTAATTGAAATTGAGAGTAAACTTAGATTTAATAGCTACAATAAGGCAGTAAATGTGTAATTTAGGCTAAACTAAGAAAATTTGTATTTGTATGCATGGGGCATGCGGCATGCGGCATGAAGATGGCGCCAGCTTTGATACTTCACAACCGTTCCCAAAAACCAAAAAGAAAAAAGAAATAAATAAAAATTCGATGCATGGCTGATATTAACTAGATTCATCCAAATAGATTCATTCTATGCAAAACACTTTTTTTGTCGTCATTTTTACAACTTCTCAATGGAAAATGGTTAGTAGATATGGGCCAAGGGTTCATAAGGTGAATGAAATTCTAAACGTTATACGTACATATTTCCTCTCAGTCGATAGTTGTCCTTGTCGATCCTTTTCCATGGCTTAATGTTTATATTGGCAATGGGTGTGTGTGTGTGTGTTCGGTGAGGATGATGAAAAAATGACAATTCTCGTAGAGTATAAAGGCAATAGAATAGGTTGATAGATTGGTTTTTGGATTGGCATGGACGTCTATATACTTAGATCTATATAGAATACAAAATGTTGACAAAAAACCACACCCAGTTACATCACAATTACATCACATACCAAATGCCATTACATAAACACACACACACACAAACACAATAAATGTTGAAGTGAAATTTTGATGTTCAATGGATAATGAAACTGAATGTAATACTAAATGTACGTACATACATACATACATACATATTGTACATACCTACATACATACATACATATGCTCGAGCGTTAAACTGGTTTAGCTAACGAAGATTCAATTTGGCTTTAAAATTTTGATGCGAGCCAATGCATTCGCATTGCATTTGGACCAACTAATTTCATTACAATTTGTTGATCTCGCCAATCGGCCAAACATCTGTCATCAACACATGCATGGGAACTCCTTTTAGAGCTCTTTCACAAACATTTTTAAGGATTTCTTTAGAATTTCTTGTCCAAGTTAATGTTTCCTTTTCCTCGTTTGGTTTTTGCCCAAAATGAATCTTCCAAAGCCAAGTCAAATAAACCATTTGGTGTTAGGATAGAAATGAGAAATTCATGTCGAAAACAAAAGAAAGTAAAGCAAGTGAATGAAGAACAGATGGTAAAAGTGAACAAACAAAATAAAAGAGCAAAGAAAAACATTTTTTAATGATAAGCATGATAACATTGTGAATCAAATTGGTTCAATCTAAGTAAATTATATATACATACATAAATGATATTGATTGACTTTTACTGTGACAGCGGCCGCAGCAATAGATGCAGCAGGCCCCACTGATCTGATCGATTATAGACAATGATGATTATGATGATGACGATGATGATTAAGAAAATTATGATAATGATGATGATTAATAATGATAATTATTGATATTGCCCTGAAGTGGAGAGGAATCGTTATTTATACACACATATACATATAAATTATAAGAAAATGTTAGACCTATGACTCGCAAAACAAATAAGAACTTAGGCTAATAACTTAAATGGATTGAAAGAAACAAACCAAAACAAAAAATAATATTAATAATAAAAAAAACAAATAATGACAACAACAGCAACAACAAAACAAATAACAAACAATCCCCCAAACACATATGAAAAATCATCAGAAAAACTTTGTTAGCCTAAACAAATCAGCTGAGAATAAATCGTGAATTCGCATACATACAAACCTATGTACACTCACACAATTAAATACATACATACATACATCAAAATATGCATGAAATTATGCAAGTATACATTTCATTGGAACACTCAATAAAGGCATAAAACCTCATTAAATTCGAAAACAATTAATACAGATTACTTTATGTATTATGATCAGGATCATCAGGATTTGTATTTCAAATCATTGTTCATAAAAAATATATAATTTCCTAGTTTTTTTTTTGTAGTTGTGGAAAAATAATTTCAAAACTTAGTCCTCAAATGGTTTTCATATGAATTGGATTTAACATTTTCGGGAGATTTTTCTCTCTCTATATTTGTTTCTGATCTGACATTAACAATTGATCTTTAAGGTCCATCAAGATTCCCACTCAACACTCAAAATTGATAGAAAATATTGAATTGTTGGCCATTTTTGTGACAAGTAGAAAATTTAATAAATAGAATTACAATTAAATGTAAATTTAGAAATTGAGACACAGCTAAATGTTATGGAAAAGTAAAAGATTGATTGATGTGTTTACCATTTGAAACCAGTTTAAATTGTTAGTAATATTATGTTTTTGATTTTGATTCTATTTCATACGGAATTACATGTGATATTTAAACCTAATACATGCCCACGTTTTCCAAGTTATAGATTTTAAACCAATCCATTGCCTTAGCACAGACACCTGACAACAATTTGCTAAATATATTGAGGTTGAAGACTCAAGATCTCACTTGTGCATAGACGAAAGCATTTTATGATGTATGTATGTATATGTATATGCAGAATTTAGACCTTTACATCAGCCACTTGCGTGTGGTTAACTAAGCAAAAGCATCAATCAACAAATCAGTAAAGACAAAGTGAAACACGAAACAAAAAACCAAACAAAAACAAACCAAATACATGATGTATTTAATAAAATGAACAAAGAACATTTTTGAAACAATTTCTAAAGAACTGTTAACTGTTGTGACTTGAGTATTTAAATGATAATTGATTAAAACGATGAAGCAGAATGATGAATAATGAAATTACCGAAGCGCATTGACAGATATATATATATATACATATACATATGTATACATATATATGTATGTATGTATGTGTGGGCCGAGGTTAAAGAACAATTTCATTTAGTTTATAAGACGCCAATTGGATATTAAAACAAAAAACAAAATAAAATCAATAATATGGTCTAAAGTAATTTTAGTAAAAATATTGAACAAAAGAAAAAAGTGGAAATGAAATGAGAGACACATAATGAAGATGAAAGTAATAAATAAAAATTAAAAGGAGAAAAGAGAATAACAACAGCAAGAATAAAAACCAGCAAAATGCTAAGACGAAAACGAGAAGAATCCAAATAAAAATCATTTCAAAATAAAATATGAAAAATACCAAAAAAAGGAAAAATCAACATTTTTATATATGTATGTATGTACAATGTAAAAGATACATATATGTATATACATATGTACATACGCACTGGCACAAAAAAAAAAAAAAAGAAAAAAAACCAACCCAAATTTGAAATAAAAAACAAACAAAAAAAACAAATCAAATAATGAACGTACACACATAAAATTTAACTGAAAGCATCCAAACTCATCGAATCACGTAGAAACCAAGCTCTGTCTCTCCCTGTCTCTCTCTCTCTCTCACTCTCTCTCTCTCTCTATCCATCTATCTTTTTCGCTACTCTTTTCTCTCTGTCTCTTTGCATGGAAAGCAATCACCCACAATGACACAGTTTCTCTTTCACATAGCACAAGAACTAACTAGAAAGATGGTAACAATCAGATAAGTAACTTAACTATACAGACACACACATATATATATATATCTATACATATTTATATATATACGATATATATTATAAATAGAGCATTCCATTGTGGCTTTTGTTGGAATGTCCAGAAGTGGGGAGAGTCAATTGAATTCAATTCTTCTACCACAACCTCAGACACAGTGGCTATTTATCAGGCGAAAAATTGGCGTTAAGAAACGGCAAACAATATTTAATAATATGCTAATCAAGTATTTTATTTTACTTTCAGATATTATCGCTAACATAAAGCAAGATCCCATGCACAATCCAAAATGGTTGTAGGGAAACCAAGCCAAGCGATTCTCAACTCGTCTCTGTGGAGTATATTTTTAGCTTAAATTAAATCTATTTAAATTCATCTAGCTTTTAATGAAGAGGACTTGGCGAATTTCACATTTACCACGTATTCGCATTTTTACTTATATACATAGAAAAAAACAACAAAATAGCAGTAAATTGGTGGAGGTTCGGGGAATTTGAAAAACAAATCAAAAAACAAACATTACAATAAATGGGCAAAAACGTCGCAAACACTTCCGAAACTTTTTTTTAATAGGAAGTCTCAATAATTGAAATTATATACAGTAAGTATCCCTGTCAATCCAGGCTACTGCCATCTTTAGTGGGGCCAAAGAAATAATAATAAATTGATTCACAATTTATCGTCTAATTTTGAATTTTGTTCGAGTATTTTTCCGAAAGCTATTATTCATACCCTGCGTATACGTTATTTTCCCGAATGGTGCGATTCATACACTGCGTATACGTAATTGATGGCTAAAAACAGCAAAAAACCGTTAAATCAAACTAAAAAATCACATTCTGATATACTTGAATGGGAATATGTTATCTTTCAATATCTAGAATCGAAAAGCCAATTGTTAAAAATTCAGACTTGATCTCGTATTTTTTATTACTTTCAAATTTCCAAGTGGGTTTCGTACTTCGAAAGCTTGAAAATGAGAATTTTTACCCGACGTTTGAGAAAATTATAATTCACAATTGTTTTGTTCGAAATGACGTTAATATTAGTTTTTGAGCTTTTCTTGAAAATTTCCAGCTCTAAATCCCCATAGAATTTTGAGTCGCACGTTGAGTCACTGTATTTGTAACCGGTCGCCATATGCAAATGCGTGCTGGGTATAATTTCATAGAATGTGAGCTTGAAATGTTTACTGGGTGTAACAAATTGTCTGCGCAAAACGGAACGTTGTTGGCTTGGACCGGCTTGCTTATAGAAATGGACTTTTAGCCAAATAAGAGGCACGTCATAACATCGCTAACACATCCCACCACATCACAGCATCTTCCACATCCGCCCGTCATCATAGCTGTCATGGCCCTGCCGTCGATCTCAACGCTATTGGGCGTGGCATTTCTCGCCTATATATCGCATTCCATCTATCAGATGTCGCAGCTATTTACTACGCTCCAATGCAGCAGTACGCCATGTTATACCTCATTTCTGGCGGATCGGCCACGCTTGCAACTGGCTTTATTCAGTTCGCAAACCCGCACACCCCTGGCCAGCGAGGTTAAGGATCTGTACAAAACAAAGCGTTTCGATTATACACATCCCTTTGAGCACGACTTTGAAGTTGATGTGCCGCTCAAGACGCGTCGCAATGGCACAATGTATATGCATGTTGTCCTAGCTCTCGAGGGGGAACCTCTCGAATGGCGAACATTGCGAAGGGATGGACCCACCGTGATCCATACACTTAGTTTGACAGACTATATGGTTCCGCGGGCAGAGGCATTTCAGCTGCTGGGCGAAGCAGAAAAGTCTAAGACTAAGAAACTAAAGGGCACAGATAAAGGCAGCGATGCCACCGGTAGTACCAGTTCGTCCAAGCCCACCACACACTTGCGTTCCAATGTCTACGTTAGCCTGCTGACCGATCTGTTCTCTGTCTCACAAGCGGATGTGCCGCCCGAATTAGCTCCACTGATACGAGTGAATCGGATGCAACAGATTCTGCCCATAGTACAGACGGACACGTTCAATACACGGCTCAAGGATCTGGTGGCCATCTCTAGAAATACAACCGAATTTACATTTAGCTTCCATTACAAGCCCGTGGGTGTGGGCAAATTGCGTCTCATGCTTCTCATGGAACATGCCACGCAGGCGTTACTCACCATTGGCTTCGCCACCAAGGATATTGACGAGGTTAAAGGCATTTTCTCGGATACGAATGTCTATCTACTGTGCGGCACCATTTTCGTTTCCAGTATTCATGTGAGTTGCAATAACATTCAGTTAATATCTACTAAGTATATCTACTTTACGTTTACTTCTCCATCTTTTTCTAGATGCTTTTCGATTTCCTCAGTTTCAAGAATGATGTGGCCTTTTGGCGTAAGAAGCAATCCTATGAGGGTCTGTCCACTCGCACCACATTGTGGCGAGCCTTCAGTCAGTTTGTCATCTTTCTCTATTTACTGGACGAGAATACCTCATATTTGGTCCTTGTCCCCGTCGGCCTGGGCACTCTCATTGAGTTGTGGAAGTGCAAAAAGATTCTGCGATTGCATCTGAGCTTTAGCAGTTTCATTGGCCGCAAACTAGAGTCAACTGGACATTTGGCCGAAGTCCAAACCGATCAATTCGACCGACAGGGCATGCGCTACTTAAGCTATCTGCTATATCCCCTGTGTCTGTGTGGAGCAGTCTACTCGCTGATCTATCAACCGCACCGCTCCTGGTATTCCTGGACCCTCAACTCTCTGGTGAATGGTGTCTATGCGTTTGGATTCCTCTTCATGTTGCCGCAACTGTTTGTCAACTACAAACTCAAATCGGTTGCTGCCCTGCCATGGCGTGCCTTCATGTACAAGGCTTTCAATACATTTATCGATGACTTCTTTGCCTTCATCATTACCATGCCAACGGCCCATCGTGTTGCCTGCCTGCGAGATGATATTGTCTTTCTCATTTATCTATATCAACGTTGGCTATATCCCGTCGACAAAAATCGTCTAGACACTGGCCTAGCCATTGAGGAGACAAAACAAGAGACTCAAGACAAATCCGCCGCCAATCGAACCAAGAAACGAAATTAGAAAAATTTGAATCCATCGGTTTTTTTTTTTAACCACATTCCGTCTATATATAATATAGATTATAGTCAATTTTAAGGTCCCAAAAAGAGCACCCTGTCTTTTGTTTTGAAAAACTAATGTAACGAAAAAAATGAACAACTAGTAAATGCAATAAACTAAACCGCGGACCTAAATGAGCGAAGATTGATTTTAAAAAGTTTTTGTTCCATTATTTAGCTAATGGTTTAGATCCAAAACCATATCGATTTCTTAAGATTTAGGGACAACCTAGATCCAACTTAGATTCGATAACAGAATGAAAAGGTAAATATGTTTTTATATGGTTTTCATAAATATATTTATGTTATAGTACGGATTGTATGTAGATGTGTGTGGGACAAAGGGGTTCAATTATTTTGTTGTCTTAGATTTTTGGAACGAGTAGAAATAAGGTATACATAAAATTTAAGCTTAAACCTAAATTGACAAACACAAAAAAAAAAAAAGGAAAAATGTGGGTTGCCGTGCCGTATAATGTACGGTTGTTGACGCATGCATTTTCCTCCCTTTCTTCTCTCATTAACCATTGCGAATGCCCAGAGCCTGCTCCAGCTCGGCACGCTTTTGATTGACCTTGGTGAAGAAATAGCGGGAGACAGCTTCATGCGTCCAGGGTTGATAATAAAACTCAGCACGACGCTCCTCCTCCGGATTACCAACCACATCGGTCATGAGCTAAGAAGAAATTTATGGAAATTAAAATGGATATTGATGTGGTTTGACTTATTGAACCTTACCTTCAAGTCCCTTGTCTGGCTTATGATCCAGCGATGGATAAACATTTGAGGATCTTTAGCAAAACTGAGAAAGAATTCTCGATTGGTTTTCATCTGATTAATGGTATCGACTGTCTCATGGATTTTGGTGTCCAGTCCCTGGATCTCCTGTTGACTGGCCGTGCTCATGAGGAAATTGTTCATTTGATTCTTAAGCGTGTCGTCCACCTCGACATCGATGTCATAGCAGGCAGTTTGCTTATTCTCCGCACCGCTCTCGATGAAATGATTGATGACAATCGGATCTGGGGGATGGAGCAGGGGATTCAAGCGTTGCGGAATTTCGGCAAATTTCATACGCTGACAGCTAAATATTTGCTCTAGATACTTGTCACAGTTAATGTACTCCCTCTCGTGGGCGTCCTGCAGCTTATGGGTCTTGATGTACTGCCACAAAGCGGAGATGATCACGGGCCTGGTCTGGGTGTGCACGCCGAGAAGACGGGCCAGTCGTGGATCAAGCTTAAACTGCAAGGGCTGATAGTCCAGAAGAAGCAGAATGGTGCATCGGACATTCCTATCGCCCGGCCGCTTCACCTGAAATCCATCTGTTTCCTGAGTGGTGTGTGTGCGATGCCACTCCACAAGATGATTGTCCGGCCCATAGAGCTCCTTATCCAGCTCGATGACCAACGATTTGAAAAACGACGAGAATTTGCGTTTAATTTTCGTATTGGGATCACCTTTACCGTCCTCCAGGAGGCGACCCTCCACGCGCAGCTCCCAGGATGCTACAGCCCCCTCATCCCCGTCATTGGTCGGTTCCTTACTGGGATAGAATGTATTCGAGATAAAAATGCGCAGCTTACGCTTCTGCTTCATGGGTCGTTTGAGTGCCTCCTGAATGTCTAATCGTTTGCGCATAATGGTGGCATCTAGCTTCCTCTCGAACGTTAGCAGATCCATGTAGGCTTGTGATTCAGGGACTAAGTCCCTCACCTTCTGTGGCAATATTTTGTCGGCCAGTTTCTTTTTCTTCTTAGCCGCCGTTACGAATTCTCCACCTTTGCCACCAGGTCCACTGTTGAGACTTCGCGATTCAGTCGAACGTTTGCTACCTCCGCCAGATCCTCCACCGCCGCCTCCTCCAGATCCACTGCCGCCGCCACCGCCCGCATTGCCACGCAATCCGCTGGCGAATGTCGGCTGCTGTGAAGCGCGTTGCAAAAGCGAGGGTCCCGGGACACCTGGACCACCAGGTCCCACTGGAACACCAACCGGGGTCCCGGCTCCTGCTGTTCCAGGCACGGGCTGCGTTGTGTTCGGATGCAAAGCAAAGCCACGGGGCTAAAATGCATAAACGGAATATAAAGCAATATGTAGATTTGCCTCCTATTTTTTTTGGGAGTTTATTTTTTCTTACCGCAAAAGTGCCGCCTGGCGGTGGATACGAGCGCATGCCGGGCGCAGGCTGTGGTGGCTGGTAGCGCGATTGCACCGGCGCCTGGCCAGGCGCAAATCGTTGCGACATCTTAAATAGTTCGTCAAAGTATTCCTTTTCCTCTTTTTTTGAATAACAATCGTTGGTTTATAATATATATATTGCCGCTTTTTTGCCTTTATTTTTCTTTTGCTTTGCGTCACAAATGGAAAATGGCGTCAAACTATTTTAAGGTGACCAGTGCACGATTAGCGATGCTGCCAGTCGATAGTATTAATCGATAGTTCAATGCAATTTAAATTAGGGGTATTCCCGTAAGTGTTAAAAATCTTTTATCTAAAATCACTTAAAATTATATTTAAATATTCAAATTGATTGTTGTAAAAATATATAAACTGTCTGATATATATACGGATACATGGATATACATCTCAGCACTTACATGAAACTGTCATCTTAATCTGTTATCGATATCTTTTATTTTAACAACGAAATGTTTTTATTTTCAATTTAATTTTATTGAATTTATAAATTCTAAGTACGGAACGAGATTACTTTTGAAAAATTCTTTCATCTCGATTGATTCTGGAATTATAAATTTTACGGTTGATATTTCTAAGTATGGTAGTATTGTAAATATTTACCTTATCGATAAATTGTTGCATTCTTATCGCTTTCAGTAAGAAACAAAATTTCTAGTTTTACCTTGCATTCGCATTGGAGTTGTCCCAGGTGACGAAAGACAGGGTCTACGCCAAAAAGAAGCTTTTATTTTGGTTTTGATAGCGAAAGCAATTGTTGGAGATAACCAAGACAAGACGGAATGTCCACACAGAATGCAGAGAATGAGGAAAATCCAGCCTCAAAATCTAAACGACCTTCAGGTAAATAATGAAAATAAACCCACACACAGATACACGCACATACACACACATATACACATTACAGATATGTAACATACACATACACATGTGATAAGGGGTCCCTGTGACACAGACACCCACCAAGTCAAGGGTGACTAATACTCGATTGATTTGACATTTGTGGGCTTAAAATTGATTTTGAACTTCTTCTCCACCTCCAAATGAGTCACCTCACATTACTTATGTTTACCTTTTTGGTCGTGTCCTTGCAGATTCAGCGTTTAAGCAACAACGATTGCCCGCCTGGCAGCCCGTTCTCACCGCCCGCACTGTTTTGCCAACTTTCTTTGTAATTGGTGTTCTGTTTGTGCCAATTGGCGTGGTTCTTCTTCATTTCTCCGACACCTCAAATGAGTTGATCATTGATTACACTCGTTGCCTGCAGGTGGGAACGGATCAGACCTGTGCCAGCTATATACAAAACAATACAGGCGAACAGTGTGATTGTAAAATCAATTTCACACTCACAACTGATTTCAAAGTGAGTTAAAGACTCGTTTTATGCGATTATAAAACCAAACACCGATAAAATGAACATATTTAATGACTTCCGATGTAGGGCGATGTATATATGTATTATGGCTTGACGAATTTCTATCAAAATCATCGTCGTTATGTCAAATCCCGCGATGATGAACAACTATTGGGTCAATTATCAAGCAATCCCAGTTCGGACTGTGCACCATTTGCATTCAACCCGGAAACCAATCAGCCCATAGCTCCCTGTGGAGCCATTGCCAATTCGTTGTTCAATGGTAAGAGTTAATGTCTGATCTTATGTCTGACCACATCCTTTGATCGTATCTTCTTTACTTTCTTTGATAGACACTCTAACCCTTAGTCAGGGCGACAATGAGATTGAGTTATTGAATACAGGCATTGCTTGGCCATCAGATAAACGAGTGAAATTCCGTAATCCCGCCAACTTAACCGAAGCGCTTAAAGGTTTCTCGAAACCCCTATTCTGGAGCATCGCTCTCAATGAGTTAGATCCAGCTAATATGGAGAACAATGGCTTCCAAAACGAGGATCTTATTGTTTGGATGCGAACAGCTGCTTTACCCAGTTTCCGAAAGCTATATCGTCGTCTCAATCAGACAAACAATAAATATACCAACGGCCTGAAGGCCGGTAATTACACCCTGCACATTAAATATAGTAAGTAATTGGATAATATAGATAAAGATAAAGGAATAAATTACTAATTATCAATCTTTTCGATTAGAATATCCGGTAATATCATTTGATGGCACCAAACGTATGATACTATCAACCACCTCGGTTCTGGGTGGTAAAAATCCATTCCTAGGTATTGCCTACATTGTTGTTGGAGCCGTTTGTATTACTTTGGGCCTGGCCCTGCTCTTCATTCATATGCGTTGCAGTCGTAGGTAAGTTGTCAATTTGATTCCATAACTCGCACATTATGCATACGAAAAAATCTGAATCAAAAATATGCGATAAGTATTGAATTGTAAGATATGGCATTTCAATTCAGTATGCTTTACGGCGGCCTGGCCCGAAAAAAACCTTTTATCAGCGCCATAGGAAAAGCTAATCTCAAAGTCAATCTAATCACATTTCCTTCTTTTTCTTTTCTTCTTCTCTTTCCATTCTTGTGTTTCTCCCGTTGACCAAATCAACAGCAGCAACATGGAAATGATCAACGTGAATCCGCATACACAGTATTCCTAGGCTACTGCCAGCAAAAGTATTCGTCTTTGAGTGATGTGTGTCTCCTCCTGAACCTGCTGGCTTTTTATTAAATTAGCTTTTATAGTCATTAAGCATAAAGTTTTCTTTGACTTTCTTTTTCTTGTGTTTGTTTGTTTCTGTGTATGTGTGTATGCGAATGAGTGTGTATGCGTGTGTTTACTGTGCCTTGAGTTTTGTTAAACAATTTTGTATAATTCTTGCACAGCCAAAGCCAAATTAATCTTTTTCACCCACAGCCCCAATCTTCTATTATATATACATAGATGTATATACATATTTCTTGTTTTTTGCTTATTGTGATGGCTGATAATTTGTTAAACATTTTTACTTAATCATTTCCTCTGCTACATAAAACAAAAGAATTTGTACCTAAAATGGAGAAATATTTGGTCAACTCTTTGTAAAACAAGTGCCCCTCTCCATATTATCGAAAGTACCAAATCATTTGGTTTACGATATAGAATAAAAAAGAAAACCAAAAACATTTTGTTAAAAATTCAATTTCGTTCACATAACAATAAAGATAATTCACAATTTTGCACAATTTAAAAGACTTCAATTCAATCCCTAAAAATGGTCAGATTATAGATGTTGGAACTGGGATAAAAATTTTGATAAATCTTTAATATAATACAACAAAATGAACTTATTAACTAAATACAGAAGGGGTAGGAACAATCAGTGCTTACTGTCAGACAGGGGCAGCACTTCAAGACTATGCTTTTCAGGTGTAATGAAATGCAATACCTCAAAACCGACTTCAACCATTATCAGAATGATGATCATCCATTCGAGGCGAATGTGATGGGCATCGTTTAGATTGTGAGACACCAGTTCGGCAAGCTCCACACAATGATTGATTTTCTCGTTCATGACCTTGGTGCGACGGCTGATGCTGAAATATGAGCACACTTGCAAATAGATACCTTCCAGCTCTTCGCGATCCCAATAGAAATCGGGGGCATCTAATAGATCGGAGGAGAGGTTTATCTGATGGCGGAGGGCGAAAAGTTCACCAGTTTTTCGTAGCATGGCTGCCCTTGAGATGCGTAGACGTCGACCACGCTTAAGATCCTCGGTCAAATACTCCATGGAGTCAATGTAACGATCTAGTTGTGCCTCCCATATGCCCAGCTTGATGGACTGGGCCATGGCATTTGAAAATGTATATTTATAGAGGAAATTATCGGTATCGGCGGTGACAAAGAATTTTCCATTTTGGAAGAATGCTCGCGAAGTGCTGGCATTGAAATCACTGCTTTCCGCGACCAAGTCACCCTCAACATCCACGGGAGCAGCAGGTATATATGTGTAGGGCATCATTTCACTCTCACCATGTATCAGGGCACTTACATAGGATTCACGTTCGAAGGAGCGCAAGAAATTTAGGACATTATTGGCCTCGATGTCTGCACAATTCCAAAAGATCACGGATCCCTCGCGAAAAAAAGAATATTTCGCGCGGATGTTGACCAGTTTGGTATTTGGCCGCCACATAGAGAACATTGTGCTCGCCGTCCAAGCTGTCAGTGGAAAAGAAACGTTTCGTCTCGTAAAGATTCTGTTCTTTAAGGGCTGCCTGCAGCTCCTCCAGGTTGTATTCCTCAGCAGTTGTATATCCGCGTGTATTGAGAAATCCCAAAGCAGAGAGTTCATCAATGGCCAAACGCTTTTTGCGTAGAAGTCGTGTCCGTGTCGGGGATAGATGGTTTTCCATTCGTTCATCTATAACTGGCATCTGTTTACTGACGCCTCCGATGGAGGTCGGCAGTTTCTTGAGTGTCGATGATATTGCCGCAGAGGTAGTGACTATAGGTGGCTTGGCAGTGGATAACCATCTCGTTTTGTTTGCCAGAAGAGGACTTTGGAGACGGGAGCGGAAGCTTCTGAAGAAGAACGGCGCTTCTAGGCCAAGTCGAGCGAAATTCATTTTTTAGCTTGGTCCTATTGGCTTAACTCGATCCACATTTGGGTTGAGTACAGATTCAGATACAGATATATATAATAAACATATGTATATATAATACAGTATAATGAGCCGGCAAAGTTCTTTTTGATTTGATTTTCTATTACCTTCTCGCTTGCACTCACACTCCCACCCCTAGGAGCAGTTATGTTCGATAGTCGTTTTCGATAACAAGATTGAACAAAAATCAGCTGTTGTGCAACAAAAAATTAACGTGAAGAAACACAAAATGCAATTGACGTTAATCAATTTCTTTAAGAAAACTGTTCCCGGACATATTTTCCGTGGCAAGCGGCGCCTAATCAAGCCGGTAAGCAAACGTGCCATGGAAACGCTTACCCGGGAATATGAGCGCCAGGAAAAAATTATGCTGCTGCTGAGACATCCCTATTTGACATTGGTATGAAAGTATATTAGGGAATCCCTCCCCCAAATTTTCATTGAATCCATCTAAATGTTTTCTTACCTTTCTTTTAACACCTGCAGGAGCAATCCTCTGGCCATGCCAAAGCCTTACAAAAGCGTGAGCAATTGGTGGCCAAATGGACGGATGAGCAGACAATACGTAAAATGAAACCACATGTGACCATCGAGGAGCGTCTAAATCAATTGAAAATCAAAGAAGCCTGGGATTAAGTCCGAAACCTCAACTCTAGCTCTAACTTTATTTTTGTTTAAATATACAAACATTAAATTAGATAAATCAATAGTGTTTTAATGCATCAATTATGTAAGAATTGGGCTTACTTTCTCTAACCGTATCCAAATAGGCCATCTAGGATATAGGTTGCCACCATTGAAATCTTCAATGGGTTCTTAAGGCATTAAATACGTGAATTCAATAAAAATGATGAACAAACGACCCCATTTTTTTTATATTTAAAAGCTTATCAAAATCATGAGACACGCTGCTCTATTTTTAGAGCCCGGGTCTGTTTCATTTGTGCTTCAATTTCTGAATTTATTCGCTTTGTTTCCGATTTTCTGCATTGTTTTATTTAATTCGATAAATTGCCATATATGTATATGTATGTACGTGTTTTGTATATTTATGTATGTATGTGTATATTTAGTGTATATAATGTATATATATATGTATGTATGAATTATGTTATGTACATATGCAAGGCATGTAACATCATATTTTGTTTGTTTTTTGTTTTATCTGAGACGCTTCTCCTCTGCTTTCCATTAAAAACCTTTAATTGTTCTTCATAATAATGCTTAATTATACTTTTAAAAAGCAGTTTTTTAACATTTCGATACTGAAAATTACATTTTCCAAAACAAAACAAAAGAAAGAAGTATTTATGTATATAAATTGAGGAGAAACTTGATGGAATTCTAATAATGGAACAATTTTAATAATTTTTTGTTTTTGAGGATAGGAAAAATTAATTGGATAATAATGCAAACTATCTTTATCTTTATATCATATTTGTTTGTTATTTCGTTAAAGATGATCAACAAAAATTATAATAAATCAAATATTTGTTTCTAGCCAAGACTTGCAAAATGAGAAAATATTTCACAGTTACGAATCAGAATTGAGAACAAATTTCGAAAACATTTGTCTGTATATATACAGATCTATATACATATATGTATATATATATATATATATATATATATATTATATAGAGTTACTTTATCATGTCCAATTTTCGTATAGTTTTGAATAAGTTCCTCATGCGCATTACTCAATAAAACATTTCTCTTAACAATTCTGTTATTTTTTTCGTTTTAAATTATTTTTTAAAAAAATATATATGTCTGCAGTAATTGGTTGTTATTTATATATATATATATATATACTTTAATAGTTTGCTTGATGCTACTGTTTCTCTGTATCCTTCATCGTCTGTTGCCTGTTTACCTAATTTCAATCGGCTGTCAATGGCGTGACCTTTTTCGCTTCATCCTTATTGTTGGCGTCATGATCGTTATTGGTACCGCGCGAGTTAATTGCATCATTATCATCATCGTCATTGTTCACTTCGTTGAGTAATTGATCTTGATCCTGGGCTTGTTCCGTTGATTCCAGCGGTGGCGGTGAGCTGGACAGCATGGCCACTGGCGACGCACTGGACGTGGCCGCTGCGGCACCATCGCCCATGCCGCGTGCACTCTCCGAAACAGGGGCAGGGATCTCAGTAGGCGAGTCAAGCTGTTGCTGACTGAACTCCTGATTTGGGCTCTCTCTGGTAAAGAGGCCCATTTTAGATTCGGATGGCGCTGTCGCTGATGTCGCCGCCGCCGCCGCCGCAGCGGCCACTGCTGTCGCTGCCGCCCCGTCACCAGCACTGCTGTGGCTAGTAGGTGCCGCAGGACCACTAACCAAATGTGGCGGCGCATGCAAGGGGACATGATGATGATGTGGTTTCTGATGCTGCTGTTGCAATTGGTGTTGTTGCTGTTGTTGCGAGGCCACCTGATAGCGCGGTATATCGGCTTTACGCCACAGCGTTATCTCCTGCTGCTTGAAGTATCGACGATCTTCGGTGTCCATCAATACCAAGTTGAGAAAATATTTCACAGAGAATTTCTTATTAATGTCCCGCATTGTGGGAGTTAGATTATAACCAGCCAAGAAGACCCTAATGGGTATACTCTCCCCTTTGACGGGGGCACCATCCATTATCTCATATTTCGCAATGGTCTCGTTCTCATTGAAAATGTTCGGTCCAGTGCCTGTCGACTCCCGTTTGATGATTGCTATTTCCATATGCTTGATTTTGATGCGTACCAGTAGAAAATAGATTTTACCAATTATTGTATCCTTCAAATGGTATTTACTTTTATTGTACTCGAACTCTATGTGCAGGCAATCTTCGATGCCCACCTCCATTTTGATGGGGTTGTTCATTTCGGGATAACTGCAGAGCGTGTGAACTGCTATATCCACTTCGCGTGTAATGTCACTGATTCTACGGACAATTGTGGCCCTTAGAAAGTAACGTAATCTTACATTGGATCCGGCATAGACTTCAAATTGCTTTTCCACATTGGGAAAATCGAATGGATAGCTGTTGTTCTGTATTAGATCACCTGGCCGAGCCAAGGCCTTGGCCAGACACTTAAATTCATGGTGATTACCCCGATCGTAGAATAATTCAATTTGTCCAATGAACTCGATCTTGATGCCCTGGTGTTCTAGTTTGCTGCCCGGCTTTTTTAACGTGACATTCACCTAGTAGAGAAGAGACAGAAAAGACACGGACAAACGTTAGTTGAGGGCGGAGATGGGACGGCCCACCACCCTCTTTTCTTCTTTGTTAATGGATTGTAAAGCGAATGGAATCCTAATTACCTTGCCGGATACTGTTTCACCATCGTAAAAGAGAAGCATTTTCTCCACTTTGCCATCTTCGCCCTTGACCTCCGCGGTCTTCCTGCTCTCGGCCCCATCGAATACTATCTCAATTTCGGCTGATTGGCCAAAGCCCAGAAAATTCATTATTATAATTTGGTTTGTCGCCTTTTGCAGCAGCTGGAATGTTGTTGTTGTTGTTGATGGTGTTGTTATTGCTGTTCCTGACTTTGTTATAAAATCTATTCCTTTCCTATTCCTTTCCTTCCTTTCCTCTCTATTGCAGGTTCCCCTGACTATCGATTAACTTCATATAATGGGCGTTTTTGTAAAGATGGCGTCAATGTTCAGTAACAACAGTTATCGATATATGAAGTGCGACTACTTTTGAAATGTATTAAGAGAGAATGAAAAAAATGACAAGAACAATTATATTTGAAAATCCACAGATATACATTTTGAAAATTTTTGATAGGCCCCATCGCTTGGCCCCAACTTGATAGCGTTTGAATGCCAAATTTGTAAAGAATAAATTTCGACAAATCTTATCGATATTTGCAACATCGATGCGTATTCCGATTGGACACGTGTTAAAATTATTTAACATTTAAATCAATATTTGTGACATACACCAAACGAATATACGACACATGTCGGGTCCACAAATACTTTATTTTAGAAATACTTTGATTAGGATTAAAAATGCAAAGGCAACTGTATATTTATTTTGAATATCGATAAAGTCAGTAGCAGTTTATATGCCAAAGCATGCGATATTAATGTTTATCACTAATCACTAGATACTACAACTGGAAAAACAATGTTTGCAACCATCGAGGTTTTCAACGTCAAACCTCCATGTTTCGATGTTTGCGCGGTATTTCTAAAATTTCGCGAATCTCAATGGAATAAAGAGATATACATATGTAGCAACAATAGTTAAAGCGATACTAAATAAAAACGAAGTGACTAAGCAAGATTTGGGGTTAAATTTTAATTATAAACTAAAATTTAGTAAATAACAATTCATTCATTTGGTAACTTTAACTAATTAAAGTTAAAAGTAATACGTTCTTTTAAAGCTTCTACTTTTATTAAATTATTGTCATTCAAAAAATAAATAACAAGGATAAGGGATAATTTTTGAGAATTTTGTTTAAAAACAAAAGTTTGTTTACGATACTATACGATATTATTTGGCCTGGCGTACTAAATAGTCGTTCCGACTCGCAGGACGATGCAGGCACACATAGACATTGTTTGGCCATTTTTTTAAAACTCCTGTGTCCGATGAACAACCTTAATGAAATTTTGTAAAGAAGATAATATTAACTGTAAAGAAGCAAAATGTGCTTTCCAAATTAAATTGCAAAATACAAAACAGAAAACTCTTCCTTAAATGCTATTCCCTCGAACACTTGTAAAAGAAAGAAAACATCGATAGTGCTGGCCAAACATCGATGTTTTTTAAAAATACAAAATCATCGATGCATCGATACCATCGATGTTTTTTCCAGCTGTACTAGATACTTGTTGTTGCCGTAGCCGGCCCTCTCATTTTTTATAAGGCTTTGTAAAATATTTCTACAAAAAGTTATTTAAATTCACAGTGAAAGTAGTACTAGTCAGTATATTTCTAATAATATAAACAGAAAAAAAAAAAGAAAACGGCTCAGTTTCAAAGAACAAACTGCGGGAATACCATATACCATAACTAATCCTGTGCAGCAACAGGCCGAACCATGGCAACAGTGGCCTTGCTAGCACAGTTTTTGGGAAACAATCCCTTGAAACAGCGGATGTTTGTGTGTCTACGGATGTTACAGAGGCAATCTAGCTTATCTATGTGCCACAGCCATAGCCAGAGCCATGCACGATGTCTAAGTCAAAGTCTAAGGTCCAACTTCAGTTGCAGCTCCTGTAACAGTCCTGGCGATCATAATAATAGCAGGAGAAATATACTAAGCCCACTAATTTCCAGCACATTCAGTACGAAATCATCAACCACACAATGCCATAAACCGGAGACGAAGAATTCATCCACGGCAAGCCAATCTACCACGGGAAATGATCTCTTTGGTGAAACGGCTAATATGGGTCTCTTTGCTAAATTTAAGCATATGTATAAACAATATTGGTATGTTTTGATACCAGTTCATGTGGTGACATCTGTTGGATGGTTTGGTGGCTTCTACTATCTTTCCAAAAGGTATGAAATATGTACACACGAAGTGAAAGTTTATTATTAATAGGCTTAGTGAAGAACTCATCTAGAGGGGGTGAAAGTTGTAAACATTAATATTGGGTTAAATGAAACACAACTAATCAAGGTTCCAACTAAATAATCATTGGAAAATGTGCGATTTCATCATCTAACATATAATCATTTGTTTAAATTTTCAGTGGGGTAGATATTCCAGCATTGCTCCAATATATCCCCCTAAGTGAGAGTGCCCTTGAGAGCATTCAGGGATCCGATATGGGCCACTATGCTTTTGCCTATTTGTTCTATAAATTGATGACACCTGTGCGTTATGCATTAACTTTAGGTAAGTTTGTCAAATTGCACCTTTGCAATCATATTTATGATAATTTCTATATTCTCCGTTAAGGCTGCACCACTGTTTCCATAAAGTATCTAGTTCAACGAGGCTACATCAAACCGATACCCACTAGAAATGAATTGATCAAAATGTACGAAGATAAGAAAGCCACACGTGCTAGCGCCAAAGCGGATAAGGCAGAGAAGGCTGAAAAAGAGAAAAATCGCAAATGATGGCGCCATTTAAATGGGCGGTATGCCGACGATCCTGGATCCTGATAGTGATAGTTGCTACTGCCGATCATAGTGTTTTTTCCAGCTTTAAGATTACCAGTTCAACTTGTTGTTGCCTTTTGTTAATTAGTTAAACTGTATAAGCTTATAACTGGAGCTGGGCGAATGGTTGGCATTGTCTCTCAGTTTTGGATCGATTGTTCCAAGACTGACGGATTTGCATAATTTCATCTTTAACATGTACTGACATAGTTTTTAACCCGCCCTCTTCTACCTGCCCGTTGTTGTTTAGTTATGAAATCACAAAGGCTGCGGCCACACAAATAATATTCATACTGAAAAGTGTACTTGTTACATATGTATATGCAATATTATATATATTTTGTAAAATTAAATATATATTGACAATGTTGTCTCACGTGTGAATGAAACTTAATAATTATTAAATGAGAAAATAAAGTTAAGAAATAACCGTTGAAGTCGATTGTCCTTTAGTTCATTTTATCGATATATTATCGATGACGTAATTTAGAGACGGCACTAGCAAATTCAAATTTATGAAATGAATAGCGAAAAGTATATTTTTGCATAGAAATCAAAACAAATCAACAGATTGTCCATTGTTGCACAATATAGGCAAACATCTCGGTATATCGAGGAATCCTTAATACCATACTGATGCATTATTGAAACGTTATGCTTTATCACGCACTCAAAGTTTTGAGTTTAGAACTTGCTCTTTGCTTTGTGGAATTGTTTAAAATAACCAAATTTACGACAGAAAGATCCAAGGCCAGACAGATGAGTATCCATTGCAGGCTGATTCGAGAAGCTAGGATAGTTTGGAAACAAGCGAGGTAATAGGCAACTAAACTATGTCATTTTTCTCAAGCAGATCGCGCGCCATCTCAATTATAAATAAAAAATATTTGTTTATTCTTTTTTTTTGTTTCTTGTTTGCTTTTTATCATTTTTTTTGTTCTTTTTTGGTTGTTGTTGTTGTGGTTTTTTGTTTTGTTGTAACGTTAGTAAAATATCCAACAATTATAATTGTAACTAATAGTTAAGCCAGGAAAAAAAATATATATCATATATAGATGTTTGTTGTATGTATATATATATAGTTGTTGTTTTCTTTTTTCTTTTTCATGTAATAAATAAAAAAATGAACAATAAATAAGGTTCATTTCATTTCGCATTTTAGGTCTGTGTGTGTGTGTGTGTGTGTGTTTGTGGGTGTCATTTACATAAATACAAATAAATAAATAAATTATATAAGTTATAAATATATATATATATATATATGTGTGTGTGTGTGTTTATGTATGTTTACATATAATACGCAACAAAAAGAAATGGTTAAAATTTCTTGAAAATTGCACAAAAACAATATAAAAAGGGCGTGTGGTGAAGCCGGGGGGTGTGGCGGGTGTAGAGACATAGATTCAACAAAATTTAAAATATATATGTATATGTATATATGTGTATGTATATATACTTTTAAGTAATTATTTTTTCTTGTTTTTAGTTTGCTTCTCTCGTTTTCTTTTGAGACTAGTTTTGGTTGTAAGACAAACAAAAAAAAAAAAAAATATATATATATATATAAATAATAATAGCTAATAAATTAATTCAACGAATGTGGAGACATTGACTAAAAATTAAAAAACATGCACTTGTATTTCTCTTGGTGTTTTTGCTTCTTCATCTTTTCTTCTCTTCTATTTGTAACTCTTGCTCAATTTTCTTAATTTCTCATCTTCTGTTTCATTGTTCTCTTATCTTCATTCTTCTTTTCGCCAAACTTTTTCTTTTGTTCTTATTTTCAATTTTGTTTTCTACTAGCATTTATCATAAGTACATTTCAGCGTTCACGTTCGATTTGTTGTTGTTCTTATTCACTTTTTGTTTTTGTTTTGTTTGTTTTGTTGTTGTTGTTTTTGTTTCATTAATTAATTTTAATTACTATTAATTTGCTAAAAGCTTTTCTTTCGATTTTTTCGTTTCGCTAGTTAAATGATTTTGTTTTTGTTTTGGTTTTGTTTGTTTTTTGTTTTTGTGTTCTTGTTTGTTGTTACGAAAAAATATTGCACAAGACAAATTTGTTACAATTACATACATAAGTTATATCCTCTTTTTATCATACACACAACCACATGACTATCAATCGGCAAACCAAAAAGAGAATATACAACTAATATAACCACTCAACCACACATTGATGAGACGAATTTCGAGTTCTGTCTGATTCTATCTGACTCTAAAGATACTATAAATATATGTGTAAATCGTTTGAAAGTGACAATTCGATACACGAAAGAGAAAGGAAGAAAAATGTAATCTTTTGTAATGATGTTTTGGTTTGCCGATGGTTTTGTTTGTTTTTCTAGTAATCTTCATCCACATTTGCTTTGCATGTGTATAAATATATATATATATAATGTGTATACATAATATACATAATTATTTATCATTGCCTCGATTCCTTTTTAATTTGTTGTTTTTCTTAGTTTTGGTTTTGTATTTTTGAGAGTTAAGAGTTAGTTGTTGCATAGTTAAATTAAGTAATTTCCATTTTTCTGTTTACTTTGCGTCGTGATGGTCATGTGTTTCTTTTAGTCCTTTTGCGTCCACTTTCGCTTCTTTCACATCTTCTGTCCGGCTGTGCCGATCCTGCTGATAGTGCCTGCCTTTACGCACGTTCGTAGAAAAGTATATAAGCACTGGCCGAAACTAGAAAGTTTTCAGATAAAGTATCGCTAACACTGAAATACAACAAATCACATATTAAATTACAATTTTATAAACTTTGAAGACGTCTTTGGTGAAAAATTGCTTACATATTATCATTAAACTCATGCCATTTGCGTGAATCTGGATGTTTGCAAAGAGCCACATAATGGCCGCCTGCCGTCGAGCCTGCGAATAGAAATCCCCATATGAAATGAAATGCTAATGCTTTACTTTTTTAAAAACAAAAAAAATCGTACCCATATGATTGGATATCGCATAGAGCGAGTAATGCACACTCGAATTCGAGTTGGATCCATAGGAGCCCATGTTAAGCTCACGATCTGATGTTGGAAACTCAACAACATTCAATAGCTTGCTCCACCGGGTCTCCGAGAAACGTTTCAAATCTGCAAACAATCGTTTACTCAAAATATTGCATCCAAATAAGATGTATCAATCATACTTACGTATAACCAAATATTTGGGAAAACGTTGAATCGTGAAACTTTTCTTGCATTTTCTACGCGTTTTACATTTGGAGCATGTGGGCATCTCATCGCCATCAAGGACTTCTTCTCGTATGAATAGATCCAAGCAGGCATCCAATTTACAGCGCGATGATGAGGGGGGCAGGGGTACGCTAAGATCCCAAAATGGATCAAACGTAACGCTGGTATTACCACAAGTGGTACATTTCAATGTACTCTTCAATTGGCCCACAAAAAGGTCGCGTACAAGAGAATTCTCATGCCTGGTATACCAATCCCAGGTTAGATCGGCCTTCTTATTGTCGCTACAATAGAATTATGATTGAATTGTGATTATATTTTTTCATGATTATGATTATTATTTTCTAACCTGAGATTATCATCAATGTTTAGCGCTTCGCCGCCCTTTACACCCGTATTCAATGCAGAGTGCAGTGAGTCCAAAAAGAAGCGTAGAAATTCCTGCGCATCCTGTTGATTGAAATCACTGTACATACGATGCTTTGTGGAAAAGGCACGCTTCAGCTCCATGGGGGTTACAGTATGCACATTTGTCGTCCACATTTCCTGTATTAGTTTAGCAAATTCTACAAGTACACAAAATACATAAAATTCTCTCTCTCTCTCTCTCTCTCTCTCTCTCTCTCTTTCTTTCTCTTTCTCTGTAGCTTCACTTACCGTGTAATATTTGCTGATCTTTGGTGGCCGATGATGAACGTGAGCCATGATGTGTACGTAGGAAGCGCGTCAGCTCAGTCGTATGACTCAGACATTGTATGACCGAGTTCATGAAACAAGTGTTTCCAATATTTCTCAGACCACAAAGACCTACAAAATATGGTTGTTCAAAGAAATGAGAAAAGAGTCTTTCAATGCACTCATGACAAGTGGGTCTATAAGTCGATGTAATGTGACCAATAGTAGAGAGTAAAAATAATATAAAACTCGCTTCCGGGTTTATATTTAACATTGTCATTTTGTCCACTGTTGTTGTTATTATTATTAACATTATAAATGTTTCTAGCGGTTTTAGCAAAATATATATACGTATAGAACAATTTTGTAACTCAAATTTAACGATTAAAGTGAAAACGAAAAAACAAACTAAAGACATAAATCACAGAGCCTTCTACATATATTATTCATAGCGAATCGTCTCAGTCCGGTCGGTCCTTGTTACTCACCGTCGGATTTCTCATCGCGTGTACTCGAACTTTTGATGCCATCATCATTGTTGCTACTATATTTGCTACTCAGTGACGTTGAATTGCCAGACGATGATGATAGACGGCCATTGGTGGTGGCGGTGCTATCCCGATCCCTGTCCCAGTAACGGCTTGAAGTGGGTGAAACGGGGGGTAAAATGTTGCGGGTGCTGCTGCTGCTGCTAGTTATATTGCGCGCCTAAATACATACGACGTCAAGGAGTAGAAGAAGAAACAAAAATTTCTTAATTATATTTGATTTAAATGTGATTAACGATATAGGGCGATATACAAGCTTTAAGAGAATTGGTAATAAAAAACGTTTATACAAAAATTAAATTAGCTGAACAATAAACAAGCAAACGATAGTGTTAGAATTAGTGAGAGAGAGAGACAGATAGAGAGAGTGAAAGACAATCAGAGCCAGAGAGTGAGAGAGGAGTGGAGTGCTGTTATGGTGAATAGCGGTGAAATGACATTATTCAAAAGGTGAAAAGAGGTGAATTATTATAAAAGTCGAGCAAACAAACAAACAAGCAGGCACATTTTCCAACATAACAAAAGAAAAAAAAACAGAACTAATAAAACTTAAAAATAGAGAGAGAAAAAGAAACAAAACGTCATTGAGAAACAGAGAGAAATAGAGAGAGAGAGAGCGACAGCGAGAGAGTAAGAGAAAGAAAAAGTGTAAGAGAATTCGAGAAACTTTTTTTTTCACTGCAGTATAATGAACAATTTATGAACTTTTGTTTTGATTTTTTTTCCTTTTTTTTTTTTTTTTTTTTGCTTTTTAAGCTAACTACAGAAAGAGTCTGCTTAAAAGTTTTAAACATTTATCTACATAAATATGTATAATATAATATATAATATTTGTATAATCTATTGGAATCGGTAGAGTCCCTCTAAAGACAAACAACTTACGCTCTCGCTGGCTGTGTTGTTGGTGGAAGACGATACATTGGTATTCGTGTAGCTTGAAGCGGAAGCATGTGTTGTTGTTGTTGTTGTTGTCGATGTTGATGATGATGTGGATGATGATGTTGTTGTTACTGCTGTTGTTGAATCCTTGTTTACCTTGGTCAAGTTAGTATCATTGTTAATCATATTACATTTACTTGGCAATATTATATTGCCATAATGCGCATTGTTACTACTAGAAGCAGCAGCCGAATTATTGCGACCAATTTTACTGAGTGTAGTTGTTGCAGCAGCAGTTCCTGTTCCTACACCACTTTCACTTGTCGTTAACCCCCTTCTCACAGGCTGTTGATGCTGTTGCTGTGTGCTGCTCGTTGTTGTTGTTGTCCGATAGGCAGCTCGGGTCAATGAACTACTATAGCCAGCTGACACACGTATATGATCGAAGTCATTGCCATAACGTTGCTGTAATAGATTTGTACTACTGCCAGGATTACGTAGACCACCACTACTAGCAGTAGTAGTTGAAGAAGTAGTTGTATTATTTGATCCAGTAATGGTTAGATTATTAAATTTCTCAATTGAGGCTTTAATACTTAATGAATCGATGCCATAGCGTCGAGCATTGTTACTATTTGTGTTGCTATTGGAGCTATTATTAGTGCTATCATTTGATGTTGTTGTTGTTTGCCTATATCCCTGAAATTTCTCATAGCTTGCAGCAAAATTTGTATTTGAGGTTATAATGGTTGATTTGGGTCGCGGTGTTGATCGTGTTGATGTTGCTACAGCAGCAGCGGACGATGATGAGGATCCTCCACCCGTTGCTGCTGCCAACGATTTAGTTAAGGTTGCTGGCGGTGTTATGGGTTTAAAGTAGCATATATTGGTTTTAATATTTCCACTAATTCCACTTCCTCTCTCTTTGTCTGCTGCTGTTGTTGGTGTTGTTGTTGCTGCTGCAGTGTTGTTAGCTGTTGTTGTTGTTGTTTGTGGTGTTGTTGCCTCATCGCTGTCTATATAACTAATATCATCATGTTGCTGACGTTGTTGCATCAGATTGTTGTTGTTCTGTGTCTGATTATGATGATGATGATGATGCTGATGATGATGATGATGATTCGCACCACCACCACCACCACCAACACCATTCATCATTTGATTGTTATTAAGTTTATTTAATTTAATGCCCGAACTGTTATTGCTACTTGTATTACGTCCAGTTACTGTCAATTGTTGTTGCAGTGTTGTTGTTGCTTTTGTTGCCGCCGCTGCTGCTGCTCCTGTTGTTGTTGTTGTTGTTACTGGTGTTTTGTACTTAAGGACGGTGCCAGTTCCAATGCCGTTTCTACTACTATTAGTCGTCGTCGTCGTCGTCGTCGTCGCCGTTGCTCTTGATCCCTGATTTCCATTGATCATTGGCGTTATCGTATGATTTCTACGCATATCATTCAAGTTATTATAATTATTATTTTTGGTATCTTCATTTGTATTCGACGTCGATTTGAAACGTTTTGACAATTTTACCGCTTTGCTAATATTATTGCCAACGACCACCTGGTGGTGCTGCTGCTGCACCTGGGAATGGGCCAATTCGCATTCGGCTTTGAGAAATGTTGGATCTTTAAAACTCGATATCAGGAAATATCTTTGATTTGCTGTTCTAACGGGATTACTACTGCTGTTTGCTGCTGCTGTTGTTGTTGTTGTAGTAGTGTTGGTGTTGTGATTGTTGTTAGTACGTTTACTTATACCAACACCACCAACTCCTGCTGTTGATGCACCTGCTCCTACTCCTGGACTAATTTTAGCTGTTGTCGGCGCTTTTAATGGAGTTTTAGTTATTTTACCACCACCTCGAATAGAACTTTGTGTTGTTGTTGTTGCTGTTGTCGTTGATGTTGCTCCTGGAGCTGATGACGTTTCGCTTCCTTTGTGCAATTTGCCTGTTGCTGCTGCAGGAATCTTATGGAATCCTTTGCTTTTCTTAATGTCTAACATCATTCACAACAAGCTTCGAAGGCTTGCCGTTTCTTTTCTCTTTTTTGAAGAACCAATGTCCTTGCGGGTCCTTTCCTTTCTTTTCGCCAGCTTTCGTTTCCGTTACTCTGGTTTGTCTTCTCTTTTGATTCTTGTTCACAATTCTTCCTACGATTTGGTTATCGAAAAATATACATAATCTCATTTGGACTACTAAGTTTTCTATCGTTTTTTTTTTTATATTTTTTTATTTTTTTTTTTTTTTTTTTTTATTTTTTTTATTAAAGGAAAGAGAGAGAAAGCGGAAAGGGAAAGGTGGTGTATATAATTTGGTTAGGTAAAAGGGAAACTGACAAGTTTTTGTGTTGTATTTCTCTTGTTTTTGGTTTTTGTATTTTGTATCTTCTAATTTGCAAAGCCTGCCTATAAATTGTTGAATTTGCTTTCGGTTCTTTCTCTTTGATTTCGATCTCTTTGTTCTCTTTTCAGTTAGTTAGTTTGGTTTCGTTTTGTTGGTTTAATTTGGTTTTGGTTAGTTGTTATGCAGTTTTTAGTAGGGCAAGTCAGGCAAATCTGCAAGAGTTTATCTAAAAATACATAGAAAAACGTACATATAAATACACACACATGTATGTACTTATATATATACATACATATGCATGTATATATATTTACATCATATATGATTGATTAATTCAAGAAATGCAATCAGTTTACAATTTGGTTTTCGTTTCTCAAAGATTTGTTACTTCGATTTTACACATAACTCTGTTTGCATTTCCCAAAATCTATTTTGACTATAAATGGGAGTTTTTTTTCAGGTATTTTTGTAAATGATAGTTTTGAAAATCAACAAAATCAGAATCATAAAAGTAAGCACACAAAAATTGAGTGAAAACGCAAACTGCTTGACTCGAAACAAAAAAAAAAGAAACGAAAATGATGATTTATAAGGGCAGGGAAATGGAGTTATGTGGCGGGGCTCACATTCATTACATACATATATATACACACATACGTACACACATACATACATACAACCATCATACACATCATACTTAAATCAAATTTAATTTTTTTTATTGATTGGTAGTTTAGTTGTTCTTTCGTTTTGCGGTTTTAGTTTAAAACTCAGAGCTCATGCAAAATATATTTTAGTACTAGAAAGAGCAGACGAGCGGTCAGGTCAGGTGAGACAGACGGGCTGGCGGGCAGGCAGGCGGGTGGTGGTCAGTAGCGCATTATCTCAGTTGTTATTACCTTGCTGCCATTGCTATCCTTTGCCAATTTCAAAGTGGCAGTTGTGCTAATATCGCCGCCATTCGTTGAATCTGCCTCCAATTCATTGGTGGCCGCTGCCTCAGTTTTTCCAATTGCATTTCCGATTCCAGCATCATCGGTTGTATCATATATAGCATTTCGTTTCGATGCAAGGGATAACCCATTGAGTTTCGTTTCAAGTGATGATCCATTCTCATAGCTACGACCATTTGTGATGGGTGGCGGAGGCGGCGGCGGTGGTGGTGGTGGCGGTGTTGCTGCTGATGCTGTTGCTGGTGGTGGTGTCGCCTCCACATTGCTGCGTCTTGTTCGATTACTTCTTAGGGTAAATGTCGCTGTGGGGACATCTCCACTGCTATTGCTGGAGCTAATTGTATATTTGCCAGAGCGACGTGTGGAACTGGAGGAGGATGATGCGGCGGAGGGTTGTGTTTCGCTGCTGCTGGCTTCAGAATTATTATTTTGACTATATAGATGACTATAGCGACTACTTCTTGGTCTATCCAATGTCACTGTCGCTGTGGTGCTGACATCATTGGCATTATCCTCCGTTGCTGACGTCTTATTATTATTGTGACCCGATCTAGAACGTGATAGTTCACAGTTGGGTATATAGTTTGCCGGACAGTATTTCTCGTATGCATCTAGGCCGGATGTGGCTACTGTGGCCAACATACGGGCCAGGGATGGTGATGAGGATGAGCTCGATAAGCGTTTTGAATGGCCATTAATATTGCTATTATTACTATTGGCGCTTGTGTCAGCAACACTGCCGCCTTTGGGTGGCCTCTTATTGACCAAATCGCGACGGTGTCCATACTCATCTTTTGATTTTAGGCTGCTGGTGCTCTCGATGCCATTCGATGATAAAATTCCTTCTGTTGTTCGTGTCTTGCGTGGCAACTTTTGTTTGTTGTGTTTTTCGAATTCGAATGTTGGATGCGTTTTTGTTTGGTTTTGGTTTTTGTATTTACATTTACAATGAACGATGGCGAGCGTGATGACAATATTTTTCGAACGTTTCAAACAGTTTTAACGGTCAAAATAAGAAAACGTATAACGTAACAAAACGACGTCACACATACGCAAAATTTGATCAAATCAACAAATCAACGTAGAAAAAAATATATAAAAGAAAAATGAATAATACTGATGAATTGTATATATGAGAACAAAAAAAGAAAAAGAAAACACACACACACAAAGAAGACAAACAACGGAATAAATCCACAAAAGAATCGGTAATATGTTATCGCGTTTTACAGAAAAACTCTTACGATAAGTACTAGAGTTCTATCGGTCATTTTAGAAAGATCGATCTTGGTTATCGAAATGTTAACTGTTTAAGGGGTACAACATCGTTTAAGGGGAAACATGGTTCTCAGATATCAGAGAACTTGGTCTCGAATATCGAAATTTTAGCTGTTTAATATCGCTCTTAACGAGAAATCAGAATTGAATATCGAAATTTTAGCTGCTTAATGGTAATAATCGTCACATATTCGAAGGATAACAAAAGTTTTTACTTAAATGCAATTAAAATAGGTACAAAAAGCAAGTAAATACATTGCTTTATAATACTTTACATAATACAGAGTTTATGTGCGATTTTTAGTCGTTAGATGTTGTAATACAATTTGACTATGATTCGTACTAGTCGATAGGCTTTCCCACTTTCAACATATTGTAATTATACCGATAGCCTTGTAAAATGGAACGATAAATAATTGTTTGGGTCAGACAAAGTTTTTATATCTAATAGAAGCACATAATAAGGTAAATTTATGGTCAAATTTGGTCAGAATTGGATTAGACATATGTTTCTCGGTGAAAATTCGACAATTTACTTAAAAGGACTTCCTTAGTACGAAATGAGTAGCGCAAAAAGCCAAAATGTTATACAAAGTACGGCACAGGCAAAGTTAAACCTGCCCTCTATACTTTTACTTTTAATTTCTTTTCTAATTTTTAGAGTTAAGAACTTATAGTGTAATAACGTTGTGTTTGCATACTAGCGTATAGTTTCTATAATATTTCGAATGTTTAAACGATCCACCATGTTTTAAATCAAATGAATATGTAAAGACAAGACTGTACACACCCGCGTACCCCCCTCCCGCACAACACTTGCACACACTCACATACACACGGGAGGATGACACAGTTGCCTTTTGTTTGTTGATGTTCTTGTTGGAGACACGCCAACAAGTGGTTCGTGGATCGTCGTTGGGTGGTTCAGTGTGTTCAAGTTGACATTCCAATTGCTGTCACTGTCGCCGCCTATATCGGGACCCAAAGGCGTGACGTATAGCCAGGTAATATATGTATATATATACAAACACAACAACGTCTGCTTTGTGCGTTTTTGTACATGTGTGTGTATGGTGGGGGGCATGTGGGTAGTGGTGGCGGTGGATGAGTGGGATAGTTGCTAGGGTTTTGTCAAGCAACAGAACAAGAAAAAACCCAAGTCAAAAAAAATGTATATATATGAAAAAAGAACTTCAAAATGCCGCCAAACAAAATAACAAAACGGAATACAAATTTTATGAAGGGAGTGAGCGGTTTTTAGGGTACGCAACGCGGGTGTGGTTTCTTTTAAGGGTTTTATTTCCAATGAGCTATAATCAAAAGAATCCTATATATTATGCATAACACACACACACAAGCGCACAAATTCATCGAATGAAAGTTCTTAAAAATGTGATTATTTTCCCAGTAGACTTAATTTGAAAACACTTTTCAAAACAAGAACACAGAATTCCCATATGTTTAAAATACCTTCCGTGTAGGGATTACAGATGAACCATTATCAAGAACTTTCATGAGAACAGATTTTGCTTTTCAATTGCTGATAATGAATAAAAAGACTTTCACCAAGTTAATGAGGAAGATTAGGACATGATGTTGAGGAAGTGAGTATTATACAGAAAACCACAAAAGAAAAACTATATAAATAAACTAGGAGCGATATTTGTACAGTTTACCACCAAAGGACAAATATGTAAAACGAAACATACGAAAAATTAAAGTGTAATCATTTGATGATACTTAAAAATCAAGAGGAATTGGTATAGGGGGAGGGGGAAAAAAATATTCGTTTCGTTTCTGGTCTTTTCCTTGCATTTTATGTTTGTTTGCAATTGTTTTTGTTATAGTATAATCAAAACTTACTCCATATCGGCCATACGTAGGTGTATCATAGCTGGAACCGCTCAAATATGATGAACTAGTGCGATACGAGGATGTCGATCCAGATGAAGAGCCACCGCTCAGATATGCGGACGCCGATGAACCAACACTGCTCCTTTGACTTAAGCTCGAACGTGGTGTATAGGAGGATGAATTGTATGTGGAATAGGAGCTGGGGTAGTAATTGCTACCAAAGCCGCTGGTACTGCTCCCACTGTGATAGGCCGACGAGGTCGATGACGATGATGCTGAGGATGAGGTTCCAAATTTGGATAGACTACTACCACGATCTAAATATGTGGAGAAGCGGGAATAACCGTTTGTTGATGCGCTATTTGTGGCGCTGTTTGATCCAGCGGAACCGGAACCAGTTCCGCTGCTACTGCTGGACGTTGAGGTTCCTGATGGGCCGTATAGACTGCCACTGCCCCCCGCTGCTGATGTTGACGATCTACGCGGCGAAATCACACGCATATTAGTGTTGGCTTCGGCGGCGGCAGCAGCAGCAGCGCAGTAGCAGCAATTTTGCCTTCAGTTTCGTTGTTGTCCTTGCTGCTCTAGTTGCGCCAAAGATATTAGGGAACCAATGTGCCAATTTTTTTTATTATTTGCTCTTTTCTTCGATTTTACAATTGTAAAATTTTTGTTTCAGCTGCTTTGGTGTTTTATTGCTGCAAAGATTGTGAAAGAAATTTGCGTTTAATTTATAAACTGTGAAATTTTGTATGTATAAAAATATCAAACTATCTTTGCTCAATGAGGAGAGTACAAATTATTAAAACAAAAATTATGTGTCATATCTAAAGTAAACATCTGGTTTTGGCACAACACCGCATTGAAACAAAAAACTTATATATGTATGTACATATGTACATATACATACATACATATATACATACATATGTAAAACAACATTTTCTTACCTTTTTTGAGTTTTTTGTTTTATGTTTGCTTATTTACTGATTTTATTTACATAGTTTGGTTGCTGCTTATAGTAAGACCCGTTATTGTTGCTGGAGTATATAAAGAGGCGCCAAGTGACGAAATCTGTGGAATAAATGGAGAAAAAAAAACCCGGACATTTAGTTAAATCTTTATAAAATACTCAATGATTTGCACCCATACTTAAGGAACGGGGGCTGTGGGGTAGTCATCATCGTGACAATGAATAGTAACTAACAACTGTTACGAATTGAACAGGCAGAACATAAAATGATTTTAATTTATCATTGAACTGAAAGCAAAGCGTCACCACTTGTTTACTATCAAAAGAGGAAAAAGAAAGAAAAAAACAAAAACCTAAGTTGTCGCTAAAAACTTGTCATAACAACAACACAATAACAACAACTTTTAAGTGAAGTGTAGAATAGGCAAGGGGACTGCTTCCTCGGTGGGGCTTGGGGCTGGGGGTTGGTGGGTGAAATACTATGCGGTAACACTAAAATGAAGTTGTGTGCTATGTGTATGACGACGCCGCCAGGCAGTCTACAGGCCAATACCGCGCGCAATGTCATTGTAACCGAGGAAACCGTTGATTTTTTTCCTCCATGTGTATGTACTGTGTGTATGTGTTTGAATTTTTTTTGTTGTTTTATATTCCCACAACTACAGCCCTGGCAAGTGGTGGGAGGTAACCGTTATTTATCAAATCGATCTCTCCCGTTCATAAATACTACACAGTCACAATTCATTCACACCTACACACTCGCTCACATACGCATGCACACATACACTTGCAATAGTAAAGTTTTTTTTGTCATAAAAATAAATGAAATTCTTCAAGTTCACACACACCCACACACACACAAAATACAAGTTACTGTAATCTCTTTTTTAACAGGTTAGCGTTCACTTACATATTTCTCATTCGCTTATTTTGGGTAAAAGAAAAAATAAATACAAAAATTATCTTCTTTCTGTTTTTTAAATAGAAATAATTTTAATAAAAGCAACAACAAAATATAATAAAACGAAACGAATCTATTTATAAAAGCGCCTAAAAGCACGCACACAGGCACATCCATACATATAGAAATATATCTATTATATATATATATCTGTATATATATACATATATATATATATATCAAATATTGTGTGTGTTGACACTGACGGGAAAAGCGAGCAGGGAACCGAACGGTCGTACGGGGGAGTAGTAAAAATTGCTTATGCTCTTGGCATATACGAGCAAAGAAGATAGCAATATTGGCGACACACATACACACACATACCGAGCGAGAGAGAGCGAAGCAAATGTACGAATTACGCAAAGTGAAATATCGTGAAATATCTTCCTCAAAATGGAAAGTGGAAAAGTGACGACGATTTGCAATGATGATTTTTTCATCGTTTGTTTTAAGCATTTCAGAGTTTTTTTTTTTTTTTTTTTCAAAGTATCAAATATAACTATATGTACGACCACTGACTGACTAAAATATTATAATTGAACTGTTGAAACGAGGTCGCAGAGAGGACAGCACACCTCACGTAAATATATACATATATGTATATATACACACGCACACACAAATAAATGTAGCAAAAGATTTCTCACATTTTTTACATGGCAATAACTTGATTTATTCACTTTTATTTGCAATATATATTTAACTTTTCCCTTTTTTTTATTGAGGCACAGGCACAGCAGACTCACTTAATTTCTGAATTTCTTAAATTAGTGTGGCCATATCTTGGAAGTACAATAACGATGAAAAATCGAAAAGTAATCGACATCGCTACCTATACCTTGCGGTCTATCGTTTGGGTAATCGAAATCGATAGAGTATATACATGTTAAGTGAAAAATTTCTTGCCGAGTTTAGTACGTTCTTTTCCCATACAACTAATAAACAATTTATCAATAATATAAGTTGATATTTATACGAGATTTGTGAAAAAATGCTGGAGCTGTCGACGCAAACAACAAGACAAAGTCAATTATCTGCGTCGCATTAAGCATTTTCTTTGCAATTTTCTTTGCATCAGTGTTGCCAACATTTTCTGCTAGCAAAATTCTAACAAACATATAATTGGAAATTACTTAGTGAAATTGGCAAAACTGACCATTAACATTCGAGGCAATTAATGTTTTTGTGATTTCCTGAATTGATATATTAATCATTCTATAGCTTGAAGTTTCTACTTTGGGCTAAAACGTCGTAAATTACATTAAATCGAACGTAAACCAAGCCAAAATTTAACCGGAGAAAGGCAAAGCTGGGCAACACTGCAGCAGCAGCAGCCGCCGCCGCCGCCGTCACCATCATACAAAATGAAGTGAGTATAAAAATAAATCAATGTAATATAATTTACAATTATTAATTTTATACATATTGTTCTTGTTCTTTCGTTCTCAGTAAACAAAAGTTGGTTTTTTGTTAATTTTCTTCTAACGTTTTTTGATTCGTGTCGTCATCGCCCATCGTCATTGCCGTTGCCGTTGCCGTCTGCTGCCTGCCGTCTCCAAACACCCCCAACCCACCACCAACATTAACAACAGTGTGTGTGTCTCTCTGCGTGTGTGTGAACACTTTTTTTAAGGTTACCATCATTATCCATCAGTTACAGTTCAGGTAAACTCTCTCTATACATATATATATATATTTTTTAATTCTCTAATTGCAAATATCCTTTGAATATTTACAGTTATGTCTTCAACTGCCGGTAAACGCAAAGAGATCTACAAATATCTCGCACCATGGCCCCTCTACTCCATGAACTGGAGCGTGAGGCCGGACAAGAGGTTTCGCCTCGCTCTTGGCAGCTTCATCGAAGAGTATAATAATAAAGTTCAAATCATTAGTCTGGACGAAGAGACCAGCGAATTTAGTGCTAAAAGGTAGAAAGATAATCTAACAACAACTAAGATCGATTTGATATCAAATCGATATTTGAATATTAATTAGATTAGATGTAGATTTAATTTTTCTATGTTTACTCAGATGGGAGGGGAGTGCCGGTTCCAATTGAATATAAATTAAGGTTAATATTGTTTCTTTTGTTTTTTCATTTGTTTGCAGCACCTTTGACCATCCATATCCAACTACAAAAATAATGTGGATACCCGATTCAAAAGGCATCTATCCGGATCTATTGGCTACAAGTGGCGATTATTTACGTGTCTGGCGTGCCGGTGAGCCGGACACACGACTCGAATGCGTTTTAAATAACAATAAGAATAGTGACTTTTGTGCACCATTAACATCATTCGATTGGAATGAAGTGGATCCAAATTTGGTGGGCACTTCATCAATTGATACAACATGCACCATTTGGGGCCTAGAAACGGGGCAGCCCCATGCCCGTGTCTATGTGGCGGGTCATGTTAAAACACAATTAATTGCCCACGATAAAGAAGTCTATGATATAGCATTCTCACGTGCCGGCGGTGGACGGGATATGTTCGCCTCGGTGGGTGCTGATGGATCGGTACGAATGTTTGATCTAAGGCATTTAGAGCATTCTACAATCATCTATGAGGTGCGTCTTAACATAAAGAATATTCGTCGTTTATCATAATAATTCTTAAATTTCCTTTTTAAGGATCCTGCTCATACGGCATTGTTGCGTTTGGCCTGGAACAAACAAGATCCAAATTATTTAGCCACTGTTGCCATGGACTCATGCGAAGTTATTATTTTAGATGTTCGTGTTCCCTGTACACCTGTTGCAAGACTGAGCAATCATAGGGCGTGCGTCAACGGTATTGCGTGGGCGCCGCATAGGTAAGTACTCATATTAATTGGAATTTTTTGTTTACCTAACCAGGAATATAACTTAATATGCTTACATGTTTTCAGTTCCTGTCACATCTGCACTGCCGGTGATGATCACCAAGCACTGATCTGGGATATTCAACAAATGCCGCGCGCAATCGAGGATCCAATTTTAGCCTATACAGCTGCCGAGGGCGAAGTCAATCAAATACAATGGGGTGCCACACAACCCGATTGGATAGCTATATGCTATAATAAAGCATGCGAAATATTAAGGGTCTAAGTCGTAGAAATGCACAAAAAGGATATGTCAATTTGTCCACAACCTTTTTGTAAAAACAAAACTAGTAGAGGCCCAATTCAAGCCAAACCCAAACCCCCACTACCATCATTGCTCTTTGCTAAATTGGTCAACAACAACAAATGGAAATGCTGAAACAACGCACAGTCAACAAAATCGAGAAACCATTAAAACATCGTCTTCATCTTGTTGTCTCTGTTGTCTAGTGTAATTCATAATTTATTTATTAGAATTTACATTTGAAACCTGTTGAATCTGTGGTGGCTGAGGAGAGTTGGATCTTCTGCCTAGTTTAGAACTTGGCGCCCAACGTGGGGCCGCCACCACAACTACCCCAAAAGCATAAGTGAAAGCGAAACAGCGAAATTCGTTTATTAGCCCCCTGTTTAGTTCGAATCTATTATATATATTTGTATATATTCATATATTTATACAATTGTTGCCACAATTTTAGCACATTAGGCTTTCTTGATATTGATTTTTCTTTTTCGCTCCAGAACCTTTTTTTCCAAATAAGTTTTTTTTTTTTGGTAAAGGTGAGGAAATCCCTTAAAGTGCAAATAACTCGTAATTTTCAGTTGAAAATCAGCAATATATAGAAGCAATAATTTATAGTATTTTCCAAATTTGAGCAATCTCAGCCAAGAAACAAGAAACTGTGTTAAATTGTTTCTTTAATAATTATCATTATTATTATTTTTTTTAACACATTTAACTTGTTGTAGAACGGCAAGACAAACAAAAATTCTAACACAAATCATAAAGTGCTTACTTCGTGGCGTCTTTTGTAGTGTATATATATACAAATATATATATATATAAATATATATATATATATGTGTATTTTTAGAACATCTTAGCTTAGGTTCGTACATGTATGTGTAATGTCATAAATCTTAAGGTATAACCAAAATCTGTATTTCTACTTGTAATTTACTTTCCATACCCCCTCCCTCCATGATTCTAATTCTTGACACTTTCCCGAAGAACAAACAATTGACAAAAAGAAAAAAAGAGAAACAAAACAACCAAAATTAAGGCGCCTCAAATTAAAAAAAGGAAAAGAAAAACAAAAACATATTAAGAAACAAGAAAAATAATAATAATAAAAAAAAAAAACAATGTCATACCTCGTTTTCCAACAACAACAAGCGAAAGAGAGAGAGAGAGAATGATTAAACAAAGAAAAACAAAAAACAAACGCTTTTTCGATATATTTTTACTTTGTTCACGACTTTTATTATTATACGTTTTCTATGAGAACCAAAAAAAAAAAAAAAAAAAACAACAAAAAACAAACAAAAATCAAGAACCCGATTAATGAAAATAACAAAAAGGACTTAAATCATACTAATAAGAAAAACCAAATAAATGCATATAGAATACCAACCACAAAGAAAACAAAAAAAAGAAAAAAAAACAAAACTGCACACAAAAACAAACACAGCTAAAAAAGAAAACAAAAAGCAAAAAAAAAAAAAAAAAACATAAAAATCAGAAAATACTATTTAAACCGAAATATTATATGAGCGAGAGAGAATACAAGATTGTTGCTATATATCCATAACTACATAATTCAAAACATAAATCTTTAAGCCGAAAAATATGAAGCCCATAAACCACACACTTAAAATAAAAACAAATATATATATAAAACAAAAAACAACAACTGATCCACAGAAACTGTAAAGACAGACAAAATAACAAAAAAGACAGAAAGAAAGAAGAAAACAAAAAAATATCCTATTTGTGTGCTACCAGAGACTGATGCTTCTTAACTATATACTATAATATATATGTATGAAAATATATATATATATATATGGTATATATGCAGATATATGTTATGTATATATATCTACAGGGAAGATCCTCCAATTAATGGTAGTGCACAGAAGAGCAACAAATCTCTTTTCCTCCCCCTCCTCCCTGAAAATGAATTTTTTATCGTAGTTTATGGCAATGAAGACAAAACTTGATATATATATAAATAGAACTATCTCACTTACATACAAACCGATAAGTATATATGTATATGAATATATATATACCATTATATATTGTAAATACAATATGAATGAAATGAATTATATCCTTTTTTCCTCCGCCCCTCCCCCACAAAAAACTAAAACAAAAAACGAACAACAATCGGAACAATGCAGCATTATAAGCACACAGACAAGACTTAGAGTCCAATATATATATGTATCTGTATATATATAGGGATGTGTTCATTATATATATCCTTGCAGATAATAAATATGCATACATATAACAAATATGAACAATTAGGCGTAGTTTTTCTGTCGAAAGGTCAGTGTAAATCGCGATATTGCAAAATTATGCCAGATATTAGTTATATCTAAGGTAACATTTATTATTAGTAAATCAGGACATATGGCAATTAACTGAACTGCAAGGATATAGAAACTTCGGTGAGTCGAAGTTGACATTTCGGTAACCAATTCTGTTTTGTTTTTACTTTTAAAATTATATGTTTTATTTTTGGTCTTTTGCTAAAACGGTTTCCATAGCAACAAATTCCTTATTTTTGGTTTTTTGTTTTTGTTTTTTTTGATGATAAAAAAAAGAAGTACTAAGAACAAAAGCAAGCATTAGATGAGACGAAGAGATGAGTAATGTATGTAAACCAAACAAAATGCAGAAAAAGTATTTAAATAAACAATTTTTAAATAACTAACGATTATAAGTTATATTAAATCGGGCAAATCGGGCGGCAAACAAATGTTGCTTATATCAACCAGGCCGGTTAGATTCTTTTGACCATTTTGTTTCTGTTCCAGCCTCTCCTCCGGTTTATTAGGCGCGGCTCTAAGTATTGAGATAAATCTTAAAGGAAATTTGTCAAGTTTGTGTTTTTTTTTTGTTCAACTTACTTTTTGGTTTAATTGCCAGCATTTCATTGGGCTTAACTTTTTTCAATACAATCAAAAGGTGTCCTGTCGTCTGGGAACGTTGTACGGTTGATTCATCAGGGCTAATCTCTTCGCCATAGGCTATCTGAAAGATTTTGCCCTTGACTGTGACACGAACATAATTTAACTCCACATCGACATCAATGAGAGAAGTGTCTAAATATCTGAAGCATTTAAGAAAGTATGAATTTTTTTTTTTTTAAACGATTGAGATTTGTTGCAGTTCCTTACTTGTAGACCTTCAATTCTAGCCGGTATTCGGCGGGCTCATCTTGAAAATTAAATGGCAATTTCGCTTGATTCATATTATAGGGACGACCGCAGGGAGCAAATAGATTGACATTCCGTTTCTTTGGCGTCTCGTACGATTCCGATTTCGATTTATGTTTCTCCTTGCCCAATTTATGTTGGCGTGCGATTTCGTTACGTATTTCTGGACAATGTTCACATTTGGCATTCCAAAAGGCGCGTGTGCGTTCCTCCTCGTCTTCGAGGTCAGCACACTCTTCGGCCAGTTTGGCCTGTTGGTGGGCAACACGAATACGCTGCTCATCCCTTTCAATGGCATGATCAGCCTGACGCTGGACAATGATGCGACGATGGCGATTTAAAAAACGTTGGGCCTGCAGACGTTCACTTGGTGTAATCTCAACGCAGTCAAGATTCTGGAGTTGCGGCAATGTGGCTATCACATAATCACGATAGTGCGGATAGTCCACACAAGGATTACCAACTAGGAGTAGTTCACGCAAATTGTAATTACCTCGCAGTGATTCCACACTTGTCAGTTCGCCAATGAAATTTAATGTGAGATCCAATTTGTTTAGGGATTCGAGCCCATCCAGATTCTCGATACGTTCAATATTATTAATGGCCACATTTAGGTATTCCAGGCGTTTCAGTTTATTCAAATTCTCCAAGCGTGCTATGAGATTGGACTGCAAGAGCAGGATCTTTAGTTCCCGGCACCAATTTTGTACATGTTCAATGCGTTCGATGTCCTCCTGATGCAGAGACAATTCCTCCAGAGTACTGATAAGACGTTCATTGTGTTCCGATTTTTTGCGAACCAAATCTTCGGTGACTGTATGAAATTGGTGAGCGCGTTACATTGGTATTTTCTCGTGGTTTATTTGAAATTGTACTTACTGAGCACCATAACCGGTAATTTTCTATTATTGTATGTCAAATCGAAATCAAGTGCCAACTTTTATATGTATATACAAAAATCCGTATACGTTATTATTCTCGTTGCCATGACAGATATTTAAATACGTTAAATATCGATGACACCAATAGCTATCGATATAATCTTTTTATTTTTAAGCTATCGGTAAAATTGACATCGCTAATCAAATTTGTATGAACAGCTGACTTTTTGTTTATTAGACCAGCGTGGAGCAACCGGAAAAGCAGGAACAGGTGGAAATGGATCAAGAGCCAACAGAGCTTATCCTTAGCAACTGTCCTGGAACCACACCCGCCACACCGCTAAGTAAAAACCAATTGAAGAAACAAAAGAAACTGCTCGAATATGCCGCTCTTCGGAAATTGCGGCGCCAAAAGGAACGTAACCAAAAGAAGCAAAAGCGCCAAGAGGCTAAAGCCTTGGGATTGCCTCGCATTGGACCCAGTCGCAAAGAACTGAAACGTCGAAACAAACAAGAAGACGCGGAATCTGAAGGAAAGCAGTCACCTAAATTTCAGGTAGCCATCGATTTGGATTATGATGAACAGATGCAAGAACGTGATATAGCCAAATGTGTAAAGCAATGCCTTAGGATTTACACAATAAATCGACGTAGTGCTCAACCAGGACGCTTACATTTCACAGGCATCAAGAGTAATGGCCAGATCCACAAGTGTTTTCAGCGGAATGATGGATGGGAGAATTGGCAGGTGGCTTATCATTTCGATAGCACGCATTTGGATGCATTTGAGAAGGACAAAATGATCTATCTAACCTGCGAATCGGATACAGTGTTGGATCAATTGAATCCGGAATCTATCTATGTGATCGGTGGCCTGGTCGATCATAATCATTTCAAGGGTTTGTGCCACAAACGAGCCACCGAGGCTGGCCTTAAAACTGCCCGTTTGCCTCTAAGCGAGCATGTAGATATGAAGACGCGATCTGTGTTGAGTACCTATCATGGTAAGTGGACAAGTGCGAAGAACTCAATCAAATGAATAATGCTTCCATTTCGCTCCTAGTGTTTGAACTGCTATCCCGCGTACTATCGGGTGAGGGTTGGACCGAAGCAATATTGGCCACCATTCCCTTGCGCAAAGGTGCCAAGGCTAAAACCGTCAGCAATGACGAATCCCTGGAAGATAATACTGAACAGACAAAGGAAGACAAAGAGGATGAGGCGCAGGATGAAGAGGCGCTAGATGAGAAGAAAGAGGAGGAGGAGAGTCCATCCACTATATAGTGCCGAGACAATATTATATTTCTTCCTTTTTTATTATTATTTCTTTTCCTTTTTCTCCTCGCATTCGCATTTCATAAATCACATTTAGTTTTCTTTTGCAAATTAAATGATAACTTAAAATATAGTTATATAAAGCAAATTAAAAAAAAAAAAAACATAATGTTTATCATGGAGGATATCTTGTTCCCCGGATTATTGGCTTCGCTTCATTCAACGTGCTTTATATCTAGTTTCTTTTGCCATTTGTCATATTCATTATAATTATTCTTCCTTACTTTTTTTTTTTTGTGCACGTTTTCTTGTATGGCAATTTTGGTGTAGTTATGATTTGGGTTCGGATTAAGTAGCTCTCGATACTATATATATATATATATCATGTATGTATATGTAGTCGTGTATGTGTGTATGTGCTTTTAATTTGCAACAAAACAAAACAAGGAGCATCTCTATATATGTAGATATATTTGCCTTTTCTTCATAATTTTTTGTTTGTTTTAGTAACTAAACCGCTGCTCCAAGAAAACAAAACCGTGAAATTATGAATACATTTTGGATTAACATAATAAAAAAGCAATTATTAAATATAGGAAAATAATAAAATACAAATCAAAGAGAATTGTTGTATAAAAAAAACCAATAACTAACAACGGCAAGCCGAATTTTGTATACCCTTGCAGCAGTTTTTTACATTTTGTAATGATTTGCTAAATAGACCTTAGTAGATGAGGCTATAAGTTACTAGCATTTCCGCAAAAGGTATATATCTAAATGATAATTAAATAGAATTTTAGTTTTAGTGTGCCTAAAATGTTAAGTGTGACGATAAGAGCAACAATTTAGAGTCCAGCTATGCAAAATTGTTGATCAACTGATCGATCGGCTGTTGCACACTGATTATGCTTGTCGGGATTACTTTTTTTTTGTTTTGTTTGTCTATATGAATATTTTGCGTGTATATATATATATATATACACATATATATATGTATATGTATATATGTCTGCTTGGAAATCACCTTGGCTACAGTAAAAACTGTTTTGGCCTTTTTACTTGAAATCATCTGTTTCTAGTATCTCAAAATCACTTTCATCGGATGAATCCAAGGAAGTTACCAGACGCCGTTTCACTGCATCCGCCTGAGCATCACTAGTTTGGCTGGTGGCGAAGGAGGAGGAGGAGGAGGTCGCATTAGCGACTGCAGCGGCTGCTCCCCATTGCACCAAATTATTAACCAGACTGGGCAATAAAGACTGAGCCTGGGCAACCAGCTCATTGGGATGGCTGGAAGCGGAGGTGGTGGTGGTGCTGGCAGAGGCAGAGGCTGAGGTGAGTTGCGGCAATTTCGATCCCCCGCATCGACGGTCGTGTGATCTGGAAATTGTAGTCCCTTGGACAGACACTCCTCCGAGGATGATGATGACGAGGTGGTCGATAACGATGAGTCGCGCTTAAAGTGTCCTCTACGAAAATCCATGGTTGCTTTATCGTTATTCAATTTATCCGATGGATTTGTCGTCGTTGTTGTTTTTGCCTTATGCTTGGCCAATGGCGACAGTTCATCATCCTCATCTGTGGAGTGCTCATCGATTTCGGGTATAACATCGGGTATAAGCAATTCGGAGGGTATATCATCGCTACGTTCATCATCGTCATCGCCTTCTCCTTCGATGGGTGAACTGATTGTTGCCACATCGCTAGCGCGCTCCAAGACAAATAAATTCGATTCATTTACATCGGGCAGGAATTCATCTTCCACTTCAGTTTCTAGATTATTGTATGTCAATTTCTCTGACCATTGGAAATCTAAAACAATAGAATAAAAACAAAAACCAGTTCAAAAGCCATTCAGAGAGAGACAGAGAGAGAGACTTACCCTTTTGCTCAATTTGCAACAATTTGAAATTGTATTTAGTTGAGATTAAGGCAGATAATAGCAATATGGTTAGCACCAACGTTGAGCCCGATATCAAGTGTCCCAGTATGGCCAAACTGGCCAAGCAGCCGCTGCTAGCCAAACAGAACATGCTGGGTGAATTAAGTCGCCAACTTTCGGCACGTTGTAGCCAAAATTCAAATTTCTTTCTCAACTCGGGTGTTGGAACAATGCGAAAACTGCAACGGGTCCAATATAGCCAATAGCTAAACAGTCCCAAAAATAATACACCAAGTGGACGTACCCTGTGAATAATGTATGAATTGTGAACGATACATAGAATTATAGAAGAGTAGAAGAGAAAGTGTATCCAAGTGTATAACAATTTGCACAGGCGATGATATTAATCTCTGATCTGAACAAAGACACAACTCAATGGCAACTGCACAAATTTTAAGAGTCCCAAAATATCAAATATCAACAACGATTAGGGCGATATAATTAATAACTAAAAAAAACAAGTTCTAACAACAGGAAGCAACCAACCAACCAACATTCTCATCATCGACATCATCATCATGATCGTCTTTAGCATCGGGTTCATAGACAAATCTGGTTAAACCTGGTCCCCCGCTCCATCGAGAGCAACATTATGTACATATCTGTTTTTGCCTATTGTTGATTATCACCTCCACATTCCGGCCAGCTGACGGAGGAGGCTACCAATCAACCCCCCGCCCACTATACACCACCCATCATGTCATACGGACTCTTAATAAATATCTATATAAAGTCTATATACTCCCCACCAAATGTGATGATCATGATCTGAATCATCATACCACTTCATAATCTTTATACCACACACCCTTAGGGTGAAATGGTATATTAATGTAGCCGAAATGTGTGTAAAGGAATCATTCCGACCCCATAAAGTATATATATTCTTGATCAGCATCTACAGCCGAGTCGATCTAGCCTTGTTCGTCTGTCCGTCTGTCCGTCTGTATGAACGCCTAGATCTCAGAGGCTATAAGAGATAGAGCCCCCAAATTTGTTATGTAGCCTCGTGTAGTATGTAAAGCGATCAAGTTTATTTCAAATTTTTGCCACGCCCCATTCCGCCCATGCAATTAAAAAAAAAGCGTTTCTCTCAAAAAACTTTTCTAGCTAGAGACACCATATTTGGTATGTATATTTGCTCGGTAAATTCGCACAACTTGTATTGTATGTGTAAAGATTTTGACACGCCCCTTTCCGCCCCCGCTTATATAAAAAAGCTCCAATATCTCCCGTAATACTCTACCTTGTGCAATCATATTTGGCATACTTAAATTTGATACTAATATCCATTAAAATGCCAAATTTGAGCAAAATCGGACTATAGGCAAGTTATGCATATTAACGTTTTTCCATAAGGCCGGAGTTGGCCGTTGCCTGGTGGGGGCGCTAGTGTGCGCATGTGAACAGAATTTTTAAATATTTGTTTTACTGGTGTATGGAAAAGCAAAGTCGGCGAGACGACTTCCTTACTTCATTTCTTGTTTTACCAATACCATAATACATATATGGAAACTATCAATAAATGATAATCTTATCATATATTCTCTCCTCTCTCTCCACAAAGAAAAGCTTTAAAAAAAAAAACCTAAAAAACCCTTTAAGTTCTTAAATAGTTACAAAGTTGTTTTCTCTTTTATATATTTTTATTGTAATAACTTATATTTGACATTGAGTTGATAACTAAATCACCAACATTTATATTATTCGTTTTTTTTGGCAAGTGTATTAAAGTTTTGTTGTTTTTACTTGTTTGCTAATGACTTATTTTCATACCCTTTAAGTAGTAAAGGGTATTAAACAAAATGAATTGAGTTTCCATTTCGATATGGTAAAAGTATTTAACCTTCCGCATTAGTCATATATACATATGTATATATATAATTTGTTATGCTAGTATATAGTAAACTCTTCAAAACGGGTTCGTTTTCATTTCGAAAAAAAAAGAGAGAAAAGAATCTAATCTATTAGGAAGTTGTGTATATATAAAAACACAATGTATTCACTGCATTTCTTATCGTTTTCTGTTATCAGGCGTGTGACGTAGACTGGAGATGTTTATAACACGAGTAAAATGATTTTATGTATGATTTTTGCTGATTAGGAGACAAAATAATTTTCATTATACAAATGGGAAAAACAATAAACACACAAATTGAGCCTTAGGTCTTTTCAAATCTATCAATAAATTTGCCTTAAGCCTTTAAGCAGAGCATTGTTTTCAATACACATTCCATTGAATTGCGGGGGGAGTCCCCTGAATTCCTATTTTTCCCAGTACGTGCCTGAATGAACGTGGTTTCAATTTCACTTAGAAACTGAGAATGCAAACTAAACGAAATACTTTTCATTTATTTAAAACAAAATACATTTTTTGTATATTATATACATACGTAAGTTAAATAAATTCGTTCGATTAACATTAACATTTTAGTCATCTCATCAAATATGTAAAACAGACTTGAGACTTGTTAGTACTAATGTATTTCTTTGGTCTTATATCTAATAAACTGATCAGATGAAAGCAGAAAGAGACATGCTGACATGTATAGGGCATCTAAAAGTCGAATCAATTTTCGAGTTTTGTTTTGTTTTTTCAACTCGTTTGTTGGTTATTGTGTTTTGCTTTTGCTGTTTTCGTTTCGTTTTTCAACTGTCTAATTAATTATCTCACTGGCTGGCCACTTCTCTCTATACGTAGTTGTATTAGAATGTTTGCCTTTCGCGACTAATTCGCACTTTGCTTTTGGCAAGCGAAACAAGGCGTTAAAAGAGACAACAACAGAGATGGATGATAAACAGTGAAACGAAATACATATAGAGATTTTGCAAATAAACTAGATACGGAAGTCAATGTTACAAATGTACATGAATATATATGTATATAGTATATAAAGGCAGTTAAAAGCTGCATATGCGTGCAAATTATTCTTTTTATTTGCTTTTTGTTGTTGTTGGCGTTTTGTTGCATTCATTTTTGGTTAATTGCGACGCTCTCTCTGATCAGGCCATGTGAATGGCCAAAACAACTGACGACGACTCTGAGGAGGGAGCGGGGCGGGGTAGAACCCACACATGGAATGACATTTTTACACTTTTATATGTATTTTTGTATTTAAAAAGTAGAGCGAGCCAAATTTAAGGTGGAAGCACGTACACGAATCTACAGTAATATTTGACTATGATGAACACTCTTCAAATTGATTGCACAAAAAGTAACTTGATTTAGCAAAACATTCGACAGATAATTGATGATCTATTATTAATAGTTTTGAATCTGCGTAAGTTTTTTCAACTTGTTCATCATATCGAGCGCCTAATGCACTGTAAAAAGAGAATTTTACATGCACACACAAATACACATGTATGTACATACATATACATAGACACATATAAATCTCTCTCTATATACATACATATATATTCTTAAAATAAAGCATTGCAACTTTTGGCTATCCACGCTGCGCTGAACGACTCGAAATTTTTGTTTTCTGTGTTCCCATCCAAGCCGCAACGAAAGGGAGTGGATGAACAACTACAAAAATTGCTCACCCAAAAAAAAATATATATGTACATATGTATATAAAGATGGATTTGTCAATCCCCATTTGGATCACAGGGTATTCTCAATTTGTTTTTATTTCTTTGTCTGTTTTGGCTTTTGCGAAATGGGTTTGACCCAATTTTAAAGACATTTTATGACATTCTATAAGTGTATATATACCTACATATATATATATATAATTTATGAGGTACTTACCAGGCCATTAGCAGCACTGTGGTCAAAGCGGCCAAACTACAGTGAAGAGTTGACCGCGAGGGTCGCGGAATTGCAAACATTTTTTTATCACTGTGTATTTTTGCCCTTTTGTTGTTTAATTTCACAATTCGCGCTGCTTAGCTATGGAGAGAGATAAACAGAGAACGGGAAGCGTAAGATACAAAAGATACCGTTAAGACAGGTTGTTTCTATTGACTAAATGCATTCGATCGATCAGCTGTTGCGCATGGGCAAAAGCTTTTTATCTCTCATATGTATGCTTAGGATTTCTAACAGTGAAGTGAATATGAAATTGGCATATAGAATCTGATTCCAATTTATTCCTCTGGCCATGTTGTTGATTTGTTGCTGCTGCGTAGAAATGAATTATGGCATTTTACCAAAATAAATTGAAAATGCCAAAGAAAAACAACGTTTTTGTTTTCTTCACACAGAAATCCATATTTTTGAGGGCCTGTCACACATACACATATACGTATGTACATACATACATATGTGTATATTTTAATACATATGAATGTATATATGTATGTAGATACATACACAGTGAGTCCATTGCACATTAATGGTACAAATGTCGTCTTTAACAATAACAAAAAAAAAAAAACACAAAGAAAATGAAAACTGCGTTTAAAATTTTATTGCGACTTCTTTTTGGTTTTTGCCATTGAAGGACTCTGCACAATTTTGTTGTTTTTTTTTGTCGCTTTAGTATCGCACAGTGGGCAGCAGTTAGATATTATTTGTATACACAATTATTGTAGTTGTTTTTTTTTTTTTTTAATAGATTTAAACAAAGCAAGTAGGCAGAGATTTGGTTGTCAAAGATAAAACAAATGTCATGTGAAAATATATATCATGTTGTAATTGAAACGTTGGGTTTCGTAAACAAATCAAATCAAACAAAATGGGCCCAATGTGCGCCGGCACCAAGAATGCCCCGCTAAGGGAGAATGAGCGACAACATGTGACAGCGCGGGCGCAAGAGAGTGAGTCAATTGAGAGACAGTTGAAAAAAAGCTCACGCAGGGCTTACAAAGAAGTTGCGATAATAACAAATACAAAAACTAAAAAAAAAACAACAAAAAAACAAAAACAAAAGGCAAAGTTGTTTGGCCTTCGATGTCTTTTCAATTGCGTCGCAGAATATATACACACACACACACATGTAAAGGTACATATGTACATGTGTTGGCATTAAGTTGTATTTTTGTTAAATAAAGTAATTAAAAGCATTATAAAACGTTCGGTGCGGGGGGGCTAGCGGCGGGGCCCTTAAGTTGCTGCCTTTGCTATTTAGTATCTCTCTCACTTGCTTATGCACTGCACTTTAATTGTTTTCATTAAAGTTTTCTCCTTTTTTTTTTTTGTTTTTTTGCAAAAACAAAAATCAGGAGACCTATGACAAGCCGTATATATACATATGTTAAGAACGCAGTTTTAAAGCAACCCCGTCAACAAACAAGACAATGCGCCAGACAAACAGGTATAAGCACCACTACCACTTGTCAAATTACTTTTTGCCGACTACAGTTGACCAATTCTTATTTTTCGCAATTTTTCTTTTGCACTTTTCACCGCACTCCGGCAACGGTAAATTATTTATTTATTTTGAACAACCGTCGATCGCGCACAATTTTATTTACGTTTCCCCAAGCTAGTGTTGGGAAATCCACCAATGGCACTGGTAGGGTGCGATATACCGATGGTTTTTTCATCACTATTATCGAATGGACCCACCGGTCGACTATCGACTATTTTATCGATGCCGCCAAATTCGAACTATCGATGTCGATGTTGTCTATACGTAGCCCTGGCACTGATCAGCTGTTGTTTAGCATTTCAAAAGGTATCCACATGTTTGCCCACCATGATCAAGAATAATTAATTATATACAATATTATCTTTTAGATTAATTCCATTTCCAAGGCATATTCTATCAATGGCGGCACAATTGCTAAGGAATAGCGCTAAATCTTGGCTGCTAAACAGCTGCAGACAATCCATTATCAGGCAACAACAGGTAGGCAATATTTCCAGGCCAGGGTGGGAATATTTCTGTTATGCAATCATCTACTTTGCGTGTATGAGATAGAGCGAGATGGCATGAGAGGAGGATCGTTTTCAGTTAATTTAATGAAATTTGAACTGTTCCAGCTCAAGCGTTGCCTTCATTTGACACCCTGCCTGGACAAGAATGTCTCCTTCAATCTTAGTGACATTGGTGAGGGCATCCGCGAGGTTACTGTCAAGGAATGGTTTGTCAAGGTTGGCGATACAGTGGAACAATTCGACAATTTGTGCGAAGTTCAATCGGACAAGGCTTCCGTGACGATCACCAGTCGTTATGATGGTACGATAACTAAGATCCACCATAAAATTGATGAGATTGCCTTGGTGGGTAAACCCCTATTGGATTTTGATGTCAAAGACGATGATGAGGATGGTGATAATTCGTCATCGGATGATAGCAGTTCCAGTTCTGGCTCCTCCTCCTCCTCATCATCATCATCATCTACTTTGTCCGGCGATGTAGAGGAATCTACTGCTCCTGTTTCTGAGGGTCGCGTTATTATACCAGCTACACCCTCTGTACGGCGCCTGGCCAAAGAACACAAACTGGATTTAGCTAAAGTGCCACCGACCGGTAAAAATGGACGTGTTCTGAAAGGTGACATTTTGGAATATTTGGGTGAAGTTCCAAAGGGTACAAATGTCCCACATCCCACCATTGCCAATAAAGCGGAAAAATCTGTTGCTTCACCCGTTTCTGCGCCACCTGCCGATCGTGTTGAAGTGCTTAAAGGTGTGCGCAAGGCAATGTTGAAATCCATGTCGGAATCATTGGTGAGTTAGTCAATTTGAAGTTTCAGTTGATAGATTAATAGCTCAACATTTTCATACTTCCACAGAAAATTCCTCATTTCGCCTACAGCGATGAGATCGACATGACAAATTTGGTGCAATTCCGTGACCAATTGCAGGCAGCTGCCAAAGAGAATGGTGTACCCAAACTCACGTTTATGCCATTTTGCATAAAGGCAGCTAGCATTGCCTTGTCCAAATTTCCCATTGTCAATAGCTCCCTGGATTTGGCCAAAGAATCGATCATCTACAAGGGTGCTCACAATATAAGCGTGGCTATTGATACACCGCAGGGTCTTGTGGTGCCCAACATAAAGAATTGCCAAGCCAAGAGCGTCATTGAGATAGCCAGGGAATTGAACGCCCTTGTGGAACGTGGACGAACTGGCAGTTTAACGCCCACAGATTTTGCCGATGGCACTTTCTCCTTATCAAACATTGGAGTTGTAAGTTGTAATAATTTCGTTTTTACATTTTGAGTATATCAATTTGTTTATTTTCGTAGATCGGCGGAACCTATACCCATCCATGCATTATGGCACCTCAGGTGGCAATTGGAGCCATGGGCAGAACAAAAGCGGTACCACGATTCAATGACAAGGATGAGATTGTTAAGGCCCATATCATGAGCGTTAGCTGGTCGGCCGATCATCGTGTCATCGATGGTGTTACCATGGCTAGCTTCTCAAACGTATGGAAGCAACATCTCGAGCAGCCTGCACTTTTTTTGCTGCAATAGGCTTTGAGATGACATAATCAACCATTTATACGATCAGAAAAGATCAGACCATAACGGAACGGAAAGGCTGTTTTTCAGTTGCATTTATTTACCAAGGAAAATAGAAAACACGAAGCTAAATATTTCGAAAATTGCAACCATGCGTGGGTCCCAATTCTACCAGATTCTGCATTTATAGGAGCTAGTCCCTTTGAGGGGCTACTCGATAGCTTTAAGCTCACTTTTATCTCTTCTTATTTGGGACTTGCAAGGTTGCAAACGCTTTACTAATTGCATTTCAATTGTTAGTTGCCTAAGCTCAGATGCTTTTATCTTACAGTCCAACTGTACTATATATATATATATATAAATACATATACATACATATGTGTGTGAGTGTCTTTTTTAAATGTTTTGTCTTGAAATTATTTTGTTTTGTTTTAAAATAAATATCCCATTAATGGTTATGTGTAATTAGAGGAAACAAAATCTTTTTTCTTTCCAATTTCCAATTTCCTGTTCATTGTTAATGGGTTCTTTACAAAGTCTGTAAATCAAATTAACTTATTTAAAATGCACTGATTTCTTTTTTGCCACAATGTAGTGCAAACAAAAGTGCGTTTTTTAAGTGCTTTTTATATATTTTGTTGTTGTTTGGTTTGTCAACCTTTTAGCAAAATATTGACAAGTTTGTAATTGAATTGAATTCATATTCATATATTCTTGTAGTTTTTTGTTTTTACTGTTGTTTATTAATTTAATTTCAACGTCCATTTAGCCAGAAACATCAACTCAACACCATGCAACGCAATGTGGTATAAGTACAGTCTCTTAATATTGTATCCATACAAATGAACGAAATTTGGTTCCTTTTGGTTAATGAAATCGATTCCCAAGATGCAAATAGAATAAAATCTTTTGTGAATTGTATTTTTGAACTAATGCTTAACGAATTAAGATTGATTTCATTTCAATCCCATCACATATGTGTACAGAAATTGCATTTTTGTAGAGTGTTTTGTTATGTATTGATATTGATATGAAGATTTTAAAAAATTCAAATCTTATGGGCATATTTGTTAAGTATTTAGAAACTTTCTTCAAATCTCATTTTGTAAACCATGCAGCACACATACATAGACGGATCTAGGACCTTTGCGCCTTAAGGTATGCAACAGGCTGGAAATTTCTAGAGCTGTGTACTGGAGAAACTTTGCCCCTTTAGTTATGCAATAGACAGGAAAATATGTATCAGAAGTACTTTTCAAAATTTCTTGATCGGTTTCAAAAATCACTTTGTATAGTTTAGGGGGCAAAATCTATTGGAATGCTGTACACAAACTCAATTGATTGACTGTATATACGCACATAGTTATGTATGTAAGTAACTTCGTATGCATGTGTGTATGTACATATGTATGTATGTATGACTCCCGGGCCCCACATTTTGGATTTCGGTTTGGGGTCTGGGTTCTTAGTACCAACAATTCAGCTCTGTTCTTGTCATTTACTGGAAAGCACGTGGCATTTATTGCACATGCGCAGTAATGGAAAGTTCTTGTTGGTTTTCTTTTTTTTTTTTTTTGGCTTTTTTTTCTATATTGTTTTTGGCTTGGTTTCGGGTACTTCCAGTTTTTGATAGCGCACAGAAAAGAATCCAACAAGTGCGGCATGGAAAAGTTTTGCTTGCGCTGCTTATTTATTTTCCCTATTCCAGATATGTATGTACACACATACTTACATACATATGTTTGATTGTATGAAGCACATACATATGTATATAGGAATTTCAACATCACCACGAACCTTACAGATTGCAGCTAACTGGCGTCCTTTGCGGACTTTTGCGCTCTGCCTTGGCTTTTGGCAGGGATACAATTTCAGTCGAATCATGGCCAGCGTTTAGACGAGACGCCACAGAAGAACGCCAAACGACAAAACTACAAAAAAACACAAGAAAAAAAGAAACTGCAGGAAATTGTTAACAAAAAGAAAACACAAAATAGCTGAAGCCAATAGTGTAAAGAAACAAATAAGCTAGAATTTATTGTTGTTGCTGTTGTGGTTTTTTTTTTATTGTTAAAGTTTTGAAATTTTTGCAACACAAAGTAATTTATTTGCCATGTCAACAAAAACTATAAGAAAATTGAAGAAACTCATGAGAAATATTGAAAAGAATTGTTAATATTTTGTAGAAAACATTTGAAGGTATGTTACAATTAAATTTGGTGTGTGTGTGTGTGTGTGTGTGTGTATGAGTGAGTGTGTGTATACTACAGAGAGTATCGACACATTGTTGTTTTTGTGGGTATTTTTTTTTTAACGATTTTTCCAGTGACCTTGTTGCGTACACCAGAATACGTACTAGTATATACACATGTACACACTGTCAATGTGTGTGTGAGAGTGTGTGTTTGTATGAGCCTAGCCTTGTCCTCCCTCTAAACTCTTATTTGTTTCTAGAGAAATTCTCTCATTTATTATTTTTGGTGTGTAACATTTTAGTAGCATACTTTTGAGCGCATTTTTTTCTGTTTTAACTGAAAAGGACTTGTATATTTGTTCTTTCTCTGAAGCTGATAATGGCTAATATATGTATATATGTATATGTGTGTGTGTGACGAGCCCTTTATTGATTTTATGATGTGTGTATTCTTAACCACCTGACCAACAACACTCCTCAGGGAGTGGGGGCACGTGCGAAAGGCAATGGCAACAACAAGTCATTCACTTTACTTCACTTCACTTCATTTTAATTCAACACATACAATGCACACAAACTGCATGTGCATGTGTGTGGGTATGTGTGTGTGTGGATATGCAAAACATGACAGACAAAGCGGCCCTTCATGTAGTAGCTTTAGAGGAGGAGCAACAACACACAACTCAAGACAAGACAAGACAAGACAAGACAAGAGAGTTTTGTAAGCTGATTTGCTGGATGCTTGCTTTTATCATCTCTTGGCACTCTTTTATACTGCCAAGGCTACTCTAAGCACGCAAGTTGACAAATATATGTACACACATATATGTATGTATAAGACACAAAATTTGCATACACTTTGCAAAATGTTAGAAATTATGATATGATACTATCTTGTAATCCATGGATAAACCATAATGAAAAGCCATAAGAAACATTAATAAAATAACAAATTTAGAAGCCACAAACAAACACACAAAACGGTATACAAATTAGGCAGTGTTAAATGAAAAGTCGTTCTAATTAAACAGAAATTGATAATAAATTTTCTTCTCTTTTATGCATTAGCATTTTGTGTGCATAGGGCAGAAAATGCTTTGCTCAAGGTTGATTAAAAGAAAGAGCATCATTTAGATTTGTTGCTTTTATTATGTGCATGCTAAAAGGTAATATTTAGGATTTATCCTTAAATTGTTTTCATTTCTGTAAAGTACTTTCCATTATATATGTCTTTAGATTAGGTATATTTCATTCAGCAACTAAATTGTAAAGATAAACCAATACTCTAGTTCGCATTTGCATTTATTTACTGCAGTCAAACTGATCAGATTAAAGTTGTTCATTGCTTTTAGTTGGACATTTTATACGAATATTGAAGAAAAAATAACTTCCATAGTAAGAATCGAAAATAGAATTACATATTAATGAATAATTTTAAATAAGTCTCTTTTGTTAAAAAATTGTGCAATATTCAAGAAATTGAAAATTCCATGTTAGACGTTTTATTTGATGTGTTGATATTTACTCTATTAAAATGAAATCAGCGATTTTCATTTAATTTGAGAAGTCCTGACAATTTCAACTATATAGTTCTTCTCATTTTGACCACTAATAATTGACCCATGCGTCACATTATTTGATTTATAGGTACATAGAACATTGTATGGTCAATACCTTAATTACATATACATATGTCGATATAATTAGCTTTATAATTTCTTTTTGTTTTCTTCTTATGGATTTATTCATGACAAGTGAAGATGTTCTAAGATGAGCTTCTACTTATGAATTTGACTTATAAGGTAGGTTGAGCAAGAGTATAGAAACTTCGTTATGGCTGTGTTTTAAGTTTCTAACAGGGACATAGAGGAAAATAAGTCAGTAAACTGTCGCCGCTTGGTTTTCCTTGTCTTTCTATTTTGCAAAGAAGAAACATTTCCTATTTTCTGTTTTGTTTCACTATTTTCTGTGACATATTTTTCATTTCCGGTTGCAATTTTTCTTGCATGTCAGAGATAACATTTTTATGCTCATAATTGTGGAACGTATGTATGAGTTGAAAAAGGGCATATGATCTAGCCAATTTAAAAAAAGGCGTCAGTTTACTCTCTTCGCCCACTTGAACTACCATTTGGATATTGTGGGTGGAGTTCTTTATCCGGATGATTTCATAAAGTGTCGTCCTTGTCGTGGATGTCGTTGTCTTTGTCGTTGGGTTGACATTTTTTGGTTAATGACAGCTTCAGCTCGTGTCTATTGGACGGGCTCTCATCCCGTTTCTGGTCCCGCATTTTATTTTATTTTTAGACTTGTGTGAGAGAGAAACAATTGAAATTGTTGACGTTGCTGGTAATGGAGATGATGATGCGGTTGCTCTGATGTCATGCTGGAGTCTGGAAGTGGTTTCGGTCTTTAAATGAAATTGATAAGAGAGACATAGAGACCAAAGTGCTTAAGTCCAGTTGGTTTAAGCTGCAGTCTGTAGCCTTGACATGATTTGCTTGGACATGGATGGGGCCCCAGGGACATGTATAGGACGATAGTTGTAACTAGCATACAATGAAATGTACCCACAAAATCTCGAACTGGCTATTATACATTCTGGTTTTAATGTCTGTCTCTATCCCTGATGGACGATGCTATGAATGTTGATTTTATGTTTGCCCCTTCTCACACACACACACACACACACACACACACACTTTCACCCTCGTTTTTTCCTTCTTCTTTGTGGCCTTGAAAATAACTTCCTAGCTGTGGTTCTTGAGGGTCCTTGGGGGTGAAAGGAATTTGTTTGATATTGGTTGGGATTCGTTTCTAAATTCCTGAATGATTCGCATGCCAATCGCAAATGAACTTTTCTCTCAACGTCATTTGCATTCCATGGTATTCTTTCTACATACTTTAACTGACGTCAATGGCAGTTATTTTTCACTTTTTCCAACATATATACATACATATATATTGGTATACATACATACATGATTTTTGCAATATATATTTTATTTTGAAGTTTTAAACTCAAATGCAGAGGCGAGAAGGTCAACAGCCCAAGCCAAAAGAAAGTAAAAGACAGGCCAGTGACTTTGACTTGGATTTGACATGTCTTGGATTTTGGAATTCACGTTGTAGAAATCAGCTATTGCTTATTGATTGATTGACTAAATGACTGACTTGACTGACTGATTGATTGATTAGCTGATGGACACAAATTGACAAGGATCCTATACATTCAGATAGAGCCATAAATAAATTAGTGGCTAATAGAGAAACAATGCGGGAGCTTAACATCGAGGACATGTCAAGTGACTTCAAACAAGCTTACCAATGTTTGTACATAGATGAAAGAAAACCTGAAGATATGAAGATGTTCATAAAGTCAACTCAATCTAGTGAATTCTAACTTGATTAATATTCTCAAATTAATATTTAATGCATTTTTGTTAGTAAGATTTCTATTGAGCATGAAGTCTTAAGGTATATAGAAAAAAATTTTTATAAAAAAGAAAAGCCGAAACGGATTTGGCTATACACTGCTCCAAATGACTAAAATTATGTGGTCAATTTCCATAATAGTAAAAAAATGTCACTCCTAATCTGTTGTTAGTGCTGATTAAGAATATATAATTTGTCATCTTCAATATGGTCTTTCATGTGATAGTTGCAGATCAGGTGTTATTCTTTGCACGTTCTTTGAGCGTAGATTCCGTATAGCTACAGGCGGAGAAAATTTACTCCTAAAAGTATGCAGAAAACTGAAAAATTACTCATTATTTGCAACAAATTTATAACTTTTTCTCTTATTTTTTATCTACAGAATATTCCAAAACTTCTTTATATGTTTCTTGGATACTTTGAATACTTTTGGGAGCAATTTTGCCTCACTTACCGCCCACCCCCCACAGATCCGTCTATGCGTTCAGCAAATTATTTGGCTTGCTGCTCCTTTTTAAAATTTTCGATTCACTACGGAAACTTTTTGAGAATGTTTTAAGTTGCAAAGGGTTTTCCAACTATGCTGTTTCCCCTTTTTCCTTTTAGTGAACTGGAAGATGGGACGGACATTCACTGCTTGGATAATACAAGCAAAGATGTATATGATTATCTTTAGTTTAAATGAATTTAAAGCAAGTTGCAGAGAGAGAGATGGGGAAATGGAAAGAAGCCCAAAGCACTTCCATATTAGTAGTTTGTAGCACAAACTAAAAGAAGACTTACGCAAGTGTATATCCCCTCAGTTACATTTCCTGCACTTATGTATTCATGAGATTATGCGTGTGTTAGTGTGTGTGTTTGTGTGTGTGTGTGTGTGTGTGTGTGGGTGAAACCTTGCAATGCATTTACTAACCTTCACAACGGCTTAAATAGTTAAATCTCATCCTCTCACTTTTGACATACAATTTTTATTATCCTTGCAGGAGGAAAGTTTTGTACTTTTGAAAGTATGACCGACCAGCAACGTGCCTCGTTATGTCCTCGCCTGGTGGACTATATGGCCATCGTGGGTGCCCACACAACGCCGCCCATGCCCAAGGGCATGCAGGGCAGCAAGGCGCCGCCAGTTCAGGTAAGTTTCCCCACACATCAGTTTAATTGACTGATGGATTGATGAATGGACGGAATGGTTGCTTGACAGGTGCCCGATTTATTGCGTCGCTACCCGCCATCGGATCATGCTGATTTCCCATTGCCCTTGGACATGGTGTACTTTTGCCAGCCAGAGGGCTGCACCAGCGTTGGTCCCCGACGCACTGGCTCGGCCATACGTGATATGACCTCATTTGTATTCGCATTGACCGACAAGGATTCGGGAAAGACGCGTTATGGCATTTGCGTTAATTTCTATAGACCCATAGAGAGGCCCAGTTCATCGATGGGAGCTGGCACAGATCCGAGGGCTGGAAATGGTGGGGCTGGTGGTCATGGTGGTGCTGGCGGTGCTGGTGGCATAGGCGGAGCTGGCGGTGGAGCACGAGGGCGACGCTCCTCAGCGTTTCGTCGTGAATCCTGGCGCAAGAGTATGGAACGAAGCTCAGATTCGGCATTTAGCAGGCAAGTGTATTGTTGGTGCTGTTGTTGTTGTTGCATGCAGAGCCTCTCTTGTTTGATTGTTTTCCATTCTATTTTGTTCCTTTTTCGTTTTTTTGGCTAAGCGGCTTTTTTCTAACCAATTTCCATAACCATTTCCATAATAGTTACGGCCTCTTAACTACTTCTAGCGACTACAGAAGTAACGTAGCGCCAAGTGATTCGGATCGTGAACTGACCTCACGACGTGACTCTGATCAACAGCGTTTGCATGCCCATCAGCATCACCACTCGCAGCATCCATCCTCCTCCTCGCAAACTGCACCCAAACTGGGTCTAATGGCACCCTCAGCGGACTCGGAATCGGGTGGCAGCCATTCGCCATCGCCCCGTGCCTCTCGCAAACGTACCAAACTGCGTAATCAATCATTGACCTCACTCTGCATCATATCGCATCATCCGTTCTTTACGACCTTTCGCGAGTGTCTGTTCATATTGAAGAAACTGATCGATGCCTGCAATGAATCGTCGTCGCCAAAACGTGTGGGTGCCTCTCAGAAATTGAATCGGGACAATGTATGGACCGTATTGACGGGACATGTCAGCGAGGCGACACCATCCATTGTCCTGCACGATGTCAGAGAGATTGAGACCTGGATATTACGTTTGCTCTCCACACCTGTGCCTGTCCCAGGGTCAACGCGAGTTGAGGTATTACCCAAAATGAAATGTCTCTTTTGTCCATTTCATCTTATTTTGATCATTTCCCTAGGTGGAAGTTCTATCACCAACTGTGCATGAACCACTGCTCTTCGCCTTACCCGATCATACACGCTTCTCGCTGGTAGATTTCCCCTTACATCTACCGCTGGAATTGCTGGGCGTTGAGACATGCCTCAAGGTGTGGACCCTGATTATGCAGGAGAATAAGGTTCTCTTTCAATCACGCGACTACAATGCCTTATCCATGTCGGTTATGGCATTTGTCACAATGCTCTATCCATTGGAGTATATGTTTCCGGTTATTCCATTGTTACCCACATGTCTCAGTTGCGCCGAACAATTGTTGCTGGCGCCCACACCATTTGTCATTGGAGTGCCGGCTTCGTTTTTGATATATAAAAAGAATTTCCGGTGAGTTGGGAGAGTTCTCTTTCAACTCATCCTCTCTATTGACGATTGACGTGACTTTCTCGTTTTATAGGCTGCCTGATGACATTTGGGTTGTGGATCTGGACTCAACAAAATTAACACCACCGACAGGTGGTTATGAGGAAATTCCACCATTGCCAGAACCAGAGGGAACCATACTAAAAAATCATTTAAGACAGGTAAATTTCTTGAATTTGAAAAACATTTTCTGCTGGGGAGAGGGAAGGGAAAGGATGCTTTAAAGAAAACTGAAATTAAGTTTAGGATATTGGGAGGGATTGTTTAATTTAGATTTAACTATGAAATATATAGTCATTCAATAACATTAACTATAAATGTATACATATATATATTGATATATATGTCCACATTTGTATGTATATACATCTAAGTTGTAAGCTCCAGATTCTCCTTGCAGAGATTGAGCAATTGCCAGCTCTGTTCGTATAAATGTCCATTGAGCTCCTTCAATTGGACTTTCTCCGTATGTAGGAAACGCTCCAGACGTTCCACATCGTTGCGCATCTTATAGACAATTCGGGGCAGCATCGATTGAACCCTCTTGCACACCTGTTCTTGGGCCCGGACGCGGCATTGATCGACGCCCTCGGACTTGAAACGTTCAAGACGTCGTATTTCCACACTGCCCTCATTATCGTAATGTACCTTCTGTTCAAGTAAATGCTTCAAAGTGGCCGTATAGACGACCAACTGGTCGAGTTGGGGACTAATTGTGCGATTCCGAGATCCACTTGAGAAAGTTTCCTTTCGTGGTGATGCCACTGCACTAACTCGAGGGCTAGTCATAATGTTAAGGGAAATAAAACCTTGAGGGGAAGAGGATCAAAAAAAAAAAATAAATTTATTAGAATGAATCTGAATGAGGAAAAAGTTTATGACTGACTAGTTACGGGGGCTAGGTTACGATAACATCTACGAATGCCTACTGTGATAATGTGAGCTTTGTAACTATATAGGTATATATGTACTTATATCTATATACATATATGTTATCGTTTGTGAGCTTATTGTCGTCAATATCATCTTGTGGTCATTGTGTCTACTACACTCCTAAAAAAAAACATCTATACATATTACTTATTATATACTTACTTATATTCATATATATTTATACTGTACCTAACTACATATAAGTGAATGTTTTATTTCTGGAAAACGTATATATAAATCATTCTTAAAGCAGGCTATAAAATCATATTGGAGGAGAGTTTATCCAAATCATTCACGACATGAAACATAAATCAAAAACGTTTTTTTCTCTAAGCTCTACTTATATGTATGTACATGTTGCATTCTCTTTTCTTTTTGCAAAAAATATAACACTCACTTTACACATACATGTCTCTCTCTCTCTCTCTATCTATCTATCTCGCTCTCTCACTCTCTTTCTCTAAATATACTCTTTATATTTCTTTCTCTCTCTCTCTCTCTACTTAATATTACTTTTCCAACACTCATACATTATAATTGTTAAACATTACAACAACAACTACTACTACAACAACAACAACTACTGCAGGCTATGCTACTTATGGATGAAGCTGGACTTGGTGTAAATATCGTTCATAAAACAACAAAGAAAAAATACAATGAAAAAAAAAAAAATTTTAACAATGTTTTTTTTTTTTTTTTGTTTGTTTTGATCAAAACCTACACTCAGTAAAAGATAGCACTCGAAGAACTCAGCTCAAAAGCTGGAGATTGTCTTATATAATTATCTCTCAATCTTAGTCACTCAATCGAGGTGTGTTTGAGAAACTTGTAAGGTGATTAGAAAATTTGATTTTTGACAAAGGACCGAATTCACTTTCTTTTTGTATCTGTATAACTTATAAATATTATAGATAAATATACATATATAAACCGTTTAGGGAATTCAGGATCCTTGATGAGGAGGAAATGCATTCGGTACATTGCAGATGGTAGACAGACCCATTATCCTCTTCCTTTATTCAAAACCTCATTCGATTAGATGGTTAACCTTCAGTTTGTTTTTTGCTAAGTGCCTTAGAATCAATTAGTGTCACGAAAGGGAGAAAAAATTTGAGTAAAAAGGACAATTTCAATCCCTCCTAAAAGGTTTTAGTTAAACCTCTAATTGTAAGACTTAAGAGTGCCTCAAGAAACTAATCGATATGACCATTTTAAACTTATTTCGGTAATTCAAGTTTCATATTTCCAAAAATCCCAATGAACTAATACAAGGATGGCCACGTAAAGGCTCTTGACCTTTTTCTCGGCTCAGCCTCTGCCGCTGATGCTCTGGCTCCCAAATGAAATTTCCGTGGCCACTCTTGAACTAATACATTACATTAACTACATGACTAACGATTAGAAACTCACCAGACCTAGATAGTTATCCTAGTTAAGAATAGATGAAAAATAATTGATTTAGAATTCTTAGTTCAGGCCAAAAACAGTCCTAAATATTTGTTAAGTATGAATTTTAATGTTTAAATGGCATAGCTAAGATGGAAAAGTTTGTAAAACATTTTCATAAACAGAAAAACAAGTAAAAACAAAATATAGTAAATTTACAATTTAAACCGAACAGAGTAACAAATCGCCTCAAATTTTGAAACACACCTCTAGCTTAAATCGAATTATTTGATCTGAGTGTAGGTAAGACATAGGCTAAAAATAACTATTTACATATATTAAATATATAACGTATACGTAACAGCATGCATACAGTCATTATACATAGAAACCATATGACATACCTATATATACATATATATACTTATACATATACAGTAATGGTATATAGATTGTAACATATCTACCGCATATGTATGTATATATACATATATTTTTGGAAAAGTAAATAAATTTATGAATATATTAGTTGTTGATGGAGCTATATAAAAAATTCAGCTCAACAGTTCGAATTATTACCCAGTCTTTCTATCTATCTCTATCTGTATATCTTTTTCTCTCTCTCGCTCTATTGTTGTCTTTGTCTATTTAGCATGCTTTCCCCTATGTCTGTGTGTGTGTGCGTGTGTGAGTGTACGTATGTGAGAGCGTGTGTGTCCCTAACCCATACCAACCAGCCGCCCTGTTTTCCCAACATCCTACAATTAGTTTTAGAGCGTATTCAAGTCTCTCGTTGAAGCGAAATGATTTGTGTTAGATAGGTTAAAACTATGTTTGTTTACTAAATATTGATTTTGATTATTTTTACTAGGCTCTTACATCGATGAGTGCAACCAATCAGGCGGTATCTTCACAGCAATTATTGCCCTCGGTTAGGGACAGTCTACAAGAGCCGCCGTTGCTCGGGTAAGTTTAAAAGCTACTGGAGGAGAGTGATTACCACATTTTGTCTTTTTCTTTTATTATAGAGTATCTCAGGTTCGTTTGCCGTTGCAAACACCGCCACACTCAGCCCAGGCTAGTCAACGGAATTCGGTGTCTGCCCAGGGGGCGACTGCCTTAAACTCTCGTCAGCCCAGTCCGATGAACTCGCCCGCCTTGAATCCATTTGTCTATGGCACCGATGTGGATTCAGTGGATGTTGCCACACGTGTGGCAATGGTGCGTTTCTTCAATGCCCAAAACACATTGGCGAATTTCGCGGAGCATACGCGCACTTTGCGCCTCTATCCACGTCCCGTGGTGGCCTTTCAGATTAATAGTTTCCTCAGATCACGTCCGCGCGCCTCACAGTTCCTTAATCAGTTTGCCCGCACTCAGGCAGTTGAATTCCTAGCCGAATGGTCGTTAACGCCAACAAATGTGGCCTTTCTACGCGTCCAGACGGGCGTCATGGATCCTATGCAGGTGGGCGATAAGCCCAAGTGGTTTGCCCACTCCCTGACACCCATTCGCTTCTCTGTGTGGGATGATGGCAGCTCATTGAATGGGGCTTTACGCTCTCTGAAACAGCTCGAATGCCAGCCCACCGATGAGAGTGGCTCCGATTCGGAGGGTGCTGATAGCAGCAGTTCCTCATACAGTTCACTAAGTGATTTTGTCTCCGAGATGGCATCATCGGATCTGTCACCCAGTTTGCATGATGTCTTCGGATCCTACAACCGACCGCATGTCGTCCCACAGACGTTGTCTTCAAACTTAGATCCTGCCTTGGTTTACCATCCACCCAGTAAGCTGCAGTATCCCGAAGGACTGGCTGATCTCAGTGTTAGCAAAGAGGACGAAGAGCGTGCCGATTCACCAGTTTCTTCCTCATCCAGTCGCTCGGATCTCAGTTCGCCTAGCTTCAATCGCGATTCGGAGTTTGATTTTCAGTCAAAAGGAGGGCAGGGGCCTCAGGCACAGCAGCAAGCATTCGAAATGGCTACACCGCTGGCCATGCGCTTAGAGGCGACCATTAAAATGGCCAGCATTGAGGCTGAATCCGATGCAGCGGCAGTCACAGTTGTAACACCGAAAGCCAACAAAATGCAGCGCAATACAAGCGATATAGAGCGTACGGAAAAGAAAATACCGGTTAGTAAGAAGGTTAATAGTTAAGACTAAGACTTAAGACTCCCTCTCTCGCTCTTTTTCTCTCTCCCTGGATAGCCCCCACTGACGCCGCCCGTGAAGCAGCCAAGTGTAAGCAACATTTTGGCACGAACTGGCAGTTCGGGTTCCAGTTCTAGTAGTCCCGGCCGGCAGAGCTCGCAGAGTTCACTTTTCGAGAATTTTGCTTCACACGCCAAGGAACTGGTGCGTGAGACAACGAGACAAAGCAGTCAAGAGGGCCTCTTGGCCCATGTGGATAAGGTGAGTTGCCAGTCAATTGTATTAAACTAGCCCAGAATGTCTGCATCATACTTATTGTGGGACTCAATGTTGTACTCTTGTTGTTGATCTTAAAATTTGATATATTGAAACTGAAAAAATGAAAATGAACCAAACACTCTACACACCACTTTACCATGTGTCTACAAATCAAATGTAGCATGCGCTGGACGAAGATCTTGACGATAAAATGCGTCATACCTTTGAAAAGGTTGGTATTCATATTCCCCACACCATACACACACACACACACACACACACACATACACACACATCTATATACCCACAAAGTTCACATGTAGTGTGCACCGCATATGTAGTTAAATATACAAGTGTATGTGTGAGGACAATAGGATCACTTCATATTTTTTAGTCGTTTTGTTTTTTAAGGACCTTTATATTTTAGCTGTATGCCTCTTTTTATACCATGCATCAGCATGAAATGGTCTATTAACGTCGCCAAGCTGAAAGAAGCTTTCTTGATCAGCGTCAAGAGGCAATCACGAGGCGAGTCAATCTAGCCGCCCTTGTCCTTCTGTCTGTATGAACACTTAAAACTCGAAGACTATTAAAGCTAGAGTTAACAAATTTGGTATGTCGCTCCGTGAAAAGTGCAGGCAGATTAAGTTTTACTTTAAACTTTTGTCACGTACCCTTTGGTGAAAATAATTTGCACTTGGCCCATGGTATACCAAAGTCGACAACAGGGCTTACTTACTTTATTTACTCTTTCAAGGCGTTTTTTTTCTGTTACTTTTTCAGTTTATATTTTTGTTAAATGTAGTTTTTAATTAATTAACCTGGCCCCGTTTATTAAGCTTGAGGTGACCTTTTGCGACTTGTTGAATCCATTGTATATAGTAGCTCATAATTATATAGTCTGTTGTGTTTAACTTGACGTCGTCATCATTGGCATTTTGTCAATAAACAAAAAATGCATTCAAATTGTTTTCGAAAATTCCATTCTCCCGCAGTTTACCCTACATGCTAAGAAAGCGGCTGGAGAGGCTTCCAAGCAGGCACTGGAGGTATCGAAGCAAGCGGCTGGTGTTAGCAAAAATACCCTAGAGGATCTTACCTATGTGGGTAAATCTACTTTGGGTGATCTAACCAAAACAGCTAAAGAAGCTGCCACCAAGAAGGGTATCATTAAAATTGAGGAACATGGGCATGGTAATGCGGCATCAGGTGGGCCTCTAGAGCAACAAAGAATCTCTGCTTCTTCCACTGTTGGACCAGGCTCTCAATTGGCCACCCAAAAGCAGGTTCAACAAAGCTCCAGCGGCGGTGGTGGCAACAATTTTTTCTCATCCATTGGCACAGATTTTAATGGTTTGGCCTCATCGACATCGACAATGTTTTCGGGCATGTTTGGCAAGAGTAAGTAAACATAATCCCACTTAGGATTGTAAGAATGTGATCCTCATTTAAAAAATTTACAAAAAACAGAGAACCAGCAGAAACAAACAGCGGCTGCTGTGCAGCACAAATCGTCAGCCAGTGTTTCATCCGGAAAGAGTGGTAAAACTGGGATCAATTTCGATCCATTTCCAAGTCGCAAGGGTCTGGTCGAACGGACACCTCTTATCAAGCATGCCGGTCCGAGACAGACGCAAGAGGAGCTAACTCGTCAACAGAATCAGGAACGTTCGCACAGTAATGCCGAGAATCAGGCCTTTCTCAAAGATGTCACCAATCAGGTGCTGGCCGGTGAGGGTGTCGGTTGGTTGAAGCTCAATCGTTTCAAAAAGCTCATGGAGGATGAATCCTATAGGACTCTGGTGTTGAGTAAACTGAACAAGACATTGGATAAGAAAATAGCCCCCGATGATCATATCGACGATGTGGTAAGCCACTGCCAAATACCATAATAATGGTAATTGCTTTCATACCATTGTGTGACATTTTTTAGTGTGTAACGAAACCCGTGTGGAAGGGCATGCTGAAATGTGTGCAGGCCATTGCCGGTGGCTTGGATGTAACATTTGGGAACTTTGGCTTGGGCGGCATGGCCTCAGTCTTTCAATTGATGGAGGTGGCTCATACACATTTCTGGAGTAAGGAAATCAATGAGGGCAGTGATATGTCTTCCAGTTTGCTATCAAGTCATGCGGCCAGTCCCATGGGTAGTCGTGAGAATTTACGTTCACCCAGTTCACCAAATGGTCCGCATTCAGGTCTTGGTTCCGAATGGGCTTCCCCACAGGAGTCACGCAAAAGCTCAACTCATACGGCGGCAACAACAGCGACAGCCAGACGTTTGTCGTCGGCGGACAGTCAGGATGGGCAATCGACAACGGAAATGTTTAAGGATATGTTGTCCCAGAAGAGAAGTGTCTTGAAAAATATGCTCACCTCGTTTGATTCAGATGTGAGTACAAACAAACATATCTGATAATGGATAGTAGAAGTATAGACGCATCATTCGATCATAAATAAGCACAAACATACATACATATATGTAGTTCTTGTGACCGTGCTTACTAAATACATATGCATATATACAAATATGAATATACTTATATCCATATATCGTATAGTTATTTACGCGCATCGTTGTTTGTTGTGTACCTCAAAATCATCTTCATGCATACAGTATACGATACTACCAACTTATATGTATAATAACTGCATTAACTTAACAACCACCCCGAAACCACCCATGACCACCACCCCCCCTCGTGCATAAGTATACCAAACTATCTATGTAATGTAAATGTAGAAATCAAAACGCTTTGCATCAGTTGTACGTACAAGTAACTTTATTATAATTATAATCATCTCGTCGGATCTCAGTATCCACATATATAAACATTCAATGTCTATGATGATGATGATATGATGGAGTATTCTCCCAATACCAATACAAATATATGTGCATAATACATACCTATATATATACATACTAGTTATATATGTATCCCCTTTGTATGTATTATTAATTCGTAGGCTGCTGGCTCTACGGGTGCACTCTCCGTGGTCAGTGATTTGCTTCCAGTTGGCAGCTTGAGCGTGCGTATGCCTTCTAGCTGTCGCTCCACGGTCTCAGATACCGAGTATGAAAATAATGTAAGTACAAGAGTACCAAAAGTGAAAAAAGCAAATGCTATTGAATCCCAACCCCGATTCACACTATATAAAAAAGATATACATATATACATATATGCAATTGCGTTGAACCCGCTGAGAACCACAACAACAACAACGGAATTAGAGCAACAGCAAAATGGAAAACAAATTGTAAACTTCCATTCCGTTTGACCTTTCATTTGCAGACGACAACATCAAAGGATTCGAAAAGAAGTTCCGGTAACCTATGGTCAGGAAAATCGACTTTAAGTGCCGGTTTTCGTTATACGGGCGGTCATCTGATAAATACCTCATCATCTCCATCACCGGACAGTCCGCGTGTATACCTCTTTGAGGGTCTCTTGGGTAAAGATCGCTTGAATCTCTGGAATCAAATGCAATTTTGGGAAGATGCCTTCCTCGATGCTGTTAGCCAAGAGCGTGATATGATTGGCATGGATCAGGTAAGACAAGTCAAATAAATATGGGAGACGGGGAAATTTATGTTTTGGGTTTCGAACCTACCACCCTCCCCGCCCCAAGGGACCCATTGAAATGATGGAACGTTACAAGTCGCTAAGTGAATCGGAACGTAAGCGTCTTGAACACGATGAGGATCGTTTGCTATCGACAATGCTTTATAATCTGACTGCCATATTGGTTATGCTGAATGTTAGTAAAGATGAAATACGTCGCAAAATACGTCGACTATTGGGCAAAAGTCACATTGGTTTGGTCTATTCCCAAGAAGTTCACAATGTTGTCGATCAGATTAACAATTTGGTGAGTAGGCATTAGGAGTCGATTACGATCGCTTATATATTGACTAATTCTTATTATTCAGAACGGTAACGATATCGACCTAAAACCATTGGGCTCACGCCTCTTGCATCGCCAGAGCTTTACGGTACATCAGGGCACCGATGTGAATGGTCCTTTACGGTTTATGGAAGTGCGCGACGATGGTTTGGTCTTACGTTCAGTCGATGGCACAATTGTGGAACGTTGGTGGTACGAACGTTTAGTCAATATGACGTATTCTCCGAAAACCAAATTGCTTTGTCTTTGGCGTCGCAACGGCGGTCAGACCCAATTGCATAAATACTATACCAGAAAGGTACAAGGACAAAGGATGGCAAAGGATGCAACAAATGCGATTACTCAAGCAAACTCATTTCTAAATTTCAGTGTAAGGAGCTTTATAATTGTATTAAAGAGGCTATGGAACGTGGTGGCACACCCACAAATGTACCCGAATTGGGCGGAGAATTTCCTGTACAGGATATGAATACGGGAGAGGGTGGCCTATTGCAGGTCTGTCTCGAAGGTGTCGGTTTGTTGTTCTCCAACAGCAAGGTAAGTGCTTATCTATCTTATTATATATATTTTCTATATATACACTCACACACACACACACACATAGACACATATATATACATCCAAATACACGCATATACATAAATACAAACATATACTCAACACACATTCACTTACACGAAGCTCTCTGAAAAGAAGAAAACAACAAAAATATATACTACTCGTTATGTGTATAACTCTCTGCATCTATAAAAAGCCATAAAAAATGCATCAAAGTCCGCCCCCTCAGTCCACCCTGTACTTTTCCCACTAACACCAAATTAAAAACAAAAACAATCCTCATCTTAAAAAATAACCAAAAAAAGTACTTAAAACAAAGAAGAAGAAGTAGAAGAAAAATCATAATTGTACCCCAAAAATAAAATTCTTAAAATTAAATTCTGAGCCAAAAAAAACTGAAAATGTAATTTTTAGAGCAACCTATTAGCATTCGTCTCCTTCTCTGTGTTACGATTTATCCAATTAAATATATAGTACCTCCATATATATATATATATATATATATTTATATATATATATATATATATACATGATATACATATATAAAAAGGGGAAAGAAATACATACGTATCTACCTATTCGTTTTCACTATCGGGCGTATTCTTATATAATTTCGATATAGTTTAAATTAATTTCGATTGTGTTTTTGTTTTTTTTGATTTGTTTTTGTTTTTTCTTAATTTATATTTTGCTTTTATTTTCTCATTTCTTTTGTTGCATATCGTTGTATAAAAAAGAAATCAAATCTAATATTGAACATTACATGTTCTAAATTTAGTGATAATGTATTATTAACAAAAATCAAGGACCTTCTCAATAATTTACATTTTCTGTTTACACTCTCTTCTTCACTCACTCTCTCTCTCTCTCTCTCTCTCTCTCCCTCTCTCTGTCTGTCTCCCTCTCTCTTTAAGATGTATGTATATTGGTTCGATTGACAGATGAATCAGTTTGACTTTCAGCTATACCCTTACATTTTCAATCCAGTTTTTCTCTCTCTCTCTCTCCCTTTTTATGCCTCATCCTTCTTATCCCATGTCTGTCTCTCTCTCTCTCTGTCTGTCTTTTAGTCTTATTTGATATTAAAGAGTTAAAAGAGAAGTACTACCAACTCATTACGATTAATGTAGATATAGATGAATCGGAGAAACTAAGAAAAATGCACCCCTTGCTCAATTAATTCGATAATATTATCATTTCTACCTTCAATCTCTGTATTAAAATGCCTGGACATCCTTTAGATTATAGCTCGTTTTAAGGGATTGTGACATAATTTTTTTGATCAAGTCCGTCTGATGTATGTATGTATGTATATCCCATCCCATTCCAACACTGAATAGTTTTGGAAAACCATGTCAATGAATTCCAACAGTGAGTAGTGTTGGATAGCTAAATACATCATAGTGTTGGCAAACTTTAAAAACATTTCTTTCCATCTACTATAATCCGAACTAAAAGTATATAGAAAAGCTTTCTGTGTTTTGTCAAAAATCTATATATTTAGGACCTTTAACGCATTCAAAGTGCCCCGAAATATAAACCAAACGTAACCCTATAATAGTTCATATGTATATTCTCCACTTTTTGAACATTCTAATTTGATTTCCATTTGTGTTGGCTATTTATTTAAAAATCTATAAGTTTCCAATTCGCCTTCTATATTACATATATATATATAACTACAAAAAAAAAAAAAAAAAACAAACAAACTATATGTTTAAGTTATACATGAACAAAAATGATAAGAAAATCAATCATACTCAATTTATCTAATTAAACCTCTTCAAACAAATTGAAATCTTTATTCATATATATATATATACATATATATATATATATATGAAAAAATAACAACAAATTACAGTGAAAATCCATATTATCATTATACTCCATATATGCTAGTGAATGTACTGAATGCTATATTCATTATACTCTCTATTTTATTTATTAACTAACAAAAAAAAAAAAAAAAAAAAATACATTTCCTTTTTTTTTTTTTTGTCATTATTATACTTACTTATATATACATTTTGTTAGTATGATTTTCCATATATTTCTCTCAATCACCATTTGATATTATATTATTATTATTATTATAATTGTCTCTATATATATCTCTCTCGCTCTCTCACTCTATATTTTATTACTCTTGATCTAGTAAGCGTACTTTAACTAGTCCAATTTTACTTTAAATCTGAAAAAAAAAACAATTAATTCTTGATTCCATTCTAATAATTACATAGATAACTTTTATTTGAATTTATTTTTGGATTAGGGCTTAGGGATAATTTTATTTGTATTTCGGTCGGTTCCATTTTTAATCGGATCTTAGGCCCATATAATCCTTTAAGAAAGAAGAGGTAGTTCGTGGGAGATCTCATTAGTTCTCTTTGTACATACATATAAACAATTTACTGAAAATCAGTGTGTCTCTCTTTCGCTCCAACTCTTCTCTCTTATTTGCTCACTCATTCACTTTCTGTGTGTCTCTCTCTTTCTCTTTTTCTCGCCCGCTCGCCCGTTCTAACTCTTTGATCCAATTTCGTGTCCTTGTTTTGTGTTTCTGTTTTTTGTTTTTCTTAGCTTAATCTATCAGAGATAATTTCCTAAGCAAAGAAGAAAGTTCATCAATATATTGAAGAAGATTTTGATATACCATAAAATGACTTTGACTGGTAACTTTTGAGATGGTCCTTGTGTATATCTGCTAATTTCCTTGTTTAAACACCAATTTTTTTTCTCTTGCTAATTTACTTAAGCTTTTTTATTTGTTTTTAATATATTCGGTATATATATAAAAATATATATTAAGCTGTTCTCTCTCTCTCTCTCTTTATCTATCTCTATTTCTTCTTCTGCCTCTCTCTCTCTCTCTCTCTCTCTCTTTTTCTTACTCCAACCTGTCTATCTCTCGGTCTCCCTATTATAATTTAAATTTTAAGAAATATCAGATATATGAATTCATTCGTTCCCTTTGCCTTAAAAAACCGAATTATGACTTATTTTCATTAGTTTTCTTTGATTCGTTTATCTTTATTTTGTTTATTGTTTTGTTTGTTTTTTCTTTGTGAAAGTATTTAGCTTTTTTTTAGTCTTTGGTTAAATGATAACAGCAACCAAAACAAAAATTATAAAATTATATTTATATATAGAAGAAAGAAAAGAATTTATTTTTAAGATACTTTTAGTGTAGCCGTCCCCAAGTCATGATATACAACATTATGATCCTGCCCTCTCTTCCCCTGTGTAATAACCCCCCCCCAAAAAAAACAAATAATAAACCCCTTTTTCCACTTCCTCTCTAAGCAAAATACGACTCTTAACATAAAAAACAACAACAACAACCACATTTCATATCGTTTCTACAAAAAAAAAAATTATAATTCGTAAGCCAATCTTCTACTAATTAGAAATTTTTGAAAAACCCAAGACAAAATACAAAAAAAAAAAAAAAATGAAATTTTATATATATAAATCAACAAAAAAAAAAAGCGTTTTTCAACCTTTCTTTTTATCATTTTTCTTTGTTGTTTGTTTAACATGTTTTTTGAATATCGTACGCGGAACGCTGCACTTCTATGCTACGTAACTTCTATTTTTTGGAACAAAAAAATCAAAAACAAAAACAAAAAACTCAAAAATACAATCAATCAATCTGCTACAAAATCGAAAACCAAAAATTAACCACTCGTTCCAAATGAATCCAATGATTGGTCTTCTCTCTTCAACTAATGAACTGAACTGAACTCAAAAAACCGAAACGATAAACCTGAAAACAAAAAACGAAAAAAAAAAAACAACAAATCGAATAATGCAAAAATTACGATCTCATATTATATATATTTTTAATATATATATATACAAATAAAAAGGATTTCGAGGTATTGCAATGAACAAATATTCTTTCTGTTATATTTGAAACTTTAAATTTATAAGCTATTATTGTTCTTAAGAAAACAAAACAAAACAAAACAAAAAAAAAAAAAAACACCTATAACCTAAAACCAAAACAAAAACCTGTTTTTTCGATTTGATTTTCGAAAAACAAAACAAAAATCTTGTGTTTTTATTTTAACTTCACACTTGATTTTGTTCCAACTCACTTTCACCCACCGAAACAAAAACAGAATTATGACATTCAACAGTTAAAAAACCAAAATCTATACAAAACGAATTAAGTATATATAAAAACGAAATAAAACAACATTAGTAGTTGACTATATACATAATATACTATACTATCGTATAATTGCGTTTTCCAACTGAGATTTTAATTTTTGAACTGTTGGTTGGTTGGTTTGTTTGTTGAATTTAAAAAAACACACACACACACACACACAATCACAGAGCCGTTAACATTGTCGACATTGCGTTTACCAACACTCATCCATAATTTTTCGTTTCATTTTCATTTCATTCCACAAGCACACAAAACTAGATACAAACATTCCCACATTTTTTGCATTTGAATATACATATAAATACTTTTTAGCCACTTTTTTGCGTGTTGTTCAAGTTATACTTTCTGTTATAACACACACTCAGACACTCACACACACAGCCAACTCTACACGCACATTATGACTAAGAATATGGATATTAGCGTCAATAAAACGCATGAAGTACCACCAAACAACATTCAAATACATTCATTTGTACCCAATGTACATGCATAGTTATGTTCCGTTCCGTCCGTTCCGTCTGACTATTGGAACATTTCTTTCACTTTCCAACACCGTGTTCAACAGTGAATGTTTCCCCATAATCTACTCTACATTCACATACATACACAATACGTACATCACGCTTTCAGTTCATTGTTTTTGTATTTTGAGTTAATGATTTTTCGGCACTCTACAACACTTAACCACATAGTTGAAAAAAAGCAAGTTCTTGGAATGTACATACATACAATAAATTACATTAGTAATATAGATCACTACGAATTCAATTTCAATAGTTTAGCAGCTGCTTAAACAATTTCTTCCCCCAACCCCCTTCCCCACCAAAGCAAACAAAAAACTAAAATAGATGCTTATGGACTTGATTTTCCATATAAATACATAAACTCGTACATCAAATTTCGCTATGCTATTTCTTTGTACACTTGTGTCACCCAAATGAAAGAATTTGGTTGGAACTTTGACAAAAATCGAACACTCAAACTTCAAACGACGGTCAAAGGATTTGCGGAAAACAGATTATAGACTAGAAGGGGGGGAATCCCAGGACTTCGGTCAATCGAAGCGTTTTTTCAATAACGGATTGTTCTGAATTTCCAGTTCAGTTCAATCTATTATGCCCCCGCCTTGTTCTCTAATCATTTTCCACTCCTTATTCCTCGATTTTTCAAATTTCGTTTCAGTTTTTAAGTTCATTAAGTTTCATTTTTATGTCCACAGAGAAACCAAAAAATTTTTCAAAAATTAAAAACCGAAACCGAAAACAGTAAATAAAAAAATTATTTAGTGATTTTTTTTTTTTATTTTGCTTGTGTAGTGCGTTATTTGTATAGCAAACAGATTAAAACGCAAATTGTAGTTGTAGTTTACCATTAAAAAAAAAAAAAACAAAACAAAAACAAAATAAATAATATATAAACCAAGACTTAAATCTCTACTCAGATACCATGATACTTAGAAAAAAAATTCTCACAAATTCCCCCCACCCCAACCTCTGGAAAAGTCTTGATAAACTTTTCCACTATGCTTAACTATATTAGAAACTCTCACTTTTGCTCTCGTTCTCCCAGTCTTTCTTTCGCTCTCTACCCTTCTCTCTCTGACTCTCTGTCTTTCAATCTCTCTGTCTTCCTTTCACTTATTTTTGTTAAAAAAAACTCGTTGTTTTGTTTATTTCTCTGTGCTTAAGCTTAAGTTCGGTTATCAATTTTGTTCAAATACAAAACCATAAAAATAAAAAAAGACAAATCTTAGTTAAAGTTTAAATTGTAAAGTGCCAAATGCTCTGTAAGTTTTAGAGCCGCTCTCTCACTGAGAGAGAGTTTAATTTTCATTTCGAAACACACAAAACTAAAATAATAGTTAAACCGCATGCCTATTAGTGTTATTGTAATCTTCAAATTTCTTCAAAACAGAATTAAAAACACAGATAAATATGAAGCTATAAAAAGAAAATACAAAATTCAAATCCGTTTATTTTACAACTTTTTTATAATTGAATTTAGAATTCAGTTAGTCTGAGCTTCCCCCATTTAGAAGAGGCAAATGTCCTCATCATAAAAGATACACTTCTATTTCAATCACTTTATATTAAAAAAACAATCATTTTATTGATAAAAACAAAAGAAAAATAAATAAATTAAATATCAAATTGATTAATAAATCTTTGTTTAGGATAACTGAACTCCAATAGAAACGATTATGAAGCCTGATTCTAGGACCTTGACCTTGATACAGCCTCCCATTGTCCTTTGTTAGCCACAATAACTGCAATAACTCATTAGACTACACAAATTGTAATTGTCCTTAATATATGCTACTGCCTTTCAATTGTGATAATTCAATCTATTAATTCTTCAATTAGTTCAATGGAAAATTAAATTTTAGCTGAAGTTTAATCATTATTTCTTTAGTTCTTGGTATTAGTTTATGTGTTTAACAAACATTTTATTTGCCTCAACTCGAAACACACAATTTACACTTCATTACCTACCAACAGTAAAAATATATATTTAAGTTAAGTACTACAGCTAAACTGCAACTACCTAGTTTGTTATTCGAGACTTACCTAAATAGAAAATCTAGTTCAACTCTCTCTCTCTATCCCACCACCGGCCGTGTTGATAAATGCAAAAAGAAAAAATATATACGACCATCTCACAAGTGCTAACTAGAAAAGAAAAACAAACAAAATGACCAAAAACAAAATTAAAGTTAAAACAAAAAATTATAGTAAATTAAACAAATTAACTATATATGATTTAATTTTGCTGCATTTTCTCTATGCAATTAAGAAAGCTTTCTATTCCTTTCCAATTTAGTTTCATTAACTTTTTTTTTTGTATCATTTCACTGTTTCGAAATCGCAAAAAATATTTATCCCGTTTAAATTTGTTCGATTTTTCTTAGTTGTCTTTCGTTACTCAACACTGTCTGTTCTGTCGTTCTGTGACTGTACATAAAATGTTAATGTTAAGCTCTGCTTTGCTCTGCCTGCCGCTGCCGCTGCTAACATACGAATGTTGTAGCATATTAACATAGCTGTTATTTGCATGCAGTTTGCATTGAAGTTCCGTTGCGTCTCTGTTTGTTGAATTTTGTTTGTATTTGGTCTTTTGTTTATATTTTTTATTGTTTGGTTTGTTGGTAGTTGAATTACACATTTACACCACCAAATCTACTAAAATCTATACACACACACACACACATACACACCTCAAACACAAAAAGAAAACCGAAAGAACTAGGAAAAAGAATTCTAAAATAAAAACTCTAAAATATAATAAATTTTTTTTGTTCGTTTTTATAAACTACATAAATATTTTTGTATGTACGTACCCCGAGCGTGTACTATTAAGTCTGACTTCATCTATCTCTATCTCTCTCTCTCTCTCTCTGTCTATCTATCTCTCTCAAAATCGCTCACTCACTCAGTTTTGTGTAGAGTTCATAGGTTTCCCGCTTTATTTTCATTTCGTTCAATATATATTTGTTTTTAGTTTGCATATTAATTCTGTTTTAGTGACAGAGTCCGTTTCTATACTCTATTAAAAAATGCTTATTTGATAGTTCTAAATGATGGCCTTTGTCTGTTTCTCTCTTTTTAACATGAAATAATTGCAGTTCTTTGTGCGTTTGGATCACATACGCAAATGCTTTACACAGAAAGGCGGCATCTTTGTCCTGGAGGAGTACAGTAAGTGAAAATGCTTTAATCAATGTTTTGATTTTAATGTTTGTCTTAGAAATTGTTATCTAATATTTCCAAGTTTATGTTCCAATCCGTCTGGTCTTACTACTTGTAGTGGCTAACTGGGCGTATACGTTATATAACGCATACGTCATGTATTACACAATCAGACTGTAGTTTTCTTAATTTTTGTTCAAAAATCATTTCCAGACATTTAATGAGGGTTTTTCTTGTCCGTGTTTTCAGATCCCAAGACTCGCAATCTAATACAACGCAAATATCAGTCCAGTATGGTAAGTTGAAGTTCTGCATTGAATTCTAACCACGAAGCACTTTTATGTCACCTATTAAGAGCAAGCCTTTCTTCTCCAAATTCAAACCAATTGCACTTATTTTTGGCTTTGTTTTTTATGACAATGGTTTGTGTGCAGAAACTATGTAAACAAAATGCAAAAGTTTCTCAACAAATCATTGATAACATATTGTTTAACATATATGTATGTATCTACATATATATGCATACATATATATGTATACATATGTACATATGTATGTGCTGACATGCATAAATATTTGCACTATTTAAAATTTTTGTATATAATGAAAATTAAGAGTATTAAGTCTGTTTAAATTGTTTTTTTTTTCATTGTGTTTTTTTTATTATCTATTTCTACAACTTTCTTTTGGATTTACCATTTTTATTGTTTTTCTTATGGTTTATTATTATTCGTTTTATTCCAATTTTTTCCTGTGAATATTTCTATGTAAACAACAACAACAACAACAACAACAATACCAACATGTCTGCACCACAACAAAAAATACATACATACACTCTACCAACAAAAACCACCACCACAACCACTACAACCACCACCATACATCATTATCGCATCATCATCGCCAATGTGCAAAACAAAAACAACCAAAAAAACAAAAAAAAAAAAGGCCGCCGAAATTGTTTTGAGCTTCCATCGGGTGACCTCTGTACGTTTTGCCTACATTTGTCATCTCAATGACGTCAGCAGCAGCCGCCGCTGTCTTCCAGCCCTGCCAAGAAGGGCAGACAATGCCACAGGCCACGAAACAATGGAAATGGAACATCATGCCGAATGAAATTAATCAAAATCAATGAGAACTTTGCTTGTAAATAAAAGACATGACAACAAAAATTCACCCATTCATGTAAATTGTATAAAATATTCTAGCTGAATTACACGTTATTTACACTGTTTTTTTTTTTTTTCGTTAGTTTCTTAACCACTGTTCCTCACCACTGTGCCGAATAAATATTTTATTGCATGCTTTTCTTTCGTAACTTGTTTATTGTTTGTTCGATTGTTTGTTCCACAAATTTTTGTCAACACTAACAAAATTGAAAAAAAAAACCAAACAAACAACAAATTTTGAGCCTTGATGTCTCTAAAACAAAATGCATCACGTATACGCCATGCCCACCCTTCCACAAATACGCAGTCGGATCAGATCTGTTACTCGGTGCTGTGCGTCTTCTCGTATGTGGCCGCCGGACAGGATCAGAAGAAAAATCCAGTGGTTATAACACCACAAATTCAGGATATACACGCACAGCAAAAGCAAAAACATCAACAGCAACAGCAAAATCAACAGCAGCAGCAACAACAACAGGCCACTCCAGCTAATCCCGTCAGTGCGCCGCAGAGTCAGCAGCCAGCCAGAGTCAGCACTAACAAGCCACAAGGCGGGAGCATCACCATAAGGCATACAGTGCCCATGCAGAAACCCACAATAACCATGTCAACAGTGCAACCACAGGCAAAATTACCGACAACAACAACAGGAGCAGCAGCAACGATACCAACATTAACATCAGCAACAGCAGTCGGAGCTGGAGCTGGAGCTGGAGCCGGAGCCGGAGCAGGTACAAGTAGCACAAAACCAACACTGGTGACCGCATCGCCTAACCCGATGACCACAAATACCACACCCAGCCCCAGTGCCAGTCCCACTCCCAGTTTGGGGCAGTTGCCGCAACTGCCGCCACGTGTACCCTCACAACCATCAACGGAAAGTCTATCCACAATCAGTAGCATCAGTTCACCACCACCCAAAATGCGTACAGCTCCGCCGCCTGGCCCTCCGCCGGCCATACCACCACGCACTGGAGCCATTGCCCGCAGCGGTTCCATGCAACAGCCATCGGCACGTTCATTCATACGGCAGGCCTCGGCCAATTCGACGCCGCCGCAATATACGCCACAACCGCCGCCACCGTTTGTCATACCCAAGCGGCATGGCGCTGGATTGGCGCGTGCCTCCACTTTGACAACGGCCCAAGCAATCGCCCATCATCCGCAGTCGCAGCAGCGCGCCAGCTACGGCAGCGTGTCCGCTGCGCTGCCAACAATGCCGGAGGTGAGTGGTCCGGGTGTATCTAATGCCGCTGCTGGTGCCGCTACCGGAGCATCGCCTCAAGCTCATCGCAAACACTGACGAAGGAGTTCGTTTTTCAAATTCAGTGGAAGTGGAGGCGGTGGCGGCGTCGCCGGTGGTCCCGGTCACGGCGATGGTGGTGTAGGCGGCGGCGGTGGTGGCCAGACAGGCGATGAGCCGCATCCACACAGACGAGGTCTGTCGCACCATATGCATACCCTGGCTATAAAAAGAGACTCATTTCCTCCTTCCGTGCGTCTGTCTCGCTCATGCCATCCTGTTCTTCACTTTATATTTACATCCACATTTATACATATATAAATATATGTATTTATTGATTCATGTTCTAGCCAAATCATATCATCAATGGACAAATGAAATTTAATTCCTGCTAAGCTTTAAAAAAAATAAACTCGCTTAAATCATAATAAATCAAATAAATGAAAAACTAATCAACTATATAATATCAGGACTAAAGTTTAGATAATATATATGTACATACATACAATACATCAATACATACATACATCTGCTTACATACATACATCAAAAGAAGATTGGGGCACAAACTAATAATTTACAACAAAACAAAAAAACATAAATAGAAATGTAATCTATTAAAACAAAAAAAAAGACACGTAAAGGAAAACCTAAGGAAATTGAAGGCAATCGAATCGTTGGTTAAAAAATTGCAAAACAAAAAAAATATATATATAACGAAATTAGTATTGAAATCGAGCAAACAAATACCTATTTAAACTTACCCTATATATATACACAAATAAATCAAGAGAAAAACTATGCAAAATATTACTAATAAATATTCATTGTATATTGTATAAAGGAATTTATCTAGTTATTGATGATGACGATGGATTTTTCGTATTGGAATCGGAAATTATCTAAGTTTAAGGAATTGTCAGGGAACACATATACACCAACACACTTGCACACACACACACACACACACACACACACACACAGACACGGCCAAGATTGAATTGGACAGCAATAATAAGTATGTGTACGATGAGGAAAGATACCAATAAGTATATATATATACATATATATATGTATACACAAATATATGCATGTATAATTAAAGATGTAAATGTATATTTTTTGTTGGTTTGAGTGTTAACATAAATCTAAAAAAGCAAAAAACGAAAAAAAAAAACCAATAAACCATATTCTATACACTAAAACTCTTCGTTTTATTTCTTCTACACAATTCGCATTAGTTTGATTGGATACTTTTTAACGCAGATGAGAAGAAGATTTAAAACAAACAATGTGATAAGTATTCTATGTATATGCAAATTTACAGTAGCGGATCAACGGGGGGTCAAATAGGGTAAATTTGCCCCCCAAAAGTTGGAGTCGGATAGGAAATCGCAGTTTGGTTCAGAAATTTTACTTGGTCAAACAAAATTTTGACTTTGATTCCCCCCAACCAAATCGAACGCACGATCCGCTACTGCATCTATACTAACAACTATAAACTAATGGATTTAAAATTCAATATTAATAAAAAGGATTCTTACTTTTCAATGAGAGAAATTTTCAGGCATTGAAAGTGGTATTATTTATAAATGGTTTAAACAAAAATCCAATTATCGACTTAAATAATAATCTTGTTATTGGAACTTGCAAAAGTTCATATGGTCTGTATTTGTATGTATGAATGAATGAACGATTGACCGCCTTGAAATGACAATAATCAATTCTGGCAAATGTTTTGTCTAGGAAGCGATGCATGTGATCTATAGCAAGCCGTAAAGTATGCAATGGAATACGCTGACAATTTATTAAAGAAATATATCCGTGTCGAGGTTAGGGGTAGTCAGAGGCCCGAAAAAATTATTAATTAACTTAACAAAAATAAAAACATAGGAACATCATGTGTTAAATTGACTTTACCATAATTAAAAAAAAAAAATAATAATTGCAAAAGTTATCGCTGTTATTCTATGTATGTATATGTTTTAATCTAGAAATTATATATTTATCATTTCATTGTTTTCCATCTCATTTTTTTGAGGTAGTTCAATGAATGTAACTCGGGGAGACACACTGATAGATACTTTCCTATCAAATGACGTAAAACGATTTGAAAAATTATGCAGCATCATTAGTTAATGGTGACAGATTCCAAAAGTCCAAGACCATTCATGTAATCTATTTTCATATTTCATCACATTCATTGTCAAAGTCAGTTTATTGTATTTTTTAGGTGATAAGCTAGTAGATGTCCTACATTAACCCAGTGGGGCCTTATTCAGAAATATAATCTCCCCCTGCCCTCTGCAGACCCCCATGTCTTGAAACTGCGATAAGATACAATAACATTGATATGATCCGTTGTTTATTTTGTTAATCGTTGAAGCATTAAACCTAAATAGTTCTAACATTTTACATCTACTAATGAAAAAAATATGCTATGAGTATTGATAAAGAGGGGCGATTTATTAGAGCGGTGGGCGTGACTTCATACGTAATTGAATACCATTGCCGCTCTTCATTACAAGCTCGGCCAGGGGATTGGGCTGATGATTGTCAGCTGGCATTAATTGATAGTGACGCAATAGCATAGAGAGCGATAACTTAAGCTCCAGCATGGCGAATTTTTGACCTAATAATAATAAAATACAAGTTACTAGATGTGAGCCATTGTATTGCCAATTTCGTCTTACCTATACAATTTCTGGGTCCCGCACTAAAAGCCGCAAAGGCAAATGGATGCATTTTCGTTTCATTCAAATAGAAACGATCGGGGTCGAAGCGTTCGGGTTCAGGAAAACTATTGGGATCACGATGCAGCATATAGATAAGGCAACTAATGGAAGCTCCTTTGGGTACTAAAAGTTTGCCCACATTTAGATCCTCATTAACTTTGCGCGAAAAGAACGGCACCGAGGGATATAGGCGCAGTGTCTCCTTGATCACGGCCTCTAGATAGGGCATGGAATCCTTTTCTCTGCCTTCCAGTTCAACGGCCTCCTCATAGACACGTTGTTGTACCTCCGGATGCTTTGAAAGCAGACTGAGTGCAAAAGCTATGGCGGAACTGGTAGTATCATGACCCTCGAACATAAAGGTGTCAACTTCTTCACGTATATCGCGATCACTTAGCTCCTCTGTACCGCCCTCCATTTGGGCAAGCAGAAGCATATCGAGAAAGGCCAAGCGACGCTTCACTCCAATATCATCTTGTTCGGCCTCGGGTCGGGACTCTTGCTGTTCCTTCTGGAGTTGCTCGCGGCGTTGCCGTATCACACGATTTGTCTCATCGTGCAGAATTTTTAAAGCATTATCACGATCACGACCCATTTGAGTGTATTTAAAGAATACATTCAAACGTTGCCAAAATGAGAAGCTCTGTTTGTGCAAAACACGACATATACTAACAGGGGGAGAGAGAGAGAGAGAGAAAAAAATAGGAAATAAAGACAGAGTGAAAGAGCAAGAAAAAGAGGGGTAAAGATATGTTGAAATGAGCTAATCTTAAGTTCTATTGACAGTGACACAAGTCATAATGTAAGGTTAGATTAATTTTTGGGCGAATGAGATCACTTAAGTGAGGTTAGATGAAGTTTTATTTATGTTTCACTCACGTCTGCACAGCCTTGACGTATTCCGAATCACTTTGCATTTGTGCATGCTTCTTAATACCCATGGCCGTCTCACAAATCGCATCGAGGGCAAAAAGTGTGATATATGGATATATATCAAATACCTCACCATTGGCACGTTCCTTCAAACGACTGACCAGAATACGACAATTCTGTTCCATGGGCTCCTTAAACTCACTCAGTATGCGAAAATGAAAGGCTGGCGTCAATAATTTGCGACGACGATGCCACGATTCGCCGCCATTGGTTAAAAGTCCCTTGCCCAGCCATGCCTCGAGCAGCTCATAGTTCCTTGACTTATACACCAATGAATTGTTGCCCAACAGCTGTTTAATGTCCTCCGGATCCGTGAACATTACCATCAAATCCTTGCCAAACCATATGCGAAATGTCGAACCATGCCTGGAACGCAACTCCTTCAGCCAGTTCAATATCTCTAACAAAAAAATATGCATAAGCACACTGTTTTCTTTGTTTCCTTTGCTATCCTTTGGCTTACCTCCTTTCTTCACATTGGCTATCAGTTCACCCACACTTGGTCCCGGCAAGGTCTTTGCGAATCGGTGCAAACGCAAAAATGTCAGAATCTGCGGTATGAATCGCAGAAAAAGTGCCCACAAAACAAATGCAAGCAATGCCAAAGTGTTCATACTTGCGACTAGTTAGTTTAATTAATAACAAATAAAAATAAAAAAAAACAAAGCAAACCAAACAAGTAAGAAAAAGTGGTCTCGTTCAACAACTACCACTAATACAAATTCCTTATACGTATAAGTAGCAGTTCTCTCTTTCACTCTCTTTGAGTTACAACGTTAAGATTTATGGCGGTTTTTTTTTTTTTTTTTTTTTTTTTTTGCAACCGCTCTGTTCTCAGTGTCTAACACAACTAATTCTCAAACATGAATCCGTCTTACCGGCTAAACTAAATTGAAACATTTAGATTCCATCGAAACGCTTTCTTGTATGCTCTTTCCCCTGTGTCCATACCAGGCGATAAGAAGAATTTACCTTTCAAAAAACTTATGTATGTACATATATTTATTTGAATTAACTAAAGTTAGCGAATAAATTCTAGCTAAGAAAAAAATTTGATAACTTTCACCGATAAGAAAATAGAAAGTCAAGGGCAACACTTAATTTTGGAAATAAAGTGATATTTTAGGTTTTTGTTCTTTTCCGTTTTAGTATAGAGTAACTTTTAGCAGAGAGCACAAAAATTAGAAGTCTCAGTGACGATCTTGGGATTGTCGTTGTGTCTATCGTATTATGCATCATGCATAGCCCCAGTGCAAAACGAGTTGACGTTGACCTACATATAAATATACACATACATATAGACATCAAATCGGCGTAGAAGCTGTCGCCTACAGAATCAGATGCAGTGGGTGGGGCTAGGCAGGGTTAGTTCCATATAAAGAGTGCTCTTTTTTTAAGGTAGATTGCATAATGAATGAAGAGTAATGTCTATATCAAATCACCCGGTATTCGACACCTGTTTAGGAATCAGCACATTTTTAATTACTATAGTGCATCCAGAACCCTATTACCTTGTTGCTTATCACTACAGAGAAAACTTATCATGCGCTTTTGTAGAACTTTATGATCACATTTTATGGCTCAAAGTTCATTGCAAATAGTTTGTTATTTGTTTGTTTGATTTTTTTTTTTCTTTCTTTCTTTCCTGTATTGTGTTGACCAGCTGTCTGATCAATTGATTATAAATCGAATACTGAAACTAACAATATTATGGAGGAGACTTGAGCAACCAGAGGAGAAGAATGAATTTGAAATGAAATTTATTTCTATATCTCACTGTTCTATTAATGGATTATATTCTCTATATTTGAAGATCGTTTGATGAATACGCATTAATAGATGATAAATAAAATGGACGTTTTGATAACATAGATGCGTTTAGTTAGTAGTAGAACTATGCCCTGCAGGAACCTTATTACAACCTCATATACTCTGTAATCTGCTCAGCATTTTCTATATAAAGAAAGGTGCATTGTTTAAATGAATAATAAAGCTATTTACCCTTTTCGAAAGCAAATTGAAACCAGGGGAAACTGTTTTGAAAAGGTTGAACATTCAAGGAAAATGTCGTTTATTCCATGTAAACTCTTAAAATTAGAGACAAGTAACAAAAGTAATAAACATTAATGCCAAAATATACACCTTTCCCCATAGTAAAATATTAGGCAAATACGGGTTCAAAAACGTTTCATTTAACAATTAAGAACGCAGCCTAAAAGTATGCCTAAGAGTCAAGAAAAAGTTCCCAGGGGGACTAATCATATAATGGCCCAATCACCAGACATAACTACATTTTTTCCTAATCTCATTAGAATGAGTCTAAGAGTTTATTCTTTTACCTTTTACATTGTTAAAGTTAATAACAAAATATCAATAATTTTTTGGCTATATTATTACCTAAAGTTGGAATACTTTCAGGCTGATTTCATATTTGTATACAAAGAAAAGAAATCAAATTGCTTTACTGGAATCTTTTGGCTGCCTACTTAAGTTAAATGTTTAAAAATTTCTTTTTTTTCCCATAGTACTAGCTTTAAAATAATTGGCGTAGATTAGACGAAATATCCTGATCAAATGAGTTTAGTCAATCATTGGTTTTTGTTAATGTTAAGTAAGGGTATCAACCAGAAATTACATCTTTTTTTTTTGAGTATTTTGGCAATCGTTGTTTGTTTACCTGGCCAAAAGCATTCGCAGTGCTGTGTCAAGGTTGAGCTTTACTTTCGGTATGTATGTAAATATTTCTTTGCCCGATTCGACATATTGATAAGACCCTAACACCTGTCAGCCTGTCTTTAGTTTGTTGTTCAGTTTTGGGGATGGGTGCCGGTGGCCAATTACCCAACGGTATTGGCCTATGTCTATGCTCTACTCTGCGGGTTACGCACGAAGACGTGACCACTGCAAAAGCTGAAAAAATAAAAGCAAACATTTGAATTTCAATTAAACACTTTTTATTTTGCATTAATTACTGGCACACTGAGAGAATTATACGAAACAAAGTTTATACATTCAATTAACTTAACTAATATAGAGACAAGGGCATAGCCAGGTGTGGGCAGGGAGGATAATCAAATCTTCCTCATTTACCCCGCAAGTTCCGTCACTGAAAAGGGTATGCCAAAGAAATGGTCTAGTCTTTAGGTCTTTTACATTATAAAATGTAGGAATAATGAAACTCGACTCTTTTTCTATCCCCTGAAAATCAAGACTCTCATGGCCAATTGTGTTTTAGCCTAGTTAACACTTGCTAAATATATCAAAGATTTTTTTGCTTAAAATACTTATATATGTAGATTTTCTTCGGGTTACAGTTGAGGATTGTTTTCCTGATCTTTTCTCCCAGTGTAGATTGACATGAGTTGATTGACTTTTGGGGCCAAATGTTATGAATAAGTAAGCCAAATCGATTGCAGTTCAATGCACAGTTAAGACGCCTCTAATCCTTACAACATATTTATGCATGTACAACGGATTGATAGGGTTGTTCTTCACTTGGGTTGTCTGAATCTTAATCAATTCAATGCCGGTTTGCTGCGCTGACCTACCTGAAATTTGATTAATGCAAATGCAGCGCATCTGCTGACCTTCACATACCACAAACAACAAACCAAAAATGCACTGGCTCAGCTCTACAAAAACAGAAACTGAATGCAGGCAGCCAATTCCCCCGCCCCCCACCCCATTCGTCAACCTAGCCCATTTAGGTGCACTGTTTCTCAATCATATTATGATTACGAATTCCATTTCAATTTTGATTTCGTCTGTGATGAAAAGGTCATCATATATCTATTTATATTTTGTGTTTTGTTTGTGTGTGTTTCCAGCTAGGCCAGCTCCATGTTACTCTTAGTTACCATATGGAACGTAGGCGTCTACGTTTCGTCATCAAAGTTTTAGAACCAGTTTCAAGTCTTGGCTATCGAACGATAGTTAGTCAAAGGCATAAATCAATTTTGAATGAAATTTCCAAAATATCTAAGAACACACACAAAAATTTTACAAAATTCAGAGTTGGCAAAGTTTTGTTTACAACAAAGCTGATTCTAAGCTAAGAATAGAATAAAGTATTCAAGATTTAAATAATAGGATAGGATTATACTCTAATTCTGGTGAGGTGTAAATTTTAAAGTGAAAAAGAACTATTTTGAATACATTTCTTGTCATAAAGTTTCGTTATGAGCAATTAGCCAAAGAAGAACTAGGAAACAAATCTATTTACTTGACAAACTGTTGAGTAAAGTGTCCAAATGTGGACATACATAAATCTACACTGTTTGGAGCCGCAATCCGATGCCGAAAATGCCGTCTAACAATAATAATTTAAATGCCATAAAACACGATTTATGTATGTGAGCGCGAGTATTTCACGCCTCAAAACAGTTTCGCCTGCCGCTCCTCCCAAAGTCTGTATAGATATCTCCCTCTCGACAAGTTCAAGGTACGAGTAGTAGATGTTGTCCATTAAAAACCAAACAAACCAAAAAAAAAAAAAAACTAATAAAAACCAAAAACAAAGAATTATGTTTACATTAGAATGAAGACATTCCAAAAAAAAAAAAAAAAAAAAACCAAAAACAAAAATTGTTGGCAAATTTTTAACATAAAAACGAAAAGATATGGAAAGAATTTTGTTCCTCTATTTCTGTTTCTTTGCTTACATCATAGCAAATCTTGTCCAGCCTTTGGTTATGATGTTGATGCGTGATTAACTGACCTCTCAAATCTTCTTTGGCTTCATTTGAACGAGCACAGCGAAGGGGCATGTTGGGTGCAAAGTATCAGTCTCTGGTTTTTATGGTTTGAAAGTTGTTTGAACATCGCCTATCGATGGGAATTAATTGGGCATTTTTATGTGTGAGGTTTGGATTTTTTGCTTTTTGCACATTTCGAACGTTTGACAATTTGCATAAATTAAAAGATAGTTTGTTTTTTTTTTTTTTTTTGCTTTTGGGGGGGAATGAAAAATGCAATTTGCAAGAATTGAGATTAAATTATGTGATTGGTCTCTCTTCTTGATTGTCATCTTTGCCCCGGAACTAAGTAATGCACTGAGGCATAACTAAATCAAATATTGACTCATGTTCATCAACAACTTTTTGTTGTCATGGAACAAACAATAATTTAAGCTTCCGAATTTTAGTTGAAAAATTTAGATCAAATAGTACATACATGAGTTTTTTTTTTTTTTTTTTTTTAGCATTGTTGTCTGAAGCCGAAATTGAAGGCACTGAAGCCGAAAAAGATGAGTGAACGCGGAACAGGCTAAGGGTAACATAGTGCTAAGTCATCCATAGACTAGTATTTACTTTTGTTATATCTTAAAAGTACATACATACATATGTACATAAAACACTCGTAGTTATTTTCAAGTTGTAATTGACTTAAGATATTGGCACTTCTATTTTTATAATGCTGACTTAATTAATTATGTGTTTCTCTCTCCTATGGTTGATATTTTTTTCTTCTATTCCCCTTGGAGTTTGAACCCACGAAAGGAGAGAGAGAGAGAAAATAGTTATTGATTATCAAGACATTGATTGTCATCATAAACAAACAAGGCCTTTGAAGACATATTTATTCTATGTATGTTTTAAGGTAATATCTATTTGAATTATCACTTTTAATTGTTGTGATACTTTCAGATACTTTTTTACAGTAATTTAGGCCTCTTCATTTGTTTTTGATCGCTTCATTACTTACCAATAACAAGCATACCAACAAAATCTTAAAGTGTGCGTGTGCGTGTGTGTGTGAGCCAGAGGTAATTATTACTTAGATCATATATATTATCTAGTTTAATTGCTGGGATTGTCCACTGTCAGATTTGAGATGTTGATCAATCAATTTGACCATTCACCACCCTTCAAGAACATGAGTTCAATGGTCTGATCTGGTCTTTGTGCCCTCAGGTGGCTATTAAACAAATAATAAGTTATGTGTATGAGTGTGTGTGTGTTAGTATAAGCAACTTGCCAGCTTTATTTGATTTAATTGCTCATTAAATTTATGCATTTTAATTAACTAAAGAGCAAAAACAAAACAAAAACTAACATAAGATTTGCCGGAACAAACAAAAACAAATTCATAATATAAAAAAACATAAATCAACAATTTAATTATATTTAATTACGCATTGCTCTTTGGCATGTTGAACCTTAGCATAAGTACAATATCATAAGTATTTTGTTTAAGTTGTTAATTGGACAAAGAGCCATTAAAAAGCATTGAATTGAAGGAGTGCTTCAAGGGGATCCACGATGTCTTGGGGTCTGGACTTGGCCAGATTAAAGACCATTTACATATGCATGCAGCTTCGAGCGTCATTTTGATTGCCCTTCAACAACCAAGAGAGGCTGAAGAGACAAGCCCAAAAAACGCGAGCAACCGCCAACCAACCAGACGACAGACATCTCAAGACTTCGTAATAGCAAAAGAAAGAAAGAGTGAGAGAAAAAAACAACCATAAACAATTAACACAATGAAACTGTTTAAAATTCCACATACAAATCGTTGCAACGCATCACATTTTGGCCCCCGTTGAAAATGGGTTACACTTTCCCAAGGTCGCCCAACGAAAGCCGTCAAGCGACCAATCTGAATGCAATATGAACTTATTTTATGGTAAATAGAGAAAAAACTGCATTTCAAAGAATTGATTGGACTATAGATTACCCTGTAGCATAAAGAAGAGATCTAATAGGTATTTTAAGTCCAAGTAACTTGCACAGTTTCCATCCCTAATTGTCTGTGGTAGCACTCAAATATATCGATTATTGCTCACCTCTAAATATTATCGAAAGTTTAATACATCTTATGATTCTCTATTAGTAATTAGGCTAATATTATGTAACCCTAAGTAGCTTAAAAATCTTGAATGAATTGTTTTATTGTGATTCGATTGCTGATTCAATTTCAATCAAACTAAATTGTCATAATTAAAGGTTTGCTGTCGTTAGCTTTAGAGGTGATTAGTAGATTACTTTAAGTAAATCTAAGATTTTAAGCTTTAAAAAAGATTTAGCTTCCTTCAAATGAGTTAAAGCCATCATAATTGAAATCCAATCCAATCCCATGCCTGAATTCTTTGGTTACAGGGTATTAAAAGGTCATCTCCAGCAAAGGTCATTATGGTCATTGTTATCATCATTGTGTATGCACTTTGATAAATGCATATTCAAATCACACATAATTTTTCCATAATAATACCAAAAAGGTTGATCATTATATCACGACATTGAGATTCCCACGATTGACGACTCCCAAAAAGAAATATTTGAATCTGTCTATTCGACATCTTGTCTTTTAGCCATCATGTCTGTGTGTAAGACCAGAGGACTAAGCCGATCCTCCTAAATGAATGACTCCATGTACAATTTTCAAAATGTTTTCCAGAGAAACCTTTTATTTTGGTACAATATTTACATATATGTAGACAACAAAAAACTTACCAAATGCATTTTCAAGTTTTTCCAACTTAATCGTAAAATTATGTCATTGAAAAAAGTTACTTTTTGTTGATGTTCTTTTTTCTTTTGTTTTGCTGACTAAAGGGTTTTTCTTTTTGTTTATTTAAATGTTGTATTACATATATGTATATATATATATATATATATATATATTTGTTTCATTTTGTTTTATTCTTTGCTTTTGCGGTTCGTCAACAATAACAACAAAAGGCCAAGCAATAAGAAAACAAAAAGATTGGCCTTTATTGACTAACAACAAATTGGTTTGTCATGTTGTTCAAACAAGAATTCTAAGCAACCGATGCTAATGGACTTTTACATAACCCAAAAAAAAGAGAAGACACCAAAAAGAAGGTGAGCCAAGAAGCAGTGCAAGCAAATGGAAAATGGAAAATGAAAAACGGAAAATGGGAAAATTCGCACGAAATGCCAAAGCTGCATTACAATTGGCAACGCGAATCGCGTCTTGGCGACGTCTAAAAACCAAATTAGGCAATTGCCAGCAGAAACTTTTGAGGTAAAGTTAAAGCTGCCGGCAACAAGTGCAGCATGTGGCAATATGCTATTGGTATTGGTGGTGCTGATGGTTGTGGTGGTGGTGGTGGTGCAAGTTGGTTGTTGCCTCTTGAAAAACATATATACATTTATATAGACATGCAACATGACCACAGTCCGCTTAAACCTTCTGCCATGCCACTGCACCTGCCCGTCTCGGCTCTGCCACCGCTTTGGTTCCCTTCTCTGTCTCAATCGCTCTACCTCGTTCACTCAGATGGATGGCCGGCACTTGTCCGTCTTGTCTGGCGTTGGTTCCGCGGAACCAAACTCGTTCAGATTGCCACAGGCCTGGCCAAGTTGCCAATTGCCACATTCTTCTTTTGCTTACCGGCCTAATTGACTCGCCTCAACGAAAGAGAATGTTTATACCCTTCCAACCTGGAGTATATTAATGTTCTTAAATCATGGTAGATAGACTCCAGGAAATTTGTTTAGATAATTAGGTCATTCTTAGGTTCATCTTTATTCGGAATTATTTTACCTTGGCTTTAAGAAGCCTGAAAAATATTATTCCTTCAGGTGATCAGCTCCCATTTGATTCAGTAGATATATGGATCGGAGGATCAGGGGGCTTCAAGGTGGCTAGAAGGTTTATAATGTTGATAAGAAAAGAAAAGTTACAAACTTTAACAAGTAACTTACAAAATATCGAATTCTGACAGTTTCCTTTGAAGAGTTTCTGCTACTAGAAAGGAAAGACTTTCACTTTTATGGAAAGTTCTTCTTCCACTAACGTCTTGCATTGCATTTCTATAGAGTATTCAGATGGCGGCATACTCTTTGTTATTTCATCTAACGCGTTTTGTATTTATTTCTGGTTCCGTTTGCAATTTTGTTTTTTTTTTTTTTTTTGCAAGAATCGCAGCAAGCAATGTGGATATGGACATGGGGAGGTGGAGCTCTTTTTGGGGCTCTTTTGGAGCTTTTCGTGTGTTGTGTTTTTGATTTTTATGGCCAACGGAGCTGTAAATTGTTAGGCCAGGCGCTTGAGTAATTTGATATTGGCAACTAGAGGCTCACTTTCAATGGATTTGCGTCAGTTAATACAACTACAAGAGCAGCAACAACAACAACATCGTACATTTATTTCTTTTGCACAACAAACAGAAATATTAAAAGCAACAACAATCATCATCAACGACAAGTTCTGGGGCTCATTGATTGAATTGTGCTCTTCATCATCATCATCATAATCATCGTCTTCATTAGCAGCAACACAATGATCATCATCATGATGTTCTTCATTATGATCATCATGATCATTAGAGATTTTGATAGACAATCGTCAGGCAAGCTGTTTGTCTAGTTGTTGGCCAACAGATCTTGACTTTAATTATAGATTTTTCGATTTTGCGTTTAGTTTAATGTTAGTATTTTTTTTCGCTTTGTCTAAAATAGTTGCGAAATTTCCTTACAACGAAAATTTGAGTTTGTTTTTAGTTTTTTTCAAGTCATTTTGCCTCTTGATCAGTCGTTAAATCAGAATGACACAATTTCATAAAATTAGCATTTTAATAATATAAATTATAAACAAATGTCATTCGCCTTTCTCCAGGTGAAATAACCAATATATGTATAGAATCTGCCTTGTCATGCTCAATAAGCTTAAATATTTGTTTTGCTTTATTCTCATTAAATAAGAACAAATAATTAACCATAAAAACTCTTCTCAACATACAAAATACATAGGAGTGTCTCAAAGGAAATATAAATCATTTTATTAGCGAAATAAGTATTTGTTCATTTAAACATTAAACAAAATAGTTAGACATTGTTAAATCTCAAGACATCTTTCTCAGTTTGCTCATCTTAAGTAACATAACTTTTCGATCATAATGTTTGTTTTTCCTTTCGGGGGCGTAACGTCTTGAAGGCGTGATGTCTTTGGACTAGTTAGTGAGTCATAAATAATCGGCAATATTTAAGCTTTCGGTCATAGGCTAATAAATTAATGGAAAAACATAATATGTTTCACTTGAATTGAGGAATAAACAAACAAAAAAATAGCCGAAAAATATATGAATACAGAAATATTTCATCATTTGTTTGGTTTTTCTTACAACACTTGTCGTCGTTTTCTTGTTATGTAATTTATGTAAGTTAAATACAGTCAATACTCGCAAATAAGAACGATTTCTTTTATCATCTTAATATCTTGAAAACCTTTAAACCTGAAAATCTAATTTTACAACCAGGAATTTTGTTTTGAAGTTCTCTGTTAAAAGTTTTGATATGAAAATTGCATTGATTGAGTAGGAGTCCTCTTAGTTCTCTTAGACCTCGATTAATTATTTCAGTAGATTTTTAGACTCTAATTGTTTAAACTTTAAGGACTATACAAGGGCGTGGCCAGAGGCAGAAACAGATAAATATACTTATACCCTTGCAAAAAGGCTATATTAATTTTGGTCAGAAGTGTGCAACGCATAGAAGGGAGTATCTCCGACCATATAAAGTATATATATTCTTGATCAGCACGACGAGACGAGTTCAAATAGCCATGTTCGTCTGTCCGTCCGTCTGGATCGACTCGAATTCGAACTCGTCCTAGACCTAGACCATCCACTTTGACGGATATAAGTGAGGAAAGAGTACCAAACAACTTGCAAGGGTATACAAACTTCGTCGCGGTCGAAGTTAGCTCCGGCCCTCTGGTTATAGATCTCTTACCTCAACGCTTCATCAATCGATATAACAATTTTTGGAATTCTAATCCTAAACAATCGTTTATTTAAGGGCAATGAGATGATCATTGGAACTTTACACCCCTCCCGAATACTCCTAATTTAATGAACTGCAACACATTAGGATTACATCTAATTGGATATAATATCAGAACAAAAAAACAAAAATCAACTGAGTAATCATGAAAGGCAACAAATAATAATGTATTTAGCTAATGAAAAATGATTCAGTAAGTAGTTCTCATCATTTGGGGAAGAAAAAAAAAACAAAAGCTTTCAATTTTAATGTGCTCGTAAGATAATTAACTTGATGAGAATACAAATTTCGCTTTTAATATTTTTTTGTTTTTTGACTTTCTTTGACGGCCGGTGTTTGGGGAAGTTCTTAATAGCAGAAAATCACAGCTGACGGAAAATACAGATATATGTATATATATATTCTTATTATAATGCTAAGCACGAATTTTGATGCAATCGATGCGCGATGCACAATTCTTTGTTGCACTCCAACTCAGTTGGTGGCTGGTCTCAGTGTCAGTCTCTGTAAAAGTCTCAGTTTCAGTCTTAGACTCAGTCTTGGACTTGGCTTTAGTTGCTGCTGTTGTTGCTCGAGTCAGTATCGACGCTCAAAATTCGTTTTCCATATGGTTTTGAAATTCGGTATCTGCGGGCAAGACACAGATACAGCACACACACACACACACACACAGTCGATACATACGATCGTTAACGCTGAACGCTCTTCGGTATGCTTGGCGGCACTTGGTCAAATCAGTTGACGTTGAATGTTTCGTCTTAGCGGTCGTTTTAATCTATCGCTGGCCCCCAAAAAAAAAACACCAACCACGAAAATAAAAGAAACATAAATTGAAATTGCAAAATTCTTCTTTCCTACGTAATTTAATTCTTCATCATTTGTTTTTGTTCTTGTGCTCCTGTCTGTGTCTCTGTGTTTGTGTGATCCTTTTCATCTGTGATTATGTGCCAGTTGTTGTTGTTCTAAAAGTTTTTGATTAGAAAGAGAGTGAGGGAGAGAGAGGGTAACCAAAATGCTGTTGCCAATATTACTAATAATATCAGCTTTGGTTGGCCATGGCCAGGCTATGAATGGAGCCGCTGCGGCTGTATTGAATCCTACCTGCAGTTTAAAGGATAATTGTAATTTGGGTGATAATCTTTTGGCCACGCCGGAAAATGCAGAGGCATCTAATGACAAATTGGAAAGCCAAATAGCTTCTATATTCGAGGATAAAGTCAATTATAGTTTGAAATTATTTGCCGATGATGCGACAGCAACACAAACGGCAACAACGACAACGACAACAGTTCTTGAATTGTCAGGAAATTTGAGTGATCATCATCATCAACAATTAATAAGCGATGGCAATTTCACCATCAGTCATTTGAAATCGAACGAATCGGAGAGAGAAGAGCAACTGGATCAGGAACAGGAAGAAGATCAAATAGAGAATGATGAAAGAGGTAAGAACTTTTAACCCTTATAAGTTTATGGCCACGTTCTGGCCATGTATTTCCATCTACAATTTGTAGCAATAAAAAAATTCTAGCCATGTTTTAAGATCTTTTAGATATTCAAGAACTTGCTTTTCCAGCTTTGCTTTGGCCGGTCTAACTTCAGTCCTGCCGAAGTTTATAGGCCCTTACCACCGCCTTTTACTTTTCCATACCTACAGGTGGTGAAGTGAAGTCAACTTTATGTAAATGTCATCATTTTCTTTAGAAAACGACTATATACGATATATACTTTCCGATTTTGATCAAATTTGATAGAATTTTTTTTGTTAAATTTTGGTAAAAATTTGGTAAGAAGTTATTGGTCTAAAACTGAACTATAGTTGCTATGGGAGCTCTATGATATAGAAAAAGTCTAGTATAGAGACTGATTAAACTTTACTATCCAAGATTTTCCTTTCAATGGTCGATTTCCCTTATCAATAGCCAATTCCCCCCCATCATTCCCCACTGATATCCATATGTGGTATGGCCGGATTAAGTTAAGACCGACATGGCTATATAAACACATCTTTCTAATCAAAATTATTATTCCTTTATTATAAGGATTACAGATCAGGGTTTTATCTTGCAATGATTTTGTTGGGAGTTTGAAAATCCCTTTTTTAGGCCAGACTATTTCTTTTTGTCGAATGTTAATTAAAGTTGGTCGAAATCACACACAAATGTCAAAAGATCGTGTTGAAATAAAAAATAGAAGTAAGGTTTGATTTGAATAGTTTTGAACTTATGTTGAAGGTACATGATTTCTCTGGGAAAGATAAGCAGGTGATTTTTTCAATTACTTTCAAAATACTTTCTCACGCCAGCGCCAGCGCCCACCCACACCCACACACACACACACACACACACATTGGGTTTTACCTGAGGGATATTATTATTTGTTTTATTAACAATATATAACTTCAATTGAAATTTATATCGGTTAATGTTATTATTACAACTCCTACACGGCCACTTGTACCTGTCGCACACACATAAGTGTGTGTATGTATGTATGCACATGTGACTTTTGCACAACATTACGACAATCGCATTAATGTGACCCACAGCGAAATGTTGCATAATCGACGCGTATGTCAAATAAAATCAATTGCCGCGATCACAACTTTTGGTCAGGTCTCTCTTTTGGCCGGATCGAGCGACCGACTAACCGAGCAACCGGCCAGCCGACCATCGTCTCTTTCTTGTTGGCTTGTAATTGTTTAATGGTCACAAAGACCTCGATACCAACCTGTACGTTATACGTGACCATCCAAGACGATACGATGCGATACGAAATAAACTCGAAAACCCTTGGCCAAAAGAACTGGACTTTGGCTTTGAGTCATTTGTCGATGGTGACGCAGATTCCATAGTACAAACCTTTTTCCTATATTGGGCATTTCCGGTTTGTTAGCATCCCGCCCCACCAAAAAACCACCAAATCCCCCTCGTTTACCTTTCTACTCATCGTGTCTCGACAGCATTTGTTAAGTACTCCATTCTTGCTAAAAGGTTTAACCTTGTTGTTACTTTTTATTTAGTATTTCTTTTTTTTCGGCATTTTTTGTTGTTTTTTTTTGGTTGTATTATTTTTTATTAGTATTTTCCGAGTCAAATATTTGCGGAATTAGTTTGAGGGATATTTGTTATTTGCTTGTACACTCTGCCCCTCCCCTAACCCACGAATTGTAGGTGAAAAATATTTGGAAAGAACCGCGTATTTGGTCATCATCATGGACTCTCGCCTTCACTTCACCATCGAATGTGTGAAATCGCACGTATGCAAAATCAATTTATATTCTATATAGGTACCTATATATCTATTGGATAGTTTGTCGAAGATCTCCACATTCTACCTATTTTTCTTGATTTGGAGGTCCCATCTGGAATACAAAAAGGTAGTTCAAGAATGACAAGTAAAAAGAAAGCTGAGCAATGGATAATTTATAAATTAATTCAACTGTCTATTTAAATTATGAGCCAATTGATTTAGTTTATTAAATATATGAATGTATCTACCAGTGTTACTCATGTTAATTATCAAGCGAGAGAACCCTAAAAAAAAATGGATCAATATTGTTTTGACATTTCGAAGCTGCAGATTAAAAGATATTGTGGCTTTAAGTCTTTCTTAGATTTGCAGTCTATTTAATTCTTAGAAACTCTGTCAAATAAAGTATGGGAAAAAGTAAACACATTAGAAGTTAAAAGCCAATGAAATGTGAAAAAAAAATACAAAAGAAACTTAAATAACTAATGATGATGGAGAGGGTGAAACCATTGAGTTTTCTCATTTTATAGTTTAATTGATAAGTAATATTCTTTATGTTTTTCCTTTCCATATTTGAAACGATCCAAAAAACTTAGGACTCGAAGGAAAATTCAGGCGGTTAAAGAAATTTACTTAACCAAATAACCAGCCAAGTATTTTTAATTATAAATTAATTGTTTTTTTTTGTTTTTAAAATATTATTGGGTATCTTCTGCCCGATAACTTTTAATATTTATTTTCTTATATATAAAATCAATGAATTTTTACCCTTTAGCTCTTTTGGTTTTTGATAGTTGGAGGCTCCTCAATAATTTCTTGATGGTTAATGGTCTGAAGCTTCAACTGTAGAAACATTATTTATTGCTTTACATGTTTTTATGTGTTTGTTTGCATATGCCAAAGAGACGAAAAAAAAAAACGAATGTTATGTCCGCCAATCCCTAAGTATTTAAGGTGTTTGTCTTGTTGAGTGCACGCGGTGTATAAATTTCGAAATGGATCTTCGTTGTCTTTTGTCTTTTTGGATGTTGGGAACCAAAATCAACCGAGATTCGATTCACATCTAACAATCCATCTAGCTGACCAACCCATGTACCGTTAAATGTGCCATAAAATAAACTTTTTGAAATAGAAAAAAAAATATATAAAAAATACAAAAACCAAAGAGCCGAAACTTGTTTTGAATGATTCAAGTGAATGAAGCCGCCAAAAGCATAAGATTCGCACTCTGATGATATGTTTATGATGATGGAATTGACACGATGATGATGATGATGATGTTGATATTTCTATCCGAAAGGGTGCTTTTAGCCTTAAGAGTCTTGTCCACTTGACTAGACTTTAAATGCCACTGCTAACTTAAATTGTTATTAATGCAATTTAGATAAATAGAACTAATAAATGATATTGGAATGATAGCAACGGTAGCCAATAGCAATAGATATATATACATATATACAGATATTTGCCTTATCATGACAACAAGCATTTTTTGTGGTCTTTTGCCAATTTACTTGGCAAATATTAAAAATTTTGTTCGCTTTGCTCGATTGCCGCAGCTAACTTGGGTAAATAGACAGCTCATACATATAAACAGATAGATTATTTATGCATATATATATATTGGGATAAAATATGAATATATTTTGTATTCTGTTGGGCCATCGCTAATTGGTATAAAAAATAAACAAATTTTTTGCCATCTCATCTTAATGCTTTCTATGGAACAAATCGGGTTTTCTTTTCTTGTCGAACCAAAGTAAATAGTTAGTAAACCAGAATTTCAATATTCCCCTCAAGAAACAAAAAGTCTTCCAAAGCAAATTCCAAGATTGCTTACAAAATTCCTTAAAAATACATAAATTTATTTACAAATAAACATTTATCGCCCCCTATTAACAGATATAAATCAAATAATAGAGACATTCGTATGTATTAAAGTATTTATTATACTATAAAAGCAACAACAACAGCAACAAAAAAAACCGAAACTTGATTTTGATTTCAACTAAATTAGAACACAGCGCCTTCGGTTTTGGACGAGAGACATGAAGGGGAACAAGCTTTATTATGCAATAAGTCCAGTCCAAGTCGCGACTCCGCGACTCTGACAGCTGCTGGCTAAAGACACTCACCGAGTGGTCACCAAGCCGCTCAAGTGGGTCAGACGAGACACAGTTAGTCAATATGGACTAACATGGTCTAAATGTAGACAGGGTATCTTGATTAAGCACAATATTTGGCAATCGATTGCTTTATTTTGTTTCATATTCGAATCGAATTCTGCATTCTGCAGTTCCCAAAAGTATGCTACGATTACTTAATTCTTTAAATAGTTGATTCTTAGTTTATTTTAGGGGAAACTGTGGCCCATTTACTAATTAAGCGATCTAGCATAGTATTTCGGGGGCTGTCCAATCAGTAAATAGCAAATTCGGTGATTTCAGACCCCCAGAGTCCCCTTGGACCCGTCCAGGCACTTGCTAAACGATGTGGGCTATTAGGAGAATTGACTCCACTTTATTATTAAATCTTTTTCCTAATTTCCAATAGAAAGATTGGCATATTTAGCAAAATTGTAAGTAATAACACTTTTAATTTAAATTTGAGCTTCGAGCTGAAGACATATAATTTAGTCATTTTTGAAACCGCTTACAAAATACAGACTGGGGAAAATTGATAAACTTAACAACAATTAATTGCAATATTTCTCACTGAAATTTGCAAAACTCACTAAATTCTTAACTAAATTGTTTTTCATATTAACTTTTTGTAGACAATTATTCAGTTCATTTTCTGTTAAAATTTGCCTATGGGATAAATTTCTAGATATATTTCTTATGCAAACCATTCGCTGAATAGGACCTAAAAAATAAATCGGTTTATCCCATATTCCCCTCCCTCTTCCTCTCTCTATTACCACATTGGAATCTTAATGATGTATTTCTCATACAAAAACTTGGCTATTTGTTGCGCATATTTGGATTTCTCTGTGAAATGAGATTTTCCTGAGATATATTTGATTTGCTAGTTTGCATGATTAAAATTTCACACACTTGCTCCATTGTGTTGGTAGATATTATGTTGCCGGTGATTTAATACTCAACCTGAGCCAGACAGAACGAACTGAACTATAGACTGGAATATACATACATACATATAGACAATATGGGAAAATGAAGATAGTTTACATAGAATTCAAATTTATCAATTGATTCTTCCTTGTCTATTTGCTATGTACACACACACACACACACACACACACACATACGCATCCATATGGTAATGTTCAATAGGCGGATGGATTGTTAAATCGTGCTGTGAAATCATATATATATATATACATATGGAAATGTAGGAGTATATAGAATATGACGACAGGTTGGCATTCCGCAGTCAATGCTCGTCGCGCCTCTGACGCATTTTAGCACTTTGGATCACGGGGAACTTGCCCAATCCCGCCCTGGCTTCAACCTGCCTGCCTACCTCCCTCGTATTCCATTTGGCTGATAGCTTTTTAGAGACGGATGCAATGAAGCAAGCGGCGTATGTAAGCCAAAACCAAAAAACTTGCCTTCTCCTCATTCACTCAGACTCAAGCTCAACGCGCCCAGAATATCAAATCAGAAAATTAGCAACTTTTCAGATATACACACATATACATTTTGTTTTTCCCCTCCCTCTCAATTTTGTTGTGTGCGTTAGCTTAGCATTAAAAAAAAGAAGAAAACGACAGCCCAGCAATGATAATGTTAATGTAAATAAGAACAAAGCCAAGTAGCCAACGAGTTTGTCTCCTGCATGCATGATCATGATGATTCCCCATGGATCTGAATAGGGGATGCGTGCCCCTGTTAAGAGGAGCTGCGAGGGGAGGTGATCAGTCTATGACCAGCACGTGTTTGTTTTTACCATTATGGAATACAATGTATTTTTGATAATCGATTTAAGAAACATTTCAATGCCAAATTCTATTGATAATGATCGCAGATAAATTGAAGAAATGAAGATTCCATTAATATATATGTATGCATACATATATAAATATGAATAGTATATACTTCCTGGATTCCAACTAATTGACCTTGCCTGAATTTGGTTAAGAAAAAAACAAAACTTTTTTTTAGGCTTCTAAATAAATATTTGCCTAAAATAACGAAAATAATTATGTGAGGCGGTTTTTTTTAACTTTCCTGCCAAATTAATAAAGTTTCCTTATTTAGGCCAAGTATTGTTATTTCTTATACCTCAGTGGGTGAATCTAACACAGTTTTTATAACTTCGAAGAGTGTTTCATCCCTTGAAGAGAAAGAATTTCGTATTTCAAAATGGAATTTGAAGTTGCCATTAAAAAGTCGTCCCAAATAACATTTTCAAAAGATTTTTGGTGGCAATCAAACTGAAGTTTCTTTAATAGTTCATGGTATGAAACCTATTGAGCAACATTTTTTAGATTATAATAAACATTATTATGAACTTATTTCAATTTTTTGTCTATGTCGATTCACCATTTGGTTTAAAAGTATTTGGAAAAACATTTCGGAAACCAAAAGAGCAACTTTTCATTTTAAATACATATATGGAATGAATTGCCAAACAAATATATAAAATTTATATTATTTTTCCTATTTTCAGTTTATCTTTACAATATTGGCAAACGATTTCTGGCCATCTCACAACCTTTTGATGCCTCACGAAATCCCGATGCCTCAACACAATGTCGTAGCCAGATGCGGCAATATTTGGATGCCTTGGACAACTTTGATTTATGGGCCTTGAAGAGTAAGTACATTTAGTTGACAAATTACACAAATCTTTGTGTTTTTGCATACGAGTTAGATGGATAGATGATTATTATATATATTTAAGTCATTGCCAACTAGCGAGTTGGCTATATAGTTAAGTTAAAGCCGCAGCATGACCGCCAGACGAGTCGACATGGATTGCAAGAGAGTGCAAAGTCAAATGCATCAAAATCTAAGCAAGTTCTGAAAATTGCTGCCAGTTGCCAGTTAAGCGAGCTTCAAATGAAGGTCAGCCGTCGAACTTTACCCACATATTCGCAATCACAATGCCAAAAGCAACAATTTGAAAATTTCTGCCAACTGTTGCAGTAAGCGCATAACAACAATAATAACAACAACAACAACAACAACGCGAACTTGGCACCAAACTCCAATGGCTGACCGGCCAGCTGTTCTCTGTGGAGGCTGACAAAAACGAAAACCAAAATAAAATAAAATCTCAGAATCAGAATCTCTATCTCTCTGTATACATACATATGAACGAACGTATGTAAGTGACGCCCAAACGAGTGTTCAGCGATCACAGTCAAGGTCACGTCTACTACTATTCATGCTTTAGTGCACACACACACACACACCGACATGCACACGCCCCAAGTCACCCCTCTTTAATAAACGATATTGTTACATTAGTTACTCCCTCTCTTGTGTTGATCCCTCTTATGGGGTTTTAAGCCTTGACATTTCAACGATCTTCTTATTAGTTATTGATAGATATGTCTTATTGAAAGGTTGAAAGAACTACACATTGGCGAATGGAATACCCCTTAAAGTACGCAATAGCAAATTTATAAGTAACATTTGGAACATTATCCTTGGTATAAACCTTGTTTATAGATTCTTGCTTTCTTCAGCTACAGTGAATTCCATAATTTGCTTAATTAACTCATTTTTTACCTGTCTATTGCATACTTTAGGGGGCGTATATTCAATACCTATATCCGCCATTAAGTTCAGGGGTGATAGGTTTTGAAGGTGACGCCAATTTCGTAAAGTTTATGGCGTCTTAATCAAACAATTTTTTTCTATATTACTAAATACTTCTGAAGTATTTTGCTATGGTTAACATGGCAGGTATAGGCTGATCTAGGGGTATAAAATGGGGAGACTTTGCCCCCTAGAATATGCAATAGCCTAAACAAAGTTGTCTATTAACAATATTTGCTTCAAAGATTTTCCAGAAAACATTTAAACAAACAAATTCTCGGACTGCTATTAATAATAATTGGTTAATATGTTAGCCTTAAGCAACAAGTAGTCTTATATCCATTTCCATGAAATAAATATTACGTATACGTATACACCATTTGAAGACTCTTTTAAATAATATAACTTTTAATTTCATTTACAGTGCATGATGCGAGTGGTAAATTGAATTCGGGCATATTGAATGGAAATATAAATCAACCTGGTGACTTTGATCAATGCATGGGTATACGGCAGAAGGTTAGACGACCACACCGACGACCATATGACCATCATGACAATGACTCTGGCGATACAATTATACGTGGACAATATTGTTTGGCCTATGCCCAACCCGTCTTGCCACATAAATCAAAACGTTTGCAAACATTCTTCAAGCTATTGCAATCCCACGGACCCTTCAAAAGCGAATTTAACGATGTGAGTAAGAGAGAGTGAGAGCGGGGGGGGAAAAAACAACTCTCGAAATTAATTAATTATAGTTTTTAGCGCGAAAGTTGAAATATGAAATCTTTGTATGTCAATTCGATCGTGACATTGAACTTGAGAAAAACAAAAATGCCTTTAAAACAGAAACCATTCAATGAATTTGCTGTTAGATTGCCAATAATATGCAAATCATGAATTTCGATCTATTAGTTTAAAAGCAACAACAACAACAAAAGGGCATTGAACTCGAGAAAACAAAAAACCCAAAACAAAAGCAAAATCGTTACTTTTGTAGTTTCGTTGGTTTCGTGATGTTTGTTTTTAGGCCCCGTTTACACCAAAAAGCTTCTGGCTAAAATAGTTTTACCAATCCTTTTTTAATCTATCTTGGAAGTAAATACTCAAGATTCTTGTGACTACTTTTGAGGAATATAATTTCCATAACTTATGTCTTAATAAGCCATATCTCTTAACCGTTATTCCCTATCGGTTTGTCTATATTGTTTCAAAGTAAAACCAGTTTTAGCCCTGCCGACTTTATGTCTCTTGTGTTTTTTTTGTTTTTGAACTACACTTTCACAAAAGATGGGTACATTGATTCTAAGGCAAAAGCAACTTTGAATTTAGCATAATAGACTTGATTTATTTAAAGTTTATCCGTTCGTCTCTGTACATATTCTGTTTTAGTTTAATAATTTGGCTAATTAACAAGCAAAAATCATAAGATTATTCTTATATAGAAACTGAATTGGAATGTAAGTATTTCAAATTGTTATAATTAACATGGTTTTTTTTTCTGTATGATATATTGCCTTCACCTAACAACAACTTGATCAAAATTCTGAAGATTTTTTCAATATTAAGTTAGTATTTTCTCTAACCACAGTTGCAATTGGAATCTAAAAACTTAACTTACTTTAGTTGAAGTAGTTATTAAGAAGAAACATTTTTGTTTAAAAATTCCTCAAAAGTTAATCCAAAGTATTTTGAAGCTTTTTAAAAGATTTCGAAACGTTTAGACAAAACTTTTATTTGTTAATTAAGCTACTTAAACCAAACATTTAAATTCCAATTTCTAAATATAATATAGAAATAATCGGTTAGCTATATCTCATGGCTAACAAGGCAAAGATTTCTTACTAGTTACTAAAATTTTATTATGATTTTTTTTCTACTTTGCCATCTTTGACTGGGGCATGAAAATTCACAAGAGTATAGGGACTTCGGCATTGTTGAATTTGTTTGGATTTTCTGTGGGTTTTGGTTGAATTAATCAATTAGCACTGCCTTGCAGTTGTGTTGAATGAACTTGAACTTGATCAGCGTCTGCATCTTATTATCAACTCCCCTCATTCGCTCTCTCTCTTTGTCTACCTTTAGCCCGGTCATCGAGTACCTCGTTATTCTCTTATCAATTGGGGTATCTGCGTGCCAGCTGGCTGTACGGCACGAGATGTTGAATATAGCGTGGCCGAGTATCTGAACAATCAGACAGCTTTTACTGGTATCAGCTTTAATGTGCGAGTTGAGCCACAAATGTGTCAATCCAAGGATCAAGAGCCCTGGGATCGCAATACCACCTGGGCAGTGCGTTTCTTTGTTCTCATACTCTCGGTGGCCATACTATCAACTATTTACGATCGATGCACCAAAGCGCAGTCACAGCAAAGTAAGTCCGATGTCTGTAGATGGATGCTTTTTAGTTAATTATATTGGTTCTTTCAGATGCCTGGTGCACCGTTTTCTCCTTGGACAAGAATTTACGTTGGCTCTTCAGCACGAGCAGTTCACCCGGAGATATTGAGGCAGTGCATGGCATAAGATTTCTCAATGCCCTGATGTTGATCTTCTCGCACAAATCGATGGCCATGTTCTTTAATCCGTACAATAATCGAACAGCCATGTCGGAGAGTTTGGGTCAACCATGGACCGTGATTGGACGTGCTGCCTCTCTATATACTGATCCATTTTTACTATTCAGCGGTATGCTGACTTCCTATTCATTATTTGGACGTCTAATGAAGCAGCAGCCCATCCGTCTAAAGAATGAGTATATAAGTCGTTTAATGAGGTAAGAAATTTCACCAAAAATTTACAATATTCTCTCGTTTTAAAATTGTCACTTTGGTTTTTACCCTTCTTAGAATTGTGCCCCCACTAGCCGCTCTGATACTCTTCTGCACATATGTTCTACCACTTTGGGGATCGGGTCCGCAATGGAATCTGGTAGTGGGACATCATGCGGATATTTGCAAGAAACATTGGTGGCGTAATCTTCTCTTTATACACAACTATTTTGGTTTTTAGCGAAATGTGTCTGACCCATACACATCATTTGGGCATTGATACCGAATTGTTTGCCGTGGCTCCTATCTTCATATTGAGTCTCTGGCGTTGGCCACGACGTGGTCTCTTTGCACTCCTTCTGCTGTGTACGGTGGGAACAGCAGCACGCTACTATACGACAATTGTTAATCAATTGTCCAACTACATTTACTTTGGCACCAAGTAAGAGACATCTAAGTGAAGCTGAAGATCTTCAAGTTCTTAATCGTTTTTTTTTTCCAATCTTCTAGCATTCAACGTCTTTTCCGTACTGCCGACTATATGTATTCATTTCCACCACATCGTTCAACTGTCTATATAATGGGCATACTTTTGGGTTATGCTTTACGTAAATTCCAGGGTATCAAATTGTCCAGTGGACAGTTGAGTTTGGGATGGCTGGCTGCCACGATCTGTCTGTTGGCCTCTGTGCTGGGCCCTGCCCCCATGGGTGACATCAATTATGTCTATAATTCCACACATGCGGCCATCTATGCCGCCTTTGCTCCCATTGCCTGGTGTCTCTTCTTCTCCTGGATTGTCTTTGTCTCACACAATGGCTATAAGAGTGAGTTAGACTTGAGTCTTATTAAACCTTTTTTGAACTTGGTATTAACATTTGATTCTCCTTTGCAGATAAATTCACTCAGATGCTCTCATGGCGCGGTTTTCAGGTATCCACAAAGCTCTCGTATGCCATTTACCTGACACAGTTCCCCGTCTTCTTCTATAATGTGGGTCGAAGGCGACATATACATCATTACTATAATTTTGTATCGATAATTGTAAGTCTAAATAGAGTTTTTGATCTGCATGACTCATGTTTAATGGTTAATTGTTTTATTACAGCTGGATACCAATGAATTTATATCGATATTTTTGGCCTCGGTGGCCCTAACAGTGCTCTTTGATGCACCCTTCCAAAATATAAAAAAGCTGCTCATCAAGCGGCCTGCTCCCGCCACATCGTCTTCATCCGTCCCATCATTAGCCAAGGCGGCGGCAACGCCGACGACAACGACATCCAATGGAATGAGAAAGGCAGCGGTGGAGGTGCCGGCGACGACACTGACTACTGCCCCTCATCCGCATGCCGATTAGTTAGTTACCTTCTTGTGCATTGCATTAAGTTGTAAATTGTCTTAGCATTTAGTTACAATGTATTTAATTAGTCCTGCTATTCCCGCTCCGCCCATCCCGTCCTTTAGTTTTTAATGGAACGCTTTATACATTGTAAATTCTAATTTTAGTCAAATCGAGCGAAAATGAAACTATTTCGTAGTCAAACGCAAAAGAAAACCAATCACTGCTTATTATACGATATAATCTTGCTTCCGCACAAACAAACACAAGTCGAATATACACATATGTACTATATATATATATATATATATATATGTATAAATGTAACGAATATGTAATTACTTTTTTTTTGTTAAGCAAGGTCGAATGTAACCAATTTTGTGAGTAATTTAAATTAATTCACATTATAATTAAAATTATGAGAAAAAAAAACAAATTGTGTAGCATACTTTTTGGGGGCAAAAAAAAATTGGAAGTTTCAACGGAACTTAGGGAGAAAGAGTGAACTCTGAAATGTTTTGATGATTTTCGCATATAAATAAATGAAAGCAATAACAATAAAACAACAACGTGGGGGATATATAGTTACACTCAAAATCTTTTGAAAACAATTTATGGGTGACCAAAATACAGGCCCCACACTCGTACCAAAAATAAATTTTGCCTTTAGGTCTTTGAAGTTACAACATTTTACAGAAAGTTAGGGAGTTCAAAATATGTTTGTTTTTGAACTTTCGACATATTCAAAACTTGAATTTTTCATCAATAAAGAACATCCTATAAACATATTAAAAAGTATCTATTTAAAATTCAAATTAAATGAATGTTTCGTTTCAAATTTTCTAACTTTATCTACAACTTGTTGTCACTTAAAAAAGTATTTAAATTGCAGAAAAATATTTTCGACTTTTAACAGCCCATATAAGAATTTACAAAAGAAGCGCATCCTCATTTCATGTTTCATTTTATGAGGTGATATTTAACAGAAAGATAAACCAACATCGGCTGTACCGACACCAACACCGTTTTTGTTGAGGGATAAGAGATTGCTATATGTTTACTATATGCACATAATAATAGTCATTGTGCGGATTTATCCCTTTCACTAGTAACACAAATCTTTCGATGGAAAGTCAACAAGGATGCTTATCGCGGCATCATTATTAATTTGGTTACAGTCAAGATTGAAAACAAATTTGTTTAAAAAGTATTTGTAAATTTACCTTTTACAAATAAGTGTTTAAGATAAAATCCGCAAAATCATAAAGTAACCAAAAATTGCTTTCCCGATTTGGGAAATAATTATAAATGGATCTATAACTTCAAATCATAATTGATTCAGTAGAAATGAAAGTAACAAATGAAGTTCTATCGATTTTTGAATGTCGACACATGAGTTGCCTATGGGGATTGGATATATTCTAGCATAAATACTTTAGAACATTAACAAATCATTTGATTTGTAATGAAATAAGGCACATTTGATCTTAGCCCTGAATCCAGCCGTAAAAGTTACCATCTCCTCAACCAATTGTGTTCCCACCAAATAGACCGCAAAATAAGCAACATAAATGACACTTGTTTGGAATCGATGAATAATCCGCATATAATTTGCAAAGAAACGATACAAAAGTGCCGAAGAATAATAGACAGAGTATGAAAATAGAGACTCCTGAAGAACTCTTGTTCCACTTGAAAAACGTTAACGTTTTCAGAAAGGGAAAAACTCATGTCGACGTGAAACTAGGGCATATTCTACACTTGCACAGCGGTGCCGATGGCACTGAAGGTTCTTTTGGGTTTCGGTTATCCCCTCTTTCCTCTTTAAACACTTTTCATAAGCACAACAAAAAAAAGAATCACAAACGTTCACTTAATCAAAAAAAAAGTTAATTTATTAACTCCTTGTCACACACACAAATAGGTGGAGCACATTCTTAATGGATTTCAGTTGCTGGCGCGTTGGATGTTGTTGATGTTTGTTTTTTCATTCGCTGGAGCTGGAATTGAATCCTTGGGCCCACACATACAACCTATTTGGAGGCCTGGATGGTCTTCCTGGGCTTGGCCTGAGTACCCTCACGGAAACCGTTGCGGAAACGACGGCGCACAACCTTCAGGTGACGCATGCGGCCAGTGCCAGTGGTCTTCCTCCTCTTGGCCTTCACGGACCAGTTGTCTGTTGAGAGTTATGAATAAAAGAAAATGTAATTAGCATGTAGTAGTCAATGAATATCGGTGGGTGGTGGGCAATACTTACATGAACGCAACTTGGCAGCGGGATAGCCGCACTGGGCGCAAGTGGACTTCTGGATGTGGTAGGAGGAGCGTCCACAACGACGGCACAAGGTGTGCGTCTTGTTATGACGTTTACCAAAGCTTGAGGTACCCTTCGTCTGTAAGCGAAATATAAAAAAATGTTTGCAATTAGTTTGTTAAAAAACTGCCGGTGGAGTAACACTAAATAAAATCGCCAAGATTTGTTTATGTTGTTTATTCATTGCTAACTTTTCAAATATCACATAATTTTTAGATTTTCACTTTCAGTTAACTGCACACATTAGTAAACTACTTTCTTTTTTACAAAATCACATAGGATGGCACAGAAATTTGTCGATTTTATTTAGGCTTGAACGTGGAAATTTCGTTAACCTACCATCTCGTATGGCGAACGCTCAAAGAAGAAAGGCCGATAGGAATTTTGACAGCGGCTGTCACAATTTGGCGTGTAACACGAAGGGTTGCTTTGGCATCTATCGATGTCAAATAAATTCTACATGTTATCTACATGGGTCGAAGTATCGATAGTTGTGTTAAATGTTATCGACACAGTTGGACCTATCGGCAAGGCAACGAGAGGCGCCACCGTTCGATATAAATGTAAAACGGTAATCGATTATTGAATTCAATAATAACGGTTTTAAACGCTCCAATTTTTAAATTTGAACATTGAAAGAAAAATGATCTTTGCTTGTTTTTAGTAAAAATGTTTATATGTTTTTATTTTATGAAATAAATTATTATTATTTACATTTGGAAAATAATGCACAAAATACAAATGAATATTGCATTCATTTTTCTTTCTTCTACAAATTATGATACGTTACAATAAATGTTTACAAAATGATAATAATAATAAAAAAAAAACAAAGGATGAATTTGTTCGAAATTGTGCAGCCAAACAAAATTAAAGAAAAAAAGAAAACAAAACAAATTTTTGTTTTTTTTTTTGTTTGTTGATTTATAGTAAATTCTGTTGCCGTTAATGGCACACGTACTACAATTACATACATACATATCGTATTTCGTATTTGATTATATAAATTTATGTCATTGCCTGCTTGTGAATTGGTCACGATGGACTGGGAATCAAACTCTTAAACGTTTTCCTTTTTTGTTTTCTAAAATTTCTCATTTTTATCTATCGTTGCTATCTAGTAAATATTATATTATTATTAACCTGTTACATACACATATACATTTATGTGTGTGTGTATATATATATATATATATAACTAATATTGTGACTATGAGCAAGTCGATTTGGCTTGACGGGGGAAAATTGGCTTTTTTCTCAGCTCTCAAGTCCAAGCTAAACCAAGTTGCACATAATTTGACTGCTGGGGGGTTTGCGGTAATAGGATGAGATGAGGAAGGGAGGGGGTATGGGGTTGGGTTAAGTAAGGGTGCTGTAGATTTTTGTGCTTGCATAATTAACATTTCAAAATTCATACAAAACTAATTCATAAAAAAAATTTAACTAAACAAGTTTGAAAAAAAACCCTTCGAAAAAAGCTTTTCTGCTAATAAATATATGTATGTATGTGTATACGATAAGGTGTCGGTCCTCAATAAATTTCGTTATACAGATAAGTGATATGTGATCTAGGTAAGTAAAATTGACTTGTTCGAGGGGAAATAAATGTTCTTGCTCTGACCAGGAATGTTTGAAGCGGTCGAAAATGTAGTTAATAAACCGCATTTTGCAGCCCTGGTTTAAACTAAACTTATTTCTCATCTTATTCGAAATGAACAAAATTACACAGAAAAAAAATTAACTTGCTACAATTATTCGAAACCTTTTTTGCCGTTGTTCTTTCGATGTTGCATTCTATGTATATCTCACTCTCTCACACACGCACAGACATACATACTCACACCCATTCATTCACACGCACATACACACAAAAAGGAATTGCTACAGCTACACAGATTATTGCCGCTCCACATTGATAGTGATAACCATGGTTGGTCAATAGTGTCCACCGCCACCTCCGCTGCCGCCGGCTCCTCCGTTGCCTCCACCACCACCGCTGTGCCTATGATGATCGCGTCTGCCAGCCGATTGATCCCGATCACGATAGTCGCCATTGCGGGAGCTGCTCTTGTGATGATGATGATGATGACGCTTCTTTTCGCCCTTCAGACACACATCGGAGACAACCATTTCGGAGTCATCGCGCATGCCATAATTGTCGCGACCACATCTAATGGGATAAATACGAAATCAGAATGATTTGTTTGTTTATCACAACAACTTTTAAGATCTTACCTATCAAGATTCTCTCGAGAACGTTGCATATTGTCACGCAAATTATCGCGAGATCGGGTCATACTGGGTGGATCTAAAGTTTCCTTGCGGCGCAGGGCATTGTGTGAGCTATTCTTGGAGGCCGATTCGTGGAGATTTTCCCAAGCTTGGCGATAGTATCTGAAAAGTATTAGAATATAAATTATAGGTTAATATTTACTTAAGCTACTCGAAATTTCAGTGTTGAAAAGTGGAAAATCGACTAAAGCTAGATTCCAGTGTTGGGAAACGCCATTTTGATGGATTATGGTGTTGCCAGTCTGTGGTTTCCTTTTGGCACGTTGTTTGCTCTGGCAGCCAATTATTTTACTCTGAATTATAAAATCGAGAACAATTCGGCTGCTCTGACAACCGATTATTGTATTCTGCATTATATTTGTTCTTTAAAATCAAGAAATATTGTAAAGTCAGCAATAATTTTGTTTGTTGAAAAAAGTGCTAATTGATTCTCAACTGTACACTTTTATGTTGTTTTGCAACACTCCTGATTCTAAAGTGTGTGATAGGCCTTAGCTTGTAATACAAAACTAGTTATTACCTATTGAGACCATTCCGGGATCCTGAGGTGGAGCTATCAAAGCTAGCAACGGTATTGCAGTCTGGCGAAGCACGATGGCGATAGTGTTGAGTAGTGCGATTTCTAGGGATAAAGAAAGATAAACGATATTATATCATAAAATATATGTAAGCAGGTTGAAAAATGGAAGATCAAAGAATATACATACATATGTATGTATGTATTTAAAAGGATTGTTAGTTACACAAGGGTTAATTACAAAGACACACACATACAAAGGATAATGATACAAAAAGAGAGAAAGAAACATCACATAAAGGAGCCCAGACGTGCATAAGAGACAGAGAGAAAGAGCGAGAGAGAGAGAGAGAACGAGTTGAAAGTTGTATAAGAGAGAGTCCCGTTTGTTTTTGATGTACAAATGTGCGTGTTTGTTCGTGTTCCTCTAAGCCCTTCTTTCTCTCCCTTTCTCCCACCCTGTATCGGTGTGTGTGTGGGTGTGGGGGTGTGGATGTGTGTACATGTGCGTGTGGAATGAGAAAAAATGAAACCGCAAAAACAAAAAAGAGAGAGAGAGAGAGTGGGAGAAAGTGAGAGTGAGAGAGCACAGCATTCATTCTTGGATTAATATTTGGCAGCATTTTCTTTGGCTGATTGATTGATTGATTGACTGATGGATGTGGATTGTTGTTATCTGTTGTTTGTTGTTGGTGTGTTGTTTATTGTTTGTTGTTGTTGTTGGTAGGTGTTTTGGTGTTGGTATTGGTTTTTTGGTTTCATTGACTGCTTACATTTAGGTATTATGGCCGTTTGATTGACTGATTGACCGACCGACCGACTGACTGACTGATTGATCGTTTGCTATATTGTATATTTGTATGTTCTTTGTTTTGATTAATTGCAATTGCTTTTGTTTCGATTTGGTTTCATTTTCATTTCGTATCGAGTTGGTATCGGTTGTTCATCTTTGGCACACATTTTCAAGCAGGTAGTTCGTTTCAGTTTTAATTCGATTCGATTCCACAATTCCTCCTCATCTTGTTCTTCCTCATTTTGCTAGCTTTCGCTTCAATCCCGCGAATTGCTAAAGAGCCCGGCTCGTGCCTTATAGCCACGCCCATAACTACTAAATTCCCGCCTTCCCAGCTTCTGATCATCAAATGGCAACGCCAGCACACTATACCACAGCGAGGAAGTTGGCAACGCCGCCGATTGTGGTTCACAGCATGTACTGGAACTGATGCTGCCATATCCCACCGAATTGGAACCAAATATCCGCATACCCTTGCCACTGCATCTCGTCAATTGGGCTGTGGAGGCATAGCTAGTGGCACTAGTTGCAGTTGCTGTGGCATAGCTGGGCAGACGATGAGTGGCTGTGGGTCTTGGTGGCGGTGGTGGGGCCGGACCACGTTGTCGATACCTTTGCTCCATCTGTTGTTGCTGATGATATGGCTTCTGGTGATGCTGCTGCTGCGGATGTGGATGATGCGGATGCGAATGCGGATGATGCAGATGCTGATGATGATGATGATAGTCGGTCAAGTGTTTTGCAATGTGCCGCCGTTTGCTGTTCGGGGTGCTGATCGTATGATTGATGCCGTAGCGAGAGAGAGAAGAAAAGAGAGTTGTACAACGAGAAAGAGATAGCGTTTCGATGCGTGTGTAGGTGGGTGATTTAAGTGTGTGTGTCTCTGTGTGTGAATGTGTGTTTAGAGACTCTCTTCTTTTTCTTCTTCTTAGTGGAGGGGTAACAAGAAATCACAGAGAGTGAGTGATAGGTAGACAGTGAAAGAGAGAGAGATAACGATTAAGATTAAGAGAAAAGTGAAAAAGCAAAATTAAATGGGGCACATTTTTAACCCCCACAACTCTAATTCAATCCCCAAGGACATCCTTTCTCCCCGCCGCTGCTAGCACAAAGAAAGACTCGGGGGATTTGCGTGGGAGACTCACCTTCGGACCAATATCACAATGGTCGTGATGACAGCAGCCAAAAAGACAAAACCACCAAATGCCCCCAAGGCAACAATTGCCCCAAGGTTAAGTTTAGCCTCTTTGGTCTCCTTGCGATCGGGATTATCGACAGCGAATGGTACATTGACATTGGGCGATTGATTTTGACGAATATTGTTACTATCGGGTATCTCATTATCCTGCGGATGTGAGTTCTGTATAATTTGCTGTGTATTCCTGGTCGTAGTCTCCACATTGGGACGATTTCGTGACAGGGTTGGAGCATATGTTGAAGGAGTGGGTGATGCAGCAGCTGGTGGTGCAGCTGTGCTCGGTGGCAATGCATAGGCCGGCGTGCTATTCGGTTTCTTCGGTATGAGGACAGGACGCACTGTGCGCCGTGGTGGGAATTCTTCACGCACTGTTCCAGGTACTGGCACATTGATTTCCTCTTCGGAATCGGCTGCAATTGAGATGATGATTAGTTATGTTTAAACTCAATGCGTTAGTCTACTTACATTCTCCATTGATCTCCACTTGAGGAGTACTAATGCTGGGATAATTGGAGCTAGCTGTCGAGACTGGACGATAAGCTGGTGTACGATTGGTGGTGGGGCTGCTGCTGCTGGTGCTTGTTATCTTGGGCCGGAATGGCGGTTGTGTGGCCAATGAGACGGGCACGGTTGGAGCAGCAGCTGTGGCCAATGTCGTCGGCTCCAGCTTAATGCATCGCGGCAGGGCACTACTCCACTGGCCAGTGGCTAGACAAGTCAGCGAACGTGGTCCCTCCATGCGATAACCGGGTGGACATGTAATTTCCGCCTTGGAGCCATAGTAAGTGCCATTCGGAGCATTGATTATCGTGTTGTAATAATTGCCCGGCAATGTGTCGCATTCCACAACTGAAAAAAAAGAGTTCGATTAGCCATCAATTGTCCCAACGGACGGGGCAATCAACTTACTCTCGCAACGTGGTGGAGGTCCGTTCCAACGTTCATCAAAGTCACAAGTGAGCAGCGCTCGTCCAATCATCTCATAGCCCTCATCACAGGTGTATTTCACCAGACTGAGATAGCCCACCGTATTATTCAGAAGTCCATATGAACCATGGGCGATGCTGGCCGGCAAGCCGCATTCAATATCTGCAAAGATTATTTACAAGTTAAACAGATTCCAGATCCAGGCTACTCGAAAAGGTGTCACTTACATTTGCATACAGGTGGAAACTCATTATAAAAACCTGTCTCCAGACAGGTCCGTGTCGCCGGTCCCACCAACAAATGATTGGCATCGCAACTGTATTTGATCTGGGCTCCCACTTCGTAGCCATTCAGGGCCACCATTGTGGAATTTGGTGGCTGTTCGGGCCGTCCGCAAGTTTTTGGCTGATGCTGACAAATGAAATTCAAGAGCGTGTTGCAATTGGTGTCGCTCCATAACCAACCCTTCGAGCCATCGAAACGGGCACAATCCTCATCGCCACCGGGATGGCTCCAGAACGAGACGGTCAACTCATCGCCATTGACCCACTTCCAGATGCTGCGATCATTGCCATCCCGCACCGCTCCCATCCAGTACTGAGAGCTAACATCGCTGCGATGACGTCGCCACAGTTCCCAGCTAATGAAACCCTGCAGGGCTGGATTACTCTCGCTAATCAAAGTTCCGCCACGGGAGCGACAAAACGATAAGGCATCCAAAAAGTTCAATGGCTGACGATTATAGAATATATAGCATTTGCCGTTGTACGAGGCCAATGCACCGGGTGGCTGATCCCGGAATGTGGGACAACGCTCAATGGGCAATGCCTGGTCCGTGTAGACGAATGCCTCGCATATCGAGAGAGGATTTGGTGTACTATTCTCCAAATGCACACTGACAAAGGCACCCGGCATGGGTGGATTGCAGGGCAGGAATAAAGGTTGACCAGCCTCCAGGAGTCCAGTGAAGCGGTTACAAATTGGATTTGTTCCCAAATCAGGGCGGTTATTACCCACACGCACCACAATAGTTGCTGGTTTATTTCCTGTAAAACAATCAAACAATCAATAATATTCCATCAAAATTCTAAAATAAACATTCATGTTAACAAGTTAGCTAAACGATTTAGTGAAATTATCTATAAAAAGCTTATCTAAACTAAATGATAATTCAAGAAGGTCCCCAAGACTAAACTTAGTCTCTAAAGTTAAGAAAATTATGACCAAACTGACCGAATGACTAAAGTTATAAATATAATAATAACTTATTTTTAAAATAATCCAACTGATGTTTAAAGAGAGAAAATCAACTAGCCATAAATGGGAAATATTTTTGGGAAAACCTTAAGAAAATTAAAATCTTTTTTGGGGTTTTTTTTTTTTGTTTTTGTTATTAGTTTGCTGGTGTTTTCTAGAAATGGTTTGTCATTTTTTATGTTCGTCTTTGTGCTGCACTAACAGGTCAGTCAGGGTTCAGTCAAGTGAAAGTAATCATAAATTTTTCGGGCCTGCCAACGCGCCAACTGAGTCACTAAGTCGCCGCCAAAGCCGATGCCGATGCCGACTAGAAACTAAAGCTGGGGAGCTGAAGAAGCTGATGATGTTGGTTGGGTTGGTGTTGGTGGTCGTCGCTGTCGTCACATAATATACACAATATAATATCGGGCCCCGAACGACAACGACCAAGATTTGCTGCTGCTGTTGTTGTTTGCTGGCAAGTGAAAGCATTAGGAAAACTGGCTGGCTAGATGGCTGGCTGGCTGGCTGACTCTAGTTGGCAGTTTTTTGTTTTGTTTGTTTTCTTTGTATAAAAAGAAAAACCCTTTTGACTCACTCGTCGTCGCCAGGTGAGGAGTTTTCTTCGTGCAGCGCTTGCCATTTCAATTCAATTTCAAACGAAACGAAACGATTGGCAGGCATGGGAAAAAAGTGCATTGAACCTGGCCACTGCTGCTGCTGATGATGATGATGGGGGCCACTAGGCGAGAGTTTGGCTCACATTGGATGCCAGTGCCAGTTGGTTAAACCAGGCATTATTTTCCCATACATTTGCTATGCAATTTGCTTAAACCGTCTAAATGTGTGTGTTTGTGTGTGTGTGGAAAAAGTGATGAAAACTTACCACAGCAGGATTTGCCAAAATCCAAACGCACCAATTGCACCATATAGGGTTCCAAGAGATTCACATACCACCATGGGGAACGTTCCGATTTTGTTAGCGAGCATGTTTCCGGTGTAAAGAAGGCCGATGTGGAACCATCGATGGCCTTCTGTGGAGCGCCAGCGCCCTCGGTGGATATTTGCATGGGAGCCTTGCCAGCGGCCACATTGAGAACTAAAGAAACAAAAACAAAAGATGAAAAAGTTTAAATTTTAATTTGAATATGGATTGCCATTAGATTAGATGGGATCTATCTCTGTGTCTTAATCTCTATCTAGCTGTGTGTGGGTTCTTTTGTCATTCAGCAGTCAGTCAGTCAGAGTCAATTGGTGGTTTTTCAGTTTCCCACATTGGCCACAAACATCAAGGTCCAACAACAACAACACCAACTACGACAACGACGACAACTAATTGACCAAGTTAAGCCCTGACATGGTTTTTCACTCAGCAAACAAAGTTCTAGGGACCTTGTGGACGTGCTCACGATTAATTCCAACAAAAAACAAAACCCAAAAATTAAAAAAAAAAAAAAAAAAAAAACCAAAAAACAAAAATGTAGATGAAAAACAAAAGCAAAAGTGAAATTTCTCATTGCTTAAACTTTTACTTGACTTGGGCCTTAATTACATTGCTACGCATTGAGATTCATTAATCAGATGCATCTGTCGGATAAAACCCAAACCCAAAGTCAAGTTGAGTCTCTCTCAGGCTCAGTTGAGTTCAGTTCAGCGGCTCATGACGCTTAAGCGATCACATCGTAAAACTGCTTTCTCCCACCACATCCCCCTCTCAAGCTGTCTTACCCACCTCCTCCTTCGAGTCCATTAAGCCAGCAGGTGCCTGCGATGCCAACTGTCGGCACTTTCGTTCTTTTGCCGGCATGTGTGACAAATGCTTTTAATTGCCTTTTAATTAAATTTCTATTTCTATATCTATTTGGTTTCTTCCTCGCTGTCTCTTTGTCTCTCTCTCTCTGTCTCTCGTTTTATTTTTGACTACCTGCTGTGTCATGACGAATACGAAACTCGAAACATAATCATCATCATTCAATTTGGCATTATATTTGGTACAATCGGTTGTCAGAGACCCCCGGAGGCTATGGGTCCCTTGAAGTCAAAATCAGCCTCACCCAAACATAACACACGAGTTTCTTTCGCAGTCTCTCTCTATTGCTATCTTCCTCTCTGTGTCTCACACTTTCTCTCTCTTTCTCTCTCTTCTTCTACAATCGGTTAGCCCATGCAATTAATGAAAGACTTAAGGGGCAGTTGTCTTAAAACTGAGGAGTACGAGGCTAAAATCGGTTACATAAATACAACTAAGTAATTAGTGCATGTTCTACAAGGTTTGTCATATAATTTGAATTTTCTCAATCTTTAGTCAAAACAACAAAAGTTATAGCAACGATGGACATGATAACAGTGAAAAGATTGAAGAGTCCAAATGATTATATTTCATATCTGTCATCTTGCTTCTTGCTTAAGTTAACATAACCCAATAGGGACAGGATTGAAATATCTGTGGGGATAAAAAATGTGGCTTACGTGTTCTAAACATCTTGTGCTCGTAATTAATGAATACTTTTAAGTATCTGTTTGATTCGAATATAATTTAATTTGAATGTAATTGAAAATTAAGTGAAAATTGTTTTCTTTCTTTGCAGCAAAACAATGAAGAAAAAAAATGGGTTGAAGGTAGTTAATTCTATTATTAACTTGGCCCACTGTCAGATCACGCTGCGTCATGGTTGCACCTCCTTCGCACCACCTTCGCCCCATCCAACTATTTGCCTCTCTCTCTCTTTCTCTCCGCCTGCTTCTCTCTATTCGCTTCATTCGTTCATTCATTAAATTCTATTTGTCTGCTCCGTTTATGTCAATCAATTTTGGGGTATTTTTTTCTTCTGTTTTGTTAGTTTGTTGGCGGCATGGCGGAAGTGCATGTCAGTGCTATAGAAATTCATTTAGAATTATATATCTTTTCTTTCCCTGTCTAACTACACATTGCCATCACCTGTCTCTGTCGTTCGCTCTCTTTTTCGTGTTTGGGTGAATACCCAAAAAAAAGAAAAAAATGGGGAAAAAACACAAGCCGACAAAAAGTGGGTCAATTTGTGTGGCGAGTTGTTGGCCGTCGTTGATCGTTAACATTCTTCTTGTTGTTGACTCTACTACATCTTTAACTTCGATTCCCCCTCTCCACCCTTTCCGACTCTTTCTCACTCTGTCTCTCATACACTCTTGCTGTCTCTGTTTCTGTTTGACTCGATTTGCTTATTGTGTTAATCATGTTTCACTTTTTAGTTCGCATTCACCACGACAACTTTTGCATTATTCCGCTGGGCTCGTGTGTGTGTGTGTGTGTGTGAAAATGTTTGCTTCGATTTGAGAACGCTTCAAATTTATAATGCTGCTATATTGTGGTGAAAGTTTCTATGTGTGTGTGTGTGTGTGTGTGCGATAGGTGCTAATTGATTGACCAACAGCAAGTTCGTGTCTTAAGTCTTTCGTTTTTTTCATACAATTTTAAAATGTTTGTTTTTTTCACGTTTTTTAGCTTTTTGCAAATATTGTAAATTACTTACCACAAAATGGTATACCCTCCGGCACCCATTGACTTTTGTCGCACACACGTCGTGCGGGACCAAGCAGCTCAAATCCTCGCTCACAGCTATAGGAAGCAACTGTACCCTGTGTTAGATTCGCATTCGAGAACACAACGCTACTGTGAGCCGGCGATCCAGGAAAACTGCAATCCGATTCTGTAAAATGAAACGAAAAAAAAAAATAAGAATTAAAAAAAAACTAAAAATATTTTCGGTGAAATCTTCGTATGATGTGTTATTCTTCGAGTCTCTTGATTGCCAATTGATTTCTAATGCCATTTGATTGATTTCTTAATTAATGTTCTCATATGCCAGTCCCACATTTCATCTATCTGTCTTTATATCTCCCAACGGCTACTCAATCATCTATTAATCATTTACGAAATGAAGTTCTTTCGACTCATCTAATATGAAATCGTATTGACATTGGGCTAAGCCTGGGAACTAAATTGAAAATAGACGGAACAAAAACAACAAGAAAAAAAAACAACAAAACTAATCATAGAAATTGCACACGGTATTCACAATTTTTGCATATCTTACAGATGCAAAAACATAGATACAAACACTTCATGAATAAAAGTGTTGTGGTTGATGGAGAGGGGGACGAGGAGAAAAAGAGGGGGATAAGCACTCGCTTATATACAAAACGAGTAAGTAACAAAACAACAACAACAACAAATGCCAACTAAATTGATGGCTTTTTTCTATGCTTGACAGTTGCCGCTTGCTGCTGCTGCTGCAGCTATTTTTCTCACGCTTTGCATTGACAATACCAACAACAACAACAACAGCAACAACAAGTCGAGAACATTTTGCAATCTTTGAATACCTAACATTTTTGACACACACACACACTCATACTCATTTAGCCAAGTGACCAAAGGCAACCTCAACACCAACAATAATACGGCTAACAAAAAAAAAAAAAAACTGGAACGGAACTTGCCTAATTGTTAAACAAAAATTAAAAAAAAAAAACCTTGCTGCTAACCAACACTTAAGACTTGTTATTGTCCAGTGACAAGTGCTTCGTTCGCTAAGAAAAAAAATGCAATTAATTATCAATTGATAAATAAATTCAAAAAATCTGCCTAAGGTGATAATCTTTTGCGTGCTGCCACAATGTGTTAAATAATAAAATGATTTGATTTGTTTCTATATTATCTTTAAGCTCTCTCATTAGTCGATTTAGTCAGTTGACGTTATGAAAAACTAAGTTATGAACTAGATTTGGATGGAAAAGAAAGAGCGCTCAGATAAACGTACTTTTTCCGAGACCCTGAAGCTTATCTAATCTTTATTCGATAATAATGAATGAATATGTCATTCGGCGGGCCAATTAATTAACTATCTTTCGTTTTCTTTCTTGTATATTTTTCTTATCCATAATCAATTTATTTATTTAATCAATTCAAATAATCCTTTTTTTAATTAATAAAGTTCTGTTCTATTTTCAATTTAATCTTGAAATGTATACTGATAATTTATCTTCTACAAAAACTTCACGACTTTAAGTATAAACCAAAACGTTAACTTAAGTGATATTGTATGCTTTGCCAACCTTTCTTCCAGCTTTATTTACTTGTAATTCTCAACTAGTTTTAGTTACATGGATTCTTTAGCTAAATCTGCTGATGATGCGATTTGAGCCCTTCAAAGAATCTGATCAGCTTTTTGTGCTGCCTGTAAACGAATCTAGGTAAGATCAACTTTGAGCCTCAACAAAAGCGTAAAGATTTAGTAAGTAAAACTATATTTTTAAATTTATGAGAGATAAATGTTATCAAAGTTAATTACTAAGAACTGTTTTCTGTTTTTCATATTACATATATATATACATGTATATTTACTCAATTTCGGTATAAACATTATATATATGGATTGCTGATCAGTCACACTATTAAGTTTAGTTCTAACTTTTGGTTTTAGTCTAGCATCTAGAGTCTATAAGTAAGTCTATACTATTTTTTAGTAGGTAAAGCTGGATCTTTACGTAATCAACTATAGAAGTTGGAAGGGAAGTTGGTGGAATGGAAAGGAATAAAGTATGAAAGATTCGAGAAAGAGAGAGAGAGAGAGAAAGAGAGCGAGAGAGAGAGGAAGAAAGAGGCTGGTAAATCATTAAAAATCGCTTGTACAAGAAGTATACATATGTATATACATATGTAGCTCAACTTATGGTTTAGCTTCGACTTTGTAGTTGGTTTCAACTGCAGTCAAGACCACTCATCAGGTAACCAGTCGGCCAGTCAGGCATGCCATAAATGGTCGAATAACTGCAACATCATTTGACCAGTGCAACTTTCCAACTTCAAGTAGAAGCAGCTAAAGCAACAGCTGCAACTCCATTAAATACAAATACAACCACAAACAAACAAACTAAAAAAAAAACATGCTTTGCTCTCTCAAAGTTGGTGTTGTTGTTGCTGTTGTTGTTACACATTTTCAGCAGTCGCAGCATCATCTTTCTTCTTAACTAAGCCAATCTTTGGCTCTTGGCTTCTTGCCTCTTATACAATCTCAATGCCAAATGCAATTTCATCATAACGGTGCCATCTCACCCGCCCCTCTTTTCTACCTGCCTTCTCTTCAACCCACACTATCACAACATGGACCCCAAACGAAATTAGTTCAGGCAAATTGCAACAGATATAGATATAGGTAAGATATAGTACATAAATAACAACAGCAACAATAATAATAATAAAAAATAGAAACAACAACAACTACAAAAAGAAAGAGAAATATGACTGAGTCATTTGTCACGCAAATTAAGAAATCAAGTTCATGAAACATTATTTTTTTTTTCTTTTTTGTTTTGTTTTCAATTTCAGTTTCAGTTACCAACAACAACAAAATCAGAAACAAAATTACCCTAAAAAAAAGAAGGTAAGTAGGAAAAAGAAGAAGCAACTTCCAACTCCCACGCTGAGCAATAAAAAAGCACACGAAGAAGAAGAAGAAGATTGCCCAAGGCAACCATGCATGAACAATGAATGAATGCGACTTGATGCGGGTTTGAGTTTTTGATGATACACTCGCTACTTACACTTACATAGACATCAAGAAATAGTTGCGCCTCCCCTCGAGGGGAACTACCAATCGTGGGAGGACGCCAGAAATGGAGATGAGTACGTGAGCTTAACTGTCACATTATAACAAACAGAGATGCACTTCCTTGATATATGCAAAACGTTATTAGCCGCCAATTTTATGCCACCACGTTCAATTCAAGAATCGTAGGTTCTTTCTATGAAAGAAAGTATCTATCAAGTTTAGTGCTCAAAATGACAGCTACTCATGGGCGAAAACTTCTTTAATCCCACTTCACTGACCTTATCCCCGATGGAACTAGCTTTTAGTATGCCTTTAATTCGTAGAAGATGTCATTTCAGACACAGAGAGCTTCTAAATAGTCATAGTAATGTGATATAATAATATACTTGTTTTAATTAAATAAGTCCATTAAAATAGTCAAAGAGAAATTATGAAAATTTTCTATGAAACTTGATTGGTTCGGACAATAAAGTTAAACAGAAATGTAATTTTTAGTGTAAGTGATTAAATAGAAAGGCATAGAATTCTTTTCTTTTTTTTTTTGTGAAAATCTTTTAGATTCGTCGATTTGTTTTTGAAATTTTTGACCAATTCTTTTCGTGCCTTTATCTGTTTTAATGTGCAATATAATTTCACGCTATCTTCGCTTGTCTCCATCTCTTTGAGTCTCCATCTCTTTGAGTTATGCTACACTATGCTACATATGTGTCTGTATGTGTGTGTGTGTGTATTATGTTGGTAGGTACTTCCACATGGCGGCATTAGTACTGAGGTTTTTGTTTCTGTACTTGTTGTTGTTTGCTTTGCTTTCATTTGCTTTCTACGTGCGCGAACTAAGTGAAAGTGATACCCCGCATACACACACACACACACACACACATAGAGACACTCGGACCTACACACACATAAATTACATTGACAAGAGCAAGAGCAATTTGTACAACAATATTATATTATGCAGACGGAATATTCATTGTGCGATAAAAATCATATAATAATAATAATCATAATAACCGTTATAATTTCCAACTTGTTTTGGACATGGTCCGGTTCGGTTGTTGTTGTTTTTGTCTTTGTTGTTGTAACAAATTGTCCATCAACGCCTTGGTGTTTTCTTTTGTTTAACGTTTGTGTTTTTTGCTTCGGCTTTGTTACCATTTCTATGGGATTTGATTTGAAGAAAAATTCGAATTGTTGTGCCAAAAAAATGTGAAAAGAAGCAAATGAAAATGAAGAACAGGAAAGCGAAAGCTATGCTTAATTAGTTAGTCATTTATTTGAAGCTAATGTTTCAGTTAATAAACAAAATGAAATGCTAATGTGGGTTAAAGGAAAACTTTATGAAATAAACTCAACACGATTTTAAGAAAATTGATTCATTTCTTAAGCCCACATCAAATTTGTTTAATGATAAAGTGCTGGAGGGAGGAGGGAAACAAAAATGCAACATTACATAATATTGGGTGATTTCCCAAAAAAACAAAAATCTGACAGAAACTTGATTAGTCTATTGGTATGCAGTTGGCATAGTCTGTTGCAACTTTCTACAACAATAACAGCAGCAGCAGCAGCAGCAACACCAACAATTAGTGACCCAACCCAAAGTCGAACTAAAGCCACCACAATCCAACACCCCTTTGTCCCCCCCCAGGCCACGTCTCCAATTGGTTGAACAACATACACAATGTCTGCAATTTGCGTATGGCGGCTAATTTCATTTTAAATGCGCAACGTCAAGTGCACAAGTGGAAATGACAAAAGAAAAGACGAAGACCCATGAAGACCACAATGGCGTTGAATGTGCAGATGCATTGCTCTTCCCCTTGCGCTTCCCCTTCCCCGTGCTTATTTGCTTCAGTCTGGAGACTACAGTTTTAGCCTAATTGCCATGCGAGTAAGGTAAAGGTAGGCAGAGGCTCTCTACATAAATGAGGCGCAAATAGTTAAAGTTATGTGGTGTAGAGTGGCGGTTAAAGAGACAGGAGGGGGAGGGGGGATGAATTGAGACTCCAACTGCTTTCTTTGTTCATTGTGAACTGCTTACTACTGGCTGCTTGACCCAGGCGCTAATTAAAGTTGTAAAGATGCAGCCAATGGAAGTTGCTGAATGGGGAGGAGGAGGAGGAGAATTGTGCCAGAGGAATTGCTAGGGAGTCGTCTTCCAAAGGCATTTGGTAGGCGTCATGCGCTGATTGCCAACCGCCCACGCTTCGTCGACTGACTGTGGCTTCCTACTTCATTCCTATTCCGCCTACTCCTCCATGATCTGTTCTTGCCGCTTCAATTACGAAATTGAAAAGTGCAAGTGCTTGTAAAAACAAAAACAGAAATAACAGAAACACTCAATTTGATGACCCAATTGCGATAGCTGAGCTTTGTCTTCTGAAGAGATCGTTAGATCAAGTGAAAATTTTACAACTTACGATTTTCCCTTTTTCCCTTTTCTACTTGGTTTTTTCTTTAGATTTTGATTTTGAATTTGTTTGTGTTTTGTTTTGTAGTTTCTTTTGCTTAGCGGGGACTTGGCAAATGATTCATGTTAAATAATTTCAAGTTTCAAGACTATGGAAAAGAAATTTGTGTTGGCCTGGTCGAAAACGGTTGTTTTTTTTGGACCGTTAGCCTATTCCAGGTGCCCATCTTCATAATGAAGAGACGCTGCAGATGCAGATGAGAATGATGATGTCCATAATGATCATGTTGTCGGTTGCCGTTTTGAGGCTGATTGGTTTTGGATTTACATAAATTGGCGCTTGACTTGACCAGTTTGTTTTGTCTTTTTTTTGTGTGTGTGTTTTTTTTTGTATCTGACTCGCGCGGCTTCTTCTTAGCTTTTTCTTCATGTCTTTGTGTATTCTGTTTCTTATGGTTCATCTTGTAGCTCTGCTTCGTCTTCTTCTACTTATTTTGACCCAGTTAAGAGTGTAGTAGCTTGGTGCTACGAGTTTGACTCTGAGTTGGAGCTAAACTTGGAGTTGGAGTCGGAGTTGTCGGCGAATTAGTAGAACCTCGTTAAAATGCATTTCGCAAGTGTTTCGCTCGTTTTTTTTTTGCGCAATAGATGCGCCTTGTTAAGTCAAATGAAACTTTTTCAATGTTTTGTTTTGTTGCCTTTTTTTCTTCTTCTCTCTTTTCGTTTTTTTTTTTTATTTTTTGGTAAGTTTGTTGCCTAAGTCTTTTGATTTGAACTTCCGCTTGGCCATTTGCTCAAAGGCAATCAAATTAAAGGCATATTCACTTTGCTACCAAAAGAACAATTGGCTATAATAACAAAGACACTTGTTTGGTTTGAAAAATATTAATTTCTGTTCAAAATCTTGTTTGGAAATTTGCTCAATTCAATTATTCAAGAACGTTAGATGGTATAGAACTTTTATTAGATTAGAGCTTACTCAAAAGTTTATCGGCAAAAAAAAAAAACACATTATTCAATTCATTCAAATGAGTTAAATGAATTTGTTAAACTCAAGCCCAAAATGAAGCTAAGTAGTTCAATTTCTAAGCCATTGGGAAGAGCAAAAAGAAGTGTTAATCAATTTTTATTTCTTATTGAGAAAAATGAAATACAGGGAAAACGTTGCTCTTAATTTAAACGAATTAGTGAATCTTATTTAATTATCCCATTTATCGAATCCATTTAAGTCCAGAAGTTGAAATATCAAATGCAAAACTAAAACTTTAATTTCCATGAATGAAATCAAAAATAATTGAATTCAATTTACACACTGCTTGGGTAAATAATTTCAAGTAGGGCATCAAAGTGGTCGTATAATGTTGCATAGAGTACCAACAATGATTTTATTTATTTGGGTTTGTTTTTTTCATTATGCGTTTCATTGCTTTGCCTTTTAGAATTAATTGCGCATAAAAATTGCCCATCATGGGCTTTAAATGAGACATCAAAAGAACGTCTACCACACACACACACAACTACACATGGGCACACATGAGAGTTGTGTGTGTATGTGTGTCTTCTTGTGATTGTCTGCTGTCTATGCTTCATGAGTGGGTCTTGTCTGTAAGTTGGCATGCTAAAAGCTGCTAAGCGTATTAAATAAACATGCGCTCTGACTTGACTTCTCATTTATGTAACGGTACGCACAACAACAGCAACAACAATAAATTTCAAGCGTAAACAGTTACGTAAAACAACAACAGCAACAAGTTGATAGAACTAACAATAACAACATTAACAGCAACAACCAGATGATGAAAAAGAAGAAGGAGAAGAAGGCGAGCCGCTGGCAACATGACAATGACAGCATCAAGCATCGACAACGCGATCCAACAGCAATTCATTCCTCCGCACCCTACCATAGTTCCCCCCTGTCCATCTCTCTTTCTCTCTGCCTCTACGCCACGAAGTGGCAGCATCTTTCACCTGATGACAACAGGGTCTATGTCTATAAAATGTCTTTCTCGTTTTTCTTTCTTAACAATTTCTTGATATCTCGCTCTAAGCTTTTTATAACAGGTTCGATATGATTTTGCGGCACTTTCTGCCGCAAAGGAAACGCTTGATTGCCGCCGCTGCCGCTGCCACCGCTTCTCTCAAAAGCAAGGCCAAGCAACGGCAATCGATTCAAACAAAAAAGAAGACCAAGAAGAAAAAGAAGTGGGAGAGAGAGAGAGAGACACTATCGACGACATTGACCGACGACGACGGCGACGGTGACGATGGCGGTATTGGATATTGGGTAGCTGGAACTGAAGCTGAATCTAAAGCTGGATGCCCAGTTGACCGCATTCCAAACACACACAAGCCACAACACACACAAATCAATGTGCAAGCTGTAGAAAAGTGTTGCTGGCGGCAATGTATTTATTTTTTTAGTTTTTGCACACCAGCAACAGTTGCTGTTGCTGTTGTTGTTGTTGTCCTTCTCTCTGACACTAACTGGGTCAGCACTCAGCCCAAAAGCAAGTTGCTTGCTTGCGTGTGTCTGTCTGTCTGTCTGTCACTTGCCAGAGCAGCTGCTGCTGCTGCTGCAGCCAAACACCTGCATCATCAGCAACATCAAAGCATTTCAGTTTACTGGCTCGTGCTATGGCACAGTCACAGTGAGCACTTATTGTTGAGTGCTTACTGTACTTGCAGCAGTTGCCTAATTTTTTCGTTTACCTTTTGTTGCTGCTGCTGCTGTTGCTGTTAGCATTTATTTTTGGTGTTGTCCGCCTAATTTGTAAGTTTGTGAACATTTTCAATGCTATGCGAAGATATTTTTTTTTCTTCTTTCCATTCAGGTTAATCTGCTTGAGAACAGCAGAAAATGGAAATGAAGAATAGTTTAAAAAACAATTTGCATAAAACTTAAAAGAAGAACAAAAGGAAAAACCACCATTTTGTCTATAGACACTAAATCAAATAACTTTTGTCGACTTTCTTTTTGTGTTCATAAGAAAATCTCCGTCCCAACAAAAACAAAAAAAACAACAAAAAATAATAAAAAACAATTTTGGAATTTTTGTCAACGCTGCTGCTGCTACGATATGCAAATGGGCCAACAAATAATAAAAGGTGGACCCAAAAAAAAAAAAACCAAATAGACAAAGTCACACAGACAGCGTGAGAGAGAGAGACAGAGAGAGAGAGACAGAGAGAGAGAGAGAGTGAGAGAGATAAATAGAGTGGATTTCCCTTTAGAAATCTCAAGTCATTTTAATTATAAAAAACATATTTGGAATTTTGTCTAGTTTTACCGCTAGCCAAAGACTTTGAGAGAGACCCACACTGGAATGAAAATTACGAAACTCAAATGAATTGAAATCTTTTTAGCCACAGCAGGTGGATACAGCCAGTTGCAACAAGATGTAACTGTAGCTTTTTGTTAGTTATTGATTGGTCAAGACGGAGGGGGAGAGAGAGAGAGACCAACAGAGAGATCACCAAACACTTCCGATTGCCTTTGTTACCATTGTCTTAAGGCCAGAAGATATTTATACACGTATAGATAAGCCAGAAGTAAAGTCATTGAACTTGCATCATGATCAGCAACATTTATGAACAGAAGATGATGATGATGATGATAATGGCGAATAAAGCGAAACAATGCAAAACGGCAAAAACGGCAAATTGCAATTTCTTTTTTGCCTCTTTCCTCATTCCCTCCAACAAGTTGTCTGCCATTATCTCCTCCAATATATGTTTAATGATTATAAATATAAAGAAAGAAAAAAAACTAATATTAATATTGCAAAAATTAACGTTAACGTTATGCTCAACAACAACAACAACCACAGCAAAACGAAGTTTGATTAGCGTAATTCAAGCAACGAAAATTGGTTTCATTTAAATAACATTGAACTGCTTGCATAAATTGAGCGGAAGACCCCAAAATTATAGGAAAAACTATAAACATATTAATTGAAAATTCAAACAATATAAATATATACAAATTTTGAGATCAAAATTAAGAGAATTACTTTATCGTAGATTAGATTAGATTTCACAGATTTGTCTTTGAAAATTAAGCATTAATTTCCTTCAAACTATCAAATACATCTATTTAGATTATGATTTTCTTCCAATTTTCAAACAAGACTGCATAAATAAAAAATATATTTTCTCAATCTGTTTATTGTATAAAATATCAGCTGATATCTAACTATATCTTAATCAGATAAGATCTATATAAAATATGCTCATTAATGTTTGTAATTAATATGATTCAATCTCTGTCTCTATATGTATTATAAAGCTATGTAATAAATTAAAAGGTTTAAGGACTCGAGCTTTTATAAGGAAAAAAATGCAGAAGCTTCTTTAAAATACACAGACTTGATTATTAACTGTATGAATTGCCATTTATTTCCCTATCTAAGCAAATTTTGTGGTCTACTTATGAATCTAGTCGATAAGTGTTTAAGCTTCTAATTTTTTATTCAGATACATTTTTAGATACCTAAATATATGTTTTTTTTTTCGGTGAAAGTTTAGCAGAGAATTTGATTCATTTGAATCATTCGTTTTTGGCCAAAAGTAATCAATTAGTCATTTGATTCTATACTGGAGGATTGAGGGTGTGTCTATAACAACATTCCATTCAAACTCATCTCAATTCGTCCCATGGTTGATTATCATCTTCATTATTATTATTATTATCGCATAAATTTCAATCAACGTGTTGTTGGTGTGTGTGTGTGTGTGTGTGTTTTTTTTTTTTTTTTTTTTTTTTTAATTCGTTTATTAGGAAAAGAACAACAATTAACGATAGATTTAGGTAACAACAAAGAAGAGAAAAAAAGGATAGTTCAAGAAAATAAGAAAGTAAGAAAATAAGATGCCATCGGGGACCTGCGGGACTGCCGTGGGGTATTGTGTGTGTGTGTGTGTGTGTGTGTGTGTGTTTTTTTGGGTTGGCCAACAACCTCCTACAACTACCACTACTATTATTATTACTAACTGCCGTTTGTTTCCTCCTACTCTTCTGCCCCTCTAGAGAGCAGTGTTTGGGATTTTGGGACGTGAGCGTTTTGAATTGTCTTTGAATATAAATGGCATTGCGGACTGCAGTTAATATAAACTACATACTTTTCCACACTTGCAACTTTCGCATTTGCTTGATATGAATGTGTGTGTGTGTGTGTGTGTGTCTATGTGTGAGAAATTTTAATGTCATAGTGAAAATGTTTGAAAAGTGAAACTAACGTCTCTAATAAATAAATGAAATTGTTTGCTATTAACAACGCATTTAAATGCCAGCTATGCCATCGCGTTAAGATAGGGAGAAGAAAGAGTCACACAAGGTGTAGCAAATGTTGAGCAGAATTTATGCGGCTTGCTGGTTTGTGTTTGTCTCTATCTTTTTTTCTCTCTCTCTCTCTCTTTCTCACTCTGTTAACTTTAATTAATTGTAATATATGTACAATTGTTGCTGGTGTTGCAGTTGCCATTTTCGAATGGCAACAAATTGGCTTCTGTGATTCACGACGATTCCAATGCCGACAACAATTGAAATTGTTATTAATAATTGCTTTGTTAATAACTTTAAATGCCCGATTCAAACAACGTGTATGTGTGTGTGTGAACGCGTTGGCTGAATATATTGCGTTTCGTCACTTGGCCCCAAAAAATCAGCAAATTGCCATCAAATATTGAACCGAACAACCAATTGAAAATGCCTTTTGAGACACTTTCATTTTGAAGCTAAAAAGATGTGTCGGGGTCATTTTGATTACAAACATTTTGAATTTTGTCGTTGATGAATGAGCTTTCATCATATTTATTAAAATTCATCAAACGTCGGGGTCACCAATTGGCAAAAATTCAAATTATTATTTAGTGGGAAAAGTGTTATTTGCCAGAGAATTCGCAAAAAAGAAAAGAAAAAAACTGGAACATTTTGCAAATTTCCGTTCGACTTTGCACACCCTCAGAAAACAACAAAAACACCTAACAAACAACATCTAACAAACAACAACAACAAACTTATCTCATTACATAAAGAAACTGTTGACTTTGGTTGGCAAAACTTTTAACTCGGGATGTTACAATTGTCACCCGCATCATCATTCACATAATTCTCATGGGCTTAATGACTTTTGGTTGGGCAAACAAACAAACAAACATTAAACAAAATGTGGTTAGACAAAAAAGTAAAAGTAAATACAAAGATGAGTATATGAGTATGAAAATCTTTAAGGCCCTCTCCCGCCTCATCCTTTCTCACTCTCTGAATGTCTCTTTTGCAATTTACCCACGCATATTCAACTAGGATTTTTCTTCCTACTTCCTTGTTAGATCTATGTCGCTTTCTCTATCTCTTTCTTTAGCTTTAGCTGTCTATAATGTTATGTAAACTCGACCACAGCAGCCACAACATAATGATTATTGCCATGCATGCGTGCACCGAGCCATTGCCACGCCTATGCATTAAACGCCCTTTTTGCCATAGCCATATATATTTCTATGTATATATTTGTGGTTCGGTTCATTGTGCAAACCCAACATCAGCAGCAACAGCAAAAGAAACGAAAAAAGATACATTGAAAACAAACTACAAGATACAAAAAGGTATCCATATTATAACTATATGAAGTTTCGCATTGCAATTAAACGTAAAACTTCCGCAATTTGTTGCTGCTGTTGCTGCTGATGATGATGATGAGGAGTTGGTCATACATCATGCAGATAGAGATAGATATTTATATATATATATATATATATATATATATATAAATGTACATGTGTCTGCAGGTATATACACATGCCAATTAGCCGCTAATTTTGCTTCTTTCTTTCTTGTCTCTCTTACTTTTACTTTTTACGTTTTATTGTCATCAACTTTCCCAGCATCATTTTAGTTGTTTGTTTGATTTGTATTATTTTTTATTGCATTGCTGAGACTGATGCTAGAAGATATCGTTCGTTGGGACCACTGTTTGATAGGGAAACATTGAAGAAAATATGCTTTGGAATTATTTTTATAAGCAATATTTTACGGAGTATTCTAATAACCATACACATAACAAACTTGCATCAAATCTAACCTTAAGTAGAAAAAGCCCAGAGACAGATCGATATTATTTCCATTTAAGGTCTATTCTATGAACAGAATTTACTTCCTTTTCATTTTTTTTGCTAAGTTTTCTATTTCCCTAAATCAACTTTAGTTTTGTTAAAGTTCCTTATATACTATTATTTCCTTTATTCTTCCCTCGTATCTTCTCTATTTTTTTGGCTTTTCATTTAATTTTATTTATTGAGTCTATCAATTTCTTCTTCTATTACATATACCTATGTTAGTATGTATCCACATATATTTCTCTCTCCCTCTCTCTCTCGCTCTTCATTGTCTTTTTGCAATTTTTCATTCTATCTTATGCATTCTTCTTTCTTACTTAAGTTCAAGGTGGTTTCCTCTTGCGTGTTCTCTCTGGCCTAGTAATTTGAATCGAATGCCACGTGCAGAGAAGGTAAAGGAGGAGTTAATAAGTAATCGGATCTTGTTTTAAGCAGGTGTTGAACAGGTGACGTTCTATTTTGCGCATTTGCCTTGACTTCTTCACTTGCCTTTGTCTCCGTTTGCTGCCACGTGCAAAAGGCAAGTTCGTTGCCTAAGTCTTTTGATGTGGCACATATTTCTCTCTCTCTCATTCTCTGACCCAAACAAACATCCGTTTCCTGACCAAAACGGCGCCTCCCCTTCACCTATAGATACCACACACATACATACACATGTTTATATGTGTGCATAAATGATCTCATTTTTGATTCTTGTTGTCGCCTATATCCCACGAAACAATTAACAGGCAACAACAACAAGTTGACCGATAAAAATAACACAAGCTGACCAAACACTTGACTCGGAACTGGGTCTGGTTGCTCGGTTCTCGGTGCTGGGCACTGGGAACGTGGGAAAACAAAATGCACTGAAACCAGAAACGGAAATCCAAAAAACAAAAACAAAAAAACACACACAAAAAACGGCAGCGAAAAAATATATGCAAAAAATGTGAAAAAGAATTTTCGTTTTTAAGGTGTGGCAGCAGCAGCAAGAACAACTTTAACCAATCCGAAAATGGGTGATGAAAACAGGCAACGACAAGTTGCAACGAGAGAAAATTTGTGTTTTTTTCCTTGTTTTTGGAAAATCCTAAAATTTTCTATACCCTATACCACATAATGTTATACATGAATATATAATCACTTGGATTGAATCCTGTAAACAGAAGACAAAACCTTATAAAAATCTACTGAAGAAGTCTACTAAAACATAAGACTTTTCAATACATATATATATGTGCATATGTATGTATATATAGCCAGGAACTAATTTTTATAGCAATGCATTGGAGTGCTTTAAATCTATTTAACAGCTAACAATTATTTATTTAAATGAATTTGAGTGTTAAAATCCTTTCTATTTGCAAAGCAAACTATTTGGAAACTTTCTATAGAAATTTGTTGTAGTAATTTTAAACAAGCATGTCATTGTCGGGAATTTAGTAACTGAAATTTTGATTGCAAAAAGAGTTTCTCCCTGATCTAAGCCGTTGCGGCCCATTAAAGTATGCAATAATTCAGCTAGGAAACAAAAAGACGAAAAGTTGTCATTTTTGAATTCTTTTACTGCCGTTTTACTACTTAATACCAATTGGCAATTAATAGAGATAAGCGATAAAATAAACTGCAACCCCCTAAAGTATGCAATAGTTTTGCTTAAAGTCTATCTATTGAACGTTTAAGATACTAAAGGGAGTTCAGACGTCGTGGCAAATAGATTTAACTTGGCGAATTTCCACAATTTCGTGTTGTTCTTTTTGCTTTTTGTTTGTGTTTGGTTTTTTTGTCGTCTTTCGCTTGACACACTCACCTATATTCTGCGCTTGCGCCAACGCCAACGCCACCAGCAGCGGCAGCAACAACTGCGTGCCTTGCATTGTTGTTGCTCTCTCCCTCACTCACTCACGGTGTATCTCTCCTCTCTTTCACTTGCTCGCTCTCGTTGCGGCTTATTCGCGCTGGGATGTTTAAATTTTTGTAAGGCTTTTCTTTTTTTTTTTGTTATTTGTTATTTGTTTTTGAGGATCTATTGCTTTAGTTTTCGGTTTTCGATTTTCCGGAATTGATTTTCACTGTTTTTGCATGTGCACTTGTTTCAACCTTACACAGGTTGCAGGAGACATGAAGGTAAAAACTAACAAAACCAAAAAAAAAAAAACAAAAAAAAAGAACTAAGAAATCTTTCAATTTAGAATTCGTAAAGCACTTGGTTCAAAAAAAAAAAAAAAACAACTAACACGCACGACTTTCTTTTAAAACGATTTGAAAATATTATTTGGAAATTTTTAGAAATTTATTTCACCGATGTTGTAGATCGGTAATAATTGGTTGTTTTTCTTTTTATTTCAGTTATCGTCTCGGTTTGCCGTGGCCACGAACCGTACGCTTGGAGCTCTGCAGTTCAACTGAAGTCAAAGAAGTTTCAAGTTACTACCAAATCGTTTCAGTTAAGCTTTGGGGCCGAGCGAGTTACACGACCAAACGAACGAACTTCTTTCACTTTACTCTCTCACTCGAGTTACTCTCACATTCTCTCTCTCTAGGTATCTTGATGTGTCTTTCTTTCCCCTCGTTAGATGGATAGTTCGTGTGGTAAGCTCGGCTTGAACTGGTGTCTGATGCAGCTGAAAAGCAACTGAAAATTCATTGCGTTAGGCGTCTTGTAAGAGGCGGCGCTTGACTTTTTCTGTCGCCGACAATCGACGCAGCGACGACGCGACGCTGCACACTTGTTGCTTGTTGTTGTTGCTGCAGGTAGAAGGCTTTTGGCAAGTGCAGAGACAAGACTTCCCCCTTACCCTGGTCAATGGTGTTCAATATATATGTGTATGCTCTTGTGCTTCTTGTATTAGGGCCATCCATCAATGGCAAATCTAGAGACTACTTCGATCAGCTTCTAAAACGGTAATTACAACTAATACAGGTTATGCAACTGTTGCTCCAACTTCCACTACGACTTTGACTTCAACTTGGACTCCACCAACTCGATTGGTGTGTTTGTGTGTGTGTGTGTGTGTGGATCAATTTTGTTGTTTTAGAAATATTTCGAGATCCAACTCAAACTTGGTCAATTCATTGCCACAAAACGTTGCACAATGTGCATACAATCTTGCTTTATTCCATAAAAATATGTGTGTATTTGCATGCCACAGATCTCTGAGCCATGCCAAGCCAAGCCAAACCAAACCAAACCAAACCGAAGACGTAGAACTGAAAAAAAAAAAACAAAACAGAAATCGTCGAGGTAGAAGTAAGCCAAATGGTCAGCAAATTGGAGCATCTCATTGGAGGAATCGAGTTAAAGTTGCAGTTGCAGTTACAGGCGGCACAGCATCAGCATCAGCATTCCAACTGGGTTTCTGTTTTATTCTGTTTTTTGCCTTTGCTCTGGGTGGTCAGCCAACGCATAATTTGTGTGACACAAGTGGGCCAAATGGCAAAAACCCATAGAAAAAGAATAGACATTTATGTATGTAAATATGTCTGTTGGACAAATCTAAAAAAAATAAACACATTGCAAAAATAATGACCCAAGTGGAAATGGGGATTGCCGCTAAGCAAATGTTGAATAAATTTTTTATAAATTACAGCTTATGCTAAGTCTGAGTTCGTCTTGCATCTTCTAGAGATCTCCCACTTGGGATGGAGATCTCCCAAAGCACTTATAATTGGCTGTCATATAACTAAATATTGTTGAATTTGTTTTGAATAAGAGTATATAAGGGGAAACACAAGATGTCTATGTGTGTGTGGTTATTTTGTATTGTTTTTTATTCTGCATAAAAGAGAGACTAAACTTTGAATAGCTTTATATAATCTCAAATAATTATAAATAAGTGAAATACTCCTATGCCTGGAGTTATTAATGGAAAATGGGATAACTTTGCCCCTTAACGTATGCAAAGTATTCAATAAATTTATAAGTTTTCTTAAGTCTAAATGTTCTTGTCTTAATAAATAATATTTGCTTCGAAAATTATTCTTTATTATGCACAATCTTACCAATTTTTTATATGTATACATATGTATACACTTCAAAGATATACTAATTGCATACTTAAGGGGGCAAATTTTTCCATTCTTAAGCCGTAGACCCACCACTGCTTAAACATATGCAATGAAACTGGCTTTTTCTTTTTTTGTTTTTGTGGCATATTTATCGATTTATATTGTCAAATAGAATGCACAGCACTGATTGATCAAGATTAACGGATATAGTTTTAGAAAAACAAAAGATTAGATTAATTAATCAGTTTTAACTTTTCAATAGAGCTTCCATTTTCGATTGCTTTGCTCTAGTTAAGAACTTTTGCTGATTAGCTTTTTTTTGGTATCTAACATCAGCAGTAGCCGAGAGTTATAATCATCATCATCATCATCATTATCATTATCATTATCATCGTCTGTATTAACGATTTGGGTTTTTGCTAGTTAAAGTAAACGACTTTTGTTTTAAGTTTTTCTTTTTGTTTTTGTTGTGTTGTGTCTGTTGTTGTTTCTGTGGTGCCTTACACATTTCTCGACAATGGTCCGGGCTCTTGGCAATTGTCTGTCACATTTTTGCGTTTTGTACTTTTAACCCAGTTCCATCTTTTACCAACAATGACACAAAATGTTGTATGTTGCAACTTGCAACGACTTGTTGATTGTGTTGCCTCATTCCCAATTTGATCAAGCTAACTAAGTTGATGACCAATATGAAGATGATAATGATTAAGATGATTATGTGGAAGATGATCGATCGACATTTTTTTTGGTTCGCTTACAGTTAGCTGAAAGCAAAAGAAAACAAAAACAAAAAATTAAGCTTGCGGCTAAACATTTAATTAGAAAAGCGCTCGGGCTGATGTTCAAATGGGGAGCCAAAGCTAGAGCTGGAACTGGAGTTACAGATGGAGTTGATGGTAGAGTTGGGCTTGCCCATGGTCATGCTTTGTTGGCCACATCAGACAGACAATAGTAGAAGAAGCCTGCCCATGCCCACAGCATGCACCGTTGACTGTCGATAGACACGTGCTCCGATCGACGCCCACCTGACCAGTGACCAGTTGCCAGTTGCCTGTTCCCAGTTGCCAGCTCCACCTGACCGCCGTCTGGTCTCTGAAACAACAAGGAAATCAACTAAAGCACACGCAACATCACCAAAAAAAAAAAAAAAAAAAGAAAGAAGTACCCACCTCTTGCCAGAGGGAAGGCTGGAGCAGAAGAAGCTGAAGCTGAAGCAGAAGAAGAAGGCTGCAAGCCAGCCAAGCTTAACCAATTGTTGCATTTGTTGTTCTTGTTGAAATGCCCCACGATGCTCAATTAACAGAGTTACCATCCCCTTACCCAACCCCCTCTCCCCACTCATCCCACTCCACTCTATGCCACTAGTACGGCAAAACTATTTTCCATTTTCGCTTCATTTTCTATTTAGTGCTTTATTATTTTTAATTTTCAAGCCTCAAGATTAATGTTCTGAGTCGCTGCCTGTTAGGCTTCCCTTTTTCCAATTTTTACCAGTTTCTCCTCCAACTCTTTACAAAACAAAATAAAAAAACATACACACTTAAAGTTCCTCGGAAATACCTTTGAATAAAAAAAAGAGAACAGATGGAAAGGGCAGGGGGAGGTGCCTACCAAAGTGCCCCAATTGTGAATGAGCCAACATTTTTTTCTTTACACAAAAGTTAATTGTTGCCTATTCTCTTAATTGTTTATGGAATCATTCAATTCTCAAACTTTAAACAATCAAACAATTATAATGGGCACGAACTATTAAACAAAGAACTAGTTCATTTTGAAATTTGAAATTGAGAAAATTGAAATTTGCAAAATCAGTAATTTGGCATACAACTAAAAGATGTTATGTATGAAGATTTTTCTGTTTAGAACAAGAACTAGTTTAAGCCCATTAGATTCGATCGTAAGTATTGAATTGCATCCTATATATATGTACATTTTGTAGATTTAGTTTCTTTTCGCTTCCCCTTTAAAATGAGACCGCAAAACAAGTGACTTGCAGTTCATTAACCACTGTGGTAACTCATGTTTTTGGTGGATTGCCCAACTCTTTGGGCTCTCCGACTCCGACTCTGGCTTCCCCTCAGTTGGTAAGTAGTTAAAGCCTGGTTAAGCCTAAGTGTAGTTATTATTATACAATGGTCGCCCACAGAAAGTGAACTGCACTTAACAACGCACTGAGGTAGATGGACCCTAGCTCACAATCTGCCGCCTTCTCTGCACCGAACGTCTCTACCCTTCCATACCTTAACCAACTAGACGTAAGACTAGGAGGTAACCAGGGATAGGTTTGGGCTTTTGGATTTTGTGGTTAGTTTGCAAAAAAAAAAAAAAAAAAAAAACAAAATAGCAGCAGCGAAAAACTCAAGTTGAGGTAAAGTGAAATGTGTGCGCTTACATGAAACGAAAGTAAAAATCTTGTCTTTGTTTTTTTTTTTGTGTTTGTTTTTTTTTTTTTTTTTTTTGCCAACATGTACAACATGAATTGTTGGGTTTCCAATACAACTAACCAACCAACCATCTATCCATCCATCTATCTAAGCAACCATCCATTCATACATTCATCCTCCTTCTCCATGGCAAAACTGACAGGTCTGGAGAGCTCTTTTTGTTGTTGTTTGACACACACACACACACACACACACAAACATACACACACAAACACTCACTGAAATTCACATAGATATTTGCAATAATTTCATTTTTGGACACTAATGACAATGATGATGAATGCAACAATACCACCAAGTGGATGTCCAGAGTTGAAGAGAATTCAGGCCTTACATAAGACGGCAGCAACCACAGCAGCAGTAGCAATACCAACAACAACAATAAACATTGCAAACACAAAAACAAAGGCCATTGGGGAGACAGGGCAGCCTCAAGTGGATCTGACTTAGATGACTGGGTAACTACTTGGATTGTGTCAACTCGCATAAAACAGAAACAACAAAAAAGAAACAGAAAATGTAGCAATATGACATAAAAAAGGGCATACCAGCTTGCGATAGAAGAATTTTGAAAAAAAAAAACTAAGCAAAGCAACAAGTTTGAAACTTATTCTAGCAATATATGGCCTATAGGGCCATACATTATTTTTCATAGACCAATTTTAGTGACACAAATTAATTAAAATTGAGATGAAAGAGTTTAGAGGAGAATATTGAGGAGAATGGTTCTAGCCAATGTTCAGAGATCGAGTTTTGTAAAGAGTCAACGGTGTACATATTAATCAACTATTCACTTTAACTATGTCCTTAAATAAAATTGCAATTAAGAAGAACGATTTCTGTGTTAACTGCGAGGTGGCCAAGAAAGCTAGAAGCAGAAATCTTATGAAGAACTTGCTATTGCGACCATAAAGCAAGTTTGAGGAATCCTCCAGAAGAATGGACAAAACCAAATACCAATCTTCCACATTAAAACAACATTGACACAAATCGTTTTTTAAGACTTTCAAATTATTTCTCACCCAAGCTTCTTTCTAGATGGGGATACAGCTTATGAGCTGTTGATTTATGTAAAGAAGTAAAAGGAAAATTTAACCAATACGTAAAAAAAGTGTTCCCAAGATTCCCTTGAATCAAAGTAGATACAAACTTTCAAATTGAAAATATTTGTCTTGTTTAACAAATAATAACTTGCCATTTTAGTTCACATAGATAAATATGATTGACCTCGAATTATATTGCAATTAGAATTGAAAAGTTTGTTGCCTAAGTCTTTTATTTTCTTTTTGTTTTTCGTTTGCATGTTCGACGTGAAATGGAAAAGAAATGAAGCCAAGAAATTTGCATACAACCGATCCATAAAGAATACGACAAAAATGTAACTAATATTAACCACTTAACTATGCGCGGCACGCAAAAAACACGCCCTTCCATTTTACCAGTATACACCGCCCCCTTCCCCCCAACGCCCCGTACTGTTGTCTCGTGATCGAGCTATCTATCTATTTGCCTCTCGCTCGCTCACTTCTTCTTTTACCTCGTTTTGCCAATTTGACAATTTTATTGATGGCTCTTAATGGTACGTGCCCATGGCCCCTCGCACGTTTGCGGGTCACAACCAGAAACAAGAAGAAAAAAAACAACAACAAAATAATAACAGAGACGAGAGAAAGAGAGAGAGAACAAAAACAGAACAACAACAATATAGTAGGTAAGATAAACAATGCGGTAGTTGAAATTTTCTACTTTCATATTGATAATGATAATTTAATGAAAAAGATCCGCAATTGAAGATTACAATTGGTAATTGCAATTTGCCTTTAGGCCGCATTGCAAATGCTCTTTAAAAAAACATTATTTTTTTTATTTTAAGATTCAGTATTAATACTTAATTTAGACATAAAAGTACTACATATAAAGCCTTTGACTCTCTGATAATTAAATTATTTTAGTTTCATAGTTTTGTCATAAGTAGAGGTGAATAATTTGAATTAGACTCAGATTGATTTTCAAGTATTTAACATGAAGTCAGATTGAACAACAAATAATTTTGATTAAAATTTAAGATAAGACAAGAATAAATATATATTGAATGAATGAGTGAAGTTATGATCATACAAACATATAAATTCTCGAGAATACAAGTAACATATAGCTAGAGAGAGCCAATGACTAAGGTAGCTAAAGTTACTCTCTTCTTCTGATAGTCAATGGAACTTGTTTACAAAAAGTGTATAGTAATTTCGTTTTTGTGATTATTTAGAAACTTTTTCAAACTTGAACTTTTATGGATATGGCTAAATGGGCAAGTATTCATGACTACTCATATGGTTTGTTTTACTTCTTTTCGTTGAACTTCACTTTCGTTGCCTAGAATTTTGGTTGGTAAAGTTGACTGAATGAATGCCTCGTTAGGCCCATGAATTATTGGACTAGCAACACCTAACAAACTGTGGCTAAGACTAACTGTTAACGGCTTTTTGCTTAGTTGGGCCAGGCCAATTAACGCATTCCAAGCAGAGTCCAAAAAATAACAACAACAACAACAACGAATGAAAAAAAAGAAAATGAAATTATGCAAATAAATTTTTGGTTGTCTTGTGGCTTCCTATTTATGCTTATGCCTATGGGTAGGGAGGTGGGGTGGGAGGGGCATATACATACAGGGTATAAAGTGGCATAAAGTTTCTAAAATCAGAATTGGAATTGCTATTGGAATTTCGATATTTGAACTACGTAGGTATGTAAAACGTAAACGAGGTCGGGAGAAAGTCACTGGCAAAAGAATTGGAATTGCAAAAAAAAAAAAAAAACAAAACAAAAGATAAATAAATATAAAACACTTGTCGCTATTTTCTGTTGTTGTTGTTGTTGATGTTTTCATTGCTAAATTGACTGAAATTATGATTGGGCTTTTGCACTATAGCGACTGTCGTCAGCAACAACAACAACAACAATATCGTGTGACGAGACGTGTGACGATTGGCCTGAAAGTGCATCGAGCGAATTGCAGTCAGATTTGCTTTTCGGATTTAAATTAAGATTTTTTTTGTAGAGTGCCGGAATATGCAGCTTCCGCATCAGGCTCTCTAAGCCGGGCGACATTGTGAAAGTCGTCGCTGGCAACAAACAAAAACTAAATATGCATATAAATAAATAGATGGATGAAAAAGTCTTTAAGACACACAAGGTCAAGCGGGCAGGCTGTCACCTGCAGCAGCAGCTGCGCACACCTGACGACTTCAAGTGCCACAAATATTGCGCATACGTCTTGTTTAACAGGCTGCAACGAGCATCGAAAGAAAGAGGAACTAACAATGCCATCACCCGAAACACATTGAAAGCAATCCAATTAAATTGATGTGATTCAATTAAGACGTTAACAATAATCGTTCAAGAATTAGTTGATAATAAATTGCATTAAATTGCAATGCTTTCAATGAAGAAGTTCACAATTTATTAACGAAGAAGTTTTTTGTTTATTATATTCATTTATTTATAAATAGTCTAATCAATTTTCTCATGACATTTTGACATTTAGATTAATAAACTAATTAAACTAATAGTAAATCTAATCTATCTTAGGTAAATATTTTTATTGAAGACTTCAAAGTATAAGCGACTTTTATTTTTTAAGTTAGTTCAAATCCAAATTAAGTTAGTTAACAAATTCTTTCTACTCTTACATCATTATGTAGTTTGGGCTCAAAAACCTGGAAATTTGTCAATTGGCCATTTCTGACAAGCTTCTGGTGAAATTTCAAAGAGATTGAATGCAAATTTCAGCAATGTAAAATCTAAATGCAGTTATTAGCCTTAAATATAACCTGAACCAAAAAGTAAAGGAAACAATCAAATAGCAATGCAAAAGATACTTTGCTATATGTGAAAATGTGAAACGAAAATGAAAACTGAAAAAAGATTGTGCAACAGATACAACAACAAAAACGTCTTTTCTATGAATGTCTTTAAGTTTGTGTGTGTGTGTGTGTGAGTGTGTGCGAAATGCAGTATATACATATAATTTACAGTCTTGGCCAAACTGTTGTCGTCTCAGTTGCTGTTGTTGTTGCTGTTGCTGCTGATGATCCGCTCATTAAAAAAAAACGTTGAAAAACAGAAGAAAAACCTCGTGACAAATGCGTGAGAATCGCCTCACTGTCAGCTAACAGATATAGTTAAGGGGGGCTGAGGAGGTGGAGTCTGAAGGGTAAGTTGGGGTATGCAAAGAAATACACACCAAAGTTTTATTTTTTGTTTTATGCCAGTTGATGCCTTGTAAATTATGGCAGAGTAATAATTTTAATTTCCCTTCAACCATCTTCTCCTCTTTCTGGCCTCAATGCAATGCCTTTTTTTTTGGTAGATAACTTTCACTTGAGAGTATTTACTTTTTCTGTGGTGTTAGAACTTAAGTTTTAAATAAATTAGTCTTGACAAGTCATTAAGCATTTGCATGATGAGCCAAATTGAGGGAAAACGAGAGTTCACCAAGTCTCAGAGTTTATAGAGTTGAGAGAGGGGCAGCGAAATGGAGTTGGTGAAAAAAGGGTGAGGAGTTATGTGTATATGGAAGACATAGAAATTTACTGTGGCCTGAAATTGGCATCATTTATTCTACTGATTTTAATCATTCACTTAAGTTTAATGGAAAGAAAATGTGATCTGCTTTGCTATGCTCATCAATCCTACATGCTCTTCTCCTCCTCCTCCTCCTCCCCACATTCCCTACTGTTATATGTATTACTCTCTTTCCCAAAACATTTCACCGATTTGTGTGCCAAATGTGCAGGCCATGAAAGTTTCATTCTCTGTCCTACAGCCAGTCCTATAAATGTGTATCGTTTATTGTGTTTCTCTATATCTCTGTATGTATGTATGTATGTGTGTATATGATCATATATATCACTTGCATCTCAAAACTGTCTAGAGAATTGTGCTCTGAAGCGTTTTGGCCGCATTTTAATTGTTTCATTTGCCATTTACCCATTAAACAAACTCAATTCACTCAGGCATTTCAGCGTTTCGACGTTTACGGGGTATCTGTCTTTGGTTATCTTTACATTTTCTATGACAAGTGTCACTTGCGTTTGCTAAATTACTTAATAAAAGTGAAATTATCCGACAAGATGAAGTGACTGAATGACAAGATACACAATATAATTGACAAATTCGAAGTTACGATACCCTGGGAGTAAGAACAAACTCATTGAAATATAAGATAATTCTTGCTAAAAGTTCTTTAGTTATCGATCAATAATTGAGAAAGAATGGAGTTAGTAAAGCAAATCGACTAAGAAATTGATATGGATATATCTTTCCATGCGAGTTCTATACGAGTTGGGGGTATACCGCAATTAAAGTTTACAATTTTGCAGGGTATTTGAAAACAGAAACATTTCAGTATGGAAACAAGTTTTTTTGTCATAAGTTGTCAAAGTTATTGTTTAAATTTTTTTGTGTATGCAAAAAAAAAAAAAAAAAAATGAAAGTGAAATTTAGTTAGTACGGATAATCAAACAGAAAATATATGATAATGCATTTCATTTAATTATTCTTCAAGTACTTAAATTTACAAGCATATTGATAGACGTGGAGAGGGAGAGATGGAGGGAGGGCGGTAGCGATGTGTTTAAGGAGGTGAGGAAATTGATAATAGAAATGCCAAGGCATAGGGAGACAGATGGACAGACGAAAGATTGGTAAAGGCTTCTTTTTTGTTGGTATTTCTTTTTTTTTTTTTGGGAGAACTTTCACTTATCCAAAAATGTGAACTTGCCAAGTCAACGACGAAAACGACAACGACGCGACATGGAAATGAAAATTTATTAGCAAATTATGATTTCTGTGCACACAAGACAAGACAACACTGACCAAAAGTTAGCCCATGACTTGACTTGGCTGGCCACTTGTCGGCCAGCAACAACAACAGCAACAACAGCAATTTGCAGGCAAATGAACTCTTGGCCAAATTCAGGGCAAGCAAGCAGGCAGGCAGGCAGGCAGGCAAAAAGGAACGTGACTTTGGCAGTACACAGAATCGACATCGAAATCGACGACAACAGACACGGATGAAAGAAAGTTTTCATTGAAAAGGCAAACAACCAGCAGCAACCAACTTTTGACTCATGGCCGGGCCAATATGTGTATGTACCTGTGCATGTATGTGTGTGTGTGGATCTGAAAATGAAAACGAAAACCCAACAGCAACAGCAGCAACAACAACAACAACTGTGCAAATACAATTTTCTCAATTTCTCGACAGGTTTCTGTGTCTTTTTATATATAAATACCCATATACATATGTACCTATATACATATATCTATATATTTTTTTTGAGGGGAAGTAAAAATATTTGCTTAACAATTTCTACTGTAACAAATAAATAAACATGGATATTTCTTTTTTTCCCTTTTTTGACAATAAGCCCCATTAATTGTTATAATATGGTTAAATGGTAGGTGTTTTTATTTTGGAAGGGGGAGCAGAGGAGGCGTGGCTAGATATTACTTCAACAAAAAGTAAACTCAACTGAACTGAACACAGAGCAATGTCTTTGTTTTGTTTATGGGCAGGCAGTCAGTCAGTCATTCAGTCACTCAGTCAGTCATCGATGTTGCAATACCTCAAATAGTCACCCACGAAAATGAAGCAAACAAAAAACACACACAAAACAAAAAAAAAAAACTCGACTGAAAAGAGTCATAAAGAGCACCGACGACCACCATCATCATCAGGAGAAGATGACTCAAAAAGAAAGTGAAAACAAAAGAAAGAAGCGAAAGTGAAACAACATTCGATGATTCAATCGAGCATCGACCATAAGACCACGACCACGCCTGCCCCGATAAAACTAACTACATATGTAAAAAATGCGAAAGTTTTATGTTATCAATTCAGAAAAAAAACAAAAAAAGCAAGCCAAAATATGTATTTGTGATCAAAATTGGGTCAACGACTGTGAGATACCCAGTACCAGGTAATCAAATGCCATCTACTCGAAAAGTCATTATCAAAAGGTTGAAGAGAAGATTTAAGAGATTGAGAAACAAAACAGGACTAGCAGGAGAACGTTGTATAAAAAAGGTTGCTGGGCATAAGGACATTTAAGGGAAAAGGTGTTCATTAAAAGTTGTCTACAGGCTGAAGGACATATTTAGCTTTTGTCTCTGACCTATGACCCTTTTTTTCGAGGGCTATTTGCTAGTGCCCTTCGATGAATCATATTTATGTCCATGACCATTCGATATACTCTATTTACTTGTTTTGCATAGGGTATATATGAAATATTTCACCTGCATAAAATCAACATACTAAAACTTAATACTACGAATTGAATTGAGTATATGCCAAGCTTGCATAATGCCGAACACAGCCGACGATGAGTAGAAGAGATAAAGATCGTTTGACTAATTAAAACATATTGTAATCGTTTTTCTGTTTGCAATTAAAAATGCATAAACAAAAGGGCATTGTCATGGGCAAAGATCAGACTTGATCAAGTGTTCAATGGACTTTGGTTTTGGTCTTGCAACTGCAACTGCAAGTTCAATTGATAAATTGGTATTGCAACCGGAGTTGGACTTTGGAGTTAAGCCTGAAGCTTCCAGCTTGGAGCTTGGTCGTTTTGTTTACCGTTCGTTTCAGTTTCAATTGGTATGGCACAACGGATTGGCATTGGCGAATTGGCATGCCAGGCACGACATCGATGGATTGGTGGACGGTTTGTGGGGGGTTTGAGAATGGGTTTGGGTTGGTGTTTTTTTTTTTTTTGCTTTCGGGAAGGCATTGAAAGCCATCATCATGAAAAGTTGCGCATAAATAGCTGGCCAGCAACATATCAACATGTCGCCGTTGTCGCCACCATCGTTGGCCATCGTACGGCATTGGTGGCGGGATTTGTTTGGATCTGTCGATAGATTTGAAAACCGTCTACTTAAATTCAATTCCCAGCTGAAAAGTTGCCGTTCCGCCGCCATGAGCCATAAGCCATAAGCCATGAGCGAAGCCATCAAGTGCTCATGTGCCCGTTAAGAAGCGAGAAAATGGCTCAAGCTGAACCAATAAAATAGTCAGTGGCCAACACACACACAAACACATTTTTGGCGGTCGGTTTGTGCCATTGATGGATTTAGCATTTAACCCACAAAAGAGAAAAATTTGAAAAACAACCAAAGGCAAAAAATCAAAACTGTTAACAAAATAAAACGATTTTCTCATACTCTACTTTAGAAACATTTCTTCACTTTGTCCCTCTTGTCTCTTTTGCCTCCATGAATAGAGCAATTTTATTCTTAATGTTTGATCTACCATTTTGAGGAATTTGTTGAAAAAAACCCTCTTATTAATAAATTTCTTTGCCATAGATAGGAAGAGATAAATCCGGATTATATAGCGGATGGATTGGAATCTTGCAAACTAAATGTAGGAGCTTCTATTTAGTAACTTTTGTCAGGTGATCCACAAGAACCAATTTAGTCGTACGAAATATTCCAAAAAATCAGTTACATATCAAAGAAAAAGTTTTAAATTTCATATCTTACATAAAAATGAAAAAGATAGTTCATATTCTATTCACTATGATATACATTTAGAGCAATTGTTAGATAGAAAAAATATGTATTTGAAAACTCGAACTTCAACTTTGACTTGGACTTCAATATCCATTTTCATTTCGACTTCGACACGAAGACCAATTGAAATTTGTGTGTTAACGGCAATTCGGCAGTTGGCAGTTGGCTTATTACCTGCTCAATAACTGCAAACGGCCTCGACAGACGTCGTTTAACTGTAACGACTCAGAAGAAAGCGTTCCACCGACAACAACCGAAAACTTAATAGAAACTTAAAAACCAAACAAAATGAATCTCTTTGAGGTCACACAATTGAAATGAGTTTAATCCAAAGTCAATTAAGTTTTCTATTTGTTTGTTTCATGTGTGACGGGGGTGTCTGTGTATATGTGAGGGTACGTGGGTGTGTGTGTGTGTGTGTGGGTGGTAATGCAAATGTATTTGGCTATGTTGTGCCAAATCGATGGATACACTGTCAATATCAGGCACAAAGACAGAGAAAGAGAGTGAGAGAGAGACTCCAACAACGGTGTCTGACATGGAGATGGAGACACATTGCCACATTGATGGAGGAGTGTCGCCTGGGGCCCGGCTCACAGAAATTCCTCAGCGTAAGTAATCAGAAGAAGAAGCGAAAAAATATACAAAAAGCAGAAAGAGCTTACATAATCCACATAAATTGTGAATTATTTATGGGAATTAAGGTGCGTGTTGCATGATCAAATGGATTATCAAGAAAGGCAGAAGAGAACAACAAGTGAATTGAATACAATGCGGATTTATGTACACACACATGATCAATATATACTACATATATGGAATTGTAATTGATATTCGTTCAATCCCCCATCTGGGGCACTGATTAATAACTAACTCAGTCCAATGACTAAGCTCCACTCTTTGAGTTGCTTCCATAACCAAAATAATTTTGCCATGAATATTGTATATTTCGTATGATATTTTAAAAATTTGTCATCAATCGATGTAAGATGAAGTAAGTTGTTCAGCCGACTTAAATATATCCTGCACCTAAGCGTAAATGAACTTTTCAATACCTAAGCATGGACCAGGTCAATTTCATTTTTCTTAGAATTCTTCTTTGGATCCACTTATGGTAAAGAAAACACGCAACCCGCCCTAATACAAATACTTATATTCGTAAACTTTGTTTTAAATAATTTACAGGTTTCATAAGTGTTCAAAACGGTTTGATAAAATGTTTTTTTAGTGTTACCAAACTCTACTCTAATGACTACATTTGGCACATTATAATAAAGACACATTATCTTCTATGGATGACTCCATGAGGAGTGGTTAGGATTAGTTTTCAGCCCTGTTCTGTTAAATTTTCTAAAGTAAAATTGAAATTTGAGCAATACTTATGCATGTGGCGACATAACCAAAGTTGAAGTCGAAAATGTCTGCTTGTGCCTATATTTTGTCGATATATACTCTCAACTAAAGACTCTTTTTTTGCATTCAATTCAAATTGTAACATATTTCTGCCAAGTGTCGTTAATGCGTCCGTTAATGTCCGTATCCTATTATTAAAATATTAATAATAAAAAAAGTGCTGAAATCCTTCAACAAGTCAATCCTCCCGAATACCCTACCTCCACATTTTGGGATGGGGAAGGACAGGGATAGGTCAAATTCAAGATTTGTTCCTTTGTTCTATGAAGAGTGTTATCCACTACAAGGATATATTAAAGGGTTAGTGGTGAATAGGCAATGGACAGCGGCTAGAACAAATTTGGGATGAGTTAAATCTCCGAATTACCAGGTATAAGGGAAATCCTTTTCCTTTTGGGACACCCCCAAAATAAAAGGAGAAAACTCTTTTCTTTCGTTGTTTACTATTTAAGGAAAAGTATCGCAATAATTAAAAATAATTAATACGTAGTAATGTTTTAAGATTTTACTCTAGTTGTATATTTCATTCATTATTCAAGTTTATTTGTCCAGAGTACATTTTTTTTTAAATGTGCCCGCCCAGCTCAAATGAGCACTTCGGCTGAGATCTTAGCACTTCCGGCTCAGTTTTTATGCAGGCCTTTGCACTTCCGGCTCACTTTTCGCCATCCACCATGTGCATAGAGGTCGCCACTAGAGCTCCAGTGGGCAAAGCAGAAATGGCAGATGGCCCTAGCGAGCGAGTGGTCGCCACAGAGTCATCTGCATTCGGGTCCAGCAGACGAAGCCACAGTCTCGGCAATTTTAGAGTCCTTTTTATGCAAAGGATGCTACGAAATTTGCGCAGTTTGCGTGCGGTTTTCGGAGTAAAAGGTCGCAGCAGCTACAAGTAGAGCAGCAGCATCAGCCGGAGGACGACAAAAAGGAGTCTCAATACAAAAAATTAAAAAAAAACAGATGTAAGGACTCTCTTACGTTTCCCGCAAACCCAACCACCCACTACTTAACTGATTATCTATCGAAGTGAGCAAACAAAAGTGTTGAATAATACCCAGAACAAAGAACGTTTGAATTATTTAAATTGCATTCTTTATACATATTTTTTGTGGAATTTCATATTTATTTGAGTGTCGGCTTTTAAATTGTGTTTGTGTTCGTGTATGCGTGTGTGTGTGTGTTTCTTAACGGTTTTTATTTCAAGTCGAGTGTTTTTTTTACATTTTGTTTTGCTCGGTCTTTTGGTTTCAAGTTTAGTTCGTTGCTCGTTGTTGTTGTTGCTATTAAATTGTGCCGGGCGTGTCGTCCTTTTCTTTCTGTGTGTGTGTGTTGGTGTGCCCCTGGTGTATGTATGTGTGTGTGTATGTGAATAACTTTATAACTATTGCCTGTGGTATAAATTGTATATATGTAGGTTTTTTTTAACAAATTTTTTCTTGTGCACAGAATTCAAAAAGCGAAATCACAACGCGAAATATTGCAAAAAAACAAAAACACTTAAAAACTATTTAAATCGAAATAAAGTTAAAAATTGGCTTTGCAAGGACCCTTGGATTACCTTGTAAAGACACATTATCAAACAACAAAACGGACAATAAGAAAGATAAGCTTAAGCGAGGTAAATACATAGAGAAGAGAAAGGAAAACTCATAAAAAAAATCTAGACCATTCCCAGACCATTCTTTGCATATCCTTTATCATCATCCACGAGAACAACAACAGCAACAACTCGTCATTATTTTGCGCCTTTTTTCTTGCTCGTTTCTTTCGTTGTATCTTTCTGGTTTTTAGGTTTTTGGTTTTTTTTTTCTGTCTTCTTTTTTTGTTTTCTATTGCCTTTGATGTTCAGGATACTGAACATTATTTTGAGTCTGCTACCAAAAAAACAACGACAAGAAAAAAATAAAGAAGGAAAATAGAAGAAAATAAGACTACAAAGCGAATAGTTGAGGGCGGCACTGTATGGATGGGATGGCATGGGCGGGGTGAAATGGGGTCCTTGGGGTCTCCGATAACGACCGTGATAAGCAACTTGTTATGTATGGGTATGAGATGGCAATGATGACAATAAGGATGATACTGACGATGATGATGATGAAACCTTTTGCCTGCGGTTTTCTTCTGTTCTTTCCTCTTTCGAGTGTATATACTCGTATTATTTTTGTGTCTAACAGAAAAGGACCCAAATACCCACCACCAGGCAAGAACATTCTAACCATAACAGGTCAAAATCGAATCATTTTGTAGGCTTTATATTTAATTTGCATGGCATTTCTTTTGAGCGGTTTCTGTGGAAAGGATAAAAAAGGTTCTGGAATTGCTAAATGAAAAGATGAAAGTAATTTTTTCTTTGGTTAGACCGTTTTATTCAATTTTACAATTGAGCCATACACAAAAGAAGACAGAAAAAATTGGATAGTCTATTAAATATAGTTTTACAGTTACTATTTTTTGTTTTTTTTGTCTCAACTTGGCTTATTGTCCGTATTTCATTTTAATTTGATCAGAACTTACATATTTAATATGCAGCATATTTCATTATTTTTAAATTTCATATCAATCCAAGCAGCAGAAGCGAGAAGAAGGCCATAAGAAGAAGGGCGAAGGACGCCAGCTTTAAGTGCAGCAAAAGTTCCTTAATTTTCTGCAATTTTTTCATTTTTTTGTTTTACCTTTTGTTTGTCTTTGTATTCGTTGGCAACAAAGACAACGACGCCTACCCCAAAGGCAATTTAAATTGAGGCAACCAAGCCGTGTTGCTGCAGCCGCATAAAATGGCCGCAACAGCAGGAACAGCAGCAACAGCAACAGCGGCAACAGTGCAGCATATTGACGAACTGAGCAAATGAATGAGACTGAAGCACAAGATGATGATGATACAAATGCAGATAATGATGATGATGATGAAGATGAAGATGATGATGATGCAGAGCTGCATAACCATGCCAAGTGCCAACAGCAACAATCTATGCAAAAGGTTTAACTAAGTGCCAAAGGCAACAACGAACGACAGACGCAAAAGAGAAACGGCGAACTAAACAAAATCAAAACTAAATTTATACAAGACAAAAAGAGAAAAGGAAAAACAATATATATACATATATATAAATTTCTATATACATCAAAAAAGGCGTGAAGTTTGAAAAGACACAAGGACAAAGACGAGAAAAGCAGGCAAGGGAGCAAAGTAGAAGCTGAGAAGCATAATCAAAAAACAAGCGCGCACACACACACACACACACACACACACAAAATACACAGGAGCACTCTTACACACCCAACACACACATAAGGCAACCGCAGCAGCAACATGTCAACTGCATTACATGAGAGTGGGCGTAACGCCACCTTCTTTTGGCTTGTGTTACTTCTGGTAACCGCAACTGCATTGCCAGCATCCAAAATGGATCGAAAACCCGAGTCACATCATTTGCAGATTGGTGTTGAAGGGGCGATGCCCACTTTGATAGTTGCCCAGCAGCAGCAACAATCATCACCAACACCAACACCACCACCACCGCTACCACCAACAACAACAAGAACGACAATGGGTGATAATGCTTTAAATGTAACCAAAGCAAATTTTGAATTTAACACCACATCAATCATATTTAAAACCACCACTGAGCAAACAACAAAAGCAACAACCACTCTGAAGGCAACAAATATATATTCACCGGTGGTGCTTTTGTTGGACTTGGAACACACAGTGGCGCCACCTATCAATAGTGGACACGATGGCGAAAAGTTTACACGGAAGAAGCAATTGCAGCAGGAGAATTATCCAACCACCAGACCAACCACTTTTACAACAACCACAATTGAAAGTGAAGTGGAGCGCATACCAACAAGTCCCACCACTAGCACCACCACAACTTTAGGCACCACCCCTAGCATTGCCACCACTCTAGGCACCACCACCTCCACCACCACTCCTAAGCCCAAACACAATGGCTACTTGGGTCCAATTTTTATGGGTGAGAAAACGTTTAGTGTATTGCATCCACTTAAGAAACCCAAACAAGAACAACCCAGCAAGAACAACAAGAACAACAACAAACATGTGTCATCAATTGAATCGCAATTACGGAATGGACGCATCGTTGAGATCTTGGCACCGACAGCTTTGTTAGAGCAAAATACCGCAGACTCGACAATTGCCCCACCAACTGCACCGCCCGCCGCATTGGCTGCATCATCGTCGTCGTTGAAGCTATCGACAACTGTTTTCCAAGTGGCTGCCGATATGCAGACAAGCACCAGCACCGCAACTAGTGGACCAGCCGAGGAGACGTTGGCCTCCCTCCAAGCCCAATTGCCGCCGCGTACCGAATCGAAAATATCAGATATTCAAATTGAAGTTTACGATTCCACGGTCGATTCGATTGTTGCCTCAACCAATTTTCGGGACAATGAAGGCTACTATGCCCGGCCAGCTCTGGATGTGGGAGAGGCAGAAGAAACGGGAATGGGTGGCACCACTAAACCACCCGCCCAACCGATGGTACAGGAGCGTTTCACACAGTATGTAATCGATAGAGCTGATGTTTCTACTCAACCTGCGGCAGGATTGGGCAAGCAAGTGCCAGCGGCCATTGAGATTCATATTAATGTGTCTGAAGCCCTGGGCGGGGAGAGTGAAGATCTAGAGTTCTCATATCGTCAGCCAAGCAATGCTCCAAATGAGAAGCCCAGCAAGCTAAGCGATGAGATTTTGGTAGTAGAAATCATTGACAATGGCGACAACAGCACCGAGAATTCTGCCAGTGGCAGTGCCGAGCATATAAATCCGATTTTTACATTCCGTTCGGATGCGGCCATAGCCAATCCTCAAGTACGACCACCTCAATTGCCGCAGGATGCTCAAGATGAACTGTTTATGGCGGATGTGAAGGGCGATGTGCCACGACCACCGCCTCCACCACCGCCGCCGCCGCCACGTAAACCCAGTGCCATTGATCGTGACTCGGATACGATTTTCTACATTTCCAATACGGAGGTAAAGGTGGGTGAATCTCTGCCCACAGTCAGCAGTGCAGGTGCTACTTTAGAGCAACAGCAGCAGCAACAACGTAAAATGCAATTGGAGAATCAATTCTTCCCTGCCAACTATATGATAGAGCGAACATCTGTTGCCACGCCCCGCTATGAGGAGGATATTATATTATCACCCATGCATCACAATGCCGCAGACACTTTGAAGATCTTTCGCAGTGGCAGCAGCAGCGGCAATACTGGAGATGGAGCACCACCTCTCGATGTCACCTATGTGGGTGAATCGGTAATCGAGGTGGAGCAACAGTCCCCAGCAGCCAGTCAGTCAACCACCATGAGATCATTACCGAGCAGTAGTTCCCCAGTGCCTGACATTATCATACAGCCAGCAGTTCTACCCGATTTGGCAATTGGAGTGCCAGTTATTGGGGAACTTCCACCACAAATTGAGCTCAAGGAGATCGACTATATGCCCGGTGAATTGGGACTCAGTCCAAATGGCATTGGGATCTATGAGAACGAGATACAAGGCAATTCCTTGACCATGGACACGGATAGTGAAAGTGAACCGGATGTCATCGAAAGCTCTATACAATATGGCGGCGATCTAATCGATGACGGCGCTGGTGGTGGTTTCGATGGCGTCGAGGGTTCCTATCCCTTTGACAGTCCCGCCCATCGTATGCAACAGGCGGTGGCTCCACACCATCATCACTTGCATCGAGAAAACGAACCCGTGGCCGAGATGTTGAATGCCACTCTACTGCAACACAATGACAGTGGAGCCGGGGCATCGGCCATGGCCCCACTACTGGCCAATGGCAGTCAAATGCCCGAACGTATGGGCAATGCAACAGCTTTGTCTGAAGATCCTTCAAACGATTTTGATGGTAAGCCAAAACACACACACACACACACACACACACTGTCACAACTTTCAAACTTAAATCGTTTGTTTTGTTTTTGGCAGGTTTCCTCAATCTATTTGCAGTTTCCATGGGTCTTATTATAGTTATTCTACCATCAGCTCTCTTGGTCTCAATGTATTGTGCTGTTCGGTAAGTTGAAGCCCCAATAGACATTTCGATTTCATCTGCTTAGTAAGCGCAAAGGTCACAGCTGCAAATCAAAAATAATTGGGAAATGCATTGTAAAGAAAACCCAATGAAGCTGAAAGAAACTCCCTAACCCTAAAAAATTAGACAATTGCTTAAGTATAGGAATAAGAGTAGTTTAGCCAAAAGTTACCTTCAGCATATTACGTATACGCACAGTGTTGTAAGGGAAAGACAAATCTGTGATGGTGTCTCTGTCTGTCTGTCTGACTGACTGTCTGTCTGCCTGCCTGCCGGGCATAATACATAAATCTTGAGAATGCCAGGAACGCCAAATGCGAATTTGTACACACCGGGACCAAACAACACCAAAATGCCAAACAAAATGAGAGGACCGAAATGAAGGCGCTACAAATCAAGGCAAGCAGTTGAGTTGAGAGTCAACGCCGGAAGCGGAAGTCGCCAGACGAGACAACAGTCAGCCAGCCAGCCAGTTGGTTGGCTCTGGATGACTGGATGCTTATACAAAGAGATGATGTAGATGCCAAGGCAGAAGGCTAACAAGGCAGAGAGGACTGTGAGAGGTGACTGAGCCGCAGGAAAAACGCATAAAACGGCAAAATGGCAACCACAAAACGTTGCCAGTTTGTTTGTGCCTCCCTTAACAAAACACAAAAAAAAAAAAAAAAATTAAATAACAACAAAAAAAGGTGCCAACCATAGAGAGAGAGTGCGAGAGCTGGAAATGAGGAAAAAGGAAATAAATTTTCGTTTCGTTTCGTTCGTTTGGGAGGAAATTGCACAATAAACTCTCGAGACGAGAAATTAGTTGTGCGTGTGGCTCATTCGCGGCGGCTTCTCAACTTCAACCAAAAATACACACACACAGACTCCCTCCCTTTTTCTCTCTCTCGCTGTCTGCATCTTTCTGCCTATGTGTTTGGGTGTGTAAAAAGTCATAAATTCTCGTTTTATTTTCATTTTTTTTCTGTTGGGTTTTAAAGAGGATAAGCCAAGGCTAGAGGCTTTTGCTTAAGACTTTACAGACTTAACTGAAATGTGGCAACATTTTAGAGTTTGAGTTACGAAAAATCATATTAATATTTTGATTGTTATGTATTAAGGGAAACTTTGAGTGAGATAATCAGTAGGGCTCAGAGCTGCGGCGTCTTAACTTTCGGTGGCAACATTAGAAATGCATAGGATTTTAAGAGAAGCCTGTCATGCTATAGCTAGCTGGCAGGAAAAACTTTTTTAGACTTTTCATTCAGCCAATTCTCAATCCCTTTCTTTCACTCACCTTCTCTCTCTCTCTCTATCTCTCGGTCTCTTTCTTTCTCTGCAGTTATATGCTAAACAAGAATACGGCAACGGGTGCCCAAGGCAATGACAGCGAACAGGGCCAGGACTCGGCTAAAAATGAGGTAAGTTTTTGTACCATAGAATGGAGAGAGCGACTCTATAGAAAGAAAAACAAAAAAAAGAAAAGAAAACACACACACCAAAAATACATACAGTACAACAACAATGGAGAATGTGCTAGCATCTAAGAGAAACTTCAATTGAAATTTAAACGCAAAATGCCGTTAAAGTGTCTTAAAAACTTTGCGCACCACAGTCCCAGTTTCAGCAGTCCCATAACAACCACCCCCAACTACCCCTCACCTCTAGCTATTTCACCTTCACCACTTTTCATTCTTTCATACAATTAAATGCATACATATTCTCCCCCCTTCATTCTTCCACCATCTTTCAAGGTGCCTTCCTCCTTACACCTCTCCGTTCCCATCCTTTTGTTAAAACAAAAATTAAAACAATGGCAAAAATTTCCGCTCGTAATTTCATTGCGTTGAAAAGTGTTGGTAGGGCTGATGAATAGGATGAGGTAATGGGGTGATTGAGGGCTGGGAGGATAGTTAGTTGTGTTGCAGTAGGTTTTTTCTTAAGATCCTTACCCAAAAAGTTTCTTCGCTAAAGAAATGAAATTAAATAGCTTCGTGTCGATACTGTTGCTCCTATCATCCGACTCTCTCTCTGTCTCTCTCTATCTCTCTCCACCTCCATTGTGTAGGTGTGTACTGTACAAAGCATTTCACACTTGCAGTCACCGTCGTCGCCATCAGCATCCTCAGCATCTTCCGGAAGAGAAACACCCGCCATGCACACAATCCATAGACATCATCAGCAGGTGATGGCGCACTGTGTTCAGCCTATTAGATTTCAATTTGAGCAGGACACAATGACAAACCCACTTGATCCAGCATTGTCAGTGATTAGAGATACAGTTAGTGGTAATAATGTGGATGACCCTCTAAACATTATCGGTCCATATGGATCGATAACAAAGATGACGCTCAAAGATAATCATCTGATTGTTGTAACCGAAGAGCGCCATGTAAGTGTGTTTCGTATTAACTTAGTCGTGTGCTTGTGCTTATCGTCGTCTCTTTCGCTCGTCTTAAATCACACAATTTGACCTAACTCTTTCTCTCTCTCTCTTACTCATTATTTTATATTAGTTTGTTTCTTTTTTGGTGTATTTTATTTAAACTTTTCCGATACTTATAGAAATAATTAAATCCAGTTATCTACATACTTGTCAGTTGGGTAGATTAACAATTGCCAAAAGTCTCCAAGCATATATGTATATTCCATTACTTGCATTTGACTTTTTTCATTAGTCTGTCCTTCTGACTGTCTGTCCGTCTGCAACAATGCAAAGTTCTCTTAGAAATGTGCACTTCTATATGTAGTGCATCTTACATTCATTCAGTTCGGATCAGATTAAAATCTTCATTACCTTTTCAGGCGATTGCAGGAATATTTCTTAGTTAAAAATACTTTTTATAGATAAGCACAGACTATTTTATCAAATAGCTCCAATTAGAAGATATTTTTTTTTGACTTATTTGCCCCGATACTTGATTTTAATGTTGTTCTGTGTGTGTGTGTGTGTATGTGTGTGTACTTGTATTTAGTCAGTGTTGTTTATTATCTTGTAACTACTTACCTTAACTATTGCCTGCCTAAATTTGTAATGGAATGCAAAGAAAATACCCAAAATGTATGGCTGTCTCTTTTCAAATCATTTATTACTTTTTTTCCACTGTGGCTTTATCTCTCCTATTCTCTCTCTCTCTCTCTTTTTCTTGAATTGAAAGTGACTTTAACCGGTTTTGTTCAGTGTTCAGTATTGCTAAGATGGTTGTCCTTGCCATGTCCCAGTATCTCATTTCACACATTTGCCCATTCTACTGGTTGTCATCTGTCATTTCTCATCACAGGTGTGTATGGGTATGTCTCTGTGTGTGTGTGAATGCTGCACCTTGAGGCTATCAGGACTGAGAGCCAGCATTTGTCTATCTGTGTGAGTGTTGTCGCCTTTGATTCCTCCAGCTAGAGCCAAGTGTCAACCATTTGTCAGAACCTTGAACAGTCTTCTGACTGTATTTTCTATATGCTTAGGTGTGTGTGTGTGTTTGTGTGTGAGGTGTAAATGTGCTAGAAGCGTATGCAAATGCAATTTTCGACACTTTCCGCATGGCAGCCACTCAATTTATCTACTCCTGGCCCATTGCCCCATAAAAACACCCTTTTCGTTCAAGTTCAACCCATATCTCTGCGACCCACACAAATGAGTTTTTTTTATGTTTTTTCTTTTGTTATGGTTGTTGTACTGTAGATGCTGCACCTCGCATTCCCACGAACCTCACAATCCCCTCACGATTTCTCTCTTTTCTTGTATCTTGTTTTGTATATTGCACCAATTTCACATAAAGTAGGCCAAAATATTGCGAATTCAGTGTTCAATTTACTTTTCGCAGGACATTTCGAGAAATGCTCGCGAAACGAAAATGCACACGGACAAGGATGGGGTGTTTGTGGTGGAAGTGGCACGTGGCATCGATTCGAAACAAATGCCACCAGATAGTCCTGGTGCGCTGGAGACAACCGAATTGCCCTTCGATACCAAGCAGCAGGCGAATGGATTGCATGTGCTCAATGAGCAATCGCTGCCACCCAGTCACGAGCAGGTGCAAATCCATGCCCCACCCATAGATTTTGCCAATTCACAGCCAGCATCAGCGATTGCATCAATGGTTGGTGGCACTTCGAGTACTTTGCACTTGATTGAAGAGGAGGAACAGCAACTGAATGATCCAGAGTTAGAGCTAGACCAAAACCTAGAGCAGGATAAAGTCGCACAGACGGGCTTATCTCAATCTGATCTTAGTTCCACATCGTCCGGTGATTCAAACAAACGTTATACATATGGCAACCAGGAGTTGTATATTATTGAACAGCCGGGTTATGCAACTATTTCGCCAACAGCTCAGCCAATAATACCGAATCCAAGTCCACCCACAGAAGAAATGAGCAACAACAACAACGAAAAGGAACGAGAACAGCAACCGGCAGAAAAGCCAGAGCCGCAGGCGGAACATAAGCCTGAATCAAAGCCACAAGCAGAGCCCCAGAGACAGTCCCAGCCAGAACTACAGTCTGGCCCACAGTTAGAGCCACATTCAGAGCCACAGTCAGAGCCACAGTCAGAGCCACAGTCAGAGCCACAGTCAGAGCCACAGTCAGAGCCACAGTCAGAGCCCCAGTCAGAGACGCAGACGGAGACATTGGAAAATATTGCTGTACCCCCCAGCAGCATTTGGTAATTATCATCAAGCTGATGAGACTGATGACAAGGCCGACCTAAAGCAGGAGGAAAATACCTATGATAGCCTAATGAGTTTGCCGGCTCCGCCATCCACGGAGGAAATCAAAGAGCTAAACGATTTTACGCTCATCGAATCGAATCAATTGGATTCGTTGCCCCCACCACCACCACCACCAACCGATGCTAATGGCAATGGACATGCTAAATTCGAAGCGGAAGCAGGAACCATCATTAGCAATGGCAATGGTAATGGTAATGCTACCAGCAAGGTCGTCGTTCCAGTTGCCTCCGTCTCAGTTTGCGTCACTCAGCCAAGCGATGAGCCAACCACTTTAACGCCGCCTGCCTCGCCGCCAGCAACACCGCCGCCACAACCACCAGCGACCATCTATGGCAGCGGCAATGGTCAGCTCACCAATGGCATCATCCATCCTATGCCAGTTGATGTCAATGGCAGTTAAGAAGCAACTGGGTAAGCCAAAAATGAAGCCAATAAAAATATAACCAAAATAATAAACAAGCCTGTCGAGGGGACTATGACTCTCAAGCTCACACACACACACACACACACACACAAAGAAATACACACAGGTGATTTTAGGGAATTGATTTCCCATTTCCCCAATCTTTAGGAACTCATCTAAGCCATCTCGGTATAGAGCAATGGAAAATCTAATCTGAAATAATCCTTTTAAAAATACATAGAAGGGTTCTTGTAACAAATCCTGTGTGTATGTGTGTGGGTGTGTGTGTATGCATTTCCCCTCCATGTTACTTGGATCGATCTCTCGAAGAGGTGCAGAACATCTTCTTAGTCATATAAGTTAATTCTTAGGATACGAAGTACACCTAAATAACCCTACATTTTTCCCACTTAACTGTTTGTTGAAAGCCAAAAAACCAAAAAAAAAAAAAAAAAAAAAAAAATAAACAAAAATAAATTTAAAAAAATTCAATAAATACATTAATAAAATATTTCCGAATAGCCGTAATAGCAACAACATCCAATTAAATGGGATTAATTAATATAGTAAAATAATTAATTGTTTGCCTATTTGCGGCTGGCCAACAAAACAATTTACGAAATAGTCAAAAACAAAAAAACAAAACCCCAAACCAAACCCTTGCCAAAATAAGTATTTCAATGTCTATAACCTATAACAAAACGAAAATAAAAATTAAACAAAAGAAACCCAAAATCCAATAAACAAAACATCTACATGACAAAATATGAACAACAACATTAAAAAATAAGTAAATTTAATAATGCATAATTAATTATTTAAATTATTTACACAACAAATTGCCAAAGGTAAAAACTTAATGTAATCAGGTCAGAGAGCTAGAGAGAGAGAGGGAGAGAAAACAAGAAAAAAAAATCGAATTGAAATTATATTTGTTTTAAAGTTTGTTTTGTTTTTTTGTAGCAAAAAAACTTTAATTAGCTGATTCTGTGTATAGACGAAGGAAGGGAATAGCAATGTGAAAGGGTAAAAGGGAGAACTAAATTGAAGATCGGTTTCGTGGCATAATAAGAGATCAGCAAATACTATAGATGATATACACAGAGTAAAGACTATGGCTAAAACTCAATTCTAGTTGTTCATCCAATATGTTCATAATCATTTCAAAAGTCTGTTAAACTGATGTTCCGAATATATATATATACTTTTCTGTATAAGATAAGCAAATGTCAATCTGACAAAAGTTTGATATTTCGCACTAACATCTTGTACAGTGCAAGTTCTGTTAGCTAACAGGAATGACGGCGCGGCCTATGTTAGCTTAGCCAGAGTTTTCGCCTTTTCCAACACTTACATTATTCTTCTTATCAAGTAGAAAAGTCAAAACAAACTATTTTCGGTTGTACCGAACTTTGAATACCCTTGCAATATATCAAATAGATGGAAATTCCAACTAGCGTTGCGGTTTATAAAAGAAATTTAACCCGTTGAATAACAAATGCAGATATTAACTTTGTAAGGGTATACAAAAAGAAATTTGCCGAATAAACATAAAGACACAATTTATATGAAGAAAAAGCAAAAAACCCCAAGAAAAAGGGCAAATAATAATGACGGCGATTTATACAATATACCGAAACTTATATAAACTTTATCAATAACAAAAAAAAAGAGTATTAGAAATTAGGAAATAGTTGTTTTTTTTATGGAATGCTGACGATTGATTGCCTGTGAGTCTGTGGGTTAAATAGAGAACATTTTGAAAACCAAAAAATTAGAATACTACTATTGGATTCAATGTAGAATAAAAAACTAGAGAAATCTAAATAAGAACTTTCAGTTCTCTTAGTCATTTGATACTTTCTCTTTCTCTCTCTTTCTGCCTTTGTCTTTCTCTTTTCGTACATAATTATAAATGAAAAAGAGAAAATCCAAGCACTAGAAGTGGCCTGGCTTCTTTTTTCCAAATAGTAGAATTATATACCAAAAATATAAATACATAAGGAATATATATAGTATGTATGCATTTGCATATAATCGAGAATGGAATGAAAGTATCTAACCCTAGTGAAGTTGCAAGATCTATAAAAAGTCTATAGCACGATCTGGGTTTAGATTGATACATATAACATACGATTGAGATTGAGTTATGTGTTTACTTCATTTTGTTCCTTTTTTGTTTTTGTTTTCGAAGATAAAGTTGGTTTAAAATTGTTTACAATTGTTTTATTGACAATTTCTTTCTTTTAAAAGTGGATGATGATGAGCAGTTATGATTAATAAAAAACATAATATTACTATTAACACACACACACAGACACACATACTTAGGTACTATGTGAAAACCTAAAGGTCTACTCAATAATAGAAAAGAAAATGGAAAACCCATATGGAAAATGGATAAACTAATCTTAGGCAAGTAAACATTATTTTTTTTGCTCGATAACGAACAAATATGGTAAAAGTAAAAAATGATGAATAAGTAAATGTGATTGTTATTTAACCTTAAGTTATAAATGAAAAACAAAACAAACAAAACTTCAACTGAAATGTGTGTATGTATGTGTATTTGAATAAACCACAAAAACCAAATTGAACCGAACCGAATGGCAAATGCAAATGCAAAAACAAAAAAAAAAACACAAAAACTATGTAAGCAAAAAACAACCAAAAAAAAAACACATGAAAATCCATGCAAAATAAAAATGAAATTCAATACAAAAAGCAATTGCTAAAGTTTTGTATTCATTTGTCCACTCATCGGGTAAATAATATCCTTTGGGGGCCCAGGACACTTTTACACAGATGTGCCAACAATATAATGTTCGATTGGCTTTTAGTGGGGTGGGGTGGGGTATCAATAAAAATTAACAAGCCCTTAACAACCGCCACTTAGAGTAGCGCCAAGGAAGAAGGAGAGATAGACAGAGAGAGAGGGAGAGAGAGAGAGAAGGAGATCCATGAGCGTCTCGCTTAAAGACCCATAAAGCTTGCTGTCTGCTACCAACCGAAAGGACTCAAAAGGACGTTGCCATAAACACACCCAACATTCGAAGCAGCTGCAAGAGGACGTGGCGAGCGAAAGACGAAGCTCCACACACACACACACACACACACACACACACACACAACTATGACTGCAATGTGCTGGTAATGCTGGAGGTTTCATGACTCGGTTTTGGTTTTTTTCCCTCCTTTTTTTATTTTGGGCTGGTTGGAGGTTGCAGGCTGAAGGATGCCTTTGGTCTTTGGTCGTTGGCGATGCAGTTTAGAGCTGAACGTTTTGAATTTCATCTGAGACCAAAAAGCAGGAGTTGGCTGGCAACACAACCAACCAACAGCTACAATCATCCATGGGCACTATGAAGAAATGCGAGTGCTTCAGGTTTTCTATTTAATACTCAGCAGATGATTTTCATACTTAATTTACGGCATTTTGGCTACGAATGCATTGCATTATATTCAGGATGTATGTATGTATATAGACTGTATATTATACAGTCAACAAGAGTTATGAAAACTAAACTTTGAGACGGTAAGTATAATCTATGCCTTTATGCCTCATGCTTAATATTTTATAAGGTGCTTTAGAGGTACTCTAAGGATTCAACTCAAATATTAAAGGACTTCAAATGCTGGGTAGAGAGCTAGTCGTTACCTCGTTGGTCTTACCACATGCATATTCTTTTTCATTTAATTGCAGGCCAGCTCATGTTTCTAGCTGTTTTTCTCTTTATTTTTTTGTTATACTGGCTTTAACTTTTTACTAATTTTAAATTGCTCTCACCAAGGATGGCAGGATGCCTGGATGGTTGGTTGGCGTCGTTGGCGTAGGTTTTGGGGTACTTGACTGGTTGTCAAGTGCTAAAGCCTCGTCGTCCTGTGTGAGAGTGTGTGTGTGAGTGTGCTCGAAAGTTGAGCCGACTTGAAAATTTAATGAAATGCTCGGTACTCTTGGGCTTGGGGCCCTGGGTCCTATTCCTATTCACCATCTGCAGGCGACTGACTCTAGAATTTTTGGAAACCTGCCTTTCCATGGGTCTCTTGCCTTGCCTCCTGTCCGCTGGGCGTCTGCATTTCAAATTATTTTTAATTGTCATGTTTGCGGCGCTTCATTTGGGGCCAAAAACGACAAAAGAAAAAAAAAAAAAAAAAAAAACAGCTCACTCAAGAGGAGTGAGGAGCGGCCCTGTCAAAGACATGAAAGGATATCTCTATCTTCTCTAACCACCCACAATTTTACCATGGCTTTTTTGGAGCCACTTTGGCGCATTTGCGGCTTTACCATGTCCGTTTTGTGTGGCGTTTGTGGCCATCAAAATATTTATGCCATGGACAGTTTGATTAACCGCAAAAACAGGCAAACGAAACGGAACGACAACCAGAACCAGAATCTGGAACCAGGAACCAGGACCACAACCAGAACCAGAAGTAACAACCATGTGTAGGAGGGGTGAACCACACTGCCTCTTTTATAATTAAAATCAAATTAACTTGCACACACACATACACACATAGACAGATGAATGCGGTTACTCTTTCAGGCTGCGGACTGAAGGGTGACTTGGCAAAAGGCCAACCGGAAAGTCCAGGATGGGATATTATGATGGGTAGCATTATGCAATTTGCCCTCAGGCATCAAAAAGATAAAGTGTCTGCGTATTTGTGTGTGTGTGTGTAGAGATTGTAGAATGACAGCAGCAAATTTATGACAAACAAAAATGAAATTGACATTTGGCCAACTCGTATGATGCAATCAGTTCAATCATTATTTCCCCCTGTCTGGCCAATCATTATGAAAACCAAAACCAAAATCTATATCTGAAATGTATCTCCCCTAGCCAATTTAGTCTCGAACTGAAGTTGCAGCTTGCGGGAGATGCGGGTCATTAGTTAACAGGAAAAAGGATACAAATTCAGTTGCATTTCCATGATGAATGGCTTAGCTCATCTAGCCTAAGCCCGCTTAACTACACGTACATATGTATGTATATATAATTTATTGAATTGATTTCTATTTAATATTTTAGGTAATTTCGTTACACATAAACTAGAAAAGTAAAAATAAAAAAGAAAAAAAAAACCAACAAGAAATTCATCAAATTAGTGCGACAAATTGAAAAAATTAAATATACATTTTGAATGAAAAATAATTTAGTTTTTTTTTTTTTTGCATTGTTCTTGCCTTTACATTGATTGCATTGATTGATTGATGAATGGAAGCTTTTGACAGACCAATGTAATGGTTGATTGAATTCAATTATGGATACACACAATTGAGCTATAGCATAATGACAATGAACATTGCATAAATTGCATATAGTCAGGGCTGCATTCAGCTCATTTTGAATAACTAAAAATCTATCGTTTTACTTGACTGAACTAGGCTTAAGTCCATCCCTGCTGCTTATTTATAAACTTTAAATGAAAGAAAATATTTGATTTGTTTTGACAGCTTTTCTTAGGCCACAAAATCCATAACCACTTCGATCTAATCCATTTTAATTAGACAAATCAACAAACATTATGGTTAAGTTAAGTTTAATGATGAGAACAAGGTAGCCCATTGGCCGGAGAGGATGATCAGAATGAATCCATTGGCCGGGTTTGTTCAATTTGCAGCTACATGAAAAGGGCAAGTCTTAATTCAGCCTCCAATATACCGGACATTGGCCATTGGTTTCGTTTGTTCCTTTCCGACCCAAAAATGGTCACATCGAAATAAGGCGGAACAGCTGGAGCTGGAGCAGGAGGCATGATGAAATTAGTAAAATGTCGATACTGGCAGCCACTTTGCATAATCACAACGAGAGGGAGAGAGAGTTCGAAAGAGAGTGAGAGAGAGAGAGAGAGAGAGAGACAGGGTGGGAAAGGGAGTGCGAGATTCAATTAAACTGTTCGACGTTTAAAAAACCAAATAAAATGGCAAATAAAAATCCAAAATTAAATTCATGCCGAGAGACCGCCGAGAGTGTGGCCATAGTCGGTTCTCCTCTCCAGCACCACCATTGCACTGCCCTCCGCCCACCCCATTCCCGTGTGAAACATTTCATTGGCATTTCAATTTGATTTGCTGGCCAGGGCAGACATCCTGCAGACGAGTCGGCCACGGCCATGAAGCTTCGACATGGGCATCAGAGCGGAGTATGGCCGCATTTTAATGTGCAAATCGTTTGAATTGTTTGAATCAATTAATTTTCTGGCCACGCGCATTCAACAAAAAAAAGGAAAGAAAAGTGCCCCCAAAAACGTTCAAATCTATTTAAAATGATTGACAGTGGAACGCTTGCCGCAACGCGGGGGACTTTAAATGGAATCAAAATCGGAAACTCGTAATCAAATCAAATGTGAATAGAGTGAGTAATGCATATTTATTTTTCTCTGCCTCTTTGTGTGTATGTAAAGACTTTTTATACTGTCCACTGACACTTGAGATTAATGAATGTAAAGACGAAAGGATTCAAAATGAAATTACCAGTTGACACACAGGAAAATAAAGTGAGAGAAGAGAATAAGAAGAAGAAGATGGAGGAGGAGCAAAGCCTTGGAACTATCCAAGTGCATGAACCATGAAGCAAAACTGGCAACATTACAGAACTACGGCACTCAAACGGGGACTCGGAGACATTGAGCCGGCAGACTGTAATCCAAAAAAAACAACAGAAAACGCGTTGCGTATACGTTCGCAACTCACATACAAACACACACGGAGAGAAAGGGAGATATGTATGTTTGTGCATATATCCTTTGTCATTTATCATTTGCAATGGCTGTGAATCCTTTTGCACGTTCTCATTTTGCTGCCACTTCTGCTCCGCCCTCGACTTTGCCTCCTACTGCTCATGCGGATTGAGGATTGCGGATGCGGGTCAACGTAACGGGCGTAGTGTCACTGCCCTGCACGACACCCTGCTCCCCCCTCGACTGACTACCCCTATATGCTCCTCATATGCTCTTCAGTTTTGGTGACCACCCTGCCACCTCTATGGACCATCGCCTCTGCAACACCCTGCTATCCTTTGCCTATCCTTGTAACCGCGTTGTATAATCGAAACCTTCTGTCATTTTCTTGTCGTTCTGTTCAGTTCTGCTCTGCTCTGCTCTGTCCTGTCTGTTTGTTTGTTTGTTTGTTTTCTTGTGTTGCATGTTGTTGCCAATTGTTGTATCTGTTATTGTCATTGCTATTGTGTTGTTGTTTTTGTTGCTGTTGCTGCCCTGCGTTTTTATAACCGGTATGCTGGCTGGTGCTACATGTGTCCAATCTATTCAGGGTATAAAGGGCAATTATGGCTGACAAAATAGAACTAAAAAACGATCAAGTCCTTACACAGATTCCCTATAGCACAAAATAAAACTCATTTTGTGGCGGAATCGGGATTATATGTGGCCCTAAATCTTATTCGTAAGTACAAAATGAACTTTTTGGATTTTGTAAATAAACAAAAATAAAAACTAACTAATTTAATATTTATTAGACTCCTTGGTCTTGACTCTGCTAAAGGGTAACAAACTGTGCGTATACATTTAACATAGATGATATCTTTTTAAGCTGATTCTTTTACATCTCTCATACGAGAGGGTCTTAATGCCTTCGTTGGCATTATTGCATCGTGACCAACATGGCGTATACGCAATGTGCAGAGCAGCAATTTTAATTTTCCCTTTTTCAGTTTGTTGTTGTTGTTGTTTTTACTGCTGCCTCTGAGGCTGTTGTTGTTATTATGTTTGTTGTTGTCGTTATTGTTGTTGTTTTAATGCACCAAAAATGTCACAACGACCAAAACTGGTGAAAAGCAACTGACCTCATTTATATCCATGACAGAAGTTGTTGCTGCTGTTTTGCCCTCTTTTTATGTGTTGCGTTTAATGTACGTGGGCGTGGCAAGTTTCTATGCTGGCATTTAATTGCAAATTTTACGCTTGTTCTAAATTAAACCTCACCCCGCTATCTTTCCCTCCACACACACACACACACACAAACATAGAGTGTGAGAGAGAGACAGAAAGATAGCTTTTTGGTTGTTTGCTGCTGTTATTTTTTTCCTTTCTCCGCCTTAACCTTTTCTGACGTGTTCATTAGCCACAAAAATTCTCTTCTCTTCTAGTCAACCCAGTACATACATACTCACACACACACACACACATTAATACACCGTATCTGTGCAATACTAAACCACCTGGACATCCGGATACACCTTGCTCCATTCACTCCGTTTTTATTTTTTCTCTAACTGGCAATTTATGCGTTTTGCCTGGCTTTGGTTTCAAGATGAAAAGTCACAACATCAGTTAGCTCTCTACTTTAGTGTAGTTAAATTTGTTTATAGCAAATATAACAAATCAGCAGGAGGTAAAAATCCATTTCGATTTCATTTCTCTTTTAATCTGTAGAAATCTTAGCCATGGTAATGCAGATTACATTGGCAAACCATATCCTTATATTTATATCATTTAAAAATATCTAGAAATAACATTAAACATTTCAAAGATCAAATCGTTGTTGGTTATATTCCAATTGAAATTGTTTTCAGTTGATGATATTCTTAATTTATCAAACACTCATCCCCGTCATGGTAAGCAAAATGTTTGCTGCATTTAATGCATAAAATATCGTTAAATTATGTGCCAAATTTTCTGATTTTGCTTTTGTCGTAGTTAATTAATTGCAATTCATAACCATTAGCAAGTTGGAAGCCATCCAAAAAACAAGAAAATATTGCATTAAATTCAAGACTTGGCAAATGCTGAAAGGGTGTTCATTCAATGCATTTCTTTATGTTTCTCTTTTTGTTCAATTTCAATGAAATTTTTCACATTTTTTCATTCCTTCTTCTTACCAATTCTATGGCTCTTTGGCCCCCATTTAAACCTGTCTGAAATATTGCAACTGCGAAAATGTTGACAAATTGCAAACCGTGTTTAAATGCCATTTAAATGTACAGAGAATTGGAGAGGAATGTAGAAAAAATATTTTGTATTTTGCATTTGCTTTGTACATATTTTTATATCTAATCACTAATACGATTGCAGCTATAGGTATGCATTTGGAAATACTAATATAGGTACATACATACATATGTATGTACATATGTATATTTTTTAATAACGTTTGGGAAAATTGAAAGCAAATATGGTAAAAAGTGCATAATTCTGAAATGGCAGGCCAGAGGAATTCAGGTGAAAGATATGCAAACTGATGCAGTTTCAAAATGAAAACATATATGTATATCATTGCAAATTGGATATTTGGTAGGAGCAGCTTCTACTAACCTTCAACAAACCAATGAGGCAAAAATATTTATCCATCCATTCATCTTTCCATCTCTCCATCGCTCCATATATATGTTTATAAAGGCCATCCATGTATCTATTAGATATGCAGTGACAGCACCTCTATTTATGTATCTTCAGTTAGTGCGTATCTCTATCTGCATTTCCATTTCTATCTGTGCATCTCTGTAGCTGTACGAGTGTGTGTGTTCTCTCTCTCTCTCTCTCTCTCTCTGTGTGTGTGTGTATGTGTGTGAGTGTGTGTTTGCCAAGTTTTGCATAGAAATTAAATAAATATTTGCCTGCAACGAAATTGGAATGCTGGTCCCCAAAAATAGTCAATGAATTTTTCTCCCATGTCTATGTACAGAGACTACCATCTACAGTCTACTTCCAATAATGATGATGATTATTAGCCTAATAATAATAATAGCAAATATAATAAGAGTCTATTGCAATTTAATTATTATTTAGTTTTAAATATATGTATGTACCTATGAACAAATATTTCATGTTCATAAATAAAACTTTTAATGTTAGATTATTTATAATTTAATATGAATAGGTACATATACATATATGTATGTATATTTGTTAGTTATATATTATACCATTTATGAAACAGCCAATAACAAACAATGGCAAATAATAATAATGGAGGGAAACAAATATTAAATAAAAATTCTGTATTTATTTGTGCATGCAAACAATTAATGTTTATTATGGCAAAAGATTAAAGTGTATTATATGCTAATATAATAATATATATGAGATTGAACCTTAGTCAAATGCATGGCCATAACGAGATTATATGTATATATGTATATGTATTTCTATGTATATATATACAAAATTGTTTCATTTCCAACTGGATTTATGCCCAAATATGTGTATAAACTAAAATGTGCATGTGCATGCTGATTGCAAATTTAAATCAAATATCTCTACCAACATAATATATATGCATTTAATATGTATCTATATTAAAAATTGATACATACATACATAGATACATTCATATGTAAATACACAATGGAAACTTATTGACTGGTGAGAAGCTTATCCATATTTCCATACTAATCATTGGCGGCCATAGAAGTTAACTTGGCATTAATAAAAACATTATTTTGGTGTTAAAATATGAGAAAAGCAAATTTAAAAACATAGAAAGTCATTAAAATTCAGATTGATCAAGCAAATTTACCATTGTGAAGTGATTGAAAACTTTTACTAATTAGTCATCTAAGACATTGAGAATGGCTATCAGTCTATCTCATTTTGATAGTTGTTGAATTATATTTACAAATCACCCAAGCAAAGGGTTTAACGAAAAGTCAGTTTAATTTTTAATCTAGTTATAGCATGAAATATAAAATATTTAACAGAAGCGCTTATTCCTTTACCTATTAAGAAAAACCTTGTAATGAAATCCAGTATAAGAATTTTATGGAATAACCTTGACACATGTGTCAATGGTGAAGCCGACTTTTTCTTATCTAAATATATAATACATCCTTAAATTTGTTGCAGCTCAAGAGCAAATGAATGTCTGAAAGGACAAAAAGACATTAGAAGTGGAATATCTAGATAGAAGAAAGCAAATAACTTAATGTAAATACACGTAGGTTTATATCAATGTACGAATGTGAGTGAGTATTTATTGAAAGCGATATGAGAGTGACCGAACGAGTGGCCAAGCCAAGGCTCATCCTGACCACGTACATTTTCCTGTCTCCTGCCCTACCCATGTAGCCTGCTTGCCAAGCCCTTTGTAACCCATTCCTTTTGAATGCGTGAATGGGTTTCATTTTGATATTTTTGCAATGTTTCTAGAGAGCGAGAGCGAGAGAGAGAGAGACCGAAAGAAGTTGCAGGAAAAAGTATATTTGCCAATGCCATGACAAAGCAAAGTGAAAAAGCTAAAAGGGAAGAAAGAATGAAAACTAGGCAAAAGTCATTGCTAAGGCTATGCCAACAAAAAATGTAGAGTGGAGTGGAGTAGAGCAGAGTGAAGTGGAGTGAAGTGAAGTGGGGAATGCTCTCAACAACTATGGCAGGCTGCCTAACGATCTATTTACGTTTCTAGCGGACTCTCTGTCTCCCTTGCTAAGTTCTATACGACAGACGGGGCCAAAAACTATTGAAGCGTATTAATTCTTTTTAATGCCGAAATAATAACGACGCCATTATGCCAATGGCAGCAACAACAACATCGAGACAACAATATAAGGCAAATTCAAGAAAATATTTGATCACACTAACATTTCGATACCCTGCTTTAAGAAGATACATTTTACAGAAATCAGTTAATGTTTACCTTCAATGCTCAAAATGACACAACCAATAAAAGTAACTATATATATACATATATATGTATATACCTATATATGGTATACTTGTTCACTACTTAAATGGACTCATTTATCCTACGGGTATATATAGGGTATAATAAATAAAAACGGCTCCCGTCGCGTCGGCGCCCAAAAGTCTGCAACGAAATGTTTTCCAATTGACCAAGCAATGCCAAAATAAAAGACATAAGTGTGAGTGTATGTATATAGGTATGAGTAAGTGTGTGAGTGTGTATTTATGTAAACGTGTGTATGTGCGTGTGGGTCCGAATACTTATAAACATAAAAACTGATAACGAAATCAAAACGTCGAGCGAAACGATTTGGAAATACTTCGACAGCAGCAGCAGTAGGACCAACAACAACAACAATGAGAATAACACCAACAAAAGCCTGTCCGGCCGTAACATCAATGTTACGGCCATACAACATTATTATCATCGCAAATGGCAAGTTAGACAAACACATTGAGTGCCCATTTAATGGCCAAAACCCCCATTCTCCCATCCCATTTGACTGCGGAATGGGTCCAGGGTTCGACTGGACAACAAGATGATGGTTGCTTGCCTCAATGGACGGATGGTCGATGGCAATGGTCGGATGGAGGCAAAGATGGTTATGGGGGTAGGCACATAATGACCAAGCTAAACAGCAAATGAACTTTTAAACGTATTGAATCGACGTAGGCTCCCAGAGAATGAGGCGTCAAAAAGCGCCGCCAGCAACCCCATAACCAAGAAGGGTGGGGGCGGGTTCATGCGAGAATGGAGAGAATGGCAAGAACAAATGTAGGTTTCGGGCTAACATTAATAGGTTGCTTGGTCTATCATCGCACTATGGCATGAGTGACTTGACTAAAGACCCCAAAAAACATCAACAACAAAAAAGAGAAAAGAATGGAAATCGACAATGAAAAGAAAAGGCAACACGAAAGGCCTTTACTCGGACATGCGACACGACAAGAAGCAAGACCTTCTCAATAAACCTTTGATGGAACTGACGAAGAAAACCACCAGCATTCAGCAATCGAGGAGAAGAGTCGAGCAAACAAAGAGCTAAACCGAGTTGGGGTAGCAGAAATTTTTTGAATGGGCTTGCAAAAACCCCAAAAAATTCAGAGGTCGCAAGTTCTAGAGACAACTGAGAGCTTTCAGGATTTCCTGTATTTGTTTTCAATGCTTCTACATCAGATGAATATTTCTTCTTCGACACAAGTGATTATAATCGATAACATTAGAGAGAGAAATCTGCTTCATCGCAGAGAATCAGTTGATGAACTTAAGAGACTATGCAAGAAAATATTTTATAGGTTATTCATATTCTAAAATCAAGATTGACTGAACTAAATGTACAAACTTGAGGGGGAGGTGGAAGAATAACAAAATGAGAATGCTTGCCCTTCATGACTAGTTTGGCAATTCCACAAAAAGGCAACGTAATAACTTTTGAGAACGTTAGCCATTGCATTCCATTTAGCGACAAAGCAACAGCTGGAAATTTATTTCGGTCACAACGATCATTCGTCACATCGTTTGGTTTATGGTTTAGACATCTCTAGGGCTTAATGCTCCATTTCTCCAGTTCTCTCTCCCTCACACTCCATTTATCTATTTCATTGCTGACGTGACCATTTTATGGGGCTTGGGTTGGGGTAAGTGTCTACGGGGTTAGGGCCAAACCAAAGTGATTTAAACGTTGCACCATGTAGATGAGTTTTTGATTTTGCAAAATTTGTTTTCTTTTCATTTTTATTTATATTTTTGGTAACTGCGTTTTACGAGCTGACAAACTGGTGACGAACGAACGGAAAGCGGAAAGAACAAGACAACATTTTAGAATCTTATTGTCGACTTGGTGACACCGTGTAATTTAATTGGTGATGGTGTCTTGCTGATGATTCATATTTTGTCCATGGTTTAATATTTCCTTTTTGCTTGAAACAAATACAATGGGTATACAAAAGTAGCAAATGCAAACAAACCCCGAAAGAAATAGTTAAACCTAGGCGACAATAACAAACAACAACAACAGCAACACAAAAATCTTCTGTCACGCATAATTTAACCTACTGTGATGCGCGGGAATGGGGGAGGGGATGGTGGAGTCTGAGGCGGACGGAGACCCCATGGCTTGATGGTGACAATGTTGCGCCCTGTTTGTGTTTACATTTGGTCTTAAGCTGCGACAAGATGCCGCCATATATTTGTCACATGGACGCCACTTTTACAGCCAGGAAAGCATGGCAAATGGTACCGAATGAAGCAGGCAGCTATCTATCTATATACATACGTATGTATGTCCATATGTATGTATGTAATATGTGTATACTCATATAGCTGGAAGCAGGACAACACACCGACGAGTGGATATCACAACAGGCGGGCAGGCTGACAGACTGGCAGGCAGTCAGGCTAACAGGATATGCAGAGAAAGTCCGGAGACTATAGAGTCGTGCAAATAACCTAAAGCCGGATGCTCGTCAAGTGACTTTTGCCTGGCTGGCTGGTTGGCATCGTCTTTGTGTCTGTTCTTGTATTCCAAGTATCCCACGTATCTCCTGTGCCTTTGGTGTGTGTCTCTCTCTTATATCCACCTCTATTTCGTACTATCATCATTGTGTCTGTCATGTATTTGCATTTTGTATCACTTAAGCAGCAACTTTTCCTGGTCGCAAGAGACATTTATAGTTACACCCACACACACACTCATACACCCATAGACAGGGACATAAAACTTGGCCTTGGCTTTGGCTATGACGTCGGCGTAAGCATTGGCCCCCCCCCTGTCTAGTTGGCTCTTTAGTTTTGCTCTCATTTACTGGAGAAAATGTTAAGTAACGGTATTATTTCTGCTCGTAAGCAAATTCCTCTATAGCTCTCGGGTTTTTTTTTTATTTTCTTCCATCCTCGTGTTGACAATCAAATTTCTTTGTTTTGGCAACAATTTATTAGGCATGAGACACTTAGGGAAAGAGAGAGAGAGAAAGCGAAAGAGTGAAAATCGCCAAATTTAACAGTCTGTTAAGTGGCTCCAAAAGCACACACACACATAAACACATTTGTCTAATAATAAATGAATTAGGCATAGAATACAAACATGTATTCCTGACGTGATCAAAAATGAACTTTTTACCTAAAATTTGTATCCATATCTCAGACATAGTGAATATCTCTGAATGATTTGCATTAGAAGATAAATTCTCACAGGTCTGTTAAACAGTTTTATCAACACTGCTAAAGTGCCACAAAAAGAGCTTACCAACACTAAACTTTACAAAGGAGACCCAAGCGAATTGTAGACGCTTGAGTATCGATGCCTAGATCCGTTCAGAGGTCCATGGTGTCCAAGCGAGCTTCAAAAGATAATTATAGCATTTATCTATATCCGCATAAGTTTTGCTCAACATTTTTTTGAATTTGGCTAAATTAAAAAAATTATAATTTCATTTTCAAAAAAAGAGAATGCAACCAAAACTATGGCTTGTTCCCAACTTAAGTTGATTGAAACCTTTTTTTAGATATTTTCTCAAATAATGTTCAATCAAATTGTGCAATATTTAACCAATTTACTTTCACATTCTTTGCTAGAGTGTACAAACTTTGTCATGGTCAATGAACCACTTTGTTGATGTTGTCTACTTACTCCTTTTGTGATAACTAGATTACATTTGCTTGGGGTTTTACTCTCTTTATATCCTTTCATTCTTTTTTCTTCTGGATTTCTGTCTTTTGTTGGCACTTTCTTTCTGGTTACGTTTTCTTGTCACTTGTTACTTTTCCTTGTCTATTTTTGTTTTCATTTAGTTGCCTGCTTTTTCTTCTGCGTGTGGGTGTGTATGTGTGTTAAAGTTTTCGGTGCTTTTCTTTCAATTTTGTAATCTTTTTACTTTGGCATTTAAGCAACTTTTGTTTCACTTTCTTTTGCTGGCATTTAATTCATTTTAAGGCTCAGTCACAGTTCTTTTAACTCACCCACAACCCAACCACACTGTCGCTGCTCGGCTTGGTCTAACCCACTCCATTTCCTTCCATTCTATATTATACTTACCTTCCTTTTGGCATATTTATTTTAATTTTAACCTACCCAACCCTTGGACTGCAAAGTGTTAAGCTTGTCGCCATTGTTGGCATCTGCTTCTGCCACATTCTCCATCCCCCATCCCCATGATTTCCAACCCAGTCCAGCCATATACAACGCGCCTTTTCCTTCATGGAAGGGTTCACCCACACAATGAAAGAAATATATATTTATACATATATATGTATATTTTTCAAAAAGGAGCAAAAAAAAATATATATAAAGCAAGCTTTCCGCCTGTTTTTAATTGTGATTAATTGCAAATTTCTGTGACGTCGCCATTTTTCCACCACCACACCGCACCGCACCGCACCGCACCAAAATATAACGCTTCTGGCCCTTCTTTCTCATCGTCATCCACATTTAATTATGGAAATGTTAATTTGCTTAGCACTTCAGCCGACAACTCCTGCCCGACACCCGATGCCCGATATCCGACCTCATCGTCGCGTTATTGCCATCGTCGCTCATAACTTGTAAACGCCACCTGGCGGACATTTGGAGCGCGAGTCAGCGAAATTTTCATTTTCATGTTTAGTTTTTGCCATCGCACCATTAATTTTCAATTAACACTATGCCAGCAGCAGGCACAAGCAGAAGCACAGCCAGCCACTGCTCTAACCAGACCAGAACGATGATGATGGTCACTAGCACCTGGTGTGGCCTTTGCGACCCCACCCACCTCACCACCCTCCTTTTCTATACCTTTAATGACCTGCCGTAGCCCTATTAGCGTGCAAATATATAAGAATGGAAAATATAGAAAAATACCATAAATATAGTCGATTAACTTAACTAACTTTATTTGAAACTTTTCTAGTTTTATATAAGTTTTCCAAACACTTACTACATAGAAAGTACATATAATAGATCAATTACGCTACCAATCTTAATTAATTTAACCTGAAACCAGCAATTGTTGACTTCAACTGACCTCAAAAGACCAAGAAATTTACGAAAATTTATTCACATTTTCTTCAATATTGAGCAAACGTTGTCTTATATTAACCCAACGCTTAAGTTACTAAAACCTTAACAAAACCAGCTAAACATCTTAAACTATGGCCTACTATTATTTTTACTTAACCAATTAAGAAACAAATTGTAGTTTTATACGATTTGAATACAATTTCGGAATAAGAATAAAAATGTTACCATTTCATTTCAACATTTGAAGTATTCCTTAGGAAAGTCCTTCAGTTCTTATTGCTCATTTGTAAACAGTTGTGCCCTGTCAACCGGTGCCCCTCGTTGTCTATTAAGTAAACTCTAACCTATTCCCCCCACCACTTTCATTGCACCTGGACTTTATTTCATTAGTTGCTGCCCTCAATGCAAAGTTCAATCCTTTTCTCCTCTTTTTCCCTATTTTCGTTAGTTCTCTATCTCTCCCCTTTCTCTTTTTGCGTACCATTTTCGTCATGTTGCTTGCGCCATTATCTTAAAGTGTCATTGGCATCCGTTGGAGCTTGGAGCTGAAAAAGCAAAAAGGGGGTGCTTGGGCCGGGGGAGGGTAGTTGGTAAGGCGAGCTGAGGGGTTTGTTCTACAGCATCTGGCTTGTTTGGTGTCCATTGCGTAGTCTGGGAGCACTTAACTTAAGCGCTCTAATTGTATTAAAAGCGTGTCCTGCTGCCTCTATCTATCCCTCCTACCCTCCATCGCTTTCCATTTGGACAGTATTTTCCACATAGTTGACGTTGACATTGGCGCCACTAGATTCTCGGGTCTGTGACTGAGCCATCTTCCATATTCCAGGGCCTGTGACTGTGCCTCTATCCCAGTGCCTGTTTCCTGTCTCTGGGGCTAATTCAACTAAGTGATTTTCATTAGCTGTTATCTTCGTGTGCGTGTGATGGCAGATTTCTTGTTGTTATGGCTCCACTTGCCTCTCCTCTCCTATTTGGTCTTGCCAAACCTTATTTTTATATTCGCTTGCCCCAACATTTTTTCTCCTGGCTTTTTTTTCCTGTTCTTATGGCTTATGGTTTAATTAAGGTCAGCACACAAAACGGGTTGTACTTACGCACTAAATTTGATCGGGGTCGTGGGTATTATAGCTGACTGGATGGCTGTCCTGCCTGGCTGTAGAGATGTCAACGTACGGCAAACTGCGGCAATTACCAAGATACATTTGAACGTTCCTTGTCACTGTGAGCATTACACTGAAACTTAAATTTTAGGTTGATGTTTACTCGGTTCCATTTGGCAACATTTGTGTTCAGTTCCGTAATGATTACATTATTCTGTTTTCTAGTTTTTCTTTTCTTTTTTTGGAAAAAAGTGGTCAAAAACTTTTCTTGGATCAAAGTCTTATTCCTTTTGTACGATCTGCTCACAAGTCTAAAGAAGAAGTCTATTTTAAATTCCGTTTATTTCAAAAAAGGATTATACGAGTTTTTGAAAAAAAATATGTTCTTAATTTTTGGTTGTAGTGCATACGTATTGGTAGAGTCTCTAGCCAAAATTACCAACATTCTTGTGCTGCCTCGTTTTATTTTCGTTTCCTTTTTTTTTGCTTTTTAGCTTTGATGGCCTCGGTTATATACTGACTGACTTGTACAAGGGAATTTTGAGGCTGTCGCTTCCTTTAACTCAGGGCGCGCTTCACTTCACCTTAATGTTCTTTGACGCCAGCTACAGCTTCTGGTCGTGTTTTTTTAGCTACCCTCTCTACCCTCGGCTGCGTTTCATGTTATTGTTGGCTGATGCTTATTTTGGTTGTAAACGCACATAATTTGCAATTTCAGTGGCCTCAGGTATAGACTCAACTTGCTCTCGAGTTGAGCTAACATTGTAGACACATTCCAGGAGAAGTTTGTCGCAGAACTGACGGAATGGCTGACTGGCTGTTGGTTGGTTGACTATGCGGTCTCTGTAAATGTTAATTAAGCATCATTTACGCATTCAGGCCGCGATAATTTGCAACGACAATGACACTGACAATGCCACAATGTCGCGACAACTTTGACAAGCTCAAGCCACAGGCCAAGGGGGCACACAGCAGGAGGCCTTAAGAGGCGACCACAAAAACTGACAAGGCCATCCATGCATACTTATGTACATAAGTAAGTGTATATACATACGCACATACGTACATACGTATGCGTGATAAAACAATTTTTTAATTTCACTTGAAGCTAAAAATATGTGTTGGCGTAATTGTTGTAATGGAAATTCTGCGGTCTTACGTTGGCAGCTTCTACTTCCATTTAAACTTTGAAATGCCTCTTATTCTGCCTGTTACGGCATATTGGCTGTCAAACCGTTGTTGTTTTGCTGGGTCACTCTTCATCTTCATTGCTCACCCTTGCGAGAGCCAAGTTCTAGTCAGCCAAATTGTGGCCACAATGCGGCCGATAAAATACGCTCAAATTGCAGCTGGCCGGCAAGCCGGAGTCAGGTGTAGGATGCAGGAATAGACTCAGAGCTAGGACAATGAAATAAAAGCAACAAATCGCCAACTGTAGACAAACAATACAATAAAACAACAGCAACAAAAGTAAACCAAAAGTGGCAAATAAAATTGCTGAACAAAGATGGAAAATGAACGAGTGCAAAGGCCGTGCAAAACGTACAAAAGAGGAAGAAGGTGAAAAAGCATTTCAACAAGGATGGTGAAAAGTGTATACCCTGATGTTAGTATGACGGAGAAAGCTTTTAGACAACAATTTAACTATTGTTCAACACTGGCATAAGATTGATTCATATCAGATGTCGGATTGCATAGTCCGCGCAAAGGTTTTGTTTATAGATATAGTTAGCGATATTTATCAACCCTGTCAACCTTGTCTACGCTAATGCAGCGAATTGATTGTTCTATTTACCAACACTTATGTAATACAAGAGAGAGAAAGAGTGTGGAGATCTCATTGCTCATTGCTTTGAAGATCTGCTTGAGGATTGTGTAAAGTGTGAAGGGTATATTGTGTGGGCTTATTCACAACACTGGACATTTTCACAAAAGCCAGCAACAAAATGCAAATAAAAGAAAATGTGGAATGGAATTGAAATAGAAATAGAAAATTGCCAAACAAAAATGGCAGCATAAACTTTGGCCATTTCGCTATTTTTGTTGCTCGTTGCATGGTTCTTTGCCGCTTCCACTCTGTCTTCGTCTTCGTCTCCATTGCTAGCCCTTGTTCTGGTTCTGGATCTGAGTCGTAATTCTTTCACACTCGCATTCACACTCATACACACACAGAAGCTGCTTCTGGCAACACATACGCATTCTGAGTTGCTCTCTACTTTCTTTTGCTGTTTGCTGTTTGCTGCTTGTCGACATTTTGGTAATAAATTGAGTTTTATGGCAGTCATATTATTCTTTATTAGTGGCTAAGAATTGTTGCCTTTTGTTGGCTTTTTGTATGCCACTGGGTAAGGCCATACCAAGGACCAAGCACCACCTGGCCCACATTCTTTTATTCGCATCCTTTATTCCATTACTTTCACTCGACCTTTTCCAAAAACAAAAAAAAAAAAAAAGGAGCCAAAAAAGGAACACACACACACACACACTTCCCCACACTTCCTTATACAAATAATTCTTCAAGTGGTTCAACCACATGGCTTAATTAATTTGGCCAAGCCAATGAACTTTGTCAATATATTTTAGCCGAGGAAGACAAACTATTGGCACAGCTTGGTGGAAATCAATCAACGCCAACGCCAATGCCAATGCAAATACTAATGAAACGAAGACAGTAAATCAAAAATTCACATCCAAAACGCATAATTTAACGTTAAATTAGCGCAAAGTGAGACAAAAAAAAACGTGAAACGCCATTAACATTGCCGACTCTTTCACTCTCTCTTTCTCTCACCCACTCTTAACCTATCTCTCTCGCTCTTTAAGCAACTGCATGCCTGGGCAATAACAATTTCAATGCTCCTTTTGGTCTTATATGTGATCTTTGTCTCAAACTGAACACCCTGGGCCAATTCGACAAATAAGTAGACTTAATTTTTCCACAACCTACCGCTTCACAATTCTTACTTTAAAATATGCAAACACATCTATATATTTTAATATGTAGAAACTTTTTATTGAAAAATTGTTTAACAATTTTGTGCCAAAGAAGATGCAAAGTTTTGTCTCTATTTGGACAATTCAAACCACACACACATTATTTCAATACTTTATGATTTGACAAAATGTGTAAATAAAAGCCATTTATTTGTGGTCTCAGACCCAGTGTACAGTATTTAAAAGCACAATAGATATACGAATGCGAAGCAACATTTAGTTCTCTGCCTGGGTGGCTTCCGGGAAGAAGGACTTAATTTTGTGATCACTTCGGCAAAATGCTTCTTGGTTCGCCTTTGCTCGGGTCTCAATGGTCTCTAGCCAACAGCTGCATGCCGAGAATGAGATTTGGTGAGGCAAAAGCAATGGCGACTGAATACTAATCAGTTCAAAGGCAAATACGCAGAAAAGTCAAATCAATCTTAAGGCAAAAGTAAATTAGTTGCCATTAATATGAAATCAGATTTTGCGTGAAAGCAAAATGAGTTAATGGATAATGGATAATGCATGTAGAAGAGAATCATAAGCAAAATCAAATGATTGATTGATCATTGTATCATCTAGATGAGCGTTAAGCAATTCCCCAAATTGAATTCTCTACGTTTGGTCACAACAATAGTTTTTGCACTTGTTGAGTTGTGAATTTAAGTTGCTTTTACTTGTGTACACCATGGTACGTAGACACGCTTCGTTTCTCTCTAGAGACTTTAGGTGTAGTTATGACTCCCATACTAAATATGTACATAAGTACATAATGTTCCGCCTGTGTACTTGTAATTTATCATCTTCAAGCTCAGAGCAAAGTGAGCAAAGTCGTCAAAATGGAAGTGGTTTGCCGTAGAGAGGGTAAACCTTTTACGAAAAAGTTGCCTGTTGGCTGCCTTTTAATGATTAATTGCCAAAATGGTCATTGAAGCAGGAAATTTACAACATTTTCCAACTCTAACAGAGACGTTGCCATCAAAAAGCGAGTCGTGTCGTGCCACGCGTTGAAGGAGCTGATTCCAGAAAAATGTGTCGACGACTTGAGTGGCCGAAGTGTGCTCTCAACACCAAACGTCGTCTGTTACTGATGGCAGCATTAGGAGTTAAAGTCAAATTTTTGACTAAAAGAATGACCTTGTAGGTATCAAGGTGACCTTAGCATACAACCTGAAAGCTTATAAGCGCTTCCAACTCTCATAATTGTTATCTTACACTATTAGATAACTATTGACATTTCCCAAAGACAAAAGTTGTCTGACATTATGCGATCTTATCAGCAAAGAATCGATCAGTTGTATGTACGAATTTATTAAAATGGCCATTAAGGTTTTGTTTTTCTTCTTCTTCTCTTTATCGGTCTTTTGGATGGGGAAGAAGCAAACAAGCAGAAATATGCAAAGTATTTACAATAAAGAACAAAATGTAGACTTCAAAAAGAGATAAGCCAGAGTCAAATGCCATAAAAGCAGAAAGGCAGGGAAAAAAACAAAAAAAGCATAGGCCGAGGTCCAAGCACTTGTATACGGAGGGCAATACCCAATACATCGATAGAGTTTGGGGAATGGTTAGCATTCAATTTAACTTTGCATGGAAGGTAGCCAGTAACCACCAATCGACAGTGAGTACCTTGTACCTTTAGCAACATAAAATGTCAGCTCAAATTTTATGACTTGAACGGAGCAGGAGCAGGAGCCAGAGCCAAAGCCAGAGCCAACTGAGTGACTGAGTGACAGGGGAGTAGAGATTCAGTTCAATATCGTAGCCAGTGTCCAGTTTGGTCTGGTTGTTTTATTCATTTTGGTTTCGCAATCAGAAACTCATCATGGCCTATTGATGTTGGCTCTCAACGTTGTTGCTCCTTTTTCGACCTTTGCCCAGACCCCAAGGGGATAATGTATTTTTTGTTGCGTTTCGTGTTTTTTGTTTTTATTTTTGTTTTGTTCGCTTCTGCTTTTTGTTTTTGTATGTTTTCTGGTTGTCTTGCGTCCTGGTAATTTATTGGAATTTGCCAAAAGGATTAAGTATGCCAATAAGCGTTGCTCAACGTCAATAAGCGCGTGATGTTGCTGCTGCTGCTACTGCTGCTGACTCTTTTGGCAGCCCTTTTTGGCAGTCTGCTTCTGTTTCCGTTTCCGCTTCCTGCCCATTCCACCGAGGGCAAATCTTACTCCCCCTCTTTTACTCTTTGTTGTTCGTTTACTGCTTCCCTGGCACTGATAAATGCTGCGCGTGTCGAATGTGCGCCTGATTTGTATGGCTTAATATTTCAATTTTGCTTGACTTTTGGCCATAGGCATTAGGGTTACTCATGGCACTTGGATGGAATTTCCTTTTTTTGTGTGGCAAAATGAACGTTCTTGCCTATAAATTCATCAATTAGAGTAGCCAAGTTGTCTCTAATTGCGGTCAATCTTCATTTTATTTCCATTTCAATTGTCAGCCAATAAGTAGGCAATACTATTTAACAATATTTCTCCTATTTTAAGAAGGATTTTGTTTCGATTTCAATTGAAAACTTGAAAATCTTTATATTGTTATATGCGTAAGCAAAAATTACTTTCATTTTTGTATTCTTCGGTTTGTTTCAACTTCCCATTTTGCAACATTGTTTGTTTTAACCACTACCAAACCGCCTTCCCCCAAATTTAATCAACTTGCACTTAGGACTCGAGTGCCCCTAATAGAAAGCAAAACAACACAAAGAACGTGTATAATACACAATTTGTTTTCATTTTGTGCTGTTGCTTCTGCTCTGCTCTGCTTTCTTTCTCTCTGCCTCTCTGTCTCTCTTTGGTTCTCTGCTCTGCTAGCTGCTTGAGCGACTTTGCCGCTGGCTTCAAGTTTTCAGCGCTTTATCTCTTTGGCTATATCTAACTGGCATTCCTCGTGTTCCCTTAGTGCCACGATGCCGCATTTTTTGGCTGGACTTTATCCCAGGTTCTGGCTCTGACTCTGACTCCAACTTCGACTCTGGGTCGGGTTCTGGCTTTGCCTTCTGCTGTCAACTAAACCGCTGCCACTTGCCGTTGCCTGTTTATTTTGGAAGCTTTGCAAGTAGCGCACAAAAACTTTTTCCACATGCCACGCCCAGGCGGCATGGCTGAGCCTGCCTGTCGCTGCCTTTGCCTCTGCCTTTAGGCAACTAAACAATGGATAGACCAAAAATACAAAAGAAAAAATTGCCAAGAAACGAGAAAAAAAAATAAGAAAGTACGAACTTTCTACGCCAACGCTTGGCCAGAAGACGAAAACTTTCTATAGCCTACAAATTTTCTTTTGGCCCAAATTGGCTAAGTGGTTTGGTGGGTACAAGGGATCTAAGGAGTAGGAATGGAGTGGTTGCTTGTTGTGGGTACGAGAATGGGACAGATGAAAAACTTTTACTTGCGGCTACTTTCGCTGTTGCTACTTCTTCACCAATGTCTCACTGGCTCACTGTGTCTCTGCCAACATCTCATCCACGCCACACAAATCTCACCCTATCCTCGACCTCGAGCGTGGGAGTGGGCACGTTCCTGCTATCCCCAAAGCAGTGATTAGGCAACAAAAATGTTTCGTTCTCGCACTCTCTTTCTCTCTTCATTCATTCATCCGTCCATCTATCTATCTATGTAAGTATCTCTCCCCCTTCCTCTGGGTTCATTTTTCTCTCTTCATTTGGCATTATATTAACCCTCAAAAGATCACATGCCCAACGAATATGGCGTGTCATTGAACAACTCAATTTTTGGTAGCTTACCCATCCTTTGGTTATGCCATCAATCTACACAAACTCATAAACACACATTCACACACAATGGGAATACTCTTCGTTTTTGTTATTGGTTGTTAAGCAAATCACGTAAATTTCTTTAAACGAATTACTTTCAAATTATCGAAAATGTGGTGAATGCCAAGGGAGAGCCAGCTGAGCATGTGTGTGTGTGTGTGTAGGTGTAGGTGTGCGTGCTCTTTTGTTGTTTGCCTTTTACCTGACCTACCTATACGAACAATAGATGAAGAAGCAAAAAGGTGAGGCAGCATTTAGCAACCGAGTTCGCTTCTTCAATAAATATTAGCGCTTCATTGAAGTGAATGTTAAATGATGAAAGTTCATCTACCCCACAATCCCCCTGTGCCTGCTTCCTTTCCATCTTCTCCGCACTCTTTCTCGTCTTCCCCTTGGAGAAATTCACTCATCCAGAGGACTATGTAAATCTAACCCACCTGGCTCATTCTTTTTCTTCTCTTGCCATTTTTTCTTTTTTTTTTTTTTTGGTGAGCTTTAGCCAAGTGGCATTGTTGTAATTTATATGAAAAGTTTTTCATCCGCCGAATTGCTTTCTCTGTTTGTTTGTGTGTATGTGTGTACCAGCTGATTGAGTGCGTATACATATGTCCTGGTTAGGGAGCAAAAAGAACCCAAATTAGTTGCCACCTAACATGATTAAATAAAATAGTACAAGGGGGAAAAAAAGATATTTTTCATTAAATGGAACTTGTAAACCATTTAAAGTGATAGCCAATGAATTTCAATATATGATTATGTAACATGAACTTTTGTCAATGTTTCATGTTATAAAGGTTTTTAACAAAGTACATCCTTAATATCCATATAACATCCATCTGGATATTGGTGTTATTGCAGTCACACAGTATTAACACCAAAATCTTGGTTATTATTTGAGATAAATCTACTTTTCATATCAACCAACTTTAATGGACGAGTTTCTAGTGATACGGTACACCAAAATCGGCATGGCGACTCATAGCCTTTGGATTGAAATGGACTCCCCATGGATCGTGGATCCGTCTAAGATATACACCGAACTTTCCTAAGGAGACTATATGAGTTCTATATGAATCAGTTGATCCAAACGGAAAGATAGGCAGAAAGTCGAATGAACAGAAAGGCAGACAAAGTGAAAGACGGATAGACATGGATGTATGTACTTCTTCAGTCAAACCGATCAAGATCATTAGGTAAAGCATTTAACAAAGGTAGTTTGAGACGTTTCCGTCTATGTACAGGTGCAAAGTTTTGGTTAAAATACCGTTTATACGACAAAATGAAAATTATATCATAATAAATAAAAATTGGTTAGTTTATTTTTCTCTCCTTTTCAGATAGGTATCAAGCTGGTTTTTCCACGCCAATTGAAAAATCCACAAGGTAGCAATATCCAGCACACTCACTGACACACAGATATACACATACAAAATGAACACGCCCATCCGTCTACTGTTTCAGTTGTCTGCTGCTGCTGTTGTTGGACTTTAGTTTTCTGGTCAATTTATGCACTACGTTGCTTTATAAGCAAAACAAAATGGATGCAGTTTATAAAGTAGCAGCAAATAATTGACCACACGCACACACACACACTCACACACCCACACACACAGACAGAGTTGCCACACTCCCATTCACGCAACTTTGCGCTGAAAAGTATGCCATGGATAAAAAAAACTCTCGCAGAAGCAGAAGCTCTACACTAAAATGCGCTCAAGTGGCAATCATCATGATGAGAATGTTGTGCTGATGTGGCTGGGGATGTGGAATATGATGATGACGACGATGATGATGATCATTCCTGGCTGCTGCACTTGGCAATTGTTGCCAACATACACAACTGGCCACGCCCCACCGAATCACCGACACACATACACACATACTTACACACACAAACACCCACGTTTGCCCCGCGTTCGCCAGTTGAGTGCTTAAAAATACATTGCACGTTCAAATTGAAGTGGAAATGCAACGAAATGCATATAAAAGCTCGTGTGAACAACGAGAAAAAAGAGGGAAAAAAGGAATGAAAAAATAGTAGACAGAGAAAAAAAAAAAACAAATGTGGCCATAGCCATTGAAAGTATTTCCAACATTCTAAATCTTTCGAAACTAATTGACATTCAGATGAATAGGAGAAAGGCAGATGATGCAACGATTTTAATTCGTCGTTATATTTGCCAATGCTTTTGTTTTGGCCAATGTTCTGGGTGAAATTGTTTTTCAAACCTTGAAACAAAATAGAATTGGTGCATAATGCATGGCATTGGCTTCTCTACCTCACGCTGCGGCGATAACAAACAAAATGCAATTATGGATTTACGCGGCGTATGCGCAATATTTATAGAGATGCACACATATCCAACATATACACAAATACAAATACATGTACATATGTATGTACATACATACGTAAACACTCGTATATATGCAAATGTATGAATAAATCTGGCTGCTGGTTACGCTATGCGGTTTGGCTTACATTTTAATTGAGTTTGGTTTGGTCGGCCCAGTCATAAGGAACGGGCAGGATGGCATGAGTCAGGGGGATTATGTTAAGGGGGAGCATCTGGAGATGTTCCAAAAGAGAAAATTTATGCCTCTTGGGTGCGAAAGACATCAAACACTTGAAATATTTTGTGTAAACTTGAAAAATGACATGAAAGCGGGCCAAAAAAAAAAACACACACACACATACTTTTATATATATATATGTATGTATATATAGATATGTGACAGACAATGGACTTTAGCGGTAAGAGGGGAGCATGGCATACAAAGCAAATAAACAAACAAACAATTTTGCAGAGTCTTGTTTGTGTCTCTGCATGTGTGTGCGTGTGTGTCTTATGTCTCTCTGACATATGAGTTGTTATTGTGTTTGGGGCGGTAAAATGTTGCCACACACTCACTGGCACACATTCCTCTTGCTTTTGTTGTCTCGTCCTGTGCGTAAAGTGTTTTTGAAAGATGATTGATACGATTTGAAGTGCTTGGGCTGCTTACTCCATATATACGGAGAGGCAGAGGAGCGCAGGGGAGAGCGGAGAGTCCGCCTCCACACTCAGTCGTGGACCCCAGAAGCGTTGGCAGCGTAATGAAGCGGAAATCGATTTGGTGCGCATCGACTTCAACCCGTGCCAGTTGCCAAGGGAAAGCCGGGAAATCGCTTGCCGGCTGCAGGCGTGCGTGAAAAGTTTGACAGCGGTAAAAGCCGAAGGAGACAGAAAGCGACAGCCACCCAACAAGACAACGGAGCAACGTCTGCTCCTAGCTAGAAGGATTCGCATCCTTTTTTTTGTTCGAGGGAACATTGGCGGCAGCAGCATGATAAACAACAGACCCGCCATATACAAAAGCGTAAACAAGAAAATATTAAGCAGCAAAACAAGCCAGATGAAGGAAGAAAAAGAAACGAAAATGGAACCCGAAAAAACAGCAGGAAAACACACTCACCCATATATGTATGTACACGCACAACATGGAAAACCCTAAACGAAAACCGAAATGCGCGAAAAACTTTTGCGGGGTAACAACAAACAAAAATTGTGAGTGAGCCCAATGCGAATGGATGAGCAGAAGAAAGACACACAAAGAAAACCAACGGCACACACACACACACACAAATGAGAAAAGAGCAAAAAAAAAAAAAAAATAGATACCCTCAAAAAAACCAAAAAATGAGAGATGTGGGGAAAAAAAGGAAAAGCGATTTCCGCTACCGTCACCGACGTTCGTAACTTTTCACTTAAGCATTTTTGTCACGTCTGTCGTTTTTTCTCTCTTCTCCCCTCCACCCTATCCCCTCTCTCCTTCTCTCTCTGTCCTCGAACATCCACACATTTTTTGTGTAATACATTTTTGTGTAATATCTTCACTCATCGGGGAAAAGGTATGATAACTTTGACATGAATCCGGAACACGAAAAAGAACAAAAAAAGGAACAAAGATAGCAACAGCAATTGGATCCGCAAAGCTATAAGTGAGAGTCATGAACTGAACTCGGAATTACCATCGATTCGGTTGCAATCTGAATCGAATGCTTTCACTTTTTATTCACTTTGACTAGGTTCATTTTGAGTTCAATTTGTCGTTTTATATTTATTTTGTTGGGTAAATGTTTTAAATCGGTGAGTAATAGTACTAGTCCAATTATATCTTGCATGATATTTACATATATTCTATTTCTCTCTATCTTTTTAATCTACACGATTCCATTCTATTTCTTTGAGATCTTTGATTTCTTATGCACATAAATACCACTCTATACTTCTATGCATCTATCTAATGAATAACTCTCCATTTTATTGATTTAAATATTTCATTATTTATTAGTAATAACTTCCTTATAATATTTTCCACAATCTTCACTTCTCTGTTTATATTATTTTTTCTTATTTTCATTTCTTTAAATTCAATTATTTTCCAATTCATTTGATGTCTTCTTTCTGTAGATTTCTAATACATTTTCAATATTATTACTTCAATTCTTCATTCTGTATTATTCTTTCTCTACTATTCTTTGTTTTCTTTTCATTCCTGGTTTTAATATTCCCCTTTATTTTATTCCATTCCCCTTTTTTATCCAATTTTTTTCATAATTCCAAGTTTTGATTTTAAGCGGCTTTTTTTCTCAGTTTCTTTCTCTGCTGGCTTTTCATTCATTTCTCAAGAAGGTTTTCCAATAATTTGTTTGGGGCTTCCTTTATGTATGTGTGTATATATTCTTGCTACTGTTTTTTGGAAAAGATGTTTAAGATACTTTTGACGTTTCCTTTATCCCTTGCCTTGTGCTAGATGTGTTTGCTGTTAGCCCTATTGCTTCCTCTTTTCTCTGCTTTCCTGTTTATATTTGCTACCCCATCTATTTACAGTTACTCTCCTTTGCTTGCTTTTTTGAAAGAGTAATTTCTTATTCGTATGTTTTTTTTGGTTCGTTGTTATTTGCTTTTTCCTCTAAAATCTTTACTCTCTGACTTGGTCTCTTCTTCCCCTTGTTTTTTTTTTTTTCTTTAAAGGGAACGAAGATTTTGGCCAGTTCCTTAATTTCTTTTTGGTTGTGTGTCTCTGTGTGTGTGTGCCCTTTTTATTTGTGAGTTTGTGTTTTTGCCCCTGTGTTTACGTAGAAGGCAAAAATCATATTTTATTGTTATCGAAGTTTAGTGGTAGCAAATAAACATCGATGAGCATCTCTGAGTCATGTCCCCCTCGCTCTCACTCTCTCTCTTTCTATCCCTCTCATTCTCTCCACCCTCTTTGTTTCTCTGTGTATGCCATCTCTCACTGGAGCAATGAGTTAGGCCACAGCAAATCCTGATGGATTTCTTCCTGGACTCCTTCCTACGTAATATGTAGGTACTAGCTAAAGTCGGTAACGCTAACATGTCTGCATGTTGGCAACAGGAAATGTGTTGCAACTACCGTTCCTTGTTACCCATTTGGCTCCATCCCATACCCCCTGTACACTAGTCACTTGTCGCTGCATGGAGATGGCGGCTTATGCCATAACTTTTGACATAAACTGGGTCAGCAGCAGCAGGACTAGAAGCAGCGGCATTGTCATGAACGCTGTCAGTCCTCATCAGTGGTGTCATCCTTTTCTTCTTGCTCCTGCTGCTGCTGTTACCGATTACAAGGTTCTGGTCTCTGGACTTTTGGATCTCATAGGTCTCATGACATGTCCTATATGCCAGGCGACGACATTTCAGATTAGCCAAAAATGTTGCCATGTTGTATACACAGTTTAAATTTAGATGCAGGCCAAAAGTTTCGTTGTCTTGCATTAACAATTTCATTCAACATATCTGCACACTAAATTTGTATTATTTTTGATATTTTTGTATTACTAAAGATCAAATTTTGTTTTACTCTTTGTTAATTTATACAAGTTTTAATTGTACTGGTCTTACATTCTAATAACATATCCTGCTCGTCCTGTTTTCTCCTCTCATTGAAACGATCAGCAAACAAATCATATTCACACTTTTGCCTTAACGTGACCCTTCATTTTAAAGGCCATTAGTATTCACCTCTTCTTTAACCTGTGTGAGATTGTGTGTTTTTGTGCTTTTTTATGGCTCTCAACACCTTTTCTGAGTGTGTGTGTATGTGTGTGCATAAATTGTCGACTCTTGGCAGTTAACTGGCTAAAACTAAGCTGGCAATCCATCAAACCGCATGAAGTTTATAAAAACCTATACCACAAATGTGCCAAATGAGAGGCTTTCGGTTTTCTATTAACTGTCAGGAGTTTAATTTACAAGCACTTTGTCCATAAGATGTGAAAGTCCTAGACTGAGACTGAGGCTGAGAGAGAGAGAGAGTGAGAGATATACATGCGTCTGGAGCGTAGGTGCCCCATAAATTAAACCAAAAGCACATACATATATAGAGGTTGAGGCCGTGGCCGGAAATGAGGTCTGGTGGTTTGGTTTCATTTGGTTTACTTTGCTTAGGCTTCTCTTTCTCTCATCCTTTCTAATGGGTTTGTCAAGTTGAAAAAAGTTGCATGCCACGCCCACTTAACGCTGTGACATGTCCATGTTGATGTCCAAGTTACCACTTTCCTTGTCAAACGATGCGAATTGTAATTAAAATTTAATTGTTTACACTTTTCCACAAACGAGCGGAAATGGCAACGGAAGCGCCAAAGGCTTGGCCACGAGACGTCACCAATATGCCCCGTGCCACCCATTTCTTTGCCATCTCCAACACCTTGCTCCATCACAGTTCACATTTAGTCATGCTCTCTCTCCCTCTATGTCTCTGTCCCTATCCCTGTCTCAGGTCTGTGTCCATTAGCTCTAAGTATTGTCGTGCTTGGCGCTTTTAATTGTCGCTGGCCTGATTTACATGAATGACGCCAAAAGTTCACAACACAAACACTAAGAGGGGATCGGAAATGTGTGGAGGTTTATGGCAACTGCTGTAGAGGGGGAGGGCGTTTTGGGGGCTGGTCTTAGCTCAGGGCGTGGCAGCAAGCACTGCGAACGTGACTCGCATGCCAATGGAATGCTTATCAAAGTGTATAAAATTCATAGAAATTATGACGCGAGTACAGAAAAAGTTGCAAAAAGGCACCAAGACCAGAAAGAGCAAAATGCCGAAGAGAGAATGAAATGGCAGGCCAAACGGAAATACCACCAGAAGACGTTTTGACTTTGACACAATGTGTGTGTGCGGGTGTGTGTGTCTGCTAGGCGTGTCAAGACAGTGTGCTTAAGCGTTTTATTGTCTTTAAGGTTCATTAAGTCAAATGATGCAAAACGTTCAAGACCAAAATATAAAAGACTACCTAAATATGGTGCTAAGAAAATTCATCAATGATCGAACACATACCACAAGAAGATGTTATTAGACCCATATGTCCATATGTAAGTGTTTCTTTTTTCTACATATTAACTCAAATATTAAATTAAATCTTAAAGCCTTTTCACTTAAAGACTAGACTAGACTATGAGCGTCTCGTTTTAATTAGCTTTGAGTGTTAAACGATTAATTTTAATAAAAATTCGACCAGAAAGAAATTAGGTAAGTTTTTCGCCGAATCCGATATCACGGCATTGGGGAGTTTTGTAAACCGGTGAATAGGGATTCCCGGAGAGAAGGAAAAATAACCCAATCTTCATTCGTTGAATTCTTAGACTTAGACTTACAATTAGACTCTTAGAAGCGACAAATGTTCTTAAAAATACTTATTCTAATGCCCCACGTTTTCGGGGGTTGAAAATTGTTTATATTTCATGCTCAGCGCTGGTTACTTCATACCGCGCCGCTGTTATAATCTTAAGTGTTTTCCACAGAGTGTGGATGCATGTTTTGTTTAGTATTAAGCAATAATTGTCATATGAATTTTATGACTTACTTTTGTTTATGTTTTTTGTTTCGAATTGTATATTTCATTGGTGCATCTGATTTGGTGAAGCCAGCTCAGATAAACACGATGTTTATTCTTATACACCGGCTTAAAATTGGCACCATTACATACTCACATAATTTTGTTAGATTCTCGGACTATATTCTGGCCATTTTCTAGCCGCTTTTCAAAAGTTTTATTTCAGTCTGACAGGAAATACTTAAAAAGATTTTTCCTAGTTTTTTGATTCGGGATTCGAACTCGACAGCAGCAGAATTGTATATTTAGTAGGTCTCTACTGAGTCACCGACTAGGTAGTCACTATTTAAGGGAGTATACATACATCTGAAAGCATCAGAAATGATATGTACATTATATATGTAAATATACAAAACAAGAAAACCACACGTTTTTGAAAAAGCTATATCGGAATCTATGTATCAGACTTGCTTCAAATTTTCAGAAAGTATTTATAAATACATTTGAGGTGTTACTTTAGGCATGACTCTTCGTATATACAAACTATCGAAATGAGGCTCATTTTGTTTTATCAATTCTGCTAAAAAGCTTGACACCTCATAAAGAGTTTTGAATGCAAGTGCAATATTTCTATAAAAATAAATTCCAAATTCCGATTAAACACATATGGCGCATCTATGTAAAAATTTTCTGAGGAAAATTGAGCATTTTAGAGGAAAATCTTTGTTGGATATCGCAATTCGACTAGTTTCATAGGAGGGAAGAAATTCCCCTCACTAACCCTCTAAGGATCCGCCTCTGCATTTATATTTATGTATTTTTAAAATACTTGTGGTAGGTTTTCGGTTAGAGAGTTGCCTTTTTGCCGAGTTTTAATTCAAATGACAACATATTACACCCAACCCAATCCACCACCCACACCACGACCAGCACCACCAACCCACGCGAATGGCAGAACCTATCTCGACGCACATACAAACACACTTGGCAATTAAAAAAGTTGTCGCCTAGCGCTAAACGAGCGTTCATGAGGCAAAATCGAGTTAAAATGCTAAAGCAAATTAAATTAAACAGAAAACAGAAACTGGGAAAACTTTTTGCTACAAATTTCACCCTCTTGTGTATTTGAGAAAATGCCAAAACAGAACGGCAAAAACCTTTTTTTTTTTTAGACATCTGTGCCATATCAAGTGGCGACTACTTGCAATTCCCGAAAAAAAGACAACCAAAGATGTTTACTAGCCGTTGTTTTATTTAAGTCCGTTTGATTTCATCCAATTTCCTCTCCTGTTATTGACTTGCATTGTGCATCAAAGTCTGGGTGAATGATTGTGTGACACAGATCACCAAATACTGAGTCGTCACCGGGAGAAGAAAATTGAATATGAAACGCAATGTGATCTTGCCAAGGATAAAATTAATTATTTGCGAAAAAAATGCTTATAGCCAAACAGAAACCATTTGTTAGTATGAATGATTCTAAATAGCCTGGAGAAACCTACAGAGAAGGCCAAATATGAAACGATATAGAGATAGAGAGAGAGAGAGAGATAGGGAGAGAGAGAGATCTCAACTTACCCATAGCACAGAATATAAAACCATCATCCAACTGTGAATATCAAGAACCTTAAGAAATAGACGAAAGTGAACAATACAAGATGTTTTCCAATTATTAGATGATCGAACGCGTTGGATGGGACGCGTTTCAGACCATAATTCATCCTCATCGTGGTAGAAATATATAGACGCAAATTGCATAATATTGTAGATCTAAACAGATGGCACATTATTCGCAATGCCTATGAAATACCTAGGACGTTCACTTACCACTCCAATAAAAGCCAAGATCAAGAGACTCCATCTGTTAAATGGAAGCGCAACATTCGAGCAAATCGAGCAGGTTCCCACATAATTCCTCATTTTCTTAAATCCGTATATTACAATGTGCAAAATATTCTTTCCGTGTAATGAGTAACGTGTAAAATGAGAACTTGTATTTTTATATTGCAAATTTTGATACACGTTAACTCTAAATAAACTGAAACAACTGAATACGTAGGGCAATAGCTGAATTTGATTTAACGGGAAAAGTCATGGATATATCGATCAGGTTTTTTTAAACTTTCTGATAGTTTGAAATCTAAGTCTCTTTTGTGATTTCTCAAGACTAGAGCAACAGAGGAAATTTGCCAACACTGGCATTAACATTAAGTATCTTGCCGGTCCGTTTGCACCTGTAAAATCGAACATAAATTTAATATATTCAATGATAACCGAAATTTTTAGTTTCTTTTACCCATTTAAAATTGGAGTAGAATATAAATTTGTAATATATAAATAATGGTTAACGTTTTCGGTTGTCTGAAAATGGTTTACCGGTTCAATAGGTCTTAGCTTGATGGCTTCGATTAGGGCCCAAATGAAGATAAAGTCAACAAGAGGCAAGGATTACACGGCACGACGACGTCGACAAAGCGGGCAACGACAACGACAACAATAAGGACGATGACGATGATAATGACGAGGATGAGGAAACTGTTTCTGTTGCCGCTGATGATGAGGATGTTGTGTATGTGTGTGGTTGCTCATACCCCTCTGCCCTTCCGGCTATCATTTGCGGTTGCTGGTCTGCTTCATTGGTTTTTGATTGTGTTTGGCTGCTTTATTTATTTATGAGGACCATAAGAGTGGCCAGAAAGAAAGAGAGACAGAGAGAGAGAGAGAGAAAGATGAAGAGGCAGTGCGGGAAAATGTGGAAGGTACGCTTGCATGTGGGGGAGGGGGGATCGTTCATAAAATATTATATCTTGTTTTATTTTCCTGTTCTCTTTTTTTTTTGTCGGTTTTTTTATTTATTCAACTTATGAAGAGCCTCGTCTCATAGCAAAGTTAAATTGCAAACAGGATAAAAGAAGAGGAAAAAAAACCCAAAAAGGAAAAGATATACATACATATACAGTAGCATAAGCAGTGAAAACAGGATAAGCAGGAGCTGAAGGGGGAAATCTGAAGGCAAGTCGTGTGGCGAAGTTCTCTTGGCTTTTTGTATAACTTTTGATTAATAGAGCGACGACAACCAGGCGGAGCAGGAAAATGAGTCTGGGTGGCAGCTGGCGTTGGCATAATTGCACTACACTGAGACCACTGACAGAAAATATCCGGCACCCAACCATCCATCCCATCCATCCATTCCTTGCCAACCCTCTTGGAGGGAGAACTCGGCTCCCTTGTCTGCACATGACAACAACTTGTGAGCCGGGAGCAGAAACTTCTTACGCTAAATTGATTCCGTTGAAAACAAGTGCTTGGAATGGAGTGGAATGATGGCTGGGCTCGACTGGGCTGGGCTGGGTGGCTGGGCAGGAGGTAATCGAATAGAGCATAGTGTGGCAAGCTGTATGGCTCAGTGATGGGTCTGGGTCTGGAAGTCGCGTAAAACAAAAGCTCGTCAGGATAACATACAAATGCACTTATGCCATGCAACTGAAGATGACTGAAAGACTGAAGGCTGACGTCTACATACATATGTAAAAACAAACAACTTTGGCTTTAGTTTGCTTTTACCCACTTTCTCACTCTTTCTCTCTCTCTCTCTCTGTCTGTCTTCTATCTATTTCCATCTGATTTCCATATGCTACTTACTACTCTGACATGCAACCAAAAGATGCATCTGCCATCTGGCCAAAACTACAAGCATATCACAAGAATTTCACCAAGGTCTGAAGTCCATGGGCATAATGCCAAAGTTGTTGGAATTGGTTGGATGCAGCTGCTGCTCTTTGTTTTTGAAATGGCTATTCCTGTTGCCAGCTATTCCAGACACTATACAGCAAGTTATAAGTTTGAAACTAAACTAACCTGGAAATCCAAAAGAAATAACATTTAATTGAAAACTTTAATCGATAATGAAAGTTTCTCAAAACGATAATTTTCCATTTGGTTTTTGGTTTCATGTTGTTTAGTGTCGGACTGAATTGACTGAATGACATTACAGCAAGTGCTGTCATTAATTTTGAGTCTTTGCCATATGCCAAGAGTAAGAGAGACAGCAAGATATGGTCTACGAAAGAGTGACAGAGATAGATAGTTAGAGTGCTAGAGTGAGAGAGGACATGAACATCTTACGTCTGATGTACTAGCTACTATACATATGCATCTGGCTTGATATGGATGTACGTTTCTTTCTTCCTTCCTCCCTTGTCTGTGATTTGCGCTTGATTTGTTTTGCGGCTTGACCATTTAATTGCATTTGAGCTTCCAAGTGGATATCTAAATTGTCTAAGGCCAAAGTTTAAATCAAATTTAAAGCTATGTATCTATGTGCGTTCGTTTGTGCAAACAAACATATGCTGATATAAATTATCCAAGCATACATATTATATGAGAGAATGCACACACACCATTACACATGTATACGTATGCATATGGCATAATGCATGCACACTTAAAGCCTCAAAAGTGCCAGGCACCAACCAGCCAGCCAAATGGCATGACAGAGATGCAGAGCAATCCAACTACCAAACTGAGGGTATCCCATAGTAAATGGTCAGAAAGCGAGCAAGAGTTGGATGAGAGAGAAAGCTTAGTAAAATACTTTCATAATAATCTTTATGGCACAACGTTGTTGGCCAAAAAAATAGAGTACAACAACATACCCACCATCCACACACAGAAAAGAAAAACCGCCACCTAAACGAACTGGTTCTAAAGCAGGCAAAGGGCATTAACAGCCAAAGGAAGGAAACCAAAAAAAAAGGGGGCGTGGGTGGGAACGGGGCGGTGACGGGGTCTTTTTGAGAGAGCTGTGATTTGCTCCTTCTTGTGATACTCTTCTTATGTATGTACTATTAGTATGTGTGTGTAGTTTACTTGTTTGCTTTTTATATAAAGCGACCCAAAAATGTATGCTACACTTTTTTTCGCACTACCAAAAACGCGCAATGAAACTTAACAAAAAAGAAAGAAAGAAAAAAACATAAAATAACAAAAACAGAAGAGAAAAAAACACGCGCACACACACACACCGGAAAAAAGGAGAGAAAAGGGTTTTTATGGCTTTGTCATGCTGCCTGATGGAAAATGCTAAAAGGATGCTAAGAAATGTTCAGTTGTACTACAAGAAAAATATACAAGATTTTGGATGGCAGTCACTACACAAGATATATTTTTGATACCCTTTTTGAAAGTAACCATGCGCATGAACTTGAAAGAAGCCTTAGTAAAGTCTGTTTGGAGATTTCGAGTTAGTGCCTTTATAAAAATGCAAGTTTTTTCTCTCTATTTTGGTTTTCCATAACATGAAATTTCCAAAAGTAAAATCAAAATTCTACACAATTCTATCGAAATTCTATATCAGAAAAGTGTTGCCTAATGAAAATAGATATTGAAATGTTATTGTCATTAGGTGTTTCTATTTTCTTGGTGCTGTTTGTGTGTTTTTTTGACACAGAATTTCGGTTATTATCCATGAATGAGTGTGCGAAGTTGAATGTCCTAGTTGTCCCTACCAGTACCAGTACGAGTACACTTATACAAAATCCTCTATGCCATACCGAAACCCAAAAGTTGAGTTCTATATGCAATAATTTTCCTGGTTTCTGCTTGCCATAGCCGTGAAACAAGTAAAATGAAAGCGGAGGCGGAGATGGCAGAAACATAAGCATGAGCAGGTGGCAGCAGCAGCAAGAGCTGGATTTAATAAATTCTAATGTTTGCTTACCTTGCCCGAAAGGCTTTCAACCTAAAACCGCACACACATGGGCAGCAGCTGCTGCTGCTGCTGCAAACGCTGAATGTCCAGGCAACAATGTTGGAAGCAAACCAGATGAAGCTTGAGTTGGGTTGGTGGCGCTGGGGCAAACAGATATACTTTTATTGCAAATTGCAATGCAGAGTAAAAGATGCGTCCGGATCTTGTCTTTCTCTCTCTCTCTCTTTTTCTGGATAGAGTAGAGCATTTTGCCTGGATATAGACATTTAAATGAATGAATAGACAGTTATTCTCTCATGCAGCAGAGAGAACCCGTTTCGACAGTAGTCGGGTCAAAGGAAAATCGCCCGTGGGGCCTGTTGGCAAATGGAATGGGATGGAATATGTGCATGAATTGCATATTGCAATGGCTTACAGTGATGTCTGCTGCTAAAGACTTGATAGCTTCCCTAGCAGCGCAAGAAATTATCTAAACAATTTCATCTTTTTCAAATAACTGGCAGCTATTATACAATATTTAATCCAAGTCAATGGCAAACAATGTGATCTTAACTCTTCAAGAAATAAACTAAGTAGTTGACAATTTAAGTACTAAAGACTTGTACATACGACGCATACTCGTATAAAGTAAAATAGAATTAATATATCCTAATAATTTAAACACTTGTGGAAAACATTTTATTAAATTTTGAAATTAATAACTAAAGAGAATTAAAAAATTAACTAAAAATTCCTTATATGGAATATGCACTGTAAACATTTACGATTTTGTGTAGTTACCTAATTAATAAGACCATTTTCTTATTTCCAACCTTTAACACACTGAATAGATAAAAGGAAACTGTGGCATGGACCCAACTGAGGGCCAGACTAATTTACTTTAGGGGCTAGCCACTGAACTACAAATTTTGAATAGATAAAAGCATGGAAAAAAACAAAAAAACAAGTAAAATAGAAAAGAAACAAAAACTGATGTGAATGAAAGGTCTGAGCAGACTGCAAAGGTCTTTAAAGGGGGGAGGGACCTGGGGATTAGCTTAGCGAAACCATGTCCAGAACTTCCACCAGCTGCGACGACGTTGCTGTTGGACTGGCATCTGTGGCTGGGGCATAAGAACTGGAGGCATAATTGGCAACAGGGGCGGCTCCTCCTCTTCGCTCGATATATCCAGTTTCTTTTGTGTGGCCCGGTAAACACATTGGCGATACTGTTCCATTAGAGTAAAACATTTGCACGAACGCTGATGATTTTGGTGTAAACAGTATTGCAATTTTTCAGAAACATCCTCGCAGGGTCTTGTATCTCGATTCTTAAAGTGGCGACCAGTATAAGCGAGCAGACGATCAAATTCCTGATGGATAGCTTCATTGGGACTAAGAGGGAAAGGAGAATAGGGCTTCAAATGGCCATTCAAAAGGCCAATAAGAAATGTAACTTACAGTCGCTGTATATCTTCAATGACACTTAAAACATTTCCCGACTTCGATTTCTTTGGTTTGATTATTTTCTTTTGATTTGGATTTGAATTGATTTGGTCATCTGTAGAAGATATATCCGACTTCTCTGGCTGTTCCTGCTTCTCTTCTGTGGATGCGGTACTTGGCGATGTGGATGCGGTTGCTGCTTCCGATGTGGTGGGTAAATGACCACCAGCATGACCACGGGAAACGCCCAGCATAGCGCCCATCTTGTTCTTACTAACTATTTTTTTAAAAGACAATCTAAAATATTGAAGTAGTATTCATGGCAATAGTTTTAATCAAAATGATGTGAAAAGTTTTTATGTTTCATGTTTAAGAATGATGAGCAGCATCTATCTCTCTGTCACTCTCTTTCTCCTGTCTTATGTCAGTCTCTGGGTCAACTAATCAAGCCTAAATTACCTGTCCTTCCGTTTGCCCCATTCCATCATTTTCATTCCTCATTCATTTTGGTCCTGTTTGTTGTTCGTTCTGTCCAGGACAGAAACTTCTTCTGTTGGCTTCTCCTGGCGGGCATAAAAAGTCAAAAAGTTCAATTTTGTTGTTGTTGTTGTTGGCATTTTGTTATTGGAATTTTCATTGGCGATGCCCACAAAAATACTTTTTCGATTAAACTTTAACGGCGCGTAAAATGCCAAAGCCAAATAGCCGGAAAATGCTCAAGGACCAACGGAAAAATTCAGACCGCCCCCCATCGCTTCCTTCCAGACTCTCGTCCAAATGCCAAATCCAAATCAGAAAATGATTAATTACAAAATGCTTTGCCGCTCGACTCCTACTGATATATGGCGGATCTCTTCCTTTCATTCCTTGTGCCGGTCCATGTCCCTGTCCCTATTCGTATCCCTGTCCTGTCCAGTTCAGTGTGGCCTGCCAAATGCCAATTAGCGAAAATATTTCCCGTGGGTTTTCGTCGCCGTCGACGCCGTCGTCGCCGCCATTGAACGACTAATGGATATAAATTAGTTTCGGTTACGAATGCGGGCACCAAAAAATACCAAAGACCAAGCAACGCCCTCACCAAAAATTTCAAATACAACAAACTGGATGGGGAATGGTAACATTCTGGCAAGTGGAAATGTGAAGCTCGGACACACATTGCAAAACTGGGAACTGGCAACTGGCAACTGGCGAATGGCATACAAGGCATCTTCTTGTCCCAGTACACATGGTTAACAATGGCATTTCTGGGTTACGTAGCCAAATGCAAATCAGCGCAGTGGTCAGTTGCGCTCACCATCAGATGGGATGGGATGAGCGAATGAGAATTGCATTTTTGGTTGAAGCCTCCTCGTTAACTGGCGGACATGTTTCGTGTGTCTCGCCTTGCAGCGAAATATATTTCGCGCAAGATTCGGCCGCAAATGCCACAGTCACAGCTTAAACTAGAAACGCGTTGTCCATCCAGTTGATGCAACCATGTTGAAGTTTCATTTTGCCATGAAACTGAACTGAATGTTCATCACATTTTTAATTCAAGCTGGTCTAATCGCTATTAAATTTCAAATTGAAAATTATGAAATTTTTTAAGTTAATCAGTAGATTAAAATTTCTTCTCATGGCAGAAAAATTTTTAATTGCATCTCCTGAAAAAGCATTTAATTGCCAGGCATGTACACAAAACTAAACCACATTTTCCGACCAACCAAACCAGTCTTCATTCAGGGCTTTTCAGCGTGGAAAATAATAGAAAATGTACATTGTGTGTGTGCGTGTGTGTGTGTGTGTGTGTAATAAAAGATTACAATCAACATGAAAATCAAGCGTCAAAAAGTTTTGCCGCCACATAAGCCGCCGTAGACGTAGTTTTTCATCCCGACATCTTTAGCCTTCGTTGCAATGATGTTGCCACGCCCACCATGAAGCCACCACGATGGGGAAAAAACCCTGACAGCAGCAGCTGAAGCTAAAACTGCTGAAGCTGTAGCCAAGTTCCAACTTTCTAGTGGCACGCGAAACCGCACAAAAATCTCCTTACCCTTTTACTCCAACCACTGACCCCTCCCCGACCGAATCCACTATATATGCTACGAATTTTTCGCACATTTTTGCTCTGTTTTTTTTTTGCTAGGTATATATTTTTCAGCATATAAATTTTCGTTCAAGTTGAAAAGTTTCACATACTCCTGTCACGTAACACGCAGTGGGGATTCTCTTTCCTCTAACAACTCCACTGCAGTGGATGATGGTGGTGGTGGTGGTGGTGCTGCACAAGTGGTGGAGAAAACGTGCCGGACGGATCGCGTGCTGGCTAGAACGGAGTAGTTTCGAGACCTAGAGCGAGAGAGAGAGAGCGAGTCCAAGCCGAGTTGCTAATTTATGGCTTGACATTAGAATGCAATCATATTCACTTAAAAAAGTGCATAACTTTTGGCTTTTACATTGTTGTTCTTCTTTCTTCAGCTAGTTGCTAGCGAAAAAAAAAGGAAAAATAAGAAATAAAGTTTTATAGCACTTGAATTTAATTGCTTTACAAATTGTTGCTAATCGTAAGTAAGTGCGTATGGTTAGGTTCTTATGAATTTGATACGATAACATAGAACCGTGTAAAGTCATATTATTCGCTCTTGTGGAACTAATTTTAAATTATAACTAACAAAAAGGGAAGTGAGGAAGAAGAGTACGAAATATAAGCCTCATTTAAATTAATGTAAGTCCTGAAGCTAAATATAAATTTTGTATTACAATGAAGTAATTTCACAGAGAATCTTATATCAAACAGTTTACTTCATTCTTGTCTGTCCGACCATAATCCACATCTTTAATAGACCATATATTACCAGATCGGGACTACTTATACATTGTTTTGAATTGTATTTATTGTTCATTGCTCATCATCATCATATTGATTGAATACACCGATTTGTTTCCTCAAACTATCTTGAATTTCGGCAAACAATAAGCTGTCTGCATAGGTAACATTTTCATTCTCCCTCTCACCAGCAAGTATGGAGTGACGCACTGCAGCAGCCTCATAAAGCAGGCAAATGGTATTGGTATAATTTGTGGGAAATTTACCCTGAGGTGGCAGCCATTCCTTTTGTTTGCCATCGATATCGATTAGTATGTTGGGACCATAGAAATCAATCAGCTGGGAAATGGGAGTGGGAGTGTGAAATAATCAGTTGTCAATACGATTTGCTTAGTTAAATTCTTTTCTATTGTGTCTTACCGTTACTTGGCCTTTGGTGCCTGTGATGACAGCTGTATTGTCCAGTTTTTCCAAGGAACTGAGATGCAAGTGAGCCTGACGACCGCCACTGTAAGTCAATGTGGCGCGGACATCATTGTCGATGCCTTCGGCATTCAAGGTGCCAGTCGCTTCTATTTTTTGGGGTTTCTCTTGAAAAGCCCACTGAATGGCCTGAATGGCATAGATGCCTAGATCATAGATTACACCCCGCCCAAATCACGTTTCCTACAATCATACATTTTTTCTAGATTAAGTCACACAAATGCAATTACTCTTGGTACTTACTGTAAACGCTCCACTTCAAGCATAGGGAAGCCCAAATTGGCCTCCACAGCTTGTATCTCACCAATTTTCTTGGTGGCAATGAGTTCCTTGACATATTGATAAGATGGAAAGAAACGCGACCATACGGCCTCCATGAAGAAACGTTTATTAACCTTGGCAGCAGCCACAATGCCCTCCGCTTGCTTTCTGTTCATAGCCAGAGTCTTTTCGCAAAGCACATGTTTGCCATGGTTCAACATCAGCACACATAACTCGTAGTGCTGCGTATTTAAGGCTCCAATATAGATCACATCTTAAAAATAGAGTTATATATCGAAGGCAAATCAACTCCAACTCCATTGTACTTACCCACATCCTTGTCTTGGGCCAATTCAATGTAACTACCATAGGAATTGGGTATCTCGTGTTTGCGGGCAAATTCCTGGGCACGTTCCAGAGAGCGAGCAGCCACAGCCTGCACCTTATGCTCAGTGGAGGGCAGAGCTCCCACGGCAATGACAAAATCCTCACTGATCTTGCCAGCGGATGCAATGCCCCAACGCAAGAGTTTCGACGACATGATATTTGATTGCTTAATGTCCGAATTTATTTTTGGGGATGGGTTAAATAGTCCATAATTTAGAAATTCAATGCTATCACACTGATGTTGGCTTATCTCTTGTTTACTCTGATGTCTGCCACACCCCTATACACCCCCACAAACCGATGTTGATTAGCCAATTTCACAATGAAATTCATTTTCAAGAGAACAAACAAAAAATTTACCAGAACAACCGAAAACAAAGATAACCCAAAGCGAGCGTATAAAACAGCCTTTGTCATTGCCTGACGTCACCTTACTATAACATCTACTTATCTATAACTTATAGTGGGTACTTATATATTTTAGATTTCATTGAAGGTCGCAAACAAAAAAAAAACCAAACAAAAACTGGTATTGACCAAGTTCAATTGAATGTCAAGGTTATAAGCGGAAAATCATCAGGCAAAGCTAGTTATCAATTTAAGAGCATATAAAACATAAGAAAAAAAATGTATGTTATTTGAATTGGACTTTCATTGTTATTTGGATTGCAACAAACAAATATTAATAAGCAAATCAAGCTATACAATATTTACTGATAGCTAGTTGATAAAGAGCAAAATTAATTATTGCTAATATTCAGTCGAAAAAAAGTTAAGATTAGTTCCAATGACTTGATTTGAATATACATATATGTGCTCTGATGTTTTGGAGTTGATCAGAACATTTGATGAGCGAGAGTCCTGGTCGTCTCAGTACAATCCTATGCCTTCTTTTGCATCTAGTATCACTTCCATTCCCTTAATCGTCTCTCATTCATACTCTTTGACAGGCTGTAGAAATTTATCGACACCATTAAACGCAGCTCTGGCAGAAATTCTCGTACCCAAACTCCCAGTCTCTCTCTCTGTCTGTCTCTCTCTATCTTTGTCTCTGTCTCATGCTGTGTATTTCTTTTTGCTCTATCGAATTTTGTTGGTGATTGGAAAGGGAGCAAAGCAACGCGACGGCGTCTGACATGCAATTTATAGCCCGGAATGGTAATTGGCAGACGACGACGATGACGACGAGGACGCTCTACTTGTACCGACTACTTGCCCCCTTCTCCAGCCAACCTGACTGCTGTTTATTAATAAATTGTCACTTGCATCCCCAGACTAGAGCAGACCAGACCATCCCAGACCAAGGCCAAGCCAGACAAGCCCATGCTCTCCATCTTCGCATTATAGTTGATTGCCATTTTGATTTTGGGCTTGGCTTTTCTTTGCCCATATATATATGTTTATACATATATATCTAGTGGGTTGGTGCCAGGACATTATCCACCCATTGCCAATTAGTTGCCATCATCGTTCATCCGTAGAGGGACGACGACATCGACAGCGCCTGCTCCTAGCCTAATCCTTGTTAAGCTTCATCGAAATTGTATCATTATCATATCGAGCGCTGTCATTGTTGGCTTACACAATGCTTGGCCTGGCGTTCTTGCTTCATTTTGCCAGCTCCACTCTCTTCGACTCGTTACCTGAGGGAAATCTAACTGGAGCGTTAACAAGTTTTCTTCTTACACTTTCTTTATTCGCCTTGCTGGAGCTTGGACTCAGCTTAAGCTGCTTATTATTTCTAAAGAAATTGAGAAATACACCCAAGTAAAGGGGGTCCCACAGCCAAAAAAAAAAAAAAAAAAACCAGCAAACAAAACAAACTACAAAATAAAGAGCGAAGCCAAATGCTGCTTTAAGTTTACCCTATGAAGCGGATCGCCTGATGACCATTTGCCACTTTGAACCCCATCAACTTACGTTTTTGGTATCCGCCTCATCACTTACGGTTAATTGTGATGGCAAACAAACAAGAAAGACAAAAAAAAAAAAAACTACCCCCACATAATTCATTCCACTTGGACAGGGTATGTGTGGGGGGGGGAAGGATCCTCCAATTCTAACAAGCACATTAATAATATCTTAACTCAGACATTGAAGTGGCGCCCAGAAAACAGAAACTGAAACTGAAACTGGGAGCCAAGTGGAGCCAAGGAAGTCATCGTCGCCATGGTCGGACGTGGTCGAGCACAAAATGCAGTTAATTAATCATTTTGAGGCAAAAGTAGTTTGCTAGCTTGATTTATTTTTGGCCATAAGAAGCGAACAGAACAACGACCAGACCGCAACACACAAAAGTTAAAGTTTTTATCTGCTGACAGGCAGGCGCGCCCCCTCAATGAACCCTCCCCCAACACCATCGCCCATGCGACCAAACCGCCCTGAGAACAGCAACAAAAAAAGGCAACTGGCGAAATATTCTAGGCCAAGTTATTAAAAACCATATAACAACCATAGCAAAAAGCAAATTAAAACACAGAAAAAAAAAGAAGTCGAGGAAAAAGACATCCGAAAATTTACCGAAACTATGCAAAGTCGCTTTGACATGCGAGTCACAAAGAAATTAATTTTCATTCATCATTCTCAAAGTCTCATTAGCTAGCCAACAAAAAAAGAAACTAATAAGGATTTCTTTTCTAATTTATTTCATAAGACTTCAAGAGCCATACAAAAAGTTTTTTTTTTTTCAGTTGGTTTTTGACAATTTTAAAGTTATATGTTTTCTGATTGATTGGATCAGCGGGAGTTCGGTAATTCGGTGTGGTAAAGCTCTTGTCAAAACAATTGTGTAACAAAATTGGAAATCCATTTTGCTGTTGATTATGTATATGCGAGTGACGTGTTGTGTGTTATTGTAGAATGCCGAAACAATCAGCTCAGCAACATATGAGTCGATTAATTAAACCGCAAGCGTTTAAGCGGCAAACCGCAGGCAAGCAACGTCAGTCATGATGGCAAGCCAAGTTTACTTTAATTTGACTTTCACTTTTCGCACACACACACACAGTAGTCACACACACACAGTAGACACATGCACAGTAGACACCCGCATCCGTCTGCTTTACCCCCTTCTCTTCCATAAGCCAGCCACCGTCCTTATACCCATATCCATTCCCATCGCGGCAGAGGCAATCAAATTTCGTATTAATTATGTGCTTAACCAAACACCTCCTCGCATGCAAAAGGTTCAAGAGGAGGCGAGGTTGAAGCATCGGTAGAGGAGAGTGGCAAATTGTAAACTGCTAGCTGCTGGCAAAAAGATTATGCTTGGGCTCATACACACACACATCTATGTATACACACAGTCTACTGGCCATGCGGGTCAGGGACAAGCGACAAGGCAATAATTCTTTGGTTTTCACATTTTATATGCGGCCACCCTGCATCCCTCCACCCTCTCCCATGGCCCTGTGGATGTCGAAAATCCTTTTGCGGCTTACGTTACACCAACGAACGAAACGAAATGAAAACCAAACCAACCAGACAGACCAGATAGAAATTGGGCGTTCTAGGTAAGTGGATAGCGGCCATTGGCTGGGTAAGCTGCTAAGGGGGTCGGGGTGGGGGTGTGAGCCTACGGAGAGAATGTGTGGCAACTGGGACCGGCGACACATGTTACGGGTCAGTTGCCGCCTGGCTTACATTTTGTTTTTGTAGGCCTGCAAATTTGATACATTTGCATATATGTAGATATGATTATGAAATCCTCGATGCGAGCCGGATAAATCCAAGTGGCAACAACTTGAATCCATTGAATACATTCATGTTTATTGGTTTACATTTACCTTGATTGCATACAAACCCAAAATTTGTATTCGTTCTAACCAGTTGACCAATTTGTATCCTTTGATGAAACTTTGTTACAAAAATATTCTAGACGACCAGAAAGTCATTTATAATTGACTTACTTGAGCAACCCCTTTGTCTTACTAATCAATCGAATTAACTTTTATGCCAGACAATTTTCAGAATCGTTTATATAATTAAAAACTCAGCTTGATTCTCATATTCGAATTTCTCTCAGAATTCTGTCGTATTTTTTAGCCTATATCTATTTAAGAAGCATCAAGTTTTAAGAAATGGAATGGAAATTTTTCATCTTTTCTTTGCTTTTCTTTTCAATAGTTTATTAATAATAAACAGTCATTTGCCTGGCCAATCAATTGGCTAAGAAAACATTTTGCAACTGATTTGACATGTTGTTTTTGAGAGTCATCATCCGTTTGGGTCACTTTGAGGTTACTAAAACAATGACAATGAGTGGGCGTGGAGCGTGGAGCATGTGGGAGGATGGTTGGTTGGCAAGAGGCACAGCGGCAAATGTGAAATCAAATTAAATTAAGCAAACTGCGCAAACATTGATAAAGTGGCAATGCAATTGCAAGAATCGTGTTGACTCCAGTAAAGTGGAGTGGTACGGAGTGGAGTTATATCCACACTGAGACCACAAAAACCACAACCGACAGAAAGATGGGTAAGATTGAGACTGAGTACGCCATAGAGCCAGAGATGGCCAGAGCCGGACACTGGCATGGATTGTGATGATGGTGGTTTAGCCATGAGGACCAACATTCTTTGCGTTGTCATCTGTAAAGTAGGGTAGATTACATAGCTTTGAATGATGCCCAGCCGAGAAGATGCCGGAAAATGCCCACAAAGACATGAGGAAACGGAAAGGGTTTGTTCAAAATGTACTACAGGATGCCCCGTATACACCAATGGTGCTCAAACAATTGTTTAGCCACTGTTAACCAAATGAACTGCAATCGGATATACCCGGCCAGTGGAATAATCCATTGAGGCAACGTTGCTGAGGGACAATTGGGTGGCGTCGTTGTGCAGGCGCCAACAACTCAAGGAAAAATCAACAGAAAGGAAACACTCGAAGAGGAAGCAGCGGGCAATGGGCAAAGGCAAAGGCAGACTCAGAGTCATAGACAAAAAGACAAGACCGAGAACAAAAAATGTATAGAATAGAAGATAAAGTAGAGAATAACGCACAAATAGCTAGAAAAGAGCGACAAGCGGAGGAGAAGGAAAGACTAAAAAGCAGGATACATTTCAAATGACATCCTCTCTATCTTTCTCGCTCACTCTCTGCATCCCAGTTGTCGTTCTGCTCCGATTCCAGCGTGCAGGACTTTGACTGGGCTACTAACTCGAGTAATTGGTAGGCCTCACCCCCCTGGAAACCACACCAACCATCTTACCCATACCCATTGGTGCAGTGCATATATCTTCCACAAATGTGTCTTTGTCACTGCGTCACTGGAGCGTGGTGCGTTGCAATACCAGCAGTAGCCGCAGATCTCCCCCCTCCATTTCCCTTACCTTACTGCACCACACCTCACCTTAGCCCTCACCCATTCACCCTCTCTATTGTCTAACCAGCCTCTATCTTTCTATACTACATTGCAGTTGGGCAAATGCTTTGCCATATCAAAAGTGAAACTTTGACATATAATTTCTCGCATGGATTTTCACTTTGACGACATAAACGATGACAATACCATACCTTTTTTTTCTCCCTCTTTGTCTTGCCTTCTTCTTTGCGAAGAAAATGAATATATGTATGCAAATGACGAAGTTATCACACATCTTACCCAACTACCTAACTCCTTACCATGTGTCAGTTCCAAAAATGTCGCAGCCGCGTTTTTTTTTTATTGCTCCTGGCAACGCTTGGAATTCAACATCAACATTATTATCTTTATCATTATCATCAAGTCACATGCTCGAACAACTTTCGCCAAAGTCAATCTCGCACATTTTCATATTTTGGCATCGAATTGCCATTGCATGACCATCTGTTACTCTTTGCTACTACATTTTGACTTGACTTGATTGACAATCCTTAAAATGGCAAAGAAATAAAAGATTTTTCAACGATCCGTTGAATATTTTATATTTTCGTATTGGTTAAAAGGTTATGAAGAGTTAGAAATTACATATTTACTCGAATTTCCATGTCGTATACGTAATGTTGATTATTTTTAAGCTCTTGACTTGATCGGTGGGCTTTCTTGAGTTTTGCCGATTAGGTTTTAGATCATGATACCTACGTTGACCAATACTGACTATTCAAATAGACAATATGCAATTAGACAAATTAGACAAATTGGTAAATAATTTGAAGAATATTTTCAATCATGCATTTACGACATTCACTTGAACAGAGGAAACAATGCATCAAAAAAGGATTTTGCAGCTCTGCTGCTCCTTTTACCAACTAGTTATCAAGCAGAAAAAGAACACCTACAGTGTTAGTTGTATATGTATGTATGTATATACTACCTCAAATATTTGCAGCCTGTGGCATCAATTTAGCAAATTTATGGACTTATGTCATTTTATAACTATTAACTCGTTTGATAATGTTTGAGCAATGCATTGTATATGATTTCTTGCAGAAGAGCATTCTTTCAAAATTGCATTGTTTGTTTCGCCTTTTGTTGGGTATGAATTCCAGTTGTAGTATATTTTGTATTGTATTATTTTAGCTGCTGTTCTTGCTTATAACAATTTATACTATAGAAAAGCAGGAAGACAACAACAAAAGCTCTGTGTTTGTGCGTGTGTGTGACTGTGTGTTGACTGCTTCTGGTTTTGTATGGAAATTTAGAAATTATGCTTTCTTGTCTTTTAATTAATAATCTCAAGGGTGGATGGCGATGAGGATGGGAGTTCGTGTTCGGTTTTGGTTGAAATAAACGAGCCAACGGGGCGTATGCGTAACATGCGAAAGCAATATTTGTTGTTGTTGTTGTTGTCCTGGTTTCCGTTTTGCCACAAAACATGCGGAATGGCAGTCGGCAGCTGATGTAGTCGACACCCCGCTGCGCCATTTTCAAGCTGTTGTGGTAACTCCCTACTCTGCCACTCTCTCTCTCTCTCTCTCTCTCTCTCTCTCTCTCTCTCTCTCTGTTGCTATCTCTCTCTTTGGCTATCTCTTTCTCTCTCTATCTTTCTTTCCATATATGGTGCAACTTTTATGGCTGTCTGGGCGTCTGTTGTGTGAGTTGACAATGTGATTTACATTTAATTAAAATCGTATTTACTCGTTAGATAAACAAACAAACAAGCAAACCAGAGACAGCTACAGCTAGAAAGAGAGAAGGATAGATAGACACAGAGAGAAAGAGCCTGAAAAAGGAAATAAAGCATACGAGACAAAAAGCAAGAAAAACGAAGTCAAGGCATTTGCTTTTTTGCATCATTAAGCTCCAAAAGAACAGGTAAAAGAAAAAGGGGAACAAGTGTCAGGTGTTTGTATGTATGTGTGTGTGTGTGTGTGTGTACATGTGTGTGTGGGTATTCGTTTGCCTTGTCACTTTCTTTTTTTCGGTGCCAGGGATAATGTTGACATTGACATGACATAAATAGCATTCGATCACAGTCTCCGATTGCCATAAAAATAAATAACCAAATTCATATATGCCAACTCCCTAAACACTTTAAACCAACCAATTTGAATTAAAAAATGAAATTCAACGAAATATATAATCTAAGCTCTTTTGCAAGGGCTAGCAGAAACAATTGCCTTTAAATGAAAAGGGACAGTTTCATTTAGTCGAAGTGAGTCAATTTAATTGACTGTTAGTCAACTCTAAGCTGATGATTTCATATTAGATTTATATATATATGTGGGCATCTGCTATGCATCGTATGGCCCTGTCTATGTCTCATGACGGCAGGAATCTCGTTTCTCTCCTTCTGTCTATGCTACATGAGCTCTCAAACTAAAATAAGCTTCTTAACTGGAAAGTGTTCATTCAATGTTTCAATAACAAGTACCCAATTAGAGCTAGCTAAAGGAAATGCCAATCTTTCAGCCATTTTGCGTAACAATTGACTTCTATTGATTAAAAGCACTCGGAAAACACTTCGTTAGTTAGTGCAACAAACTGATGGCGATCACATTGGTAATCTTTCATCTCCCCTCACCCATCTCCGAAACGAAAGAAATGAAAAATAGAAGAGAAAAACAGAAGTAGTAACAACAACAAACTGCAACCAGCAGCAACCAATTAGGATGGAAACATGAATTGTATGGCAACTTTGCTCTGACTCTTTCTTCTTTATAAACAAAAACAAACTTTTTGTAAATATGATAAATGCACCCCAAGGATAGGCAACAATAGCAACAGGAAAAAACGGACACACGAACGGACCGAAAGACAAACAAATGCTTAGAGAGGCATAGAGAGAGAGAGAGAGAGGGAGACAGGGGAGCAGACTGCTTGTTAAAATTGATTGGCTTTACCCACTGGCCACAACAACAACTCATCTGTATAACATACATACATACTTAGGCCAAGGTACCTTTCGGCCTGTTCAGCTCCGAGCAGAACATTGATTTATATGTGTATTGACACTTTAAGCAGATGACCACTACAACAGATCCCACCACCCCCCCCAATAATACCTTTGGAACGGTCTATGTCACAAATTTGTTCTTGTCATTGTTTTACAAGACCAACAACAAAAACAATGACAACAAAGAAAAACGAAGAAAATTACCCTCAAGGCTTGATAAAAATTCTACCTGTTATAAAGAAAAGGAAAGTTTCAATGAAGCTGGCTTTGGATATGCCCAAGTAAATATACCCTTGAAATCTTTGACAGTAATTTTTGTTTATAACAAAAACAAAAACTAATTGTCTTTAATATAATGTTCAAAATAATACCTGAATCTTAAATCAATGGAATTAAAAATACGAAAATGGTGAGAACCTCAGAATCAAAAAAGTCTGCAATTGACAGACAACCCATGACTTTTTCATATATATAGTATATGTCTTTTTCTAATGAAGATGGTTACACTTGCCTAACAGTGTTGAGTGACGATTTGTGATGAGAAATTGCTGGTCAAAGGCAAGCCAATCTCTTTCGTTCAAACAAATGCAAATAAATGCCTGACATGTATATAAATTAACATATATATTTTTGTAGGCATGACCACGCCCAACACACACACACACATATATACTACCACAGTGATGAAGAAAGGCATATACACACACAAGTACAGATGCAGATACACTTGAATGCTCTCATTTCCGTCGACTGAAATTATTTCAAAAGTTGACACACGAAATTACCATTGATAAATACCGGAAATGTGGTCCACACAGTTGACACAGTCGCTCATTTGCCGGCAGGAGGGAAATATGCACGCTCGTAGTGGTGGTGGAGGGGAGTGTTGTACTGAGGGTTCTAGGGGTACTCTACATGCTTCAATGCTGAATGTGACAGAAAGGCAACCGATTCAAACACAATGGTCATGCAAATTGGATACGGCAGCATCAAACTGTTACCACTCACGTGTGTGTATGTATGTGTGTGTATGTGTGTGTAAGTGCATTTGTACTCAATGTGTTTGTTTAACTTTGCCATCAAGTCAAAGTGACAGTGCCAGAATGAAAAAGTGTAAGCTCTTAAAAATTCACATTAAACCTTTTTATTTATGTAATTCTATAATGCATTAATATGCATTTCTTTCTTCTCGTTTATTCATATTCTTTAACTTTTACTTTGGTTAAACTTAGCAGACAACATCTGTTACATAAAGCAATTAGAAGACAATGAGTAAGAAAAGAAAAGGGGCAAAATATGAATTGCAATACTTAAGAAGACTTTTTAAAACATTTGCAGACTATAATATATATTTTTTTTAAGTAGTTCAACTACATGCTATAGATACTCTTCGGTTTTTAGCCACTTTTTTGCTTCTGTTCAGTTTGTGAAAAGTGCTTTTTAAGGAGCTTGAGAACTTTTGCCTCGTTACCCTTAAGAAAGTACAAGAAAAACAAAAAATGAATATATCCAATCAAAGGGGTTTCTCCTTCTTCTGTGGCAAAAAAAAAAAAAAATAAATAAAAACGAGTCACTCGGAACGCAACAAAATTGCAAAATTCCATTGATTGAAATAGAAAATAAAAAAAATACTTCTTCCTTTACATAGGATAAAAGCTCTTTAGCAAATGTAGAGAAAACCACAAACGGCAATAACAAAACTAAGAGAAAAGTGGTTTTCATTCATAACTCCTACACTAGCCATATACTTCTACCTATGCTGTATAATCTATATAGTCTGAAAAACGGGAAAAAATTAAATGCGTGAAGATAACAAATGCCTAAGAGAAACTTGACAAGCATGAGGCTCACTTCAATTGATATGGACGAAAAGTTAATTGCTTTAATTAAGTGGCATTTGCCCTAGGTTTAACGAAGGAGGAAGCGCAAAAAAGTATGCTATGCATTTTCTTTAAAAAAAAAAAAAAGACTTCTCTTTGAAGACACTTGAACCTTGTTCGCATATGTGTGTGTGTGTGTGTTTGTGTGCATTTTCTTAATGAATTCATGGCTGCGATGCCAGCAGCGTTCAGCTTCAGCTTCAACTTCAGTTCCAGCTGTGGCAAAAAGCTAAGGCAAAGGCGGATGAAGAGAGTCAAAATGTTTACATTTAGTTAAATGCGAAATTTGCTGATATTTGGCAAACATGCAAAAGGATGAATGGCGGAAAGCAATGTAGTGGTGGGGAATGGGCAGGGAGTGCGGCGGTTTGCTTTTGTCGACTGCCTGTGTACTGTGTACTGTATTCTGTGGGCGTGGCATATGCGTGGGCGTGCTTGAATTGTTCATATTTTGATTAATTTCTCTGAGATCCTTGTTGTTGGTATTGCTGTTTGCCAAGCGGCAGTAATTGCAAAATGCAGGCAATATTTGTACGAATTGTGCTGTATGCTATGCACACACATTCCCATACACATGGATACAAAAGCATTTAAGCAAATAAGGCGCTAAAAGCATAAACTAAATGAATTAAACGATATAAAACAAAAAAGGAAATGAGAGGAAAGGAGGCTGGCAGAGGAATGGTAGAGGGGCCTCCAAGTACAAGCCTCATACTCATTGCTCCTCTATCCCACTTGCCTTCCGCCTGAACTTTTCATAAAAATATGAGATAATAAAAAGTGAATTATGTGCACAGGCAACTCCAAACAGGAAAGAAAAAAAGAGACAGAGGGAAAGCAAAAAAGAAAACTGTATTAAAGCAGCAGCGACTACAAACAAGAACATTTAATTGCAATTGTTTGTTCGCCTGCTAGTTTTTTATTTGCACTTTAATTATGAAAAATATGAGAAGCAGCAGCAGTAGCAGCAGAAACTAATTTTCATAAGTACAAAGCACACACACAAACACACACACAAGTTTTCCCCCATGTTAAAGTTAACCGAGAGCAGTCCACGACCCATGAGTTATGACCACAGCCTGAGCAAGGAGCCAGAGCCAACAGAAGTTCTGTTTCATCTTCCTTCTTGGCGTCTACATATTCCTCTTCTTTTGCTTCTTCTTTCTCTTCTTCTTACTTTTGGCATTCCCCAGAGAAATCGACATGGCCACATTCTCTCAATATCCCTCGCCTGATGATGAAATCTGACCAGTTCCAGCTACCATAAAAATGAGAAGCAAATGAAATGAATTAGGTTTACCTGGCAAACTGATTTAGCAGAAGGTTTCCCTTTTATTTTTTTTGGTTTGTTTATTTATTTTTTTCTAACTTTAGATATTGCATAATTTATGGCAAAACCATAATAATGTATGAAAAGTAGTAAGTAAATTAAAGGCAAAGGTTTAGGAAAACTTTCATCTGGAAAGGTCATCTTACATTATCTTACAGTCTCAAATGTACTCACCAGGTACGATTAAGATTAGTTTGACAAAAGAAAACAAAACATTTCCTCAATTTTGTAGTCCCTTTTTCTGAAATGGGCATTTTTCTGTGACGCTCCTGAAGGTCCCCTATAACCGGGATAAAAAACAATTTCATTCTTATCAAACATAATGCTTAAAATTAGTTAATCTATGTATGTATGTGTAAGTACTTGATATGAAAAGAAGGTCTGTATGTTTACTTATCTTAAATGCATTCGAATTAGATTCTGATATCTTTCCCTGTTGGCCCCTCCTCAGCTACCCCTTGCTGTCTCGCTTTGAGCCTAATTTAAAGTTAACTTGGCAAGTTGTACCAACTAAGTACTGGAGTTTTTTTCTATTATTTCGTTGACGGTTTCAGAAATAAGAGCTACCCAACTTACAAGTGTATGTATGTAAGTAACTATTGTATACCGATTTACAGAAGTTGTCTGGTTTGATATATGTATATATGTATGCCATTGGCTATTTATTGGAAAATGTTCATAAAATATATTTTTCTACCCAATTTAAATATCTCTTTGCGTATCTCATCTTCTTTGTCATATTCTTTCTTTTTTCCTGTAGTCTATTGTAATGCGAATTTTATTGTTCATTTCTCTCTAAATCTCTTTCTCTCTTTGTCTCTCTCTATAGACATATAGAATACCCTTACCCTTACATATACTTATGTGTGTCTGTGTGTGTGTATGTATTTTTTCCCCCTTCTTTGTAATTGTTACAGCTAAAGCCATAAAAATTTTCCAACCAAAAGAAAAAAGGAAAAAAAAACGAGGACGAAAAGAGAAAACTTTTTGGCTGCTGTTTCTTATTTTAATTTTTATTGAATGAGCTTTTCTTTCTTTCGTGTTTTTTTTCTTTTTGTCATCATTTCTTTTACGAGCTAACGGCAATGGCAATGTATGGATGTGTGTGTGTGTGTGTCTATTTGTGCCGTTTTTGATTTCGCTTTTCGATTTGCCATTTCGAATTCACTTCATTGAATTGTTAATTTTATCGCTCCCGCACATACGCACATACACAAAGAAAAAGTAAGATAGACAGGGGTAGGTATAGAAATAGAGAAAGAGAAAGAAGAGAATCATACACACACATACATACCCTGGCAGACACATATGTATGACATAACTCTGATTCCGATTTGGACTTTGTTGGCTGCTTACTTTTTTGCCTTCTTTATTGTCATTGCCTTTGCCAGCCGTTTTATTTGTGGTTATTACATAAACCTCCCTATCAACCCACCAGCCCATCCCCATCGTTTTGATCTACTCCCAAAAGTATACCCTTCTTTTTTGCACTCGCTGTTTATCTCTTGTGTTTCATATTAAATTTTATTGCTCGCGGTATTTCGAAAATGAACATTTTATCCTCTTTCTCTCGATGATGGTGATGGTGACGACCAGGTGAGTACCCTTAATGATATATAAAATGTATTTTTCAAGTAGATATACTATACAAGTACAAGATCAGGTCAGTCACAAAGATTTACTTGATGCTATACTAGACTTTTCTTTAAATTAATCAATTTGTGGAAATCTACAAATGTTTTCCTTAAAGACGAAATGCAAAATGGAATCATCAATCACTATCACGGACTATGAAGGCCCTCAAGTCTTGATTCAGCAAATATTGTACATACGTATATGTACGTACATATACATAAAACCCATATATCTATCTCTCTCTTTCTCTCTCTTTCTCTCTCTTCGTATCTTCTCCGTCTTGGGCTTCTGTGCCTTTTTTGCTTGACGCCTTCCTCTGTTTCGTCTTGCATAAGAAGAAAGAAATTTGCATTTTTTGCAGTAAATTCAATATTTCCTTTATGATTTTACTTCTGCTATACCCTGCCCCTGATCCCCTTTTCAAAGGGATGTTGGTTTTTATGTGCCTGCTGCCTGCTACTTGGCTGCCTTGTTTGGTCTGGCATATACTCGTATCATGTGCATATTTCTCGTCCTTAGCATATTAAGCCAAAGCGAAGCGAAACGAAACGAAGTGAAGGGAAGCCATTTTGCCTTGTAAGACAAACAGGGCCAGGACATACAGGACAGAAGCAGGACATAGCAGGCCGAACGCGACTGTCACTTTGGCATTTTGCTAACTGATAGACAAGCCAACTGCTGGCTGCCGTCTGTCTGCTGCCTGTGGAAACATCCTTTTTGGAATACAAGGACTCGTTTCGAAATGGCTTCGAGTGCTTTTTGGCTGATTTCGGAAATTGGTTTGCATTAGAAATCACTTAAGCGCATAAAGTGCTCGTGAGTTATGGCCGCAGGATGTGTACACACACACACACAGAGGGACACACAGGACATACAGGATTTTCATTTGAACAGCTTTGCTTTCATTTATGATTTTTTTTCTCGTTCTGTTTGTTTCTTTTTTTGTTCGAATGTCACACATCCGAAAACAAATTAATTAAAATGAAGAATCCTTTTTTGTTTGTTGCTTCTTTTTTTTTTTTGTTTCTTACTTGGCATCTCTTTCAATTATGCCAGGGTGTGGCCCATCAACATCATTATCATCATCAGCATCGTCAACATCATTATCCAACTCCTCTTTGCATCTTAGTCATCGTCCTTGTTCTGGTTCTCGTTTTCGTCCTCGTCAACTCATTTTAGTAATTAAGACATTTTGCTTCATAAACTTCAAAGAAACCATAACTTGCATGCTCTACTGGGCAGGAGCCGGGAGAAAAAGATTGGGAATGAGACTGAGTCTATGGAGTAAGAGAGGATTGTAGCTGGGCCACAGCATGAAGTCATTTGAAGCAACTTTTCGCCTCCATCTTTGGCCCATCAGCAGCAGCAGGGCAGCAGGCCATCGGGCCAGAGCAGACAATGTGCAATGTTCGCTCCATGGTTGGTCCTATAGTCCTGCGTCCTGTATCCTGTTGTCCCACAATCTTAACTCCTCGTCTCATGCTGTTGCCAGCGTTGCTAATTTCCTTCATTAAACAGCTGAAGCATTTAATGCAACACAAGACTAAATTGTTGCTTCAAGCTACAAAAAAGACCGGAAAGAAAGCAGGCACCTTTCTTTTTCTTTTTATACCCCTGAAAAAAGGGTATATTAATTTTGTTCAGAAGTGTGCAACGCATAGAAGGAAGCATCTCCGATCATATAAAGTGTATATATTCTTTATCAGCACGACGAGACGAGTTCAAATAGCCATGTCCGTCCGTCCGTCCGTCTGGATCAACGCGAACTTCTCATAGACCGCAAGAGCTACAGAGCTGAAATTTTGTAGGCTTGTATATACCGCAGGGGTTGTATATCTAGGATTCAGCCGGATCGGACCACTATATCATATAACTCCCATACAAACGGCAAAGTCACGAACAGTGACTTTTTCTCAAAAACTTCGTGAATATTGATGAGTTTCTTACACCTATAAACCACTGTGCCGAATTTGATAAAGATCGGGTGTTTATATCATATAGCTGCCATAGGAACGATCGGTGGAAAACAGTGACTTTGATCAAAAACTTCGTTATTTCCTATGTTAAGATTCCTATGTTTTAGATAAAACGTTTTTCCACTTTGACGGCTATGAGTGAGTAAAGATTACCAAACAACTTGCAAGGGTATACAAACTTCGGCGCGGTCGAAGTTAGCCCCGGCCCTCTGGTTTTTTCCTTTGCTTTTTCTGCTGCAGCGGAAATTAAATAAATATATTAAGTCCTATATTAATATTTGCCCACTTGATTTGCTGTTAAAGTGAACCAGATAACGTCAAACAAAACCAAAAAATTGTCCCAAACATTAGATCACATGGCCCAGGCGATATTAATCAAAGTTTTAGTTAATGAAAAAGTTAACCCCGTTAACCCTCGTCAAAAATAAACAATCATAAACAGCTTCAAATAAATAAAGTACACAAACAATAAAAAAAATAATAATATATAACTAAAATATATATAGCAAAAGGAAGAGTCTTAGTTTTATAATATTTGAATTCAATGGAGGACGACAAGTATCACAAGCGCCAAAGAAATAGGGCAGCACCATATACAGTTCCCAATCCAGGTACTCGTGGAATAAGAAAAGAAAAGAGTCAATTAAGCAATAACGAAACGGAAATTGCAATTAGAATTCTCGAAAATCAATCTCTACCAGGGTTGTGGAAAAAACCGAAGGACCGACAGTAAAGTCTGCGAAAAAAACAAAAGAAGCAGGGTCGTAAGATGTAGCAGTTGCTAGCCCTCAACCAAATCTATTTGTTTAGTTCATGATGTTAAAAAAGATACGCAGTTACACAATTCAATTGTTTTTATTAAAGTTGTCAAGCATACAAGCAGTTGAGCAGAATTAACATTAACATTTCAATATTTCGAGAATTCAAAACAAGCAATAGATTTTATAACTCTTTTTTTTTAAGTACGTATCATATAACTTGTAAATATCAGTAATCGATATTATTTAATTTTTTTCCAATAGGAGCAGTACAATTTTCGCAATATTCTTATGGATCACGATAAATATATACACATATGTACGCTTACTTATATAAACTTTCACATTTTGTTACAGCGGTCAGCTCGATTAACGGAAAATGTATGATTTATAAATATTAAAGGTAATTATTCTTTGGACTAAATTTTTGTCTATAAACTTTTACATTTTGTTACAGCATTTGGCTCGAGAAGAATGTTGAAAATTTGATAAAAATTTCCTGGCGTTTACATAAAAATTACATAATCATACGATGCATTGCTATTGGACATATTTCTAAAATATTCAAATCTTATTGCATGTCAATTTGTTAATATATGTATTTGCCATTTAAAAAAAAGTTCAACAAAAAATTGTAATCTGTCTTGGTTTATTTTCAGAGTAATTAATTAGTGCTGGTTGATTGGTAGTGGGTGTGGCTTCTAGCTCAATTGCAATCTACCATGAGTAATGAACATTTCATTTGCAAAAATTTGTGGTTAAACATTGGGCAACATTTTCATTTATATAAAATAGAAATGTGTTCTATCTGGTTAGTTGGGAAAAACTGCAATCAGGCCACAACGTATTCAGTTAAGAAAGCTGTGTGCATGTGTGTGTGTGTGAGTAGGGTAAAGTTCGTTGTCAGTGGCTTCCGATATCAGATTACGCATACGCCGCGTTGTCGTCCAACCGGCAGAGCAGCAAAATTTAACGAGCAAAGCAAAATCACTCAAAGTGAGAGTGAGTCAAGCAGAGCGATAAAGCGGCAAAGCAAAGGCCTCTCTCTCCTTCTCTGAACTGAAACTGACTTATAATTTAATTTTGTGTGTGGTTGGCATGTTGGGTGGATGGATGGTTGGGTGGTTGGGTGGTTCGGTGGTTGCTTGGTTAAAGTTGCAACTTAAAACACAAATAGAGCAAGATGTAAGGCAAACCAACAACTTTGTCCATTAAAAAGCAAAACTTTTCGGCAGGTGGAAGCGCATCGATGGCTTTTTGCCTAACCCCTTAACCCTTAACCCAAAAGTGTCGACAAAAAAAAAGGCGAAACGAACTCAACTGAACTGATACGCCGAATGCAAGCAACCAATTTTGTAATGTGAATTTAATGTCAGTTTTGCGACAGGTGCGTTGAGTGGCAGTGGCAAAGGATGTTAGTGGGAATATGGATGTGGGTGCAGATTGTAGGTTTGGGCCAAAAAGCTTTCAGGAATGGACAAACTTGTGAGTGTGTGTGTGGGTGTGTGTGTGTATATATGTCGGTATGGCTTAATGCATTGCATTTGCAGTTATTGGCAAAGTTTGCCTGAGGCTATGCAATCTGCAAACTGCTGCAACAGCAGCAGCAAAGAGGCATCAGCGGCAGAGGATGGAAGGAAGGGTAAGGCAGAGAACAGTACTGGGACATAACATTAAACAAATTGCAGCTCTCCCAAATATAACTAACAAGAGAGGTACAGGACGAGGCATCGGTTAGGTGCATGTATGTAGATTTTCAAAAGAGGTTTGGTGATTTCTGGTTTCCAACTCGGGCCGTTTTCTCTCACCTGCACAACAACAGCAACTGCACCTGCCATTATGCATGAATTTTGCTCTCTGTTGCCCCCAAATGACAAATATTAATGTCATTTGGGTCATGATTAATTATGCAATTGACAAGCGGAAAACCCAAAAGAGAATCGAGAGGAAAAACACAATAACAAACAGGAAAAATGTCCCATATAATTAGTGTTGAAAAGATCTCGTACTGAAAATATCTCAATTTACCATCCATTTGCTGTCGTTGCACAACATTTATCTTCTAAAATGATCGCAATACGAGATGGGTTTATTTTTAATGCTTTCAATTTATTCGATCTTTAGTATTTTTCAAATATTGAATTTAAATAGTTGCTGCCACGCGTATTTAAAAGTACTTGACCGACACTTAGATTATATAAAGCCTCTACCAACACAGGCATCTTCAAGACTGTATGATACCATCAATTTTATCTGTATAGCTTTAGTTTAACCCAAGCGCAACTGTACCATTTATAAATTTATAAAGAGTCAAACATATTTGAAGACAATAACATTAAATTTATCGCAAACAATACGTGTTGGCATTGGCATCAATGATAAATGAACGGCCAGTGGCATTTAAAGTGGTTAACAAGATGCCAAAACAGAGAAAATCACCAAACAACTACCAAATGTGTAACCTGACCACATAAACCTAGAAGCAGAGCTCTAACTGCAGCAATTTGCCTCTATTCTTATTCTTATTCTCCTTTAGCTCTTTCTCCATCACCAACATCATCATAATCATCACCGTCAGTCTCGTCATCATCTCGATTCTCTGTGGCTCTGTGTGTTTGCCTTTTGGCATCGTTGCACTTTCATTGCGTTAATATTGAAATTGGGTTAATGAGTTTTTGTTTATGGCGGTGCACACTGAATACTCTGAACACTCACTGAACAGTTGCGTTACCTGTTATACCATCAGCAGACGAGTGACTCCTTTTTGTGTTGCTTTGTGCTCCACCTGCTGTTTTTACTCCTACTCTCTCTCTCTCTCTTCCTTTCACACACTTGCCCTTTTACCCCTCAGCCCATTCAGCACTTAGTTAATGCAAATTTCGTTTAAGCTAAAGATGACGCCGATGCCATATAGCCGAGGCAGGATATCCGGCTGAAGAAGGCCGCAGAAGAAGGAGGAGGCAACTGTCGACTCATCATTCAAACTAGCACATAATGAGATTAAGAATGATGATGATGATGATGATGATGATGATGATGATGATGATGATGATGATGATGATGATGATGATGATGATGTTGATGATAATGTTGATGATGATGATGATTGCACTGCTTCTTTGATGTAATGACAACAATTTTCTCCATTTCTCCACACCAGCTCCAATAGTTGACTTTGGGTGTGCCTGCATTTGGGGGTGTCACATCATCAGCGTATGTAATAAAGGGATCATGTTAATTAACAACAACAACTATTACAACAACAAAATATTCTCTCTCGCTACTGAAAACCGCAACTGACTTTAATTGGCAACTAAATTATATGGAGTCAAATAAAAGTTTGCCCCAAAATCAAAATCAAATTAACATATACTTACCTTTCGCAAATGGGTATAACATTTAATGCTAAAAGTTTGCAAAATACATAGAATAAAATTCGATCTTCGGTCTCATGGAGCAATCAAACACATAAGCTAGTGCCAGTCACTAATGTCAGTTATAGAAGGAGAAGAAGAGATACAAGAGAAGCAGCCACTGCAGATGTTGTAGTCGTAAGGGTATTTAAAAATGAGGGGCCAACTGTGCCAATCCTTCTTACAACCATTTCTCATGGCGTCCTATTAATATGCCACACTTATTATTATAGAAATATATATTTATACATAGGTTTCTTTATGTGTATGTATATCTATATCTCTACATTCTGTCATCATCTCCCCCCTGCATGGTATATTATCTTGTATTGTAATTATCCATTTATGCATGCTCCTGGCGGACTTATTAGAGCGCAAATTCAATTAATGAGCAGCAGCAGTTGAATACATATTTTCACATTTTTTTACTCTACTTTTTCTTTCGCTTGCCTGTAAATTGTATTTGCTGTTGTTTTTTTCCTTTTTCTTTTTGTTGTTATTGTTGTTGTTCTGTTGTATCCTTCTGTGCCATTTTGTGTTGTTTGGTTTTTTTTTTTGCATGGCATACTTTCAGGCGGCCAATAAATTATGTGAAATTATTTGAACTTGTTAATGGGCGCTGCTGTTGCTGCCGTCAGTGTTGTTGCTGCTGCAAAAACTGCCACGTTAACTGTACGTAACAATCGGTGTCATAATTATGATTTAGTTTGGTCTCATTTGTTGCAAAAATGTTAATGGAAATGAAAATGTTTTATATATAATATATGTATATTTACATATATATATTTGCATGGTACAACAGTTTTGTTGTTGTAACAGAAAATGTTTTTTCTTTACCCACCCCTTACTATTCACATATATGTATATATATATATATATATGAATATATATGTGTCTATGTATATACAAATGTACATGTAATTATTATTTTTGCTGCCATTCAAGAGTTTGCTTAATTTAAAGTTTTTATAACCATATTTACATATTTCTATATCGTTGCACAATTAAATGTTTGTAGCGCAAAGAGTATATACCCATATGTCATCCTGATCAGCATGATTCTATATGTGTATGTATGTACCTATCAAAATCATTTTGAAGCCCTTTATTATAAAGGAGTATTATAGGAGGAAAAAAATAAGGCTCTACTTTAAATATGTACTATGTATTTTCTAAAACTAAACTTATTCGGGAATTTTAATTGATTTGTAAGAGCATTTTAACTTCGTTGCAGCCAAAATTAGTTTCCTTCATATATTTCTTAATAGTTATGAAACATTTATTTTACTTAATTTAAAACAATATCAAAATACCAAAAGCCATGCATAAAACACTTAAATTTAAGTTTCATACAATGCTGCAAATATATTGAAATGTTTAAAAATTGTTTTTTTTTTTATTCTTTCAGACATGAAAGCATTTTGTTTAATACTTCTCCAGCTTTGTTTGTCATGCCAAAGGATCTGCTTTTTGTTGGTCCAAATTTATAGTTAACCATGTCGATTGCATTCACATTTAACATTGTATTGAAAAATCATGTCAATATATATCAAATCAAAGCAAATGCAATTTTATATATAAATGAAGAATATTATTAATAAACCATTTGCAAATCAAATTTCGAATGAAACTGAGATGCATTTTGTCAAATTCCAATTCTCAATTTCCAATTTACTTATTAATGTAATGATATTAATTGCTACTCTCTGGTAAAACTATTGACCATTGAAGCAGATCCAAATACAGCATGAGTTTTGCTTTGACAAACGAAATATGTTTAATTAAAGGGACAAGTACACATAGACCAAATCAGTCCTAAACCAAAAAGCCACAAAAGTGACCAAAAATGAGTCTTCATATGTGAGTATGAAAATTGACATCAACGAATGGTCAAATTATGTTGTCTAATTGTTAATAAGAGAGAGGGAGAGAAAGAAAGAGGCTAAGCTTTTTGTAATTTCATTCAATTAGAAGATTTAAGATATTAACAATCAAAAGCCAATGAAGGGTTGGGGGGCAGGCTGCAAAGCGTTTTTATTGTTTTGTCACTTTTCTTATTAAAAATTGGTTTGACACAACTGCAACTGGTGCAGTGCTTTTTGTGGGGTGAGGGGCTAAGAAGAGGGTGGTTTAGAAACAAAAGAGCAGGTCACTAGTCACTAGGCTACTGGTTGTTCTTTTCTTTTCATTTGCTTTCTTTTCCTTTCAAGTTTCTTTCCATTATTACATTAGTTTGCTTCTCCTGTCTTTCGTTGCTCTCTTATTCCCACTTCTTCTCTCCTTTTGTGTTGCAGTTCAGTTAATAGAAAAATCTGCAGCAAGGCAAAGAGTTTTCTAAAGTTTTTGCACAACTTGGACCCAATACTCCCTCCATTGTAGTTTCTGCCCTGTTCTTGTCCTTTCTTTTTTTCTTCATTTTTCCAAGAATTTTCTCTTTCTTGTTTTCTATCGCAGTTTTCCCTTTTGCAGTGCACTGCAGAGTGTATTTCATAATTTAGCCGAAGCTTGTCGTTGCACACAATTTTTGAGTTAAGTTAAGTTGATTTTCCTTTTCCACGTTTTCGTTTTTCGTTTTCCTTTTTTTCGTTATTTTGTCCATTCTTCTCGCTTTTCACATTTTTCCATTTTTCCATATTGTGTTGCGTTGTGCTGTGCACTGTTGTTTGTGTTTGGCGCAGCGTGAAATTGAATTAGGTCAATGCGTTAAGTAAAAGTGCCAAACTACAAAAGGGAAATACAACAGGGCAATAAATGAAAAATATTCTTTTGTTGTACATTGTGTTGAGTCTTTGCCGTAATAGTCACCAATTCCACAGTGTCCCTCCCGACTTCCCTCTTCCTAGTTATGAGATTTCCCATAAAATAAACATTAACTCAACTGGGTAGAATATTCGTAGAAAATGTTGAATTTAAAAATACAAACACTTAGTATCTATGTCTTTTGCTTTCCCAATGATTCGCCTTCTATTTTTTTTTTAATTTTTTTTTTTTTTTCTATAACCAAAAATGATTAATGCGCAATTATTTGCAGACGCTCAAAATAAATTTTCCCAATTACAATTAATGGAACAATGGCTAACGAATAATTGAGACGGTGGAGGGCTAAGTGGCATGGCAACTCAATCTCTTGTTGGCTGGGCAGCCAACTAAATGTAATTGAAAATTATGATACGCACAAATACACATACACACACAAACAGAGAGTGAGAGAAGAAACATTTTGATTTATTTGATTTATTTTATGATTGCCCTGAAATGCAGGCAACACTTTTTGCTTGAATTGGCTTCGACAATTGATACAGGTAAATAAATACATTCATAGGTATATACATATATATGTATGTATATATGTATGTGTATACACAAAGGTATGGTTGTCGTTGCCTGTCTCGTAGGCAACAATAACTTATATAAATGTACTTTTAATTATATCTTGAGAGGCTAGACATTGCCCATTCGCTGCCATTTGTTGTCGAAAATGAAGCGGCAGCGGTGACGAAAGTTCTGTCAATCAAAGTCCTGTGTCCAGAGTCCAACTCAGTCTGGAATACAACAAGAAAGAAAAACACACACACACACAACCAGTACAAAAAAAAAAAAAAAAAATGAACAAAGGTTTCGTGTTGAAAATGGACGCATAACTAAAAGTAAATTTACCTAGTAAGCGAAACGAAATTGTTGCAAAAATATTTGAACTGCATAAGCGAGAGAAATGTGTGCGAGTCTCTGTGTGTATATGGAGGAGGAGCAGCTGCCATGCCATACATACATATATGTATGTAAATATATATTGCTTCCTGTCCCAGACCCTACCACTGCTCCTGCTTACCTTTTTCCGTTTTTTTCTTCTCTGATGTGTGTGCGTTTGATTTTATGACTGTCAACTGATGGCGCATGTTTGTCATGACAACAACAACAATAGCCATATTATGTAAAATCAACTCACCGAATTCACCATACCATGCACCAACTTACCAACTGTAGTATATCAATTAACTTCCAACTATATTTTTGAAATTTTAACGATAATACTCAAATTTTCTGTAGTTTACAACATCTTATATATAAATACATTATGTCCTTGTCAAAATAATTTACAAAAAGTTTTATAATAACAAATAAATGATATGAAATTTTATAATTTGCAATATGATAAAACTTGAGCTTTTTATAGACCTTTTTGTCGAATTTAATATATCATTTCACTTTCTAGGTACATGGTAATTATAAAGGAATAAAGGAAAATGTCTATTTGCTGCTGTTTTGGCTTCCTGCCACTTCGATATACCTACACATATATAATATATGTATGTATGTATATACATACATACATATATCAAAGCATCATAAATGCTGCCATAGTTGCAGCCAACTGGAGGCAGGTCTTCATGTACGTGCCACTCCAACTCCAACTCTCTGAGTTATGCCAACACATGTTCCCCTTCTTGTTCCTCTTTGGGTTTTCTTCTTTTCTTTTCTTTTCCTTTGCATTGCGTATGACGAATGAGTTTTCATTTCTAGGACTAGCCACGCAACTAGCTACTTGTCAATGGAGGCTTATCTTCTTTGTGTTGAGAATTTTTAAGTGCCCCTAGGCTAGTAACCATTCTCCAGAATGCCACATCTTTCTCCCATCGTCATTGGTATGTGAAGATGATGGATATAGTAGTCAAAGTTTTGCCCTTTTTTCTCATCTGGGTGCATCATCAATCTACCAATATCAATTGTTGGTGGTGGGTGAGGGGAGGCAAATCCCAAAGGATATCCCAATTTCAAAGATGACTTTTGTGAATTTCGGGCAATATTTTACATACTTACGTGCATATATATGCCATAACTTACTTACATTTATACTGCAATGGCAACTAAATAATTTTGAATCAATTTGTTTTAAAACTTTAACTATTTGAAGTTAAATTTATTTGTTATTATATTCTCTTACAATTATCCTTTAAAACTTTGTAAAATTCATCTTTTTTTAAATTTATATATTTTTCATACAATTTGGAATATTTGGAAATTTGTTAAAAATTTATTGACGAATGAATTTCCCGTGTTGGGATATGACAAATTTAGCCTAGCCGCTTTGTTTATATTATAAAAGTGATAAATTTGCATTACCAATACCAAGACATTGCCTCTTCTACTATGTATTTGCTATACATACATACATATGTATGTATATATGTAGTCATGTATATCAATCTACCTCATTTGAAATTCATATCAATATATCGATGCATATTTAGTTTGATGCAATGCAAATATTTGGAAAATCAACTGCATCAAATTTGTCGTTGTTGTTTTTGACATTGCTGTTGTTGTTGTTGTTGCAGTTTTATTGTGGAAATATCAGCAGCAGCCACAGTAGCAATAAAAGCATTCCATATGAAGCAGATAATTGATAGGCGATAGGCTAGATACATAGAAAAAGCTAGATAGTTGTTGTTGTTGTTTTTGTTTTCTTCTTTTTCTTGTGTAAGCAAGAAAGGGACCAAGACCCTTATTTTGGATGGCATTTAATTTACACAAACCACTTGGTAATTAAAATGAAAAGTAAATTATAAAGCCAAGGCAAAGGGATAACCAGCATCTAGAGCAGCAGCAGTTTTAGCTTACGGCTATCGTTTTACCCGCATACACTTCCCTATACAAATCCAGCCCAGGATCCAGAACCGAATACTGACATAGTTTTTCGGCCGCATATGTGTGGGTGTATGTGTTGGGTGTGGGTGTGGGTGTGGGTGTTGTTGGTTGCGGCAGTGGTGATGGTGGGGTTTGTGGGTTGTTTTTAAAAGCATTTGCTGCAAATGTATCTCGAACTTCGCACACTTGACTGCCATTCAATTTGCATAGGAAATTAGTTTGTTCGCTTTGAATTGAAGTTGGCCCCACTGGTGCAAACAAGGCCAAAAAGCTAAACAGAGCCAGCAAGAGCGAGAGCACGTGACTGACGTGTCACGATCGTGAGAAGGATACGTGAAACGTCTTCAACTGATCTCATTTACATTCCAATTGTGGTCCAACGGATGCTCCTTGCTCTTCAGATTTTTCTTCCTCTCCATTTGCCATAATCAACAACATGGCCAAGGGCCATCTCTAACACTTACCACAGCTGCTTTTGTTTGCACATTTATGCGTTTTGTTGCTGGTTTTGAAAGTGGCAAAAGTACCGTGAGGCTGCTGTGTGAGAATCCTGCTGTGAGAGAGTCCTATGCCGAGCCAAAGGACGTAGGGGACTGCAAAGAAGCACAGCCAGCACCAGACCATACATTTGTATAGCAACACCACCACCACCACTAGAAACAGCAGCAGCAGCAACTGTGTAAGTGTTTGGGCATGTCAGTGAAGCAAACTTTTTGCATTTCGCTCTGTGTGTGTGTGCGTGTATGTGTGCATTACATTCAAATGTTTTGATAATCGAGACGAGAGCAATAGGGAATAGGTGTGTGTGTATGTGTACCCTTGTGTGTTTGTATGGCAGACCATCATGGGAATGTATATAAGTTGGATAATAAGTAGATTAACCTGCCAATTGCCCAAGTTTATCGATCGTTTTCATCATCCACACGTCGGGGTCACCAAGCACAATTTATGCTCAATTGTTTACATATTCAAAGCAAATTGATATCAAATTTAGGAATCAAAGTAGGCCTTGACTTCCATTTTAGCATACACATAACGATATACCTAACGAGCACAATATCGAGCATTCACAAGGGCAAGAAAGAACACAAAATACGTAGTCTATTGTAATATTTACATACAAATTTATGAAAATTTGTAGTGTTTCCCAACGTATAAACACAACTATGTCCTTAATTCCAATTCTCGCCAAAGATCAACGACTTTTGGGTTGGCTGAACAAAGTGCTGTGTGCGACATACGGGCGGATCGAGCATCTAGGGAATGGTGCCGCGTATTGCCAATTGATGGACATGCTGTTCCCCCAGTCGATGATATGTTTGCGGAAGGTTTTCTTTTCAACCACATGCCCACACAAATCCCGAAAAAATTTTAAAGTATTGTGCGAGGGATTAGAGAAAATGGACATCAAGAAAGCATTGCCAGTTGGCGAACTGGTTCGTGGCAATCGCTTTCAAAATGTACGGGTCCTCAGATGGTTTAAGGACCTCTACGATCTGAACTACACGGGCCGTAACTATGATGTCCTAAAAAGAACGCAATGGACGCCGAATGGGCTACATAGAGAGTGACATCGAATCGGCTATCACTCAATTGAACATTGCAGAGAAGATTGTATATTTGAAGAACAAAACGCAAAAGACACGTGAGGAGTTAGAAAAGATGCAAGAAAAAAATTGATTATTATAACTGTAAGCTGAGGTACGTTGAGCAGCTATGCAATTTATATAAATTGCCTTCGCAGCAGCGTCGATTAACCGAAGCGCTTTCAAAAACTTGGCGAAATTTTCAAATCTGAAAATCGCAAAGCTTCATAGCAGTAACTACGATTTGTAGTACCCTACATCCAATTTATGTGAATAAAAAAATTCAAAAAAAAAAAAAAATATATATATATAAAAAAAAACCTTTACTACTTTGAAGTTTTGGCAATATCCTTTAAATGGCACATTGGCCCGACATTTTGCCATACCTCAGCAGTTGGTGAGAAAAGGTAAACCAATGTCAAATTACTTTCACATCTTTTCTGATCTCTACAAATTGCTTGAGAAGTATTTTGAAAGATTTTTCTGAGATTTTATCATAAATCGCTGTACCATTAGATCACGTTACTTTAAATATGTTCAAACAAGTCTTTTTATTTGCAATCTCTGTTATACTAGACTGTAGCTAAATTAATTAATAACTATTTTAAAAACAAATGGTTCGAACTATTTTCTTTTAACTTTTGAAGACTCAAGGGAGAAAGACGATTAGTTTATACAGAATTCGTTAGTGTTTGGTTGGACAAAGGAATCAAATATGAATGGTAATGTTGATCAAGAAGGTATATGCGCACTCTAGGTTATATTGCTAGACGCTAGGTGGCGCTAAGTAGTTACACATGATGTCCGTTTTTTTTTTTTGCTAGAAATCAGAAACAAGTAATTGGCTCCTTTTTCATTACTTTGTATAAATGTATGATGTAGGACACGCATAGAACCTTACTTCAATCATCTTTATACCCATTAAGAGGATATTTCAAATTTAGTCAGATGTTTGTAATGCAGAAAAGGATAATCATGAGAATCCGAGGATTTTGAAGGAATTTAAGACTTTGCAACGTCTTATAAATATTCGGCGTAGGCGAACTTGGCTTCCTTGATTTTTATTATTTTTCTTTTTAGTATAAATATTTTTTGCAACAACATATGCTTATGGTAAACGTGAATGTGTATGTATGTATGTACTTTTAATGTTTTAGTATTAGTTTAAGGCTGAAACAAACAACTCAAAACAAAAAATTGTGGGTGGTCTTGCCATTTTGAAATTTATGCACAAGTTGCAGTTCAACTGACAAACAAGCCCATAAATCAATTCATCGACATGGTTGTTGAAGGAGGTGTGGGCGGCAGAGAAGAAGAAAGGTGTATTTTTTGGGGTTAGATCAATATAAGGATAGCATGTGTGTGGTGGGTGGGTGTGTGGGTGCGTGTGTGTGTGTGTGTGCCTTGCTGCAGGGTGCAATTATTGAGATTTGTGCAAAACCACTAACAACAATAACTTGACAAAGTTTTGTTGTGCAACTCTCATGTCTGCGACACCATTTGGCCAGCAGGTGGCGCCAGCAGTACCACAAACTAAAAGCGATTACATGGACTTTGTCATTGAGTTTGTCTAAAGTTGTAAGCACACAAAACATATATGTATAAGTATGTAGGTACTTACACACACACACACACAGACTTTCTATAGACACTGTTACTAGTGTAAGGAACTGGGCAAATGTATTTACATATATAAAAAGGGGGAGAATGGCGTCTAAATTAGTTTAAAGTCACTTTGCCGAGAGAATGCATACGATGAAATTTATTACCTACCAAAAAAAAACTCGCAATTTTAAAACTTATTTTATTTAAGTTTTCAAAACTTTATAAACAATTTTCCCTCTACTTTTTGAAATCTGTTTCTTGTGGATCTTGGCTCTAGCCAAGAGCATTTACAATTCGGTTTTGGTTTTGGACAACAAAACAATTTTAATTGCTTGTCTTTGGCTTGCTGTTCCCCCTCTGGCCAACAAACGATACCACCACCATTCTTTATCCATCTATGTCGGACAATATTAACCTGAGGCTATTTGCAATTTGTTTTTGTGCGTATTTTGCTTTTCTTGCTTTTGCTTCTATGTACATTTTTCATATTTTGTATTTTGTGTTTTGTGCTGCTGCTGTGGCTCTGTTGTTTTGCTCATTTTATTTGTTTCATAAAGTTTCATTATATTTTATTAAAATTTAATTGGCATGTTTGCATTGCCCGAAGTTGTACGAACCCAAGTTCAAACCGAACATTTCTACTCGACCCGCCTCAAAGGTCCGCAGATTTCAGGGTGGTGCTAATGGTGCTGTTACACCACGTGGTGCATTTCATTGTGACTGATGTGGCTGAAATGGTTTTATTCTCATTTTGATCGGTGTTATACATATGTCCTCCCATTTCAATACTTGAGTTGGTAGACAAAGAAATTGGAATTTCTTTCGCTTGTTGTATAAAACAAATGATATTTTGAATATTTTTATTTTGATTTGCCATAAATTATCAACCATTTTTATTAAATAATGCAGTTAACAAAATCTTTCGATTTTAATTGAAAGTTAAGAATGTTTTATTTTCAAATAATTTCTATTTTTCTGCGAATTTTCTAATTGATAGTTAGATTAGTTTCAAATCAATTTATCTGGTAAAACAATGTCAAAAACAAAAATCACAATCAATGCTAATTTTATTTAGTTTGTGTTTGGATTCTGTATGAAAAACAACTTCGAAAAGTGAATTTTTTTATATTTTTATCCTGGACAAATTGTGAAATTTTATTTTTAAATGTATTTACGTCATCAACGCGATGTGAAAAAGTTTATGGCACAAAAAAAAGTTTAATTAGGAAAAGTGTAAAAAGTGTTTTTTAATTAATGTAACTAAAGTACTAAAATGACATACAAAAATTCTAAATTGTTCATAGTATTTTTGGAATATTTTGTATATATAAAAATTATCATTATGACAGATTTGTGCATGTAAGGGCGATCCAGTTGGAGTAATTCAGTCCCATTCATTTGGGCCTTGGACCAGTCCCGGAGTAAACTGGATGATTCTTCTTCTGGCAGTGAATAGAAGAAGGAATAGAAGAGACCTCGATTCAGAAGATTGTGCCGATTCTCGAAAAGCTGTTCCAGTTCCTGGCAATGACGCACCAGCAGGGAGAGTAACGGTATTGGCCAGAAGGATGCATTGCTGGCCAGCTAAATCTACGGAAAGACTTGTCTTGGGCAGGCCGTTGCTTAAGTCGAGCACAAGGAGTTGTTCATTATGACCAAAGACTGGACCAATTGCACAACTATTTCTCAGATCAGCTGATGGAGTGTGTGCCGTTCTCCCTCTCGTGACTGGCAATGGTTAATAAGTTGGCTTTTCTTACACTTTTTAAAGGAAAATTTATGGTTACCATCGTTATGCAATGGCGTCAATGCAAATTAGCCACCGCCGTTGCCGCCGTCTCCACCTCCACACGGAATGCTTGCACTTTGGCTTAACGTTACGTAAATCAGACGTAATTAAAACACTCGGAGTCCGCAGAAAATGCATATACACATCTTCATACCCGGCAATGGAATGTCCTCCGGCTACTCCTTATCCTTCTTATGACCTCTTTCAGCTGTCATTCGGCATTTGGCTTTGCCTTTTCATTTCATCTCTTGCCTCTTTCGTTGCTTTTCCTTTTTCCTTGTGTGTGTGAGATATTTTTCGCTTCCTTGTTGCCTTGGCAGCGCAACGAAAATTCCCAGCTATAAATTACATTGTATTCAGGAATTTTTCCCAAAAGTCACAGGACCAAAGGAAAATCCAGCGGGCAACGGAGGGTAATGTATGGCAAAGGAGTTGAGTTTGAGGCATTTAAAGGCAAAATTTATCATACACTTGCAAATGCAGGTAAAATGACACAGAAGGTCTAAAAACGTGGGAGATATTCCTTGTAAGTGTATATGTATATATTTGTGTATAGAGCTAGTTGGGTTAGAGTATAGGCCACGTGACATATGATTTCATATTTTCCATGTGGAGATAAGGCAAACTCAAAACCCAAGCCTAAACTCCAAAAACAGACACAACCAAAATTCCCGTCCGGCATTGTGCCAAAAGCAAGAAAAAAAATAAAGGCCAAAAACGCGTTCATAAATTGCGCAATGAAAGCGGCCCGAGGGTCGTCGCCATCGCCTAGGTCCTGCATTCTCATCCTGTGCAGAGGCAACCAAGGTGCGCTCATGGCTGGGAATTTTTCTCCTGATTTGATTTCGTTTTCTTTTTTATACCCTTGCAAAAAGGGTATATTAAGTTTGGTCAGAAGTGTGCAACGCATAGAAGAAAGCATCTCCGACCATATAAAGTGTATTTATTCTTGATCAGCACGACGAGTTCAAATAGTCATGTCTCTCCGTCCGTCTGGATCAACTCGAACTCTTCCTAGACCGTAAGAGCTACAGAGCTGAAATTTTGCATGTAGGCTTGAATGTGCAGGGGTTGTATATCTCAGATTCAGCCGGATCGGACCACTATATCATATAACTCCCATACGAACGACAAAGTCACGAACAGTGACTTTTCTCAATAACTTCATTACTTTTTGAGCTATTGTGATTTTTAATATTGGTGAGTTTATTACACCTATAAACGATTGTGCCAAATGTTATCAAGATCGGGTGACTATATCATATAGCTCCCATAGGAACGATCGGTCGAAAACAGTGACTTTCATCAAAAAGTCATATACTTTAATCAATATCTTCGTTATTTCCTATGCTAAGATTGAAGGCTGTTCTTTCGCAAACGTAACCCTTTTTAGATAAAACAGTTAGTTTAGATAAAAGAGTTACTAAAAGACTTGCAAGGGTATACAAACTTTGACACGGTCGAAGTTAGTCCCGGCTCTCTGGTTTTGTTTTGTGTTGTATGCAGCTTGCCTACGTTATGAAAGATAACCAAAGAGAACGAGTCAAAGATGACCATGTTGTGAATACTCTTACGATACTTATGCTACATTCGGTTAAAAAAAATGAATATACCTCGTCTTTCAAAAATTCCAATGGACTTTTGTTGGAGTTTTCGTTTTGCATTTAGATGAAATCTGATCTGTTATCTAGTGAGAGAGAGTTATGATGGATAGAAAATAGGATAGACCCCCAAAAATAAAGTGAATGGGAGAACTAAATTTATTGGATTCGATTCTGTGATAAAAGAGTATATGGCAAAGCACACAAGAACAGAACAGAAATGAATTGGAAAATCTATAGAATTTTTTGGTTTTGGGCTAAACACAGACTAATTAAAAGTCAGGAAAAGTAAGTCCGTAGGTAAAATAACAATTTAATAGGGATATTCCCTTCTCATTTGGTTGATATTTCATTGTTTCATTCTTTTGTTGAGACTTTTATTCAGTTTAAAGTTATCTCTTTCAGCTGGTCAATGGTTTTTCAAGTGCTGTATAATTTTGTTAGTTTTGCTTTCCTTAATCCATATTCAAAGCATATTCTATCGTTTGAATTGAATTTTTCTTGGTTTTTGTTCCTTTTTCTTTCTTTCCTTTTATCTCGGGTTTTTTTCTTTCTGTTCTTGTGCTTTAAACCCCTTGAGCTGTCTTTTGACTGAAGTTATTTCTCACCTCTGTTTCCATGCTCTTTCGCTGTGTCTTTATGTGATGGCTTTGGTTGAAAGAATTGCTGGACTTTTGCTTTGGTTTTTAATTTCAATTGCATACTTTAAGGCACACAAGAAAAGAGAAAATGTGCGTTAAGTGCGCCGCCAATCCAAGTGGAAACGTTCAAATGGAGACAGATGAAGAGAAAGAGAGCACGTAGGCAAGTTCAAGCTCAACTCGATTTAAGATAAATGCGTTAATGGTGGGTGTCGCTTGGTGGTAGATGCTTGATATTTGTTGTTGTTGTGTGTTGTTCTTAATGGCTAGAGAGATGGTTGGTTCTCTTGGCCACTTAGTTTGCCATTTTGCTGGTAGCTTAGTTTAATGTTTTGCCACCAAAAACCCCCACTTCATGCCAGGCGCTGAATCTTATGTCTGAACCGAGGCTAAAGTGTTTCGTGCTGCTCTTGATTGACATGATACGATGACAGCCTTTGGGCATTTGACTGGCCTTAACTTGAGTTGATTCAGGTCCCCCCGATCGATAGAGACTACAAGCAAGTTGTCTATCTCAACTTGGCTCAACTGAACTCAACTCAAGTCAAGTCAAATTGCTAACAAACTGAATTGAAAGCAATGGTAGAAAGGTGGTTAGAATGTAATTGATGTATGCTATCGCCCAACTTTATGCTACTTAGACAGTTTTTAATTTCTAAATAATTAAGTACGTTCTTTAGTGATCTTTATTAGATCAAAATTGAGCAACTTAATAGTCTTCATATTAAACTTTAACTAAAATTGGAATTGGCAATTCAAGAACACACTATAAGAGACTTGTAGTTAGAGGGTAAGACATTAGTTTGTTTCAATTTATTTTAACTTTTCTTTCATTTATATTTTACCTTTCTAGGGGACTGGATGGTACAGAGGGTTAAACTTCAGAGTTCGTTCAGAACATGGTTTTTTTAAACCTAACAAATTTATATATTTCCGTCTTTTTTATGGATCATTACTATTATGCTATACATACTATACTACTTTACATAGTATACATACTATTTCATGGACTACACTAATTTTGTTTCAATTCAATTTAGGTCAACTACGGGCGTTTTAACTTAATGACTATTTAATATATTTAAAAACCATATCAGATTATGATTAATTATAAATAATAACCCAGATATATAGTCATTTGTGCTAGCTCTATAATTAAGACCTGAAATAAATTTAAAAATATTCGTTTTAATTTTAATGGAGCAGGTCAAGTTCTTATCACTTGTCACTTAACAATGTCTTAATATTTAAAACTTGAATTATAAAGGAAAAAAATATTTTTGTTTTTCTCTCAAAATGTGCAATTATTAAACTTCGCTTTTGTGGCATTCTTAGAAAGATATAATTCCTCTATTGGCTAAAAGGTCGTATACGTAAAATTTTCACGTAGGTACATGTATATACATATGTACATATATAACTGTACTTTAATTATGTTTCATGTTACATTTCTCTTGTTTGCCTGCTGTTTTCATTTGTTTTTGCATGCCTTAATCACATTTGTCTGAGTCAAAAGCTTTTGATATATGAAAACAGGTGAATGAAGGCCACGCGCCTTCGAAATTCTTAATGCAGAATTTGGTACTTTTTGACTTAGGCATTTATTTCAATTGCAAATTAGCCAAAAGTCAGGACTCTCAGAACAGGCTTCTTCTCCTACATCTTATCCTGGCCATGCATACATATGTTTGTATGTATATGTACAAGTACGACTAAAGTGTATGTGTATCCTTCCTTCCATTTGTCGTTTTCTACTTTTTTTTTTGTTGCTGCTGGGTGGGGGGGTCAATTTGAATGATTTATGTTGATTGCGTATAATTGCATGTTGTGTCCTCATTCTTGTTGTGTCCTCTATCGTCGCAGACAGGTAAGCAACGAAAATGAAAACACTCCAAACCCCCATGTTAATCCCTCATTCCTCTAACCACAGACATTTTGTGGCGCATTGTTGCTCCTTTTTCTTTTTTGGTCTCTTTTGCCTCTTTTTTTATGACGCGCCATCTGTCAGCAGCTCGTTGTGACAGACGCAGTGGGTGCCCTGAACCAGGAGGGGGCTGGAGTTGTATGTATAGTTCAAGTTACCAGGCTAGACATCACGCTGCTTATCTAATTATGCGCGCCCAAAAAGCACGCAACACAAAAATGCCAAGTTCCTCCCCCATCTTCCACCTAACCAACAGCTAACCTAACCAACAAAAAGTTGTCTTTTATGGCACGACGTTTCATTTTTCTAATGTGGCTAAACAGGCACCACAGCCGCATAGCGATTGAGGTTGCAGGAGCTCGGTGGTGGTGCGGCGGATTGTTGCTAAATGTTAGGCGTGGCTCGGCTCAACTCAACTCAACTCGGCCTGTCCTGTCCTGTCCTAACTTTTGCCTAATGGCCGGGCGCGCGTTCGCTCATTTATTTCGCTTGTAAACGAACGCAATTTGCAATTTGAACGCGTCCATTCCGGCTTCATCCAACTTCTGTACTCCCAGCCCCGCTTCTTTAGACATTTCCATTTTCATTTGGCGGCATTCTCTTTGCCATCCTAAACATTCGCAATTGAATATTTATTTGCATTGCTGCTGGCTTCCAACTGGGCGTGGTATAACTAAAAAATTATTACGCCAAGCATTAAACTTCACCCAAAAACAAGACAGTGTGGCCAGATGACAATGTGAGTGACATTTCAGTTGGGTTTTACCTGCCTTTCATGCTAGAATCGATTTTTTTCGAAGGAATGAAACAAGTTTTTCAAATACTTCAAGGTGAACTTTTGCCATTTGTCTGGCATTTGAAAGCCAAAGCCAGTAAAAGGTGTCTCTTTTTAAATACATGCACTAAAAATATTTGAAAAATGCTAGAAATCTGGAATATTTTTAAACTCTTACTTAATTTGCCAACTTGCTTTGGTCACACTAACTGTTGATGGCATCAAAAGGCAGGCACCACAGGTCACAGAAAACCGAGACACTCTCACACAGTTACACACAAAGACTAACGGTACAGAAGCAGCACCGTCGGCTTGATTAGAAATGGTTGCAGAGAATGCAAAAGGCAAAGCTAATAAAATGTTCTTTATGCACGAACGTGCGTGGACTTCGAAGAGCCAAAATGCCAAAACACAAATGAAAAGAGAAGCGAGCGCCAGACAGGGACAGAGAAAGGCAAGCAGCTAGAGAGTACAACAGAAAGAGAGAGAGAGAGAGAGAGATATACAAAACGAGGGAAAGAGATATTGCTATTGCTGTCACTGTCGCTTCGCTTATTTCTGCTATCAGTAACATGTTGTTGGGCCAAAAAGGGCAACCGAGTGGGGTAGGTTGCCTAATTATAATTTTGCATTCTGCTGGCGCATACAAAATTCATGAATGTAAGAAGAGAACGAATGGAAAGATGATGGGAAAGAGGAAATGGTACATTGGTACAAACATTTGTATGTAGCTCCACCTATTCAAACCAGCCACCCGCCCCCTGCTGACTACCATTTCACTCTGATGTTAACATAAAACTTGACAACTTCCGCACTTCCGCATGTTCCGGACATGGAGGTCAGGATTTTTTTCGCAACAGCAGTAGCAGTAGCAGCATGAAAGGGAGTTGGAGGAGATTTTGGTAAAGTAAACGTTAAGCGTTTTATGACCAAAGTGTGCGTTTCATTTGAGCCCCGGCCTTAATCCTCATCTCCATCTTCATTCCCCCATTCCCATTCGTTACCCCCACCGATCTCCTGTTTTTTGGTCACATTTTTGCGTTGATTCGCACAACTTGTGCCACTTCCGTTTTGGACTGAGATGCTGCTGTTGCTGCTTTTTCTGCAAATGTTGCAAATCTTCGCGAAAAACTTGTCGTAAAAAATATTTTCATCAGCCAAAAAAAGAGGAAAAGCGGCAAAGACGACACAGGAAATAAAAACCCTGGCAAAAGGCAATGCGCTCGCAATGAAGCAATGAAACTGGCAATAAACAAATGGCAACGGATGTGCAGGCAAAAGCAGCAGCAACAACAACAACATTTATAATAACAACAAAGGAAAGAAATACTGAGAAGTGAAAAGAAACGAAACGAAACGAAAAATTCGTAGCAAGCAAACGGGCGCAAAGCTCAAAATGGCGAATGCCGCACCGGAAGACGACGTCGCGTCTCATAGCGCCAAACCATTGCGAGAGGACGGTAAGTTGGGGGAACGGAAAAAGGGAAGCGAATTTATGAAGCATAAGCTGCATAAACATTAAGATTACATAAACGTCGACGGGGATCTGGGGAAACTGGCATCCAGAATATATAAAACCAAGCGTCGCGACGCTTGCAACATTTTAAGTGTCGATAATTTCGTACACGACGAGAGGAATCAACGTGGCAGTGAGAGAGGGGTGGGGCTTGAAGCAATAGCATTACTCAAGACTCCCATGCATATGCATAAAGTGAAAGATTCACTATTCAGACCAAAGGGAAGCGAATTTACCCCCACCCCGAAGAGAGAATTTGGACTCGAAGTGCACAATTTACATATTTCTTCTTTCAAATGTAATTAATGCAAATTTCTCGCATTCACCTGCAGAAGAAATTCAATCTCAACCGCATCTTATTGATTGTCCTCTGTCTGCACACACACACACATACACATACATACATTCGTATGCAACTATGCTGCATGCTTATTGACCAAGTCAGTGTGACTGTAATGTCACGAGTTGACTAATTATGCACGAGACCTAACCCTTCAGGGAATAAAATCTTAATTTAGTCGCACTAAAAACCTCAAAATGTTCTTTAAGTGTTGGTTTTAATACCCTTTAATTCTTTGTTTAAAATCGAATTAGAGCTTAGAAATCATTTTATTTCACGAATTACTAATTTACCCTTTTTTGATTATGCAGATCACAAAAATATAGACACTCCATTTAATTAACAAATTTCCCCAAATCCTTAACTAGATTAAAGCAAATATACACTAGAAACGCCACCTAGCTGGGAGTTTTATAGATTTCCCTTTTTTTAATTGTTCAGGCATATGAAAAGGCATATATATACAATTTTCCATACTTTTTGAAGCAAATATTTCTCATTTAACCCTCTCTAGACCCACCTATATATTGTATGAAGTTAATCTAATTATGTGGCCATAGGTGTTTATGATGCTTATAATTGTCTTCTTTATTTAATTATACAATATTTATTAAAAAGGCTTTAAATTTCCATAACATTGCCTGTCGGCAAAAACAAATTCATACAACATAAGAATATATGTACATATATATATGTATATATATATATATTTATATATATATGTGTCTATATGTATATCTGTGTGTGTTGGTATATTAAATACATGCAATGAACTAAATGATGGGAAGTGAGTGTGGGAATCGGCGAAGCAACGCCAGTTCCTACGTGATTTGTTTGCCAAATTGTGGCAAATGTTTTCCCTCGCTCTATGTTATGTGTAAGTGTGTGTGTGTTACACTGTGTCTGTTAGTGTGCCACTAATTGAGTTGTTGCTGCACACACACACATATATACACGTAAAGCATTCCCTAAGCTATTCCTTACCTCACATTCGCCTCCATTACTAGTTGCTGGGCAAACGTTCTCATGGCATACTTCCGCATTTGGTTTATTGAGTTTGCATGACCCTAATTTAAAGATGATTTAAAATTCCCGCAGCGAAATTAACCAAACGCTCTCCCTCTCGCTCTCTCATCTGGAGCAAAAACAAACAAGTCCAAGTCCAACCGATCATGGATGATGGGATTCAAAGCCGAGGGTGCGAGATGTAGATGGAAATGGAGATGGGATTTATTGTTTGCTGCCATTGCGCGCTAATGTGAGGCATTTATCATGGACAACAACGACAATAAGGATGCGGATGAGAATGAAGTTGGATGCTAGAGGTTGGAGGTGGTCTTTGGTACGGGTGCAAGTGTTTGGTCGACGACCATGGCGACGGTATGGCAATGGCTCTCTCTGACAATGTGGCGCTAATGGTCGCCACTTGGCCAACATAAATTATGCTTAATCAGAAGCCATCGTCCTACTTGGCTGCAATCCCAGCATCAAATTCTTTAATCGAAAACTACAAGTATTTTATAACAATATATATATACACAACCAACCATCTTGATGAACCAAAAAATAAATAAATGTTTTAATCAATCTACAGTAAATAATTTTTGTATATTTAATGCTTTTATTTTTATGCAAAGGGTTTTTTGGTTAAATTTGTAAACGTGTTCTATTAATCTTTTATTATACATATAAACTGTACAAAGGGTCCAAATACTTAAAAATTATATAAGGTGCTAAGTTTGATGAAAGGTTGAATTTCTAAAAAAATCATTGATGACATTTCAGAAAAAGTCATTGATGGCAGTTCTGATAAAGTCATCATCAATTCTGAAATTTAAAATCTATATTTCACGCTCTGCTCCTAAGAGAAATGATTCCATTTAAATTTTAATTTGATAATTTTTCTTCTATAACCCCAGCCGTCTAGCAAATTATTGATAATCGATTAACATTTAAAAGTTTTGTGTTCATTTAGTTTTGCATGTGAAAAGGAACTCTCTTTTTGACAGGAAGTTGAAGCATAAAAAAGGCTTGCAAAATGTCATTTCTTTCATATTGCAACAGAAACTTGACATATAGAGACTGTTTGTTGGGACATGAAAAGAAAAATCAAAAGAGAGAGGCAAAGAGAGGGAGAGACCCACATAAACTGTGCCAAATCATGAGTTCAATGGAGCTTAGGTAAAAGCAGCAGCAGCTTATTAAGTAAACTACCAGAGTAAACTGAGGTAAGGTGAATGACAATGCATACACATCACACACACACACACACATGAAAACTCAAACACACACTTGAAGAGAGCCAGTGAACTGACATTAAAGGCATAACGGCAACAATGTCAACCAAACTGAGGCTCAAACCCAAGTCCAATACAGAAACCCCGTTTTGCCACTCTCTCCACTCGTCCACAGACCACTCCACCAAAAATTTACGAGGTGTGCTACAGCACAAAAGGTTATACGACTTTTCCATGACAGAAGCAAAGTTTGAGCATAAGCAAATTGATCTATCAAGATTCAAGTCTTGGTCTTTGCTTCTTAAAACAAGAACTAACTAGGAAAGTCCAACTTCACCATAATCGGAATATAATAGACTTTTTACATTACTTACTTTTTAAACAGCCCTCGCATAGATTTCTTTTGCTAGTGCTGCTGCTGCTGCTGCTGCTTGTTGGTGTTGCTGGGAGGACTTCTGGTTCTTGGGCAAATTTCATTGTCCTTGGGTCCTTATCGAAAATCCAACGCTGTCACTTGTCCGGGCAGCACTTCACGGCCAGGCAGTGATCTCCCTTGAGTGTGTTGAACATACGCTTTTCTATGAATGTACATATGTATGTGTATGCTCCTTATGTGTGTATTTTGCGGCTTCGGTGTATGCTCCCAAGTTCCCTGTCGAAATCCCTGTCCCAATTGCTATCCCATAGCCTCACAGCTCTGGAGCTCTGGGGCTCTGAAGCTGTGGAGCTCTAGCCCAACTCTTACTTTGGCCGTGTCCATGTCCGGGGCTTATATAACCACTCAGTGACACAAATAAAAGTAAACATGATAAAACCATTGAAACTTTTTCCATTTTCACTTTTGAGTGTGTTTGTATTTTGCTTCACTTTGCTTTTGTATTCGCTTGTCCTCAACCACTAGCCCCGTCTCTCTTAACTCCCGAAACTTAATGCATGTGTGTGTGTGTGTGTGTATGAAAGTTAATCTCAAGTGCAGCCGAGAGCTAAATATTTGCCATTGGCGTTGACTCCTGCGCCTCTGTCCACAATCAGGCTACGTCTATGTTGACTTTTCTTCCACTTTGCCATTTCTCTTCTTTTGCCACACTTTCCTCTTCCACCATCACTTTCTCTCTCTCTCTCCCTTATCATCGATGGTAACTGGCCATGTGAACATGCATTCAAATGACCCGCAGTTTTTTTACTCCCTCTTATATTCTCTCTCAATCTCTCTCTCTCTCTCTCTCCTTCTCTCTCTCTCTATGTGTGTGGTGCGTCTATTTTTCTTTCTCCTTGCCCACTTGTTTACACGAAACTAACAAGCAAAGCTAAAAGTTGGCACAACTGCAAGCAGCATCATCATTTTGTGACCCTCTTACAATGAACCACAGCACCACTCCCCCTCCCGCCTCACCTCCTTTCCATTCATTGGGTGTAGTGGTCGTTGTGCATAAATTGTTTATATTCAGAGGTTGGCAGTCCTGTTTTGTGTTTTTTGTTTCCTTTGCTAGAAAAAGACCAACAAGAACAAAAGGTAAGTGGCAAATATTTGTGTCAGTCGTTGAACTTGCCCCCCATTATGTTGACCTTTCCGAGGTTAACATTTAAAAGTCAATCTTCTTGCACAACAGCAGTAGCAGCAACTGGCAATAACAAACAAAGCTATCGATAACTAACACACAGCTTTTGTCCGAACTGTACACTAAAGTAAACATGACATTTTTTTTGCTTATCTAACAAATGGGTCGCTTATATATAAGTTTTTAACTGTCACAAGGCTAATACACTCATTTCTAAACATAGTACGATGACTTGTCTTGGAGGACCAAATAAATTATGCAAGGACTAAAACACTATAATTTCCAGTTTTTTCTGATATGGCCCTCTTCCAAAATTGACTTCCAGGGTAGATTTTCTATCCAAAATTAGCAATTTCAATGTAGAAACAAAGTCTTTATATCAAAGATATATTTTTCAGAAATATTTTCTTATAAACTTTAAACAAATTAGCTTCTTTTAATTGATAAATTTCAGATTCGCTGCATTGCTTAACATCCTTTATGTAAATATATTATAGAATTTGAATAAAGTTACTTAAAGTCGTTACCAAGTCGTCTTTATTTTCCCTCCATATGTCAATGATCTATTCAAATCGGTATGAAAGCGACAGAAACAGTTTGAAATTAGTAATGGAGAGATATATTTCTATGATTACAAAGTATTAAAACTCTGAAAATTTCGGAGTTATGACCCAATGGTCAAGAAAAGGAATACAAACTTTGTGCAAATTTGAAAGAATTTATTGGAAAAGCAGTTTTCATTAATAAAAGTAAATAAAGATTAACAGAAGTTCCAATAACTGTTGAAGCTATCACTCCAGCAGTACTGAAAGAACCTGCAAAGATCTTTGAAAATCAAAATACATGTTATAGCTGAGAAGCTTAGGTTAAAATAGTGCTACCGTTTGCTTTTGAAAAATAGAGATAAATATGTGAAATGATTCCGTTACCACACTTTTTTTTGCCTGATTTTGAAAATCTTGTTGGTTATTACTAAACGGTATGCGAAAAGTCGAATTCACTGCGGAAACACGGCACAAGGGATTTTATCCTTTTAGACAGGTATAAATTGCCAACAATCTGACAATATGAAGCTTCTTTCTGTGTGTGTGTGTGTGTGTGTTTCTGTGCATGCATGAGTGTATGTGTGTCTGTGTGTGTGCAAGTAAATGCATTGCGTTTGCCAATATCTTACACTTGGCTGAAAACAAAAAGCCGGAACGGATGTGTTGGCAACATCATCTCTTAGCAGGATAAAGGCAAGATAGGAAACGAAAGACGGGGCTTGGCTGGGCTGGGTTGGGGCTGATTTGAACCCGGTCTGAACCACCTTGTCAAATATTTCATGAAGATTTAACGCATATTCCTTCTTCCAGAATGCTCGCTCAACAATTTTCCTATATTGACTGAATTTTTAATAATGTTCACAGAGAGCTCAGTGGATTTTTGGAATGGCCTGGAGCGGAGGCCAAAAATGTGCATGTAACGATGTCTTAATTAAGCCACGTTCTTATCCATGTCCTGTGTCAAAGGGATCGACAAGCAAACAGAAGAAGACTGAATCGGATTCAGTCACAGTCACTGTCACACGAAGATGGGGTGAGGAGTGGGGTGGGGGAAACATCATTTTGTATTTGGACATGAGTTCGCAATGAGTTGGCAAAATGCCAAAAGTCAATCCACGCCTTTGGGGAAAGTTTTGTAGGTATTGTCAAAGGATCGGGAATGGGAGTGGAAATGTGACTGGTAGATTCGAAATGGGTGGAAGTTCGCCTTTCACTTTTCACACAATCCGCAATTAATTTCCGTTTCGATTGTCTATCTCGTTCTGTCTGCAAATCCCCATAATATCCACCAACTTCCCCATCCATCCCAAAACCATCCGCTTTTTACTGTTGGGCGACTCCAATTTAATTGCTTTGGGGGTTTGTGCATGTGTGTGTGTGTTGCTTGGAGGAAGCTTAAGCTAAGCTGATCTGAGCTCCATATGTGTCTGTGTGTGTGTGTGTGAATGTGCTCACGTGTGTGTATGTGCGAGTTAGTGATTTACGCGCTGCATTTACCGCTATAAATAAAGCACTAAACATAGCGGGTTGCTTGACAAAAGAAGAGAGGAAGAGAAAAGTAAGATTGTGCAAGCGAGACAGAGCGAGAGAAAAAGACAGACAGTGAGGGAGAGCAAGACAGATAGAACTATTGTCGTGTCAACAACTTCCTTGTGCAAAAGTTTCATTTGTTCAGTTCATTTGTTGCCAGCGAAAAATAGTAGATAAAATCCAGATGTTGACTATTAAAATTTGTGAAAAATAAACACAAACAGAATACTTCATCTGTAAATTACAAGCCAGACAACGAATCAAAGACACTCTATAAATGAAAACTAATTACGCTCTCAAAGGTTTTTGGTTCTGTTCACGGTGCTCTGATGAAGCCTCTCTAAACAAGAACTCCCAAAGTTATTAGAAACTATTTTGAGGCTAAAATATAAGTATCTGCGATTGTATTTATTGGCTTAAAGGCTAAAACATGTTTGGCTTCATATTTATGATATTAAATGGTAATTTGTTTTAACTTAGTTTCATCAAAAATCCTTTTTAAAGTTGGTTTGCCGGCTAATATAACGTATACGCAGGGTACGCCACTCAATCATTATTCTGGTCTAGAGCAAGAACTGAACGCCAACTGATGCGCTGGCTTGATCCGGCGGTGCTGTTTCTTTTCTAAACGAAATATTTAACACATAGAAGCACACATATTTGTATATTCTCAATCAGCTTGTCCGTCCGCCTCTTCGTCTGAGTCAACGCAAACTCTTCTCAGGACTGGATGGATCTTTTCCTTTTTTAACATAATGTAAACAATGATTGGCTTCCTATCTGGGACCTTAGTAGGATCCAAATGCTTTTTATTTTCAGTTTTTGACATTTTGTGTAGTTTTACTTCACAATCTTTTCAATCTCATTGGCTTTTCGTTAGTGAGCTAGAGCCTAGTAAAAATCACATATTCATTGGCTTATTATTATATACACACGACTAGCCTACACACATACACACACACTCTCTCTCTCGCTTTAAATATAAGAATTAAATTTTTCAACAAAATATTTATTATCCTTAAAAAACGAAAAACCACAAAAATCGACAAACAGTTTAACACACAAAAAAAAACGTAAATGAACATTGAGAGATACAAAAATTCCCTCTAACCAATGAAATATATGACCGCCAAATCAATGAAAGAGAACTAAACGAAAACCGAAATCGGATCCTGGACCATCCTGAAATTCAAACCCAAAAAAAGTGAAAAAACGACGAAAAAATCAAAGTGATATAAGGATTACATTGATTGCGATTAATGCAAAAACGAACAGCAGTGCAGAACGGATGAGAATTTTTTGTCGAATTCCATTTCCTCAACCATCTGTACAGGAGCCGGAGCAGCAGTAAATTTCGAGGACTCGGATTCCGTTTTTGCGGTAAACGGCCAGAGGGTCCACACACACACAGACAACTCCGTTTCATTTCCAGTTAACCAATTACAAAATTCGCGTTTGAATTCAAGTGAGGAGCCGCCCCTTGGTTACGATCTTTGCGGCGCACCAGATCCAAATTTGGCAGATTTTCAAACAAAAAAGAAAACAAAAAAAACCGAAAATATGGTTATCAATCTGAATCCTTCAACCTCCTCCTCCTCCTCCACCAGCCACACCTCGTCCAATGGGAGTGGGAGTGAGAGCAGCGGCAGCGGCAGCACCAGCAGCAGCAGCGGCGGAAGCAACAATCTAATGGGAATCATAACTCATTCAGCATTTAATGGCGTTATCTATTTACAAGTTTTGTGCGCTGGCGATGAGTTTGCCAAATGGATTACCGTTCAGGAGGCGATGGCATATTGCCCGAGTGGTGTGATAGCCTATACAAAACTGCAAATGAATTACATCTATGGAGTGCCCATGGACTGGCTATTTCACACTGATTGACAATCGCCTTGGTCCTTCAAGAGGAGACTATCTAATTTTTGGACTGGACTGGGGCGAATTAACAACTGCGATTGAGTACAAACAGGGACATTTTTAGAAAACAAACTAACAGAAATTCACAATATACACGCACACATGTATCACACACACACACACACACACACACACAAACGTCTATTTGATAAGTCCACCCGCCCTGGAAAAATATTCTCACATCTGTCCAACAATTCACCCATTTACAAAATTTCTAGTTCGAGTGTTGTACCAAAAAAAAAATCCTAAGCCACAAAAAAACTGTAAAAAATTGACAACAAAATGGTTGATGATTGTACGATGAAATAAAATCTTTTTTAATGTTAAAACTACAAGTAAATTTGTATTCCATTTTCATATACATATACATACATATACAGAGGGCAACGTTTTTATGTAACTCAATAAATTAGGCAACAATTTAATCCAATTTTAGCAACTTAAATTCCATACAATTGCAAAGTAAAGTTGAAAATCCATGCAAAATTTCCATTGCTCTTTCCTTCTAACGATATGCTCAAGGATATGCGAGGGGGACTTAAGCATCTTCTAGCCATTTGACTAATCTCGGCTTGCTGAAATAAAAGTAGATGAAGCAGGAAGGATAATAAAATGAAACTGAACATTGGTAGAATAGAAACAGCATTTGGACAAATTATATTTATACTTCTATTTCCGGAAACACCCCAAGAATTTAGTTTTAAGTAATGTCTGCACATGCAACGGGCACGTGATACACAAGGACCCAAGCAGAGAGCTCTCCTCTTTCCGCCCGACCAAGAGGTGCAAGAGGTCCAATATCTTCGAATTCAACCTTTTAAAAGTAAAGCGTTAAGTTCTCATTTCTTACTTAAGTTCTTTCATTTCAGACTGGAAGCTTTTGTCTGCTTTATCCACGCGATTGTTGAGCTGAATTCGAAAGAATAGAGGCTTTTAGAATAAAAATGGTATTATTTACCCTTTATTTTCTTTATAATAATAACTGATACTAAGCTTATACTCTTATTTATTACGTAACCTTTTTTGACTTTTAGAACTTTTGTGATAACCCTCGCTCGTTTGGTGTGCGTGTGTAGGCAACTATATTGAACAGTTTTTGTTCTTCCGTTGATTGGCACTCGAGTGTGTTTACTGACTATTGATGTTGTTGTCGTTGTTGCTTTTCTGCTATTGTTTATCCTTTGGCTTTTGTTTTGCATTGTCGTATCTGTCCCGAACCCAGAACATAGAATCCATTCACTCACCCTCCAACATTTAGCTGGCCAACGATCATAGATAAATGCTTAGGCCTCTCATCTCTATTGTTGGCCATGTTGTTGTTGGTGATGCTTGTTGTTGTTGTTGGTATTGTTATCGAGGCTTAGTTCTTTTTGCATTTTTTGTCTATAGCTTTTGTTTGCCCTTTTAGCAAGTAATTAGTTTGGCATAACATATTCCATGCAAACGTTGGTTATGGAAATGAAGGTCAATTTGTTTAGCCGAGACTTTTTGAATATGCATCAGATTATGAACTGAATATACATACATATATACAAATATGGGTAGGGTAAAACGGAATAAGGAAATTAATTTTGTCATCGATGAGAAATATACTTTATCTAGTTAGAAATTTATCCCTTGCTTTAACTCTGTTTTAGGAAGTTTTTGTTTGGTTTAATTTGTTTAAGAAGTTTTCCAAAATGTTGTAGATAACCTATATTTTTATGTCCACTGTGCACAATAACCAATTCGTAAGTTATTGAGTTAAAATTTGTATTAAATATATGACTAAAACAAATAGTTTTGGCCACTTCTAAGAGCACATTGCGTATACGTAATTCAAGGGATGCGTTGAAGCTTTTACTGTGATTGAAATAGTTGGTTCCTGTTACTATTTTTCCTGCTTAAAAACTGAATTCCCTTACAAACATTGACAAGATGGAGATCCGGAGCATAATGGTCTGTTGATTCTTACCCTCCTGCAGTTCGTGTTGGTTCACCCTTCAAGTTTTCGCTTCTCGTTTTTTTTTTCTTTTTTTTTTTTGTTGATGTTTCTAAGTGTATCTTTTATTTTCAGTATTCTTTCATTTTCTCTGTTTTACTTATATGCACTTATGTACAATTTTTAAGCGGATTTTTATTTTTATTTCTTTCTTTCGTTCGTTCGGTCGTTCGTTCAATTGTCGTTTTTTTTTGTTTTTGTGGCATTTGAACTTTTAATGTGCGTGCTGGATGGCTGGATGGATGCTGAGGAACCTCTGTCCAATTGTACATAAGTAAAAGTGCCACTGCCTCTCTTGTACCCCTCCTCCCCCCATTCTTATCCTCTCTCTTAGAGTTGGTAAGCGACCCTACAGTTGAGTCCAGTCAAGTCTGTGGCACTTCATCTCTGGTTGCATTTGCGTTACTCTGTACTTACATACATACGTCGAATTTATTGCACACATCGTTCCGTTTCCGTTTCCTGTGGCAACCATTGCATTAAACTTTAAATGCTAAGCGCAGGCAAAACATATCAATCAGCGAAGAGAGAGATTCACAGCCAATGGTCATGGCATACTTACATATATTTCTGTATATATGTATGTATGTATGTATATACATACCTTCTCCCTTAGCTACAATGAGTGCGGTTCCACTTGAACTTTTTGGTCAGTTGCATTTTAGTTAGCAAATGTTGCTTCTCTCTCTTTCACTCTCTCTCTTTCTCTTTTCTCTCTCTCTCTCTCTGGATGGTTGCATCGTACAACTTTTAATAAGTAAATGCAACTTTATAAATTCTTACAGAAAATTGCATTTGAGAGATTGTGTATTGAGATAGCCATTTCGAAAAATTTCAGATGATATGAGTAACGCAACAAAAAACTATAACCAAACATTAATTGAAATCGATGGACTACTCTGAGAGTGGACTTTACTTTAAAAGGAAAGTGAAGCGAAGGAGAGAATGTGCTTCAAATATATACTTTAAGAAATCGTTCATTGGTTTACTATTTGGAACCTTTTGGACTTGATATTTTAAAATATGCTTTGTGCTCCCAAACATGAAATATTTAAAAGCAAAATTCAATATGAGAACAGAAATTTAAATTTATTTTTTGTCAACATTCAAAGCGGTTTTGCGATAAATGCTAACGATAACGGTAAAACGACTGTAACATCATCGTTAGTGGCATTTTCCAGGCGCTTGAGCACAACGTCAAACCGAAAATGAGAGGGTGGTGTGAACGAGAGAATGAGAATGAGTGAGAGAGAGAGAGAGAGAGAGAGGCAGAGAAAGAGGATGGAAGGCAGCCCAATTTATATCTAGGCAAATATGGCGCATATATCATGTGGTAAATGGCAAGCTGTGACGAGACAGGGGTGGTAGAGAGGCCGTGTATAGGCGGGCGGCAATTACCGTTAGCGACTTGTGCAATTTATGTTGCATTCGCAATTACAAACCAGCGAGGTGTCTATGAATAGTTTTTTGGTTTAAGGCCTATTAAAAAGTAAAAATGAGTGAACAAGTTCAATTACTTATTCAGTTGATTCACTTATTCAGTCGACTCACTTATTCAATTTACTCATTTGTTCAGTTAACTCACACAAAGGATTTATTCAGCCATAGTTTCGGCGACAGTTCGATCATTTTGTCATTACTTTGAATCGGATTTAAGACCTATTATCGCTTTCGATTCCGAGCCAATTAACTTATGTAGTTTGCCTTTTCTAAAAGTGATTCTGGAAACAAGTGAGTGGCGCAATTGTTCACTCACTTATGGAAGATGTTGAATCTTGCTCACCCACTCAAATGCAACCCAACACTAGTGTGCAGTAACACATCCAAATAAGAAATATGAGGCGTTATTGTTTAGTTTTCGACCACACCTCGAACACATACATACATATATAGACAATTTAAAGTAGACAGATACTCGTAGACACAGTATATAGATTTTGCGAATGCATTTCATTTAGTCGTCGTCGTTGGGTTTTGAATGGATTTTGGCAATGTCGTCAAGTGGCAGGTAAATGTTACTTGGCTAATTTTATGGATATCATTCACATCCTCCCTACTTACCTCCCTCACTCTCTTTCTCCCATGATCTCGTTGAGTACGTGCGTCTAGACGTTAATTGTAACGCCGACTTGCGCCCATATATCACTTAATGCATTTCAATTTAAATATTAAACAAAGTACATTCAAAAAAGGTAACTATAAATTAACAATAAAAATAAGGAAAATAAGAAGCAAAAAGCTTTTTGCTCGTACTTTTGTGGGCTGCAAAAAATGGGCGTGGCCCTGTCAACAGCAAAGCAAACGAGAAAGCAAGACAAAGAGAAAAATGAGCAGTAAAGAGATAGAGGAAGAGAGAGAGACAAAGAGAGAGGGGGAGAAAAAGAAAGAAACGAATGTTTCTACTTACTTACATTTGGGTCCTCTTCTCTTCTTTTTTTTTTTGCATCGTCCAGGGAGAATGAGAGCCTTTGCCCATGCCTCATTAAATTAGCATTGATAATTATTTTAAATTACTTCATTAAGTTTTGTGAAAAATGTTTGCTCGTTGGTACATCTTTTAGCTACCCCAAAGCGATTTGTTTTTTGTGTTTGTGTTTTCATTTTTTTTCCCGTTTTTCCTGTTTAGTTTAGTTCCCTTTCCTTTCCTGTTGAGGTATCACGGATTATGAGAGACAAAACTGATCCTAAATGTAACAACTCGTCATCATTTATTTAATGTGCAAAACAGCGGAGCCAACAACTGACTAAACTAAAATGCCATAAATATTCTACTAAACTGGATGCTAAAGTTCTCATTATAATAAAAAAAATGTATGTGTCAAATGTTAACTCAAAACTAAAACTAAATTCTAGTCTAAATGAATTCGCAAATTCTCTAAACTAAAATTTGACATATATGTGTTAATGTTTTATTTGCAAAAATAGTTTAGATAGACATTACATAGGAAATATATGTACATATATATATATATATTTACATATAATCCAGATGCGATTTAGATTAAGACAAAGGGGATTACTATACGGTATGCAAAAGTCGTTATCATAACCACAGAATTTTTTTATTTTGTTTTGTATTTTATTTGTGTTGTTTTTTTTTTTTATAATCCTCTCATGTAACTGAAATTAATTTGATTGCTGATGTTGTCTCAGCTGCTTCATTAATCAAAGGACTCGGAGTTGAATCATCCGTCGAGCAAGCAAGCCAAAGGTACCACCAAGGGAAACACTGAGTTTAGTCTCTCTCTCTCTCTCGCTTCTTCTATCTCTCTCTATCTCTGTCCAACACTTTTGCCGCCTCATGAATAATTAAATATGGAACATAGTTATCCCTGTTCGCCCGGACGACCATCCGGTCGGCTCAAAACTTATCCATCAAATGACATTTGCGTTGATGCGGGTTTCCGGCTCAGTACCACCTTCTCCATACTCTTCCATGTACGTACACTTCCACTTCCATCCTTCTCCTTTTACTCTTTTCCATGCCGTCTCTGGCTCGTTTGTTGGTTTGCTGGTTTATTTGCCTGACATTTTCGTAGTCGTTGTCGTCGTGTTTGTCTTTAGTCTTTATCAAACAACATCGTTTGCCTGCTGTCCGCTTTTCCCTTCCCTTTTGCAACTTTGTCTCTGTCTCTCTATGTCTGTGTGTGTGCATCCACTTGTTACGGTTCAGATTTTGACATTCATCAAAAATTGTGTCAAAATTTTAGTGGCAACAACAAGAAACAACAAGTTTTCGGGTAACCAACAAAATAAAAAACACGAGACAGAGAGAGAGAGAGAGAGTGATAGAGATGAAATGAGAAAATGACAACAACAACAAACTCATGGCATATTTTCTAACGTTGACTTGGCCAGCTTGTGGTTAGATTCTGATGATAATTTGTCTCCCTCCCTTCCTTCCTCCCTTCCCCCTCCCTCCCTCTTGCCCTCCTTTTCCTTTTCCCCCATCATTTTAAGCCCTTTTGCGTTGTCCGGTGCCCATCAAAATGGTCAGCCCAAATGTAGGCAACACTTTTTGTAGTTATAAACTTTTCACTTGAATTTTCGAGGTTTTTCACTTATGTTTTTAATTTTTGTTGCTGCTTTTTTTGTTAGTTGAAAAATGTAAAATTTAATAACTTGCACAAAAGTTCACAAGCACACACACACACACTTTAGTGCGAAGAAGAAGCATTCGAATAGAGAGACAAGCGAGATCGGTTGTAATAAAATAATGATTTGTGATAATTGATATTCTAACCTACTCACTAAATCTTTTTATTCGCAATCTATCCTAAATGGACAATAGGCATATATTATGAAAAGTTTGCATGACATGGGGGTGGAATCAGCAGTCCGTCTTTGGTCTAAATGGTCAAGTGGGTGACTTCTTTTCAGCCTGGAGAGGTACCGAATGCAACACCTTCGAATCAGGCAGTTAACTGAACGGACTTAACACTGAACTCTTGGGATGACTGAGAGTTTGTAGAGCTCAAATCTCCTCCCTAGTAACCACCGCATCTTGGACAGTTTAGGTCTCGCTGAGTTCGCTTGACCTTGATGTGAGGTTTCCAGGTAAAGCGCCAAGTCAAAGGTGAGACCAAGGCACTTCACAGTCCCTTAGATATTCCATCTGCACTGTCATGGGTTCACAAGATTAAGTTGATCCAGGATAATTTTCGAGGCCACCGAAGAGAGTCACTTAACCTAATCAATATACATATGTATGTACATATAAAATAAACTTCATTTCTACATTTGAACTATTTTCTAACTACTAGAATTTAAGCCAAGAATTATCTTTTAATTAATTAACTTAATTTTCAATCTTGTTTAACTACCAATATTATATATATTACTGTAGAGTTTTCATAAAGAGGCAAAATTTGAAAGGAAACACAATATGTATGATGTATTTATTTTTCAAAGCTCTTCCTCTGCGTGTTTTTTTCGTTTTTTTTTCTCTTTGTTTTCGTTTTTTTCTGTTGTTATCAATCCTGTCACCATTTTTGTTTGTCTAGTTTTTTGAGTTTAATTTTTGTTCTCTGCTTGGCTTACAAAAAAAAAAAACAAAGAAATAAGAGGTGGATGCTGGGGAGGCCAATAGAAATATGGGATAAAAACCTGCATAATATTTTGGCCATCCGCAGTTACAATAGCAAACGAGCCAAACCAAATCCATGGGCATTGAAAAAGCAGGAACTGAACGCAAATACGTATCATATCATTATATATATTTGTATATATTTAGTTGTTACTTTGTTGTTTATGAAATGTGAATTGAATGAATTCTTTAATAAATCCAAGCTTGTTGTAAATCCCTCTCGAGCTACGTCCATGAGGACATTCCGCTTGCGTTACTTTGACTCCCCATTTATTCTGTTGCTTCAACCGTATAGCCTTCCACAATATGGGCGTAGTCAAGTAGGCGTGTCGTCACTCCAAATGCCATGTTGTTATCCCCCTTTTATTTTGCTTCTTTTTATTTTTTTCCTTTTGGTTAAGCCTATTTTTCAGTTTGTTTGTCGCTTTCATTCTATTTTTGTTGGTAATTTCTGACTTCGAAATGAGTTTCGTGCGGTCAGCCGCTTGGAAACGCCTCCTCTGGTATTCGTGTTCCTCTCCCTATCTCTCGCTTTGTGGAGAAACATTCGTGTTAAATTTTATGCAAAACAAGAAAAAGACAAAATGGAATTCATTTTATGAATTTGTTAACTACAAAATGAAATCAAGCCTGGAAAACAATTTCATTTGTTCTCAAAAGTGTGTGTAAAATATGTATATAATTTAAAAGAATTTTGGGAGGAAGCAGAAGGAAGAAGGAGCACTAATAGTATTAATGCCAGATGGCTTAAATGTCCCATAAGCCAGTCAGATAGCCGAAGACCTTGTAAAGTTAATTTTGTATTTGGAGTATGTGCTTCATGAATTTCATGAGTTTTCTCCCATTTGGCACTGATTATGCAACTCTCTACACAAGGCAAAAAGAGTGTTGTCATTGCTACCAACTCGAACTGACTATACTATAAGCATTAAGTTTTACCACCCACACACACACTAAGCCACCCATCCACACACACACACACACACACATACAATCTGTATAATTGATGCGACACGGTATAGATAGGAAAAAAGGATGTAGGCAGAGAGAGAGAGAGAGAGAGAGAAAGAGATAGGCAGTCAGCCAAACTGTCCAGAACAGAACCGCAGAACGAACAGCCAAAAATAAGCAATTGGCAGAAAGGCGAGACCATTTTATTTTGCTTCGTTTTCATTTCTCCCTGATTTCCTTTCTTCTTAAAGTTAACGCGCTAAATACTCTATACAGAATTCATATAAAAAGCGTTGGCCAACACTATCTGTTAAAGTTAAAACTTCATACTACAGTTTTCCAGCACTGTCTGAGTAAGCAATTCTTAAAAATTCGTTTACAACACTTAAACTAAAGAATATACAAAGTAAATAAACCCTTTGAAGCTCTTACTATGAGACAACTCTGTAAATTATATGCGCCTTTAACACTTCACAACACTAATATTATATAATTTACCGTACTTTCTGTCATTTTCATTTATTTAAGACCACTTTACAACACTAAAACCACACTACATATCACAGAGTAAAAGGGCCAAAGTGAGAAGCTGAAATTAATCACTGCATACCCTAACTTTCCAATGGTTGACAGATCAGCCAACCACTGCTACTCCCAGCAACGAGTTGCCATTAAAGTCATTGCCTGTCCAAGCGTTTCATCTCCAACAGTTCCATTCGCTGCCATCTCTCTGCTCTGCTCTACCATAACCTTCTGCTAGCCCACAAAAAAAAAAAAAAAAAACACCAAAAAAATGTTGAGGCAACCAGCGGCATTCCTGATGACGACAACGAAAACGTTAAGGACAACTGAACTCAATGACTGAATTCATTTGCAGGACCAGACTACGATTGACTTTCACACACAACCACCCACTAACACTCACACACTCAGACCCACACACACATGTGTTCCCAATATTTCTCTATTCGGTTATTCACTTTGTCTTTATTGCTGAAGAAGCTGACGAAAATCTCATCAGATTCTCCTCGATGAAAACGAATTTTGGAATTGGAAATTGGAATTTGTGAATTTTTGTGTATTTTATGTTCGATTTTGTGGTTTGTGTGTGTGTGTGTGTGTGGGTGTGTGTGTGTCCGTTTTGTGTTCTGCTTTTCCCATGACATAGGCAGATTATGAATTGGCGATTATGTTAATGAAGCGTGACTACTAAGATATTCAGGCAGTTTATTTATTATCCTTAGATAGTCGTCCCCAGGATTTTAATTAAAGATTTTTCGCGCAATTTTGCAGCAACAACAAAGGAAACAAGAGTAAATGAAAATATGTATGCATGTGCGTTGTATATACAAAAATGGCTCTAAAAAGTTGGTCTACAAATTTGCTTCTTTTTTTCGCTTTCTTTATTTTCGTTGGTCAAGAGAGATAGCTGAAGCAAGTTGAATGGGTGGAATGAATTGGGTAGCTGTGGTCGCCAGCCAGACGATGCTTTCATAACGGAACGGAATGGATCTGGGATGTATACATATACATATATATATATACATATTTGTGAAAAATATTTGAACCAAAGAATGCGCAACTTTTTTCTATTCAAGCATAAGAAAAAAAAATCTGAAATAAAAGCAAAAGAAAGTGCAGCAACATCACAATAAATCGAATCCAAGTGCTTTAAGAGTATGTCTGTGTGTGTGTGTGTGTGAGAGAGAGAGGAAAAAAAAGAGTTTGGTGTAAGGGTTAAGATGAGATGCAAATAAATTGCTTAAAAGTATGCAACAAAAATGTTCAATTTTGTTTTTTTTTTTTTTTTTTTTTTTTTTTTTATATGTGTATTTTAGCAAGGAATCGATTCACAGATGATCTTAACAAAGCTTTTAACTTAATATAATGTAATACGCCAAACAGTTATTACTAACAGTGAAAATTTTAATCTTACTTATATAAATCTATATTTTTTGTGGTGTTTAGTTTTACAAATCAGCAACTTAGCGTATCATTGTCAGATATTGCCTTCTCTTCAGCCTGTGGATTGTCCTTTGGCTCGCAAGGGGTCTCGCCAGCCGGTTTGCATGTGTCTGCAGCCTATCATTGTACCTGCTGGTGTGGCGATTTATTTGGTCTTCTACCGTTTCCACGTCAAGATCCTGGTGTAATGATGCGCCTCGGATAAACCATGGGCACCCTGTCATCTGCCGCAGAGCTTTGTTTTGAAAAGTTTGTACCTTTTTTCTATTGGAATCTGCCGCCATCCCCCAGATTTGGACTCCATATCTCCAAGTAGGAGCTATTATGGCATTATATAGTGCCCGTTTGCATCTTAGTGGCAATTTACTTTTGCCATTTGTCAGCCAATTTAGTTTCGACCATTTGATTCTGCACGTTTTTAGAGAGGCCTCGATGTGGTCTTTAAATGTAAGGCGTTTGTCAAGGACTACTCCCAGGTATTTTGCCTTTTCTTCTGTTTTTAGCAACTTGCCGTTAAGCCATACACGGGGAGGATGCTTTCTTCTCAATGTGAAGCATATATTTAAGCATTTGGCCTCGTTTAGCATTATATTCCATCTGCGAGCCCAGCTCTCAAGCAGATGGAGATATTCTTGCACGCCATCAGCAGCAGAATACTCACAGGACGAGGAATAAAACATACAGACATCATCTGCATACGAAGCTATTAAGGACTTGTTTTCTTCCTCAGGCCTGGGTATATCAGAAGTATACACCGTGTATAGTAGAGGACCGAGAACACTTCCTTGAGGCACGCCCGCATCCACATCATGAACACTGGAGACTGCAGATCTTACTTTGACTTGAAATTTTCTGTGTTCCAAGTAGGAGCGAAGAATGAGGTAGAAAGGAGGAGGCAGCTTTCTCTTCAGTTTTGCAAGAAGGCCAACATGCCAGACTCTATCAAAAGCTTGCTTTACATCTACGAAGACTCCATTGCAATACTTCTTTTTGTCAAACGCCGTCAGAATATAATTTACAACTCGGTGCACTTGTTCAACAGTGCCATGTCCCTTTCTAAATCCAAACTGGTGATTTGGGATGAGTTGCATGTTTGGTAGTCCAGAAATTCGAGTCACCATTACTCTTTCCCATACTTTTGAGACACACGGTAGCAAAGAAATTGGGCGGTATGATTCTGGATCATCTACCTGCTTTCCTGGCTTGTGTATCATGATAACCCGAGCCAGTTTCCACTGTGTTGGAAAATGCTGCAGTCTTAAAATTGCGTTGAATATCAAAACTATAAAAAGCAGTGCACGCTTAGGCAACGCTTTTAGAGTGTAATGGCAGATCCTGTCATGGCCAGGAGATTTGTGATTTGGTAAACCTTTAATTATCTTTATGACCTCTTCCAATCGGATGGGATTTATTGGAGGACTCATTTGCAGAGGTGTATCTAATTCATTAAGAGTTTCCTCAACTACTGCTGGGTCAGCAATCTGGAAAGGCTTAAAACGATTTTCCAAATGGTCAGCGAAGACTGATGCTTGTTCATCATCTGATCTACAGAAACGTCCCAGTGGGTGTCTAATGGGTACTATTCTCATCGGCTGCCGCTTTAAAGATTTCGTAGCCTTCCATAGAGAATACCCAGAATCGACAGTATAGTCCATAGCTTCAAGTTTTTTTTCAAAAAAGCAAGTCTTTTGAAGTTGTAACGCCTCTTTAAGTCTCTTACTCGTTTCTTGCCATGATGCCTTGTCACCTGGATGATGCGTATTAATATATCGCCGACGTTGTCTTCTTTTCAGCTTAATCAACTCTTCTAATTCTCGATTTAGCGTGTATGAAGTAGACAATTTGTGGTTATTATATTGCCTATTAATATCCGGCTGGGCTGCCGCCATTTGGACTTTCATAGTAAAGAGATCAACCGCGGTATCAATATCTTCGCCAGTTTTTAATTCCATGTTGAGATGAATACTTTCATTAAGTTTCTGCTGGAATTTTTTGATATTGGCTTTCCTACTCAGAAGACCTGGTTCGGATATCGAGTTTATTCCCTTAGTATTCATAGTTATGATGAGTGCAAGGTGATCGCTGTGAAGATCCCAGGTGTCATTTATTTTCAGCATATCATCCGGAATCCCATTATAGAGCGCAAAATCAATGCAAGATGGCCTTCCTCTACTACCATAGGGATATCTAGTTGGGGAGCCAGTGCCAAGGACCTTTGTACTACAGGATGCCAAGTGTCTGGCAAGCTTGTTGCCTCGGGTATTAATAGTGGAATCTCCCCACAGCCAGTGTCTGGCGTTCCAGTCTCCTCCAACCAGAAATTTATTACCCGCCGTGTGGAGCATATCTCTAAACTCGTCTACTTCAATTCGTTGATTCGGCCGACAGTACACTGCTCCTAGATCTAGTTCCCCTATGTCCGTGCTAACGCGTACTACGCTAAGTTGATATGTGTTGTTACTGATGGCCATCTGAGGAAAATGAGCAAGATCCTTTCTTACTAACACTGCCACACCGCCTTTTGCATATCGTTGGTAAATTAAGTTTGCTGGATATGCATCATAACCAAACAGTTTTGGAGGAGCATTATTTGGTAGTCGAGTTTCGCTAAGAAGGATTACGTCAATTTTTTTACTATGAGCATAAAGTTCAAGCTCTGAAGCTTTTTCTGGAAAGCCGTTGACATTCCATATTAAAATTTTTAGAGAGGTCATTTTAAAATGAGGGAATTGAGCAGATTTACAATCTGCGTTTGCGTAGCAAGAAGCTGGCATTGCATTTCCGCCAGATTGTTGATCGCTTTGCTCATTTCTTTAATTGCTGCGAGTAACTCACTGTTCTCGCCCAGCTGTGTTTGTGGTTGTGCAGAGAATGGTTGATGAGAAGGGGATTGTGTTTGTTGCAATGGACGATTTGAGCCTCTTACAACATCTGAAAACAATGCCTCATTTGGGATAGCATTCAGCAGGACTTCCTGTTGTTTCGTATTCTTTGTAATTGATTGTGTTAGATTTTGTGTCCTCTGCTGTAGATGGGCGGATGTAGCACTAACGGAATTTTGAGCTTTTTTTTAACGAGGTGTTCTTCTTATTTGCACCGCTTATTTTGAGATACTCCTGATAAAAAGGACAGCCTCTATAGTTTGCTGGGTGATTTCCTGAGCAATGTACACAAGTTGCAGGAACATCGTCAGGTAAATCACAATCTTTGGTTCTATGCTTGTCGCTTGCACATTTCATACATCTAAACTTCATCCCGCAATAACCGGCTGTATGCCCATAATCTTGGCATTTCGAACAGTGGGTCACTTCTGAACGTTTTCTCATATGTTCAACTTTAACCCTCTCTCGGCAGATTGTTAATATGTCAAAAACTTCCTTGTTATTAGGAGCAATAGCAATGCTTACAAAAAACATGTTTAAGGGATTCTGTGTATTTTTATTTTTAGGGTTGAATATGTGTAACACTTTATGCTTTCGATTTTCCAAGCAAGAAGTAATATCCTTGTTTAGTGTTGAGTGATGTAATCCTCTAATAACAAATCTAAAGGGCTTGTCTTCCTGTAGCTGGTAAGTATAGTACTGAATTTTATATGTACTCAGTTTTTGAGTAATTGCTCTATGAGAGTTGGCATCATATGCAAATATACGTATGGTGTCACCCATGTTAGATCTAAATTCGATTTTTTCCATATCTACACAAGGTTCTAATAATAATTTTAAGTCGTTGATATTGTCTACATTTTTGACTACGATAGGCGGAGGTTTTTTACTTGCAGTTTTATTATTTGTATGGGCAGCAGCTGCACGCGCTGCAGCAGATGTGCTTGGCTCATTATCGTTTAGTAGATCAACTGCTTCGTTGTTGACTTCGAAATCAAGGTTCGAGTCAGATCTTGAGGAAATATCATCTATATCCATGTCGTCATTGGCAAGTAAGGCAAATCGATTTGTGTTAGTGTCGCTGGAAGTTTTGTTTCCTACTTTCGCTACAGTCGAGACATTACTAGGACGCTTGCGTTCAACATTAGGCGATTTGTTGTTGGCTAATTTTCGCTTCATGTTTCTAGACTGGGACAGTACAATTCTATCTGCTACAATGCTGGATCCGTCATTTATATTTAATGAGTTTGGTGAATGTACAGATGTCTCAGTTCCGTTTGTAGTGCCTTTCAGCGCCGGCGGTGATGGTTCGGTGGGTGCATTTTCCTTTGTACTAAGGATTGTACCAGGGGAGCAAACAGTGGTAATATTGCTGGATGACACAATTTGCTGTGACATCGATGTAGTTACTGTACAGGTTGTCGTAGTTCTTACAGCTGGTATGTTGCAGTTTAAGTGAGCAGTACCAATATCTGCTGGGTCGGTAAGCTGCAGTGCCAAATCCCTCGTTATTTGCGCACGAATTTCGGCTGGACTTGCACCAGCGAGTTGCCTCATATTCTCAGCAGCTAATCTATTGCTAGATTCAGAGTGAGTAGATGCAGTAGACTTCATGTTTAGTGTCTTTGTTGTGTTGTTTCTTCTTTGTAATTACAAGTCAGAAGCAACAAAAAAGAACAGTGGCAAAAGAAAAAAAAAAAAAAAAAGAAAAAAAGCAAGAATCAATGTTTTATTTCTCCCCTCTAATGTATGATAACACAAGACGAGGAGAAGTTTTATTGCCCAGTTGGGCAAACAACTGTTATTTTTGTAATGTTTCTTTTGTGCTTTTGTCGCTGCACTCATTACCGGCACCAGCAAGCTAGTGCCTACAATTAGCGGAACAACGGATTTACGCGAAAGCGCGGTAAACAAAGCAAGGGGGGATTATCTTTGACTTTCCGAAAACACGTCTGATCGCTTTGATGTCACCGATCGAACTCGTTCAATTTTGTAAGCGAAAGCAAAGCGGCAAATGAAATTGCCCGCAAAGCATTTGTGTGTGTGTGAGTATGTGAAAGAGGGAGATACAGTTATGCAGAAAAAACAAAAAGAGCTGAGAAAAGAAAGAGACAGAAAGACAACTAAAGCATTGACTATGTGAGCATGAGAGGAGCTTGAAACTAATGCTGGCAGGTAAATGTACAAACGAGCTAACATAGACACACACATATATATATATATATATATATGTATAAGCGTACATGTATAGTTTGATTGTTGTAGTTTAAGTCCTGACTCTAATCGGATCACCAAGTTAATTTACATGCAATTCAATCAGTGGCTCATTGTCCTTGCTTCTTCTTGCCTCACTAAGTATGCAACAAAAGTTTCCCAAAACTCTCTTATGTACACGTACATATGAGTGTGTGCGTGTGTGGGTGTGCGACATCATCAGCATTTGGCAGAGTGCCATCAATTTTCACGTGACTGACAGCCTCAACTCTCGATAGCAGGCAATGTCACTTAGCTAATCCTGGTAGGTAAGAATTCGCTTGCTCTTTTAGTGCTGTTGGCAAAGCCAAATTCAAGTGAAACGTAAAAGGCACAGCCAACCATCAGATAAGCGGTATGCCCATCCAAATAGCAAATGCCATGCCTAAAAGACATGTTTAAGATATCTCAAATTCGAAGCAGTATATACATAGGAAACTTAAATTTAAGGCTTGCAACAAATATTTATTAATATGTATATATTTAGCTACGCAAACATATGGAAGATTAATCAAAGATCAGGTGTAGATATCGCACAATGATTTTTCATAATTTTCTCTGAGAGAGCACAAGACTGACTTTCAATAAGAGCTGAGTAAGAGAGGGAGAGAGAGAAAGGGAGAGCGGCAAGTCTCGGCAGTTGTTACCATTTAATTAGAATTTAAAAGGATCTTCTTTTATTTGGTTTGCTGTTAACATGAACATTAGACGCTAATGTACTGTCAATGCCAGTGTTGGTAAACATCATTATCTGCTCACAGCTGCTGGCTCTCTGGCTTAAATGTGAAATATTTCGTTTTGGCAAACATTTTCGCTTGTGGCCGTGATGATATTATTGATAGACTTTACTTAAAAAGCTTCTTTTCATGGCTTTTCCCGAATTCGGGCACGCACACAAAAAAACACACATACATACATACACACCCACGCGACCATGTGTGTGTGTGTTTGTGTGTGTTTTGTTCATTTGGCAGTCATTCATCATTTGGCTGCTTTTGTGTGCCTTTTCTCTCTGGTCTGCTACTTATCCTCCACTCCGGCCAAAAATGTATCTCAACCATGGTTACGACTCTGACAAGTCCGAGAACAGCTCATCAATATGAGTGCGTGCGTGTCGATATGTGTGTGTGTTGGTGTGTGGTTTAAAAGAAGAGAACAAAGAAGAAGAGAACCGAATTGACAGGCAGCAGAGCTAGAGCACACATTCACTCGCACACACACACACGCATTTTCACTTCATTAAAAATTAATTAAAATTCAACATGAGCAGCAGCAACAACAGCAACTGTAGCTAGCAGCTAAGAGTAAAAGAATCCAACTCTCTGAGTGGGAGAGAGATAGAGATGGTGAGAGCATTTGGCTAAAGCTGCAACTACAGGAACGTGCATGTCAATGCGGTCAACTTCAGCTGCTACTGCGGCTTCTGCAACTGAATTGTTGTTAATATATTCTTGTCCTGTAGATTTACTTAACAATACAATGCATCTGTCTGATTAATTACCTCACACGAAATTTACATATATACCTACATATATCATTTTCAATTTGCACAAATTGTTAAGAAATGTCGATATACTGTCAAATGGAAAAATAATATTTACAATTATTTTGTATGGCTAATAAGATTGAGTGCCAATTTCAAATAGTTGTTGATTTCAAATCTAATTAACACTCTTTTTCTCTCTCTCACTCTCTCACTCTCTGTCTCTCTTTCGCTCTATCTCCCTTTCTCTCTCTCTCTCTGTATAATACTGTATATATAAAGCCTGTTCCGACGTTCATCAGTAATGACAATAGACACGTCTAATGAATGTCACACACACACACACCACATTCTCTGAATTAAACCAAATAAACTGCAACAAAAACATCAACAAAATGTCATCAAATCACTTCCAAACAACCGAAACAATTGCACATAGAAAACAGTTTCAATTTGCACGCACCTCATTCATTTTTGTTTGCCCTGCGTTCTATGTTTTTCTTGTTTTCGTTTTTGGCGAAGCCAATTTTACCCGTATACCACCATGGAGACATTGCCGTAGTTTGCTATGTCACAAAAAAACCTCTACGTTTCATTTCGTCATACAAACAGTGTTGCAAAATGTTTGTTTTCGTTTGTTTTTTTATTTGGTTTTGTAGTTTTTTGTTAATTCAACGTGTTGTGCGGTTGTATTGCCTACTTTTCAGCTGCAGTTCGCTTGCCATTTACCGCGATATTCAGGGACATCCACATCATCGCTTGGTTAGGATAGTTCCCACTTGAAAATGGGTTAAGTACTGACCCTCTAAAAATTAAGAGTGCCTTAAGGTTCATCTCGATATTACTGACTCATTTGTAAATCCTTTATATATTTTTTGACTTTTCATACATTTTCGAGAAACACGAGTTAAGAGAATTGAAAATACTCCAATCTCATCATTGGCCCTCAAATTCCATAACATTCTTAAAATAATTATGATAGTTAATGGTAATGGTTAAAGTCGAGCTAATTCCAGATTCAATGTGCATTCATTCATACACATACAACACGATTATGCACACATACATACACAAACAAAAAGGGAAGTAATCATCGCTGCCATTTCCACTCGACATCTTTCCACTCTCTTTTTCTTAGCGTTTAAGCTAAATCAAGGGGAAACAAGTTGTTGTTACATTTCATCTCGTCATGTTAGGTAAAACGCAGCCGCTCTTGAAACAACTTTCTTTCATATTCATCACGCACTGGCATAATTGTGTAATGCATTAGGCAAATTACTTTATGCCTTTTGCATTACTCAAACCAAAAGAAGCCAACACTTTTCAGGCCCGATTTCTGTTTTTGCAAAATATCAAAAAGAAAATATGATAAAGTTTTTTCTTACTAAGACTAGCTACATACACTTATGCGGATCATAGTGTTTCGATTAGGCCAACTTATGAACTTAATATAAAACTTAAATACTTAGTTTCATCTCAATAACTTTTAAGCTGAGATAAAACGATGCATTTGATAGACATGACACATATATTTTGTTAAAACAAATATTAAGGAAAGATAAACTAAGCAAGACCAACACTTGGCCAGAATGAGCACCATGAAATCGGTTTACTATATATAATATTTGCCTGGTGGTATATAATGAGGTCTACAAATGGTTAAACACGTTAGATGTTGAGTTAGTTTTTCGGTTTGACTACGTGGGCACATAGCACCTTACTGTTGTTGTTGTTGGCGGCTTGTATGTATGTGTGTGTGTGTGTGTGTGTGTGGAAAAGGGGAAATAATTAGATATGCCGGTGGGTTTAGCAGACTGTGCATAAAACGCTACACACACACGCACACTCCATCTACCCATCCAGCTGGCATTGAAGCAACCAAGCAAGCTTTTCTCATTCGCGAACACTTTGGCACTATGGGGACAGGACTCTCTCTATATGATGTAAACGTGTTTCGATCCCAATTCTCAAAACTAAGTTTTCCAACTTTTCAAGTATCCTTAGCTTAAAATGTCATCATTCAAAGAATGTTGTTTCATACCTTTGTCATAAATAAAATCTGATTCGCATAACAAAAACAAACGAATCGTCACAATTTTAATTATTTACACAAAATAATGCCTAATCCGAGCGACAACTCCACGGGTAATTTTATTGCATGGAATTCAATAGTTTTGTATAATAATTCTCCTAAAATGAACCAAATAGACTCACCTGAATTGGGAGAGATCCTCGAAAGTGACGGCGACTCAACCAATTCAGGACATTCTTCATATTCACGGATTTTACAGCATGATTCTGCTAGAATGAGCCAAATAGACCCACCCGAATTCGGAGAGTTCCTTGAAAGAAGCCCCGATTCTCGCGCAAGTGGCGGCGACTCAACCAATTCAGGACATTCTTCATATTCACGGATTTTACAGCATGAATCTCCTAGAATGAACCAAATAGACCCACCCGAATTCGGAGAGTTCCTTGAAAGAAGCCCCGATTCTCGCGCAAGTGGCGGCGACTCAACCAATGCAGGACATTCTTCATATTCACGGATTTTACAGCATGATTCTGCTAGAATGAGCCAAATAGACCCACCCGAATTCGGAGAGTTCCTTGAAAGAAGCGCCGATTCTCGCGCAAGTGGCGGCGACTCAACCAATGCAGGACATTCTTCATATTCACGGATTTTACAGCATGATTCTGCTAGAATGAGCCAAATAGACCCACCCGAATTCGGAGAAAGAAGCCCCGATTCTCGGGCAAGTGGCGGCGACTCAACCAATAGAGGACATTCTTCATATTCAGGGATTTTACAAACAGACGCACCTGAGCCAGGAGAAATCCTTGAAAGAAGCTCCGATACTCGCTCAAGTGACAGCGACTCGACAGCTTCGTCTTCGGGAATTTCGCGGAATAATTTTTCTACGTTGGTTCAAATACACACACCACGCGATATCACTGAAGTAAATACCAACACATATGCTTTGGGCAGTTCGCTGTCTTGGACTTCTCCAAGCCCTGCTGTTGCTGATGCCACTGACGATAGTGATGATAACAACAATCCACCGCCGGCAAAGCGCTCCCGTGAGCAGGAATCACATTATAGATGTCCAATTTGCTTGGAATCCCCACTACCGCGCGAGCCGACTGCAACCATCTGTGGTCACGTTTTCTGTAAGGTTTGCATCGAAAGGGCCATCCAAGTAATACACAAATGCCCAATGTGTAAGAACGAATTATCTCTACTGGATATCAATCGCATATATCTTTAACCATGCAGAGTAATCTCGATTTTTTTTTTTTTGTTGAGTTAATCTTATGTATCTTGTTAATAATTGTTAATGATTTAATGGTTCTTGGGATAATGAATTCAAATGTAAAGTTACTTAATTATCGATATCTAAAAGACACAATTTGGAATTTTTATTTACAATATTACGAGAAAACTGTTACCGTTAGATTTCTAACACATTTTTCTTAAGCCACGCCCATTGTCCTCACACAACTCACAAAACCAGCCGCCAGCCCCAATGTCAGCATGTCCCTTTGCCAGCTTCAACCTTTCAATGTGGTCCCGATTCTCCGCCTGTTCTGGTCTGGTTTGTTGTGACGCTTTGGGCCAACTAACACTCAAGTGCATGCATGTGTGTCCCTGTGTGTGTGTGTGTGCTCCGACTCCAGCTCGAGCTTCGCATTGATGCTGTTCTTGCATGCCTGAGTGGATCCTGGCCTAACCTGGCCTATGCCTATGGGCCTGCTCCTACCCGATTTGGGTACCTTCTTTTTTTGCGCTGCATGTCTTTTATTTTAAGCAGGCAACGCGGAAAAATACCAAAAAAAAACAACGTACAACAATCTGGAAATATACGGAAAATAAATGGGATAAAATCAAATGGGGAGCAAAAACAAAAGCGCTTAAAGATGAGAGCTCTAAAGATTCCACCAAAAGAAAGAGAGAGGGAACAAAAATCTCATACTCGTGTGTGTGTGAGGTTGAGTGTGTGTGTGTGTGTTTGCCATGCAATTTGAATAATTTAATGGATTTTTATGAGCAGTAAAATACTAGAAGGATGCACTCTGCCCAAGCCCAAGCCCAAGCTAAAACCTAACCTCCAATCCTGTTACGCCAACACACAGCCAGACAGGATACAAGGCAAGGAATACGGAGAATAGACTAGACCAGCATCTAGCAAATGTCCTGCACTGTTGCACAGCAAAAATTGCCGTAAATTTGTGGCACGGGAATGGGAAAGTAGATTTGCAATGTAACCAGGACCGGAATATAACAGCAACGGAATACAATCGAATCTCTATCAATAAAGCTAGGAATAGTCAATGGAAATCCATTCCAATCCAACCTATTGCTAAAACTAGTTGCGAATTATAGCTGAAAAAGTGACAAAATGGAAAGCAATACGTAAAACTCATGCAAACATTGCCATATAATCAGCTAAACAACTCAACATTGAAACGAAAGAGCTTTGATTCTCCCTCTTACTCAATCTCTCTTTTATGTATTTCCATTTCTCTGTAATGCCCCTTTTCTACTCCTATCTTGATTGTGGGGTTTTTCTAAGAAAGTATCTATAATTTGCTTGAATCCCATCCTGTGTCCTGTGGTAGCGGAAGGATACAAGTTCTGTTATGGGCTTATTCAATTTCACAAAGCGACCAGGCGTTTGGCGAATCTCTGGCTCTCTTCAATTGACTGCCGTGTCACTTCCGACAACGGCGATGGCTATGGCTATGGCTGTGAAATGCTTCGTCGTTGGTCCACACACTAAAGGCAGCCAAGCGTTTCTGGCTGCTGCTGAATGCATACCAACAACATGACCAGCAACAACAATGTCATCGCACTCAACCAAACAGTCGACAGTCACCAAATGCAATAAATTTTCAAGTCATTTCAACTTCCGGTGTGTGGCCCCGATTACAGTTTAGTAGCCGTAAATGTATAGCGACACATTCTCCTCGTTCTAACGTCTTAGCCTATCTTAGTCTTCTCAACTGCTCAGGCTTTTGCTTTTAAAGCAAATAAAAAAAAAAAAAACAAATTTCAGACTTGTGTTTGTATTTTGGTTTTTGTTCCTTTAAGTTCCCAAAACGCCAAAAGTAATTACAGTTCAATTCCTTGGAGACACGGTGTGAGAGGTTTTCAACACCCACAGACAAGATGACAGATGCACACACACACAGCAGCGACGCAAATTATGATGGAGGAGAAAAGCGTTCAAAAAATGAAAATGAAATTGTAATGGTTTTCTTCTTTTGTTCCAATGCTACACAAGGTCCTCTCATCGATCATATTATAAAGCAGTTGTACCACATAAAGGACATCTCCATATCGTTACGAATTTCAAAATTACTCAACTTATTTTTAATATCTCCCGCGTTATGACTCTAGCAAGTTGGAAGTAAAAAAAACAATTTGTAAATTAAAACATTTATTATCCATTCTCTGCATCACGCTGTACTCCTGGCTTGACCATTTCCACAAGAATTCTAAGCCCTCAGAAGACTCCAGTATCCCAAAAGGGTCCAGGTCGATCCAGGAAGATTTCTTTAAATTTAAAAAATGGCAGAGGAATTTCTCCTACGAGAAATGCCAAAAACACAAAAAACCGAAAGAAAACTTGATAAAACAAAGCTGAAATTGTTTTTTTTTTTTTTTTTTTGGAAACGAGTTTTTGAAAATTATTGATGCTTCATGTACTGAGTCACCATTTCGGAAAAGATTTTCTGGCGTTGGTCATCTGGAAGTTTTGAAAAACATTCATCCTCCATTGAAACGCCGCGTTGATTGATGAAGTTTCTGAATTCTGGAGTTATGTTGATAGTTTTATTTCCCGTATTGTAGGGAATTTATCACTATCTGAAGAGTAACTTGTAACTTCACTCATTGACTCCTCATCGTCGTCGTTTTCCTCATCGTCTTCTTCGTCCTCTACATCGTCTAGATCCTCATCCTGCTCCTCAGCTTCAGCTCAACCTCAGCTCAGCTTTTTTATAAATTATAAATAGGTTTTTTTTCTTTAAGTGCTGTTTAGAGAAATAGTGAACACGATGCGAGTGGAAATTGAATTGATGAAAGTGGGTAGGAAACCTTGTTTTGATTTTGATATAACTCGCCTACTGCATTCGGAAACAAAGGCCTACTTTGATCGACATTATTTAATAGAACTAAAATATACGTTTAAAAGTTCTTTAAGTTAACTATTTACATTTCATCTTTAGAATTGGCATCTCTTTAGTTAATTTATTTTGTTTTTTCTCGTTTGTTCGTTTGTTGAGTGTGAGTTTTTTGTCAATGTCATTGTTTGTGGGCGGCTGGACCCACCATTAGATATAGAAATTGTATTGTTGACTGGCATCGTCTTTGCCAATGTATTTTGGTATACCATTTCATTCTTACATCTTCCAATAGCTGTCACATTGTTGCCATCGTCATCGTCCTCGTCCTCGTTCTCCTTCCTTCTCCGCGTTCTTCAACATTTCCTCAATCCACTGTCGCATCTCCGTCTCGAGTTTTTACCTCCATTGGTCTGGTGATTAGCGCCAAGGCTCGAAGGATGACTGACAGAGATTTTCGTGGGCAAAGGAAGATGTGTGTGGGGTGGGGTTGGGGCTGTGTCAACGATAACGTCTCTGGGACTGGGAACGTTGGCAAATGATTGCCACTTGAGGTGTAAACGAGCGCATTTTACAACGTCTCAGCTCAGTCGCCGTCTCACTTCAAAATGCCACAAAAAAAACCGAAAATATAAAAAAAATATAGCCAACGGCTGGAGCTAACTAACGATACTTTTATAAGGTTATATACGATTTCAATTTCAAAGAGCTTTAAGCCAATAAATAACTCATAAAATAAGTAAAGAGTAAGATGAGAGTAGACTAATTATATTTATTTACTATTAACTTAATAATATTAGTATTGCCAATGACTAAAGCATTGATCAAGTGGAAGTTTCTGTTATATATGAGGACCGATTGTACCATATTTGACAACAATATTATTAATGAGCAGTAATGGTAGAGGCAAGCATACAAAAAGTTTTTTCACTGTAAGCTGCTTTCCATACTTTAAGCCAATCCTTTAGAAAATTAAGACCGCCCAGGCCCACCCACATTTTTTACGCCAATAAGTCGGTAGAAACATTTCTTTTTACCCGCTAACGGTAGCAATTTACTTTGCCCAGTGGAGCCCTAGTGGCGACCTCTACGCGCATGCTGATTAAAAAGTGAGCCGGAAGTCCTAAGGCTTAGTAAAAAGGGAACTTTGCCATCTCTAGTTGAGCACTGTCATCTCTAGTTGAGCAAAAAATACGCACAGTGGCGCCATATAAATAATTTATCGAATTCCTCGATAACAATAACTTTGCTCCGATAATGTCGATTACTATAACTTTGCTCCGATAACGTCGATAACGATAGGTTTGCTCCGATAACGTCGCTAACGACGGGCGTTGCCAGACTGTTATTTCTAATAATAACAAAAAAAAAAACAAAAACAAACAAACAATGTCGCTTTTTCCAGCTTATGGCAATGATGATAAGAAGGATGTGGTATCCTCTAAAGGGGACAAAAAAACCGGCAGTGGGGATTGGAAAACAAATCAGAGCTACGATGAGGCGACATTACCGACCTCCAGTTCCTCGGCTCCCGCTAAAAAGATTAATTACTCTGAGTCCGAGTCGTCGGACTCTTCGGATGCGGAAATCCAAGATGTTGAAACCCCCAATCCTGTAGCCGCATGGCCACGTCTGGAATTCGATGGCAAAGATGAGTTTTTCGTGGATAAGAAATGGAACAACATTTACCGTGAATGGGAAACAATACCCCGATTATCGCATCCTATCTACAAGGTGACCAGACGACGATTGCGAAATGCTGGCGGGGAATGGTATGCAAGAAGCCGGCAAAGGAGTAAACAGAACAAAACATTAAGCTCAAAACGTTCCTCGCAGAGTTTGAAAGATTCCATTTCGGACAAAGAGATCGACGAGATGCAAATGGAAATGAGAGATTTAATCGCACTGGTAACCACGGATGACAAGGCTCCTGTGGATTCGTGGTTAGAGCTGAATAAACTGCTCGATTTGAATTTGGAGAGATTAACACAATTTGCCAAATCGGAGCGGCAAATGCATTACTTGGAAATGGCCCTGCAGGTACACGGTGACAATGAGCAGCTGTTGCAATGTTATATCAATACGGCAAATGTCACCTATCCAGCCAGTCAAGTGAGTTCTCCACATACATATAGACTTTGAGAAATATATTGATATCTATGTGCTTTCTATCAGGTTGCCACACTTATTGAACGTATGCTAGAAACGAATCCCTTCAATTATTCACTATGGACTGCATTGATTATGGCCACCCAGGGCACAATGGCACGTTGCAATGTGCCCGATGTGCTGAAGATCTACGAACGGAGCATGCAGCGAATGCATCTTGGGCACAGTGAACGCGGCTTTAAAGCAACGAAATCGATAGATTCGGTGGATACAGATGACCATATGCTGAAGCTCTTCCATAATTGTATCCTATTCCTGCGTCAAGCATCGAATTGCAATCAAATGTTTGCTTTACTCAAATTGGCCTTGGAGCTAAATGTTCCTGGGCTGCAGTTCGAATGTTTTGAGGCCTGTGCGGCTGACGAAGTGACATTGGTTCAGTATGAGGAATTGGTATTGAAATCGGGTTTACCCATGCCTCAGCTTTGGACACGTATTGAACGTTTGCGGCAATCTTATCATTTCCTACCGTATCCACAAATGCAGCTAATGTCAGAGGAGGATCTATATGGGGCTGGATTGGATGCCCAACGTTATGTCTATAACAGTGATATATGCCAGTTGATGTATCCATTGAAATCGGAAAGCAATCGCTTGCATTTGCTACTTTTGGCCGTACAGCTGGTCAAAATGCCCTTCATTCATTGCAATGGCCTGGCCCAGAGGCTGTGTGCCAAAATCGATCAAATTGGCGATTCGGATGCCATCGAAATGTTACTAGCTGGTATGGGGGATCGCCAGAGCTATGCTCTAACTAGACAATTCGGTAAAGATGACTATGACATTGCTCAATTAGAGCTAGCCAAGATGATGTGTGTGACGCCCACCTTTATGCCACATACAATTGGTCATGAATGTTATGCCAAAATGGTGAGCAATTTGCTCCTTAAATCAGCTGAAGCATTCCCCGGAGATGAGGAAAAACGACGTATATTTATTATATTATGGTTTCGATTTGAGCGTGTACGATTAAGTTTACAGAAATCGTCGCCAAACTTTATCAAGTTGGCGGGTCGAAGGATGCGCCATTTACTGTCCCAGGACACGAATCGTAATTCGGCCCGCTTCTACGCGGAAATGGCCATGTTTGAATTCGAAACGTTTGCTCCTCAGGACGACATCAAATCTGTGTTTCGCATATTTAGAAACATAATCTCATCACACGCTGATTCCCACGCGGATCTGGAGAAAGGTGACTTACTATATGTATATATGATCTATGCCGAGATGCTCATCTCTCGCAGTCAATATGATCAAGCACTACAAATTCTGACGTGTATAGCACTAGTGCGTCATGCCACCACCAACAGCACCACAAATGTTGAAATCGAATCGAATCTGGCCCTTACTGAAGGTGAGAGCCTGGTTAAAGAAGAGTTTCAAAAGTTTCTAGATCAACCCAAAGAAATGAAATTGGAGGAGTATTTCGTTAGCCATAAATGGTTAATTTTATTACGTGCTCGCTGTCTGCTGTTCCACCTATTGGATAAGCCCAACGAGGCAGGCAAACTATTGCAAAAACTTCTCCAAAGTCACCTGAAATTGGATCATTTTCAACATCATCCACATGAGCGAAAGAATTATATGAGAGAGCGAATCCAAGAATTGAGACTAATTCTCTTACAGCTGACCTGCAAAAAGACCACTTCTGTTGGACTTGGTGGACAACTGTTGCCCATTTTGGAGGAGGCACTCATTGAGTTTCCACGAAATCATTATTTTCTCCGTGAATGGGCTAGCTTATCCACCTTGCCATGGTTTAGACTACGTTCTGTTCTCATACGCACCAGATCGGGCATATTATCTCTACTTCATGTGCTTACAGCGGCCCAGTGTCGTTTGGTTGTATCCCCAGTGATCCAGCCCAGTAATTTCACTCCAGAGGATCAAATGCTACAAAAACTGCAAAATGAATACAAAGAATCCGCATATCGTCAACGCATTCTCAACATGTTCGAAGCACTGCTGCCCGGTAACCCGCATCGCTCGGATAATCAGGCCAAACAATATGAAATTTTGCGACGAAATTCACTCTTTTGGCGTTGTTATTTGAAAATCCTGTCAGATAAATTGACGAGCTTTGCATCGAGTCATAAATGCCTGCTGACCGCATTGGACGAGTGTCCCTGGGATAAGGCCCTGTACATGGATGGGGCTGTCTGTTTGCCGCAGGAATTTGATCATCTTCAAGATGTTATGACTGAAAAGGGTTTGCGTATCTATGCTCTGCCCGATGAGATCGATGTCCTTAGGGCAGCATTATGAAGTTTTTTATCATTTACCCGTAATTTAAATAAATCAATTCAAAAACCAAATTTTATTTCAAAATTAGGCACAACTTTGAATCCGTCTTAATAACTTTTGTACGCCATTTCCGGATTCGAATCATTTTCAAAACATATTTTGTTAACAGTTTTTTTATAGTGTATAGAATAGTCTACTTATGATGAAATATAAGTTGGTGTACAGTGTACACATATCTTGTAGGAAATGTTTCAGTTTCATTGTGAATTTCAATTGAAAAAAATGTTCTTGCTTGCATACATTCCCAAGGCCAAACACATGAATATTGCGTATACGCCACAGTGCGAAAACAAAAACAAATAAAAACCCAAAAGTTTCAATTGAGGGAAAGCTTTTTGTGGCAAAAGCTTCTTAAATGCAAGTTGAAACTTACTGATGGATGATGGATGGAGAGATGGATGGATGAATGGATGGCCGTTTGTGCGTTGGCTTATAATATGTATGTATGTATGTCTACGGAACTTTAGCTCTACGCAATTGCCATCCCGGCCAGGACAATCAGTCCAAAGCCAACGTCGTGCGTTAGCAGACGAAGCAAAGCATTAGGCCGGCAGCAGCAGTTTCTGTTATCAATTTGGTTTATAGGTAAATTTTTAGGTCAAGAAAGAAAATGTTACAATTTCAGATAATTGAACGGAGATCCGGTTTTATTGTAATTCCTGTGCCACAATTCAATGTAGTGAGTGTTTATTTCTTTGGGCAAGACGGTTGGGGGGGGGGGGGTCAGCATGGCGCGTTGGGTTCAAGTTCATAGACTAAACAGCGACAAACTGACGCTCTCCCCACAGTAAACACAAAAGTAGCGACTTACCGGCGATCCAAAGCTCTCTATCTCTCTCTCTCTCTCTGTCTCTGTGTGAGTGTTACACTTTATTATTTTAACTGCACGGAAATAGCTCAGTTCAAAAATTCATAGACAAGTCTCTCTCCCAGAGCACACTACAATATCTTTCTCAGATTGGAGCGCACTTCAACTTCCAGCATAAGCAAAATAAGTCTCCTTTCTCTCTCTCGCTCTCTCTCTCATCCCAGTCGTCTCTCTTCTGCAAAATTTGGATTCTATTCTCGTATTTGATTCAGAGAGTGAGCGCGAGACTAAGAGGGGTAAAGCGGTGTCGCAGATTGTTGCTCGGCACTTTTTGGGGCTCGGGTCGATTCGGTTGGCCTCTCGTTGCAAAAGCTTTTTGGGGTCTCTGGCAGCTGATTCCACTCACTCGCTCGCTCGCTGGCTCGCTAGCTAGCTTTGGCCCTGGTTGATTAGTTTAGTTTTCTGATTTCAATATATGTAATTAATTTCTGTTTCTGTTGCGGGTACGGACGGACGCGTCGCGACGTTTTCGCTCGCCAACAAAATAAAAAGAAAAGCAAAAAACAACAACAATTAAACCAAACGAAACGAAAAAAATACACACACACACACACACTCACAGTTAAAATACAACAACAATAAAACACGCTTCCAAAAAAGAAATACAATAAAATAAAAGCAACAACAATAACAACAAAATACAGAAGACTATAAAACGAAACACAAAAATTTCTCTGTGTGTTAATTTTTCTTTTATTTGATATAAATAAATATACATACATATACACACACATATAAATATATATATATGTATATATATTTGTTTTTTGTTTCTCGGTTGGTTTATATATTTTTTTACGTTTTTTTTTTCGTTTTTTTTTTTTTTTGCCCGCCAAGAAAATGCAAACTAATACGCTCAAAAGCTATATACAAAATGCCGGATTAATCAAAAGTGGAAAGTGCAGGAATATTGTGTCCTACAACAACAACAACAGTTGCCGCCCATCAAATTGAATATTACAACAAAACGAAAGAAAATAACAAAAACAAATAGATTTAACAGTGTACAAAAAAAGAAAGAAAAAACAGTGCAAAATTAAAATAAAAATCCCCAAAAAAAAAAAAAATATATAGAAGGAAAACAAAAAAGGTGATTTAACAATCTTGAAATTTGAGATCTGTAGATTTGTAGATCTTTTTAAGATATTGCCAACAAAATGTATTCAGCTTACCCCCTCATCATCGACCTCTGCCAAAATTCCACACACACACTCACGTACACACACACACACACACTGTCAGCAAATTAACATATTAGTGAATTTCCAGTTTTCAAAATTAAATTTCCAATTAGGCTTTTATTTCACTCCTCTTTTTTTCTTATTTTTTTTTTTTTTTTCTTTTGCTTTTGTTGCTATTTTATGTAGTTGCCGATCATAAAGCAAAAAAAAAAAATAATAAAAATTACGTTCAATACAAAAAAAAAAAAAGTTTTTTTCGATTTTTTTTTGTCGTTTTCAAGGTTTTGGTTGTTGGTGTTTTTAATGTGCGTGTGTGTGTGTTTTTTTTTGTTGCTATTTTATTTTATTATTTTGTTGTTGTTGTTATTTTGAATATCTAACGATATTTGTTGTTATATGTATGTATTTATGTGTGTGTGTGTGTGTGTGTGTGTGTGTGTACATACATATATATTTGTAATACTTAATGACGACGACGTCGACGTCGCATGCCAGCTTCAGTTTTGACGTTGACTGCTCTGCCATAGCGGCATTCAATCTTCCAGACCCCCCGCCAAATGTATTGGCGCCCAACCCTGCCACCCTCCCCCCCACTGCCATCTAGCCATCATCATTCAATTGCGTCGTCAATGTTTGTTTTTAAAGTTGTTAATAATTATACAATAATCAATTGCATATCGACGGCAAATAACGTAAATAACAATCGAACTAAAGCCGCCAAATTGTTGTCTTCCCTTTCGCTGTCTCTCTCTCTCTCTCTCTCTCTGTCTGTCTCTTTCTATAATTTTTTGTGTATGCATTTGTATTTTCTTTTAATGTTTATTGTTGTTTTTTTTTTTTTTTGTTACTTGCCGGACTGCATGAACATATTTTTTTTTTTATACATTTTTTTGCTCTCCCTTGTATATTGCTGTTTTTTTTATTTTTGCTGACGTCGCGTCTGAAAGCAGAAAGCAGAAGTTGAAGAGCATGAAACGAAACTCACACACACACACACACACACACACACACAGACACAGCTTAGACAAACTGAAAGCAGAACGGCAACAGCAACAACTACAACAAGAATAGCTTCATCATTAAATGGAAGTGGCATAGGGTGCCTGCTGCTTCTCCTGCTGCTAGGCTAAGGAGACAAAAATTTTGTAGGAGGTGGTGGTGGAGGTGGAGAAGGAGGCAGTGGTGGGTTTGCTGTTTCTTCTTCTTCTTCTTGACAAGGCTAGAGCAAAACATTAGCATTAACATTAACATTATATATGTATGTACGACTATGCCCTGGCATGCCATTAGCATGCTAAACTAAAGGGCTATATCTTAACCTAGATTAGGCCAGAAGGTCATACTAATAAATCCATATAGTCGTTAATTTCTCGCTCTCTCTCTCTCTCTCCCTCTCTTTCTCTTACTCTTTATGCAAATTCCACTTGTCCCTTGTCTCATCGATTTCATTAAAGTTCACTTAAAGGATAACTTTGTACTCCAAAACATTTATCCTATTTTATTAAAAGTTAGTTTAGTTGTCATTTAACACAAAGCCAAATGAATCCTACTGCTAAATCTATTCATGTTCGTTTTTTAAGTCCAACACTTATCATAGGTTTATCTCTTTGCCTAAAAGAGACATGTGATATAGCCGGAGAGGCAGTGAAGATATTGACCTAACAGTGACAATTGATCAAGGTTAACATAGGCAGCATTCCGCCTCTGTAAAAAATAACAAAAAATTAACATTCAGTCAATAGATCTCTCTAGCATTTAGAAACAACAATTCAAATTTTATAATGTCAACCGATTAACAAGAGTTTTGCCGGTTGCTATGTTTCCAAATACATATTCATTTTTTTTGTTGTTGTCTCTATATAAGTAAGTGTGTGTGTGTGTGTGTTTTTATTGCTGTTTACAGATATTACGCATACGCCATGTTACTAGATGTTGTGTGAGGGTAGGAAGTTTCAAGAGACAGACAGAGAGAGAGAGAGAGAGAGAGAGATAGACAGAGAGGGTTTGAAAACAGTTAATAGCCACAATAATAATGTTATGCAAAGTACACAAACAACAACAACAACAACTAACTAACGCCAAGAATGAACTACAAAACTATGTACACACATACATACATGCATACATACCAATATAAACATATACACTATCTATGTATGTACACATAAGTATTAGAGTGGTCTTTTTTTTCCAGTGACAACTTTAAAACACAAAGCCAAACATCTTAAGTTCAATGAAAGTAAGCAATTAGGAATACTTTTGTCTACAAATTGTCACAAACTGGAACTCGAATATGTAATTCATGCTTCAAGATTCTTTACTAACTATTGCCTATCAATTGTTCAGCACATTTACTCAAAAGAATTATATAGTGAGCCATACGTGTCGTATGAGTAATATTACAAAAGGGGAAGGGGGAAACAAACAAACTATGCATTCCATGCACTTTAAAGATCAGAGAAATGCCAAGTTATTTGAGATATTTTGTGTATAAAAAACAAAAACCTTTTATTTCTAAGAACTTTGCAAAAATCGATAAGACAATAATTTTAGTTAGTTTTTAACAATATTTCGTATGGTTTATGCAATAGAATGGGCATAGAACCAGTCCAATGTACATATGTATGTATATTATATACGTATGTATGTGTGTATGTATGTATGTATATATATATACAATTAAACTTGATGATAGAACGTGCTCAACGACGAACGGAGGAAACTAAATAGCCACGTTCTAGTCACTTCGACTTTGTTCTTGTTGCTCGCTTCTCGTAAGCTCTCTCGCTAGCTCTTGCTCCCGCGCTCTATCTCTCTCTCTCTCTCTCTCACGCTCTCGGTGGGTATTGGTTAAAGCTATTTTTGGTTGTGTTGTTGTTGTTGTTGTTTTTCACAAAGACGTCGGCAACGGCGTCGACAACAAAAACACCAACAATTTTGACTTAGCTAACTGAGCTGTCAAGCAACGTTAGGCCAGGTCGAGGCAGCCTGCAGCTGAGTTGAAGCAGCTGAGACTAAGAATGAGAGAGAGACAGACAGACAGGGAGAGGGAGAGAGAGAGACAAAGAGCAAGCGAGCCAGCAAGCTTTGGCAAAGCGCGCAATTTCCGTTAGCCGAAGGACGACCTGTGTGTTCTGGTGTTGTGTTTTTTTTTTTTTTGTTTTCCAATAAAAAAAACCAACACCTGTTTCGGTTTCGGTTAAGCAAGCAATGGAAAGGCAGAAGAGCCGAAGTTGTAGGAAGATGTTGTTGTTGTTGTTTTTGTTTATTGCTCGTTTCGTTTGAAGTTGTATCGTCTTGAACTTGTATCGAATGTTGTTAATCTGTAAATGATAATTAATGTAATTTAAAACGAAATTCAAGAAGACTAAAAAAGAAAAACACAACAACAACGACAACAAATACATGCCTTTTCTGGAGATTTGCTTGCTGCTGGTGTTAAAAGGAAGAAGAAGAAGAAGACGAAGAAGCTGTTTGTTGAGTGGAAAAATTTGAATTCCCCAATTTGTGTTTATCAAAATTATTGTGTCATTTCGACGTGACGGGGCGGACTGTAAATTTGTTCATCCACATACAAACATACACACACACACACACACATACATACATACATACATATATCCAAATATATTGCTCATACGCCGCATAGTTCATTTAAGTTCACTCAAAACTATTGCAACTGTAAACAAAACAAGCCTAAGGCTTTATTGACGGGGGTTGGTGTGGGTGTGAGGGTTGCGGGTGGTGGGGTTGTGGGGTTGTTAAGGGGTACGGGGTAAAAAAAAAAAAACAACAAAATCCCTTAAGAAAACTGTTGGAATACAAAAAACGTCAAAGCAAATTATATAATTTATTTATTTTTCTCTCCTTTTTTTGCTTTCTCATCCCTCTCTCTATGTCTGTCTGCCCTCGCTGTGCGGTTGCCTCCCTCTGTTGACTCTCTCCTTCCCCCTCTCCATGTCTCTGTAGAACTTTCGCCTTTTCTTTTATTTCATTTCATTTTATTGTGCTATGTTTCTTTTTGTTTGCCTATTTTTCCTTTTTTTCTCGCTGCTGCTGCTGTTTCTTATTTTACTTTTTCTTTCTGATAATCTCCGTCGTCTGACACAATTGCTTTTCTGCCTTTTGCTCGCCCTTGCCTTCCCCCTATAAAATGAATGCCCCCAAGGGCAAATATATGAAAAGTGCTGCAATTTTCATTTCCAATTCAACCATTTTCTTCGAGTGGCAATTATATGTTCATTAATTGAGTGTTTATCCTTAGTTTTAGGGTATTTCCTTAGTCGACTCTTTGCAGTTGCCGTCTGATATGTTTTACGCCGCGCCTGATATGCAAATAATCAAAAAAAAAAAATGAGCAACGCTTGAACTGAGAGCGAGAGTGCGAAAAGGTTTTTTTTGTTTTCCTTTTTGTTTGTCTGTTGTTGTAGGTTTTTAACTGCTGCTGCTGCTGCTGCTGCGACCTACAGTCAATGCGCGATTTTGTTGTATTTTTTGTTGTTTTTAGGGGTGATTGACCCAGGGCCAAGTCCAGGCCAATTCCAGTGCATCAAATGGGGAGTGGGTGGCAAGCGGTTGTCTGTGGCTGGTGGTTTCGCTAGTCACTGTCAGTGGGTTTTGGCATGTGGCGCTTATGTCAACCGCACAAACAGCACAAACAACACATTTATGTGGCAACAATATTTTCTTTATTTCGTTTTCTTTATTTTTATTTGTTTGCTACTTGCTGTGCGTGCGTGTTGCAAACAGAAGAAGCAGCAACAACAGCAAAACAAAAAAGGAAAATAGCTAAACAGCAAAAGAAAAGAGCGAATTGAAAAAAGTTCCTGCACAAACAAACCAAAGTAAATACGAATATAAAGTACAGTGAATTATGGTCTATAGCGAAATATATGTAAGAATAAAGCAAAAGTCAAGCTTATTGTAATGCATTTTTTGCTTTTATTTAACTGCAAGTGAATGAACGACGAGTTAGTCAGATTATTCAGTTAGTCAAAGGCAGGTTTCACTGTACACGCGCGCCTACTCCTTAACGAAATGTTGAGCTTGTTTTTTGCTTCATTTCTGTTGCTTTGCTTTTTGAATGGCCTTAGCCCACGCCTTCAGCCACCTTCTCCCCCCACTCTGTTGGCCATTCATTTGTTCTACACACCCACACACACACACATACACACGCACACCACCTAAAACTCTCCACTCTCAGCATACTAAGCCCGCCCCCTGCAGCGTAGACATCAATTTTTCATGATGCCGTTGTCCTTGTTATATATGTATGTATGTATGTGTATGTATCTGTGTGTGTGTGTGTGCGTGCGTATATGTCTGCGTGAGCTTTTCCAAGCAGCTAAAAAGGAAAAAGCAAAAAAAGAAAAGGGAAACAATATAAAAGCAGAGGCAACATTTCATGCTCTTATACATTTTGATTTCCAACTGCCAAGCAGCACTTGAGTTTAATTTAACTATGTACACTGTACACACATACACACACACACGCACACACAAGTACCCAAAAAAAATATATATGCATTTGTATTTATGTATGTACAACAATAAAAACACACAACAAACAAGAGAGAGAAACAGAGAAGTATCCAAGAGAGAGAGAGAGAAAAAAGACAAACACAAAATGAGACAGAAAGAAACAAAAATAATTTTTGCACGTTCGTGTTTCACTTAATTTTTGTTGTTGTTGTTTTTTATTTTGTTTTTTGGATTCCAAAATGCGAGTATCTGTCTCAGACATAGCTTTTACACACACTTAACCCCTCTGTAACCCCCCGCACACCATTCTACTTCTCCCTCTTGGCGCCACCCCCTTTTAGTCCGCAATAACTGACCCCCCACCCACCATCCCTTTCGTCTCCTCCCTCTAGCCCGAACTGAAGAAGCGACGCAGCTTCAACCGGTTTAAATTTTCACAAAAACCCAAAAAAAAAAAAGAATAATAAAAAAAGTTTAAACAAAATACAAAAATATTAGCAACAGGTGACAACAAAAAAAAAAAAGAACATTAACATTTACTGATGAAATTCTCAACAGCAACAACAAAACTTATATAAATATAATGTATATTTATTTAATTAATAAACAACAACAATAAAATGCGCAAAAATTTGAGCCATTAAAAAAATAATAATTTTGCACTCAATGGAGTGACATGTCGATACATACATACACACACATACAAGTATATAGGGTGTTTTAATTAGAGATTCTTATTAACTATTAATATTGGTGCTAATTGGCAAGAAGCGATATTAGTCCTTTTCGTTTTAGGCCTTTCTTCTTTCCTTTTGTTTTGAGAAAGGAAACATAGGAAGATAAGTGAAACGAACGATTCTTATGTTCCAATTCCATCATTACCTTTGATTTTTTCACATTTTCAGTGATTAAATGAAATCAGCCTGAATAAGGAGTCCCGGAGAGAAGAGAAAATAACCCAATCTTCATTCGTTGAATTCAAAATATGTATAAACTGATTTTGTTTACAAAAGTACGGAGTTTATATAGGATTATCTTAGGCTCTAGGAGGTAACAATTGTTCTTAGAAGATCTTATTCTAGACTCACACCCACGTATTTGGGGATTGAAAATTAATTATTATTTTGACATCCTGCCGTGTTGATCTTTTGGGTTAGTTTAGAATTACAAGTGTTTTCCCACATCGTGTGTGGCTGATTGTAATTTTAGACATATGCTAGGTTAGTTGTTTGGTACAAAGGTAATAATTGTCATACGAATCTTTACGACTTCTTCTTAGTTTATGTTTTTGTTTCGAATTGTATATTTCATTGGTGCATCTGATTTGGTGAAGCCAGTCCAGATGAACACGATGTTTATTCTTAAACACAGTCTTTTTCTTGCTTTTAAAACGAATTTTAAGCGGGGTTCCAGTCTAACTTTCTAAGGTTCCAATTCCAAAATTGCAATGCACTTATTTGACATGTGTTTCATTGCCATTTGTTTTCTTTTCGTCTAGGCCCAAAAACCAGAGTTGCCTAGTGTTTCAAGGAATATAGTTAGCTTAATTGTTTACAACTACATTAATAATTATTGAAATGGAATTGCAGTTATTCAAGCATTTTCTTGGCCTATTGTAAATTGGACTCAAACCTGATTTATACTTTTTAAATCATTTGTAATGATTCTAATACATCATTTCTATACAGATTTCATTACCATTCGTTTTGATAACCTTGTTTAATTGATGAAATTAAAACTATTATTATCAGGCCTTTTCTTACTTTTAAGCCTCGTTGTAAACGGGTTTCAAGTCTGACTTTTACTCTTAATGGCCAATAGTTTCTTGAAAGTTTGAAATTCAAGATCTGCAAAGAGGCCTGCAACAGAGAAGAGGAAGATCTCTGGAGCGGGTCCTTGGGGAAACTATCTTTCATCTACTAAACATAGTACAAACTACAGAGACATTTAAATGTATTATAAGCCACTTTGACCTAAAGACAACTGATCTTTTGGCATACATAAACCTCCAGAGAATCAAAGTAAATTGATTTGATAGCCCCAATTAACTAACAACCTGTGAGTCAAATGGAATTTACCCACAATTTTGTTTATTGATTAACTTTTTCACACTGTATTGTATTTGGGGAAAGGCATACTGATGGAGCCCAAAAGGATAATAAGGACATTTAATTTGCAAAAAAAATGCATATGTAATTGATTTAAATGGAATTTTTCAACTTTATTTTTACTAAACGCATTTCTTTCTTTTTTCTACTTTCTTGTTTTTGCAGCAACAGCAATGAGCTCCAAGCGAGAGAAAATAATTGCAACAACAACAACAAAACCAACAACAACAACGTTATACCTCCAGCTGTACAAATATTGATAAACAAAAGCAACAACAATAAACAAAACACAAAAAAACGCAAAATTTTAAGTAATAAAACATAAATAAATAAATGCAAAATAAAACAGAAACAGAAAAGAAGGGGAAAAAAGCCAACACACACACACAGTCACACACAAAATGCCGCAACAACAACAACAAGAACCTCAATAAATTTTTACAAAGTTAAAGAAAATCTACAACAACAACAACATCAAGAAGAAAAGTGCATGAATTTGCGTGTTTCATAAACTTTTGTTTTTTTTTTTTTTTTTGTTTTTTTTTTTTTTTGTAAATTGTGTGTGTGTTTTTTTTTATTGTTTGTGTTTGTTAAAAACTCAAAATAAAAGTACAAAGAACCAGCAAAAAAAATACAAAAACCAACCAACCAAAAGAAACAACAACAAATACGTAAAAACGCAGTTGCAACTTGCATTAGCTGATAAGTAGCTGGGCAGAGCAGACAACAAAGTAATACAACAAAGTAATAAACATTAACAATTGCCAACCGCCCCCCCAACAGGAGCAGTGGGAGGAGGCGTACAAGAGGGAACTGAGGAACACACACACACACACAGAAAGTGTCTGTGTGAGAGAGAGAGAGAGCAAAAAGAGAGCGAGCCAAGAAGTAAACAAATAGATTTACACAAAGCCAAGAGGAAAGACAAACAGAGAGAAAGACGCAGAGAGTGGAAGCTTACCACAACAGAACGTGCGAGAGAGAGAGAGACAGGGAGAGAAAGAGAGCAAGCAGAAAGCTTTATGCAGCAACGACAACAACAACAACCAAATAATAAGAAACAGCGCAAAATATGTAAGTGAAATTGATTTTCTTACACATTTATGTACAAATATATGTACTTAGGTATATATAGAAATAAGTCTAAGCATTGCATACCCTGTAAACCCTTAAAGGGTATACGATTGTCAATCAACCCAAATGTACCTACGATACTTTCTCGAGAGGGTCCATCTGTGATTAGAAGATTATCAAAAAATTCTCATTCTCAGTTTATCGCATGCTCATACTTCGGTTGTTGAACTAGCTAAGAATACAAATATCGTACAATATGTATTAATTTCCCCCACTAAGCCGATTTGAGCACTTTATAGCATTTTTTGTGCTTCATACGTCGGGGTCACCATTCAACAAAAACTTTACCAGGGCTATTTCCCAGTACTTTTAGTTATTTCGTCGTCGGGGTCACCAATAATTGCAATAGATAATTGATAGTGTAGATGCCAGAAATATAAACCAATTTTCAATTTAAATTATGCTTAATAACATGAAGAACTCATTTATTCATTTAATATTTGGCTGAATCGAATGAATAAACGAGTGCGAAATGCTAGATTAAGATTTTTCATTTCGGTTTTTGAATGACTTATTCATTGATGTGTTCAGTTTAAGTTAAGTAAAGTTTAAAGTTTCCATAAAATAATAAATGAATGAATATTTGGTATTCTTATCGCAAATATTCAGAGTCTAACTTCTCTATTAAAATCGATATATGTACATCGATGTGTGACAAGACTGTTTGCCCACACACAAACACATACCCATCGTACCCATATATATGTATGTACTTGTATCTTTTGCTCTCTCATCTCGAAACTCCACGTTACGTATACGCAGCGTTGTCTTTGCCGCCTGCTTGGCTCCATCGGCAGCAAGAATCTGCTAGGTGTCTGGCCATGGCCATGGCCACTTTATCAAAAAACCAAACAAAAGCAGACAAATCATGTCTACCTACATACACACACACACACACACACACACAAACTGAAACCCACATACATACATATGTATTGTATACATAAACGTCTGCGGGTTATCAAAGCAATTTTCAATTTAAATATCTGTACGCATGCATATAAAGATTATAATTGCCATATGTACCTGTATGTATGTATGTACGAGGTGTGGTTGAGAACAAAATCAAATCAAATTCCATGTGAACTGTCAACATTTGATGAATATTACTTTATGAGCACATCTCGTAAATTTAATTTGTGTTCTACAAACATGGCATGCAAATTGATGGACTAATTTTGTTCGGTTGACTAATGAAGCCGAACAGCAATCGAAAAACATTTCCATTAGTAACAGAAAGAAACACAAAATAAATGAAACATTTTTAATTTTGGCTTTAAATCCGAAACATTTATTTCTTTTAGTTACTTTTCTTTAACTTTTATTACGTATACGCCGGTGTTCCGCTGTAAGTTTCATATTACGTATACGTAATCTCACGCCCTGTAAGATGGATTGCCTGGATTGATCCAGTTTGGTTGGTTTCTATATATTGTAATATATTACGTATACGCCCCCATAAACAATTTTTAACATTTTATATTTCATCTTTTGGCCCAAAATCGACAATTGTTGATGATGATGTTGCTGCTACTTTGCCCAATGTTTATTATGCACTTGAAAATAATTACGAAACAAAGTAGAAAATATATATGTCTATATAATAGCAAATATTACAGCGCACAACGTTGGTCGGTTCGTTAGCTTGTTGATGATAAAGAGCACTTGGATTGCATATTCCTTATTTTAAGTATTTGTCTGTTTTGTCTGTTTTTTGTTTGCACTTTTGAGTCTCGTTGATGATAAACGACAACGACAACGACAGCGACAGCGACAATGACGATGGCAACAGGCTAGAGAAGAGTCTTGATGGTGATGAAAATAAACAAATTTAAATGAATTTCTTTCTCCCCTCTCTCTCTCTCTGTCTATCGTTCTCGTACACATTCTCGAAAGGTATTTCGGTCTTAGAGCCTAGCAGATTCTAGATAATAAATCCATGCAAACTAATCAACATTAAACTAATGAAGATTCCTTAAGCTGGCAAAGTGGCTGACACTTGATGAAATATGAGAAATTTGTATATTTTAAGTGAATTTGCATTGAGCAGAACTTAGCAGAACTGTCAACCAAGAGATAAGCAATAAATGAAATACTGACCTTTATATTTTTGTGAAATCGGCCTATTAGTCCATGGTTGCTATTCAGATAATTCAAAGACAAATTTGTTTATATTTAGATCAAACGAATCAGCAGCAGAAAAAAATGGGAAGAGGTGAATAGAATAATTAGTATAAAAATATATCAAACAATTTATACAATTTCTTATCATAGACATAACAAACATTTTTGTCAATCCTCCAACAGTCATAAATGAGCTAATTTTCTAATTTTAAATAATATTCCATATTGGAAGTAAATGGTATTCTAATCACGACTCATCTTGATAACCGTTTGTTCAAATCAGTTTCGACTCCTTTTTGAATGTTCTTTTTGAATAAAAACGTTTAATTTTATCGATTAATCGTGTGTGATTCATTTTCAAGTCATATCTTGATTTAAGTTGTATTTTAATTAAGTAAAATCCATCAAATTTAGAATTCCATCTAAAACGTTTACTACTTTTATAAATCTATTTAAAATTAGCAACCTGGCATTCGAATCTTCGAATTAAAATAGTCATAAATGAGATTATTTTGACTCCTTTGCCGGTTAGTCACGTCTCCTCTATGATCCATTCATTTCATCAGTTTCAGAGCCATTAGACTTATCTCTTCTCATTGTAGTATATATAAATCAAATTTTTCAGCATATTTGCGTCTAATTTAGATAAAATATAAAAATAAGCATTTTTTAATCAACAAAAAAGACTCATCAAGCTGATTAAAACACAATCCTCCAAAGGCTAAGTGAATAAAATCTCATATAATCTAATGATTCAGATTTACTTGCTTAACACTTTGTTTAATAGTCAAACACGTAAATGAATATCAATGAATATTCAATAGAGATTTAAATCAAAGTGATTTAAATCATTTGACATACTTTTCTATTGGATTTCTGCCGATATTAGCTTAATAGAATTTAGTCCAAAGCATTTCTGTGACTCCCATATTTTTTTTTTTTTGCCTCAGCTGATTCATTCGCTTTTCTAGATTAAGAAATCAAGTGATAGTAACATTTGATTGTGAGTAAACTCATAAAAGTTAATAAAGTGAGGGGAAAAAAACAATTAGTTTAACAGATGCATTCGGTATGATGGATTCAACCTATCAAAATTGTGTACAATTTATTTCACTTTTCATTTAATTCCCTGACATTTGCAATATAATTATAAATAATTTTTTGTTTGTTTCGCTGTTAATTGTCTTGCTTTGTCATTAACTCGATGGGGGGAGATATAAACAAAAAATTACAACTGTAAATGAAAATTACTTAACAAAAAAACAATAAAACGAATTTCGGATGCTCTTTGGATGATTGTGTTTGTTTAGTAGCGAAAGTTAGTCCTTGATTTTAAATATTTTTAGCGGGCTTAATGTAATATTTATAAAAAAATTTTAAGATGCTTACCTAGCCATAAAATTTTTATAGATGTCCGAAGGGCACATAAGTGACACATGACAAATATTTCCACACCCACCGCCACCCACCCCTCTCTAGCCTATTTGTTGGGCTATATTTTCTCTATCGAAAAATTGTGTTGTGTGTGTGTGTGTGTTTTTGTTTTTAGATGTGTATGACAAAAGAAAATGGCACCCACAACAAAAAACTCACAAAAAATAACAGACAAAAAGTGCGAAAGTAAATATAGTTCAAAGATCTGTCATGAATATACACAGCCCATTTATATATGTATATTATATAAAAATATATAAAGAGATATGCCATAAAGTGGTATATAAATGTATTTGTATCTGTTGTTTATGTGGATTTTTTTTCTTTTGGTATTATTTATAGGCAGCAATGTCCAAATGACATTTATATATATATATACATATAACAACTATAGATATATAGTATATATATCGTATATATTTAAATCTATGTCTTTTTGCCTTAAAAATATATCATACTTTTGTCTTACCTCCGCTTACCGACCCCTCAGCCCCCTTGAGCCATTTGCAGCTGACTCACTTAGCCCTCGCCCGTTCGTTTGGTCACTCACTAAAAAAAAAAACCAAAATAAAAGAAGAAACAAATTTGTGTGTTCGTTTATCGCATTTTGAGTATTTTATGAGTTCAATCATAAAAATCTGAAAAAAAAAACCATCTACAACAAGCAACAACAGCAAAATTGTTAAAGCCCAATTAACTTGATGTGGCCAATTTTTGTTGCTTGTTTTTTTGTAGTTTTAGTTGTATTTTTATCTATTTTTAATTTTCAAACCTTGCACGAAAGTAAATCGAAAGGAAGCTAAATAAAAAATTCGAAATTAAAAATAAACAATTTACTTTAATACATAAATACAAACCTAATATAACGTATATGTATGTGTGTGTGTGTGTCTGTGTGTATTAGACTGGATGTTATTTACATCGAAGAAACATTTTCATGAATTTTTTTACTCTTTTTTGTCTATTCAACTGAAGATTATTAAACAAACTCTACTAACAGCTCGGTTATGTAGTTACAAAAATAATCACAATGACGAGAGACAGAGAAAAGAGAGAGAGGGAGACAGATCAGTGAAAGGTTACTTAACATAATATATCACTCATACGACCCATTGTGCCATCCATTTCATTCAGATCTTTTTATTGCTTAGCACTTGTTTTATAAGTTCTTCAATTTACTTTCGTACAAAGTAATCTATAAAATTAATTGACACAAACGAATTAATATATGCCACGTCAAATTATTCGATTCTTTTGGGACTGAAGGAACAATAGGTTTAATTTTGAAACTTGTGCATTTTTATAAATTTTGTAGCGATCGACATTTTTACCATATATAAATGAATATCTAGGGCTTAGATGTTTTACTTGGCTTTCTTATACAAAAAACCACTTAGAAACTAAAATCTAACCGTTTTAGTTCTACATATTTGACATGGAGAGAAACCGTTTATTTATTTCTATGTAATATATATATTTATTTCTTATTATGTTTTGTCTCACATTATAACTTAAAGCTTAATGTTTCCTTAGGGAAAACAGCAAACAAAAACTGTTATAGCATATAAAGAAATAATCTAGAATACAGATTTACAAGATGTCGAAACATAAATATTGCGCATACGACCCGACTGCTCGTTCAATCGTTTGTAATTTATAATTACAGAGTCGAAGGCCTTGTAGCTGGTACTCTTGGTTTTTGTTTGAGTCCAGTTTTATATATATAGTTATATATATGAAAAATTGTCGATCTAAAACGTATTCACTTCGCACAATGACACAAAAACTTATATATCTTTGCCTGATTTAATCTCAAGATAACTAAGATCGCATTCTGATCAACCATTATGTCATATCAACTTTACCAAGATATGGTAATAATCAAAACAAGAAACAAAATGAAAAACATAAAATATGAAAAATTGATATTCGTATATAATAAAGAAACCAGTCTAATATATATACATATATATATAGATTTCTATACACACATACATATGTATGTATATATGCTCATAGTTGGTGTGTGTGAGGCAATAGTGACACGACCACAACAATCATAATAAATCACAACAACAACAACAATCAAAAGCAAACAAAATAAGCAATTTACTATAAACAGGAAAATGAAGTAATAAAAAAAAAACAACATACAATAATTATTAAGAAACTTAATCGAATTTCAAGTATTTGATACAAAAACAAAAACTAACAACAAAAATAAATAAACACAAATAAATAAATCTATATGTAAATAGCAGAGATGGCGGCGTCTCTTTGAACCAAAGGGGGCAGTAGCAGTTAACGGGTGGACTAAACTACTCTTAATATGTAATACAAAATTAGTCATCAGTATTCAAACAAATCCAACTAAGTAGCATTCGCTGGCACTTTTTTTTGTGGCAAAAAAAAGGATATATAAGGAAACAAGAGAAAACATTTCCACTTAATTTTTCTATATATGCTTGTCTTTGTATAACATAATCATATTTACTTAACTTTTCTATGATATGATGTAGTAAAGATTCGTTATGTCGAGGCTTGACTGTACTTTGTACTAACTAAGAACTGTACAAATTAGAATACAAAAAATAAACAATTCCATGAAAGTTAATACCATTCCAAAGAAAATTGATATATTCACTCTTATACTATTGAATCGATCTTGAGACCGAGTTAGTGTGAAACGAATGGCCCATTTAGGATTAAGAAATGACATGAACTTGCCCTTAAAAGTATGCAATAAACAGTCAATAAACCTTTGTTAGAGAATTGTAAACAACTTTTGTAAAAAGGTTATCATTTCATATACCAAGAAGGAAATAAGTTTTTCTAAAATGTTTCTAGCTTTTTTAAGTTGATTTATCATTATGTCTTCTGTCTCTTTCTGTCTCATTATAGAGAGTATAAAATGGATGCATATATGAAAACCGGCGGCCCAGAGGATGCGACATCAACGTCAGCGTCAGCATCAAAGACGACGACGTCGGCAAACGTTGAAGATCTCAAAACAGACATTCCCTACTTTGACGATTCATCGTCGTCTAGGCCATCAGAAGCATCCAAGCAAAAAGTAATGGGACGACGACAGGACGACGGTGATGATGGTGAGGGCTTTGATCCATCATTGTTGTTCCCGCCACAGAGCAAAACCGAATGCGATATGGATGAATATACGCCAGCTGGATGGGCCGAAGTCGATGCTGATAACCAAGATGCAGACGAGAATTATGCGGACGATAATGGCTCAGCATTGGGATCTGATTATACGGCCAGTGGAAGCGCCGCCAATAGTTACTATCAATCGCCGACACCCTCCAATAGTGACCTAATGCTTAGGCCGCCATCGAACACAAATTTCCATTACAATTATCCATCGCCAGGCTCCGCATCGTCAGGAATGACGGCGGCGGGAGCGGGGGATAGTAATGGATTATCAATGCCTCTGCAAATGCAACAATTGGCTGGACCAACTGGTGGAGGAGGAGGCGGAGCAGGAGTCATGTCGAGCAATAGCCGTTTACATGGTCCCTTTACACATTCCCAAGGACAATTGGGTCCACCTGCGCCAGCATTCTATCCAAATATGTGGTATCCCAATGCACCTTATGGAACAGGTGGCGGCAGCGGCGGAGGTGGTTCTTCCAGCAGTAGTGGACCATATGGACGTTATTATGGCCCTGGACAAGGCGGTGCTGGTGGTCCATTTGGTGCATCACATTTGCATCCGCATGCACTACATCCGCATCATCCGCAACATCATCCACATCATCCGCAACATCATCCGTCGACACATCATCTGCATCATCATGGGCCACCGCCACCACCAACGGCTCTGCATTCGCATCATTCTCATCCCCACGGCCATCATCCTCATCATACGCATCCACATCCGCACGGCCACCACCCGCACGAGACCATGATGGAGATGTTCCAGCTCTCAAATAGGTAAGTCCAACTGTGCTAATAGCGGAAGCCAATTCACCCGTGGCCACAACATGGGTGGTCTCTCCTACCCCTGCCCACCATTCACGCCTTCCTTTTGCCTTTTGCAAACAATTTGTGGGTCATTCATAAAACTACATCGAATGGTTCATTCGATCACCCGTTGTGACCAAGTCTGTGTGCTCTGATTACACTAACAACAACAATAACAATAACATCATAAAATTAGCTAATGACGTCGGTTGTCAATTTCAAGCGAATCCAATCCAATCCAAACCAATCCTCTCCAGCTGATTAGGGTAAAGTTTATTTTTGGCAAAACAGGACGACGAGACAAACAATTTAAATCAATTTGCCTCTCACCCTCACCCACCCTTTCCACTCCCACTTCAATGCAGCAGTGAAATGAAGAGAGGAAGAGGGAGAGGGAGAGGAAAAGAAAGAGAGAGAGAGAGAGAGAGAGAGTTAATGCATTTACCAGTTGCTTGTTTATGCCACGCGTATGCACCCCGCAATCCCCACAAAAAAAACGAAAAAAAACCCTTCAATTTCCTTAACTAGACAAATGTGGAAAATTTATTTCCTTATTTACTTAGCAATATGCACAACCCCCACCACAGCCCACCTTGCCCCATTACAGTCCACCCCCTCCCTGCCCCATTTCGCACCCAAACCCTATACAAATTCAATTTTGCGTTTTTCTGCACGGCATCAAGGTCGCCAAAACGAGAGAAAGAGAGGTAGAGAGAGCGTAAGCGAGAAAACCATTCAAGTACAGTTATCGATAGCAAATCGTTACATTGTAGCGCAACAACAACAACGACAACAACCAAAAGGCAAGCAAAAACAAATCGAGACAACAAGGCAAAAATGAGTGTGGGGAAAGGGGAGCAGCAAGCTAGCGCAAATCGCAGGGAGACAGTCTGAGAGAGGGCAAAAGAAGAGTATGCCGTCGGTCGGGGGAGGGGCGACGGAGGGAGGGTGTGAGGGCGATGGTGTTATTATCGAACGTGGTTCTGGCTAGCTTTCCAATTGCAATTGAAAATGCAACAAGTTGAGTAAACAAACAGTCAAAGCGCACGGCACATAGACGACTACCAATACAAATACAAATACACACATTTATGCATATGTATGTAAGTGCACTACTTTATATATGTACATATATATTCGTATGTATGTATTGAGGAATGACGAATAGACAGACAGCAGAACAAATCGCCACCTCAAACAGCAATCGCAATCAGCTAAAAAGTTGCAAAGGCACATCGAGTGGGTATCCCCAATTTGTTTACTTTTCAATCAGAACGAAAACATCCTGTAAGATACTGAATACGGATCTCTTAGTATCTTGGCGGCCATCTTGGATAGACCATCGCCATTTTGTTTGCAGTTTGTCATCAGGTCATAAGTCAGTCTTTCTACTCTTCTTCTAGTTTTCCAAATGAATCTCAGCTAAAAACAAAGAATCAGGAAATTGAAAATGTGTTTTTAAAAGAGCTTAAAATGTTATTTATTTATTTAGAATCCGTTCCATTGCAATGTGATTTAAAGCATTTTTGCACCTCACAAAACTGTTTAAAATCAATTATACCAAATTGAAGCGTCAACAAAAATTAAAAACAGTTTAAACTTATTAAAATTTTTCGTTTTTGATAAATCGAAATTATCAACAGTCATTGGAGGAGCTACTAGATTATTTTTGGAGGGGAATTTTCGAAATAAAAATTGAAAATTGAGACATTTTAAGTTTCAAGGGATTTTTATTCAAGTAAAATAGTCACACTTCAAAAACTCCTAGAAAAATCATTGAAACTCGGAATCTATCCATACCATAAGTTTGTAATACAATTGTTCTAACAAATTACATATTTTCTTAACTAATTGATACTCCCCTGGATCTGGAATTGGTTAGCAAATATATGCGAAAATACCCTAAAAATAGACAATATATGTCTTACACATGCACTTACAATGTGATTCTAAGCTTGTGTCCTCCACTGTATGCGAAAGCTCAAGATGCTGTGTACTAAATCTGAAGATCAATCACAAAAGTTAAGTTTAAAACATTTAAACGACTTAAAATCTTAAGTGATCAAAACAAACGAACTCATTTGTGCACTTTGAATGTTAATATCCTTTCTAACTTGTTAAATTTCAATTTCAAAACAGTTGCAACATGCAAATGTGTGTGTGTTGGGTTCCTTTACAGGATTGATTGACATTTACTTTTTCCACTTTGTGGGCGCTGTTGTCAGATTTCAGTGAGAAATGTTGTACGGATGCCATTTGTTGCAATTTCTCCTGGTGGGGCTCGGTGGATGTTTACATAGAGCTAGTTTCTATGTATAGTTATGTATTTGTCGAACGTGTGTATATACATACATATGTACGTATGTATGCGTGTGAGAGAGTTTACGTGTGCGTGTGGGGTTCCTTTTTCGCATGTGTTTGTTTTTGTTGTTTACATTGGCGGCTATGTATGTAAGTATGTGTGTGTGTGTGTGTGTGTGTGTGTGTATCGGGTGTATTGCGAACTTACTTTGCAATTGCGTTTTAAAATAAATTACATCAATCGATACATAGCTAAACAGTGGTGCGAGAGGGGTGACGCCTGGGTCTGAAGGGGTATGGGACCAGAGGGCTAGAGGGACAGGGCCTTAGATGGTGGCAGCCATTGCTAATCGTACTAAACATTCTCATATTTCTTTTATATAAATTACTCATACTCGGCCTTTCCTTCATTTTGGGACTTGGGACCTGGGCCAAGAAAAGTGTTCAACAACGTGAGAAAAGAGAGCACAAGCAAGAGAGAGAGATGGAGAGACTAGTGTAAAATAATTATCAAAATTATCATCTTTGTAGATCTCAATCTTAGACTACGTTAGGGTATTAACAAGTTTGTTATGGTTTCAAATGTCTAAGAGAAAATGTGAGTGCGAGACAGAGAGAGAGAGAGAGAGAAGTGCATATATATATATATATGTAGGTATATTGACAACAAATACGTCAAACGGGCATTGGCGCCAGTTTTCAAGTTAGTTTAGCATTTTGCACTTGGATCACTTTCAGCGGCATTTGTTGCAATCGGTCGCAACCAGCTGATAACTATTGAAGCCCATTGGCAGCACTCGTTGTCATAATCTGGGCCATTTCCTATGCAATTACATATATGTATGTACATACAAAAAAAAGAACAAAATTTTGCCATATCATGCTGCTTGTATATAGGAAGCAATGCAAACAAACCCAGACATAGACACTGACATATTCTTACATATATTTAACGCAACATTGTTTACACTTGGATTCAAGTGGTTGTTTTTCTCTTCTATAAATATAAAACCAATGTCATGTCCGGAATGTCCTCAACTATTTTGACTGGCCAACTATCTAAACTAGTTAATTGTGAAATACAATGTAAAGTTCGATAATATGTATATGCTTATCTTTTGACAAAAAAGAGAGAATTTCTTTTCTTAAAAACAATAACAAGCAAATTGGCAAATCTGTTTACATTGTGGTTTATCTTCCATCTCAGCTTAAAGACAAGAAATACCGTTTCAGATAGGACTAAAGATTACTTTAAACTAACAAAGTCATTATTGTATTCGATTCGATTCATTTTATTCTATATTACAAATGAAAACCATTTGATTGGTTAAGAGAATTTAGTCGTTTTCATCCATAAATTTGTATAGAACTCTATTTAAATATGGCTACTTGATGATAACAAAATGAAAGTAAGTGGAAAATTAAGAAGAAAAAAACGACGATTCATTACAATTCATTGCAATATTGCCTGCAAATTTTTTCCTCGTTTCCCACATATTTCACTAATATTGTCTATAAAGAACTATCCCAGTTTCTCTTTTGGCAGCAGAAAATCTACGTTTATGTATAATTAATCGTTGTAGGATGTGAAGCAGGAGCACTAGAACTGTTTTTAAGGAAATCACATCATCTTTATACCCTTGCAGAGGGTATTATAAAATTGGTCAGATGTTTGTAACGCACAGAAGGAGACGTTTCCGACCCCATAAAGTATATATATTCTTGATCAGCTGAGTCGATATAGCCATGTCCGTCTGTCCGTCCGTCCGTTCGTCTGTGCAAATCAACTTCACGCTGGCATCTTAAGAGCTATCGGAATGAAATTTGAGATTTGAGCTACTTTTAGCCCAGAGGAGACAAAGTATGAAAATTGTCAGGATCGGACCACTATATCATATAGCTCTAGAAGAAACATTTTTGCAAAAATTGGAGTGTCCCTATGAAATTTACCAATATGATAGTATTGGATATAAAATCTCAGATCCCAAAATTTGAATCTGATCGGACAAATAGAACACAAGTTACAGTCAAAATAAATCGGTTCAGGCGCTGCCGGCAGCGCTGCTTAGTGCCTACTAAGTCATCATCAAATCAACAGAGCACATGCATACACAGACAGACGCAACGTTACATGAACTGTTTTTCTTTAGTTTAAAACTATAACTATATCATGTAGATGTTTAGCATAGATGTTACGAGGTGTATTTAGATAGAAAATAAGTAGCAATAGGTCCTACATAATGGAACGATCGTTTGAGAATAGAGCTTTGTTGCAAATAACTTCAATTGAGTTATTTAAATACGCATATTAGTTTCAAATCAGTGAATTCTATTACAAGGAAGTTCAATCCCGAGATCGTTTAAGAATCCAATCCTGAAACTTACTCTTTTTCAATTTTTAACCTCAATCTTTGTTATCTTTTAACAGAAGTTCCGTTCCAATTTCGTATTTCCACTCAATTTTGAATCGCATTTTAATTTGTGTTGAATATTAACCCATGTTTCATTCCTCCGTTCACATCTTTCGTATAACTTCTGATCCTAAATCTCTCCTAGCTATATCTATGTATATTGCTGACTGAAATCTCTGTTTTTTTTTAGTGGTCGCGAGGCCAGAAATCGTGCAGAGAAAAATCGTCGTGACAAATTGAATGGATCCATACAGGAGCTATCCACAATGGTGCCCCATGTGGCAGAGTCACCGCGTCGTGTAGATAAAACCGCAGTGTTGCGCTTTGCTGCCCATGGCCTTAGGTTAAAGTATGGTAAGTTGAATGAAAATGCATTTTCCTCCATCTAAATTAATGTGTTTTTTGGGTAATAATGTAGCCTTTGGGAAAACATTGCACCAACCGAGACCACAGATAACCGACACATTGATGACCATGTTGGATAGCTTCTTTCTAACACTGACCTGTCATGGACAAATATTGTTGATATCGTCGAGCATTGAACAGCATTTGGGTCATTGTCAGACGGATTTGTATGGCCAGAGTATAATGCAGATAACCCATCCCGAGGATCAGAATATGCTCAAGCAACAATTGATACCCACCGAGCTGGAGAATCTCTTTGATGCCCATACCGAATCGGATGCTGATGGTGAGCCGCGTCAGCGTAGCAAAACGGAAGAGGATTATATTGATCGCAAATTACGCGAAGATAGACGCAGTTTTCGTGTGAGGTAAGGGTACAGAACTGCCAAATGGAATATATCACTATATAAAGTCGTTTTGTTTTTACAGATTGGCTCGTGCTGGACCAAGATCAGAGCCAACAGCCTATGAGGTTGTTAAAATTGATGGCTGCTTTCGGCGCAGTGATGAAGCACCGCGTGGTGTACGCTCAAATACGTTTAGCTCTAGTCTACAGTTGATACGAAGGACACGTGGTCGAGATGATGCGATACCTTTGCATACAATCAGTGGCAATGATATTGTAAGTTCTATCTTAAATTTAACACTTTTGCCTGTAAAAAACAATGGGTTTTGTAGGTACTGACAGCCTGTGCCCGAATTATACGTCCTCCAAAGATCATCAGTCGTCTGGTTGATGCCAATACATTGGAATATAAGACACGTCATCTTATCGATGGCCGTATCATTGATTGCGATCAGAGAATTGGCATTGTTGCCGGTTATATGACCGATGAGGTGCGCAATTTAAGTCCATTCACATTCATGCACAATGATGATGTACGCTGGGTGATTGTGGCCCTTCGACAAAGTGAGTTTCAATCTTAAATGAGATTTACTTTTCACTTACTCTAATACTCCCTCTCTCTTTCTCTCTCTATCTCTCTCTCTGTCTCTGTCTCTGTTCTCTTAGTGTATGACTGTAATAGCTCATATGGCGAGTCAACTTATAGACTCTTTACCAGAAATGGCAACATTATTTATTTGCAATCAAAGGGTTATCTAGAGATTGACAAGGAAACGAATAAAGTTCACTCATTTGTCTGTGTCAATACATTGCTGGACGAAGACGAGGGCAAGAGACGTGTACAAGAAATGAAAAAGAAATTCTCAGTGATCATTAAAACACAAATACCAACACAATCGGCCATTGATGTGCCAGCATCAGAGCATCCAGCCCAATTGGAGAAGGCTGTGTTACGTTTAATACAGAATCTACAGAAATCTGCCTCAGATGATGATACAGATCAACATGATGCCGATGATATTGACTGTGGCAATATTGATAATGACGATGATGATGATGATGATGATGATGATGCCGACGATGGCGACGATATTGATGATGATGTCCATCGTAATGTTGATGATGACAACGAAGGCAATGAAGATGATATGAAACTAAGTATTACTGAGTTTACTGACACAACAACAACACCAAACTATCTACAACGACATCATCATCCTCATCAGCAGCAGCAGCAGCAACATCATCTTCGTCAGCATCAACATCAACATCAACATCATGGCAGCAGCAGCAGTTCCATGTCGCAAGCTCGTCTGAATGCCACACACCATAGCATGAGCAGCTCCAAGACTCCACCTTTGGCCTTAGTGCCACCGGAAACGGCATCCGTCAAGTCATCCATATTTAATAGTGTCAATGTGGTCAATATAACAGCAGCCAAACATTTGCGTGGCATTCACTCAAATTCAGTTAAATCACCCAATTCCTCCGAGCCAATTCCTCAGACACCAGTTTCCCGTGGTGGTGGTTGCACCTGCTCAACATCAACTGGTAGTGGAACTGGCAAAGATTGTGATTATTGTCAGAATCCTATGACACCAGAAACCATACCAGCTCCAAGTTTGAAACGTAGCAGCGCAGCGGCAGCTTTAACCGCCCCCGAAGATGATGATGATGATGATGACGACGATGATGACGATGTCAATAATGCTGGGAATAGTGTGGTCAAAATGAATAAACGTCTATTCATTGAGAGCACAGGTGAGTTTTAATTTTCATTCGTAGGTATTCAATAAATTCAACAAAAATGCAATTTGTCGCGAACAGAAATCGAACATGTATTGAACACATCTTTGGTGCACATTGGACGTAAATTGCATCAGCAGCTAAATGTGGCAAGAAACCTAAGAGATCAGGGCAATCGCTATGAACTACCGCTTGCCACTCAGCGTATTGATGAGATAATGGTAAGTAAATATCAAATCAGATTCTTTGCATTCAATAATCGTTTTGTATCGTTTCTCAGGAGGAACATCAGAAGCAAAGTGAACTCTATGTGAACATCAAAAGCGAATATGAAGTCCAACTACAAAATAAGGCCAACAACTCTAGCCTAAGGTCAGAACATGATCCCCAGGGAAATGGGAGTGGCATGGGCGGTGGTCAGTTGGCGCCACGATAATGATATCCAGAAGGTTATCAATGAAGGGTTTCAGTGATGTGATAAAAAACAAAGAGAAAAAAAAAAAAACAAAACAAAAAAATCTTGTGGCAGCAGCAAAACTCAAGCTCAAAAAGTTCCACTCTGATGGCAAGCTAATAGTTACTATTACTAAATATAATATATACATATAGACACACCCACACAAACACCACACACCATATATACAAACATACATATGTAAATATATGTAGGTGTATTTAATAATTATGATAAAAAGTGACCTAGAGAGCGAAGGGAAGGAAAAAAAAGCTGCTTAGCATGAGCAACTAAACACAAAAACAATTTTTAAAACTAACTAAACTATGAGTGAGTATGGAAAATGTACTTTATGCTGTTTGTTCAAGATTTATTTTCGTTGTTTTAATGTTTTATGATGATAGTGAAAATATACATCTATAGACAAGTAAGATACACACACACACACACATACATATATACATACACACGCACTCACACATACATGTACGCATATGTAACTGTATGTACTCCAAGTGTCTGTTAATTCATTTTTATATATATAAACAAATTTTAGTCACAGTTACTAAAAGAACCACAAAATTGAAATATAATAAATGTCGTAGACGACGTTTGATTGAATGAATGAACAGAGGAAACGATGAATGAATGAATGAATGAATAGATGAAACGACGAAGGAATGAATGGCTGAATGATATAAACAATTATTAGCTTAACTTACTATGTACCATATATATATAATATATATATGTAGAGCATATGACTATATGCCTGGCAATTTAGGTCGGGCATATAATCATATGCTCTTCAAAAAGAAAAGAAAGGAAAAAACCCAAAACTAAACGTGATAAAAGACTGTTACCAACTACTATACACACATAAAAGAAATATAACACAAAAAAATAGAAAACAAACAAACGAAAAAAAAAAAAACAAAACCTAAACTTAATTTGATATAAAAGTATATACATATACATATATTATAAATGTTTGAAAATGGAGTAGTTAAATCAATTTTACCAGTACACACACACACACACACACATACAAAAACCACCCACATTTGCATAAATGTTAATTGTCCTAAAAAGTAAGCAAATCAGGAAAAATGCAAGATAAAAGAAAACAAAAGAAAATGAGAACGGAAATATATATTACTCTTTGTATGCTTTTTTTAAGGCGCAAATACTACCAACGAGTTGTGGGCGCCAAGTACAATTTACATAAACATATATATGTATATATATGTATATATGTATATATATATATAACTGCAGATACATATATAGAAATCGGTATATATACCTACATACATACATATATATATATATATACATATATATATATACATACTTATATAGTGCTATATTATATGAAAACTAATTGAATCGATGTAAAAGAGAAAACTCTGTTGAATGTTTGTTATGCATTTGTTTTTTTTTTTAAATCTAAATTACTATTAAACTAATGTATTAGTCAATAAACTTGTGTACCTATATATTAAATGAAAAAAAAAAAAAAAACGAAACAAGATAAAAAAAAAACAACAAAATCACTAAAGAAATTTCCATTTGTTTTCATTTACAGGACGAAAAGCTATTAATATATTATTTTAGAACAATCTTTATCAAAATATTACAATTTATTACAGATGGCTAAAAATATAGTTGAATTGAATTTACAAATTTTAATATTTTTTATTTTTACATTGAAAATATGTTCTTTATTTAACTTTTCATAACATTTCTACCACTTTAACTTCACTTTAACAATTTTCGCTTGACCTCAAATTTTAAAATTTCTTATAAAAATTTTAAGTGACCAGAAATTGCTAATCATCTGACCTGAAAAGTATGCAACACATTTTGAGAGGAAACAGAACAATAGATTGGCGGCACCGAGCAAAAAAATAATAGTATCGGACCAAAGTTATCGTAATCGGCATTAACGGAGCAAACTTATCGTCATCGACATTATCAGAGCTTTGGGTGGTTACGGCGAGAGGCGAAAAGTTACGGCGAATAATACATTTGAGGCGAGTTCGGTCATGTGGTTGTTGTTGCATTTGTGAGTCGAGCGAATTGGCGGCGAACTTTTTTGTTATTGTTTTTTCTTTTTGAAAAACAACAACGAACAAAAAACAACGCTCCGCGAACTTCTTCATTTATTATATTTAATTTCAATTTTAAGATGATTAACAAAAACTAAAAAAAAAAAATAACAATTGTATGTATAAATAAATTCAGTGGCAGAAAACTACAAATTAATCACCAAAAACTTAAAAAAAAATGGTTAATTTTGCAGCACTCGGGAAGTGAGAGAAAGAATCCGCGGGGGAATCAGATTCGGAGATATTCTTTATATTGGCAGCGGCAGCGGCAGAACTGCAACAGCAACAGCATTTGCAACCATGGCCCATAGCCGAGTGATGAAATTGCGTCGCGAAAGGCGTCATTTGGCTGCCTTTGACTTTGATCACACAATTGTGGCCCAAAACACGGATACAGTGGTCAGGGATTTGCTGCCAGCGGATGTAATCGCTTCCAAGGATCTTAATGAGATGGTCGAGAACGATTGCTGGACCGAATACATGGCCGAGGTGTTTCGGCTCCTACACAAGCAACAAGTCTCGGAATCACGTATACGTGACACCATACGCGGCATTCCTGAAGTTCCCGGCTTTGTTCGTCTCATCAAGCATTTGCATAAGAAACTGCACTTTGATCTGATTATCATCAGTGACTCGAATAGCGTCTTTATTGACGAATGGCTAGTATCGCACAATTTGGCCGATTGCATTAAGTCCGTGTTCACGAATCCCGCCCATTTTGATGAGACCAGCGGCCAATTGCATGTCAGTCCACATCATCGTCAGACCGATTGTAAGCTAAGTGCCAGTAATTTGTGCAAGGGACGCGTCCTAGAGCATTTTGTCATTGAGCAGGATTTGCGCAATAATATACGATACGATCATGTCTTTTATGTGGGCGATGGCAACAATGATATCTGTCCAGTGCTCCGTCAGAGGGCCTGCGATTTTGCTTGTGCCCGTCAGGGATTCGCCATGGAGAAGCATTTGCTAAGAAATCGCAACAAATTAAAGTTACGTCCCGAATTGTTGATATGGCGCAACGGTTTTGATCTAATGGAACAGATATTGGCATTGCCACAACTTAAAGAGTTAATTGAAAGTGGATTAGCAGCAGCAGCAGCACCACCACCACCACCAGGAGTAGCAGCTAAAGATGAAGATGCCATTGCCGATGGTGGCGAAGAAGCAGCTGGAGGAGCACGACGCGCCTCCGCTGTTACCCCAAGTAATCCAACTAACTAAATTATGTGTGAGAGGATTTCGTCTGTATGTACATATTCAATTTAAATTAATCATGTATTCTACATATATGTTTATGATCTAGTTACAGGAGTTTCAGCTGACATACATATACACACACACTTAGGTGGTCAATTGTTTTTATGTGCCCGTTAAAATTCACATGGAGTGAATGTATAATTGTAATTGTTGTATGTAACTTGGCCCATGCCCTTGAAATGGATTTCCTAAGAGAAGTTTCTTTCAATCCGGATGACAAGTTGCATTGTATGTAATTAAATATATGTATTATAAAATACCAAAATAAAAATATAATTGTTTAAGTGTCATCTGTCTATCCAAAAAAAAAAAAATATATATATATATGTATATTAAATGCATTTTAAACGTTGAATTTCAAGAAATGAACTTTGTTTTTTGGGATTTTCTTAACACCGGATAAAGAGATTTTATTAATTTTCAATTAAAGCAGGAAAACACCACTGACAGAGAGAGAAAGATGTATGTAGGTATACAATTATCAAATGAGATTTATTTGCTTTTTTTTTCTCACATTCGTGTATTTATCTTGTTAATTATTATGCTCTAATTATCAGCGGTGAACTTATTCTTCGCATTTCACAAATCTTTTTAAATATACTATAATATATATAAATATTGGCGACATATACATATATGTATATATATATATGAGTAGGTATATGCATGCCATGCAAGCAATTCTCTCATACATTCACGATACATACACATATATATATGTATATACATATGTATATATAAAACGTAATTTGTCTGTGGTTCTTCCCTATTTTTTGTTTTTCTTTTTTAACAATTCTCTTATACGATTATAATCATGGGATAATGGGACTTTGGGGTGAAACAAAAATGGGGAGGTGGTGGGGAAAAGGATTATGATGATGATTATTATTCTATCTATACATGTATTATATATATTATATAATTCTAAGATCCCAATGGTGACATGCCAATTTGACGTGGATCAGCCTGTTGCTGTGTGGCACCCAATTCCAAATTCTTAAGTAACATCTGTAGCCATTGTTTGGTCGACTTATCATCCTGTAGGCATACCGAGAAGGTACCATCACGTAATTGATCAGGCAAACATTGGCCCAATGCTTTGCGAGCCCTGTGAACATAGCAAAATTATAATTAATACACACATACATATTCAAAATATAGAATAACATACCGTGTATTATCGGATAAACGAAGATAACAACGCACTACATGCTTAAGAAGACGTGCACAAGGATCCTTGGACAATTGGATCACCATTTTGCCCTAGAAAATGTTTATTGCATTCAATTGTAACTTGATAGGTAATCTTTGTTTCTCTTACCAGTGTAATGGCCACATGTGAGAAACGTTCATAGGTCTGACAAATATACGAAAGTCCCGATTCATCTAGCAGTATCTTTTGTATTATAAATGTTGCCACTGTCTTACTTAACTCAGAGCCGCTGTCCATAATGGTCAGACAGAGTGGTACAATCTCGGTGGTCAGCAAAAATGTGATGACCTCCTGCTCATCGGTCTTGACCAGGGCACCAATTACACCCAAACTGGTAAGCCGCAAATACTCAAATGGTCGGGTTTTTGAGGTGGTCGATAGAAACGGATACAAATACAGTGGTATTTGGGCCTGTAGGAATGCTGTGCGTGTCTCCGGATGGGAGGCGACACATTGCAACAAAGCCAGTGCATTGCAAACCCGATTTGATTGATGGGCTGTCAGGGTGGGCGGCGTTATTGATGGATAAATGTTGACGATTTCCTGAAGCAAGGCGCAAGCGGTGCCAAAGCTGTTCCACAGCATTGGTGCCAGATCGGTTTCACGTTTCTTGCTAAGCTCGAGCAGGGCAACCTCTCGAGTATCCGGGTGGGCCAATTCGTTTATCCATTGATAGACCTAGAAGGGGGTGAAAAAAAAAAAAAAAAAAAACAGCTACAGCCGGTAAGAGAGACACACTCGCACGAAACATTAACTGCGTTTAGATACTTGCCTTCTCCTGTTCGCTTTGTTGTTGCTGTTGTTGTTGGGGATTCATGCAAGGGCTTGGCTGAGCACTCATTTCGTAAAAAAACAAAAAATTATGAAAATAAATCAGACTCCTCTCTCAGGGCGAACAAAATGCACAAGTGTGACCGCCTACCGTGATCCGAAAAATCTATACGTTTAAAATGACAACCGATAACGATAACGATATCTTGCCATATTTTTGACAGCTCGGCAAATCGTTTGCAACCGGGCCTATCAAAGCAGCCCTGGCATTTTTGACAATTCGACGTGGAACACGAAGCGAGCCGAAACAACAAACCGAAAGCAAATTTCAGTTCATTCGTGTAAAGATTTTCTCGGTGTGCAGTTCATAGGTTTGTGTTCCTGTGTTTTTTCTTAAATTAAATAAAATCAAAGATAATTTCTTGAAATAAAATTACACAAATATTCTAAAGAAGATAGTTTGAGACTGTTTTAGTGAAAAACTCATACACATTTTGCAAAAATTTGTGATTTTTCCAAAAATTTTGTGGTACGAGTTGCAGGAATTGCAACTTTCTAACGATCAAAATTGTTCCAGACATAACATTAAATTTAACAAAACCAACAGTTTGTTAATAACGTTTAAATTGAAAGATTGGTAAAGATTTGAAACTTGCCACAACGAAGATTTCACCTGTGACGTCGTCATTTTAGAGTACGGGGGGTAGTTGCAAGTTGCCACGTCGTCACTGAAACTTTCCATTCTGCACCACCACCACTCTAACGCTCTCTTTCTCTCTTGTTATCTTTGTATTTACAGCTAAATCAAGCAGAAGCATCATGGATAAAGTTGTTAAATTCGCTGAGCCCGGACGTGCCTTTGCCAAGGATTCAATTCGTCTCGTCAAGCGCTGCACGAAGCCTGATCGCAAGGAGTTCCAAAAGATTGCCATTGCCACAGCTATTGGTTTCTGCATTATGGGCTTCATTGGTTTCTTCGTCAAGCTGATACATATTCCTATCAACAACATTATTGTTGGCTCCTAAACGGAAGCGCAACAATTGCAGCAGCGACGGTAGCGGCAGTGGTAACAACAGCAAATACAATTTTTTTGTTTAGTTTTATACGACCATGTGTAATATTGTTCAACAAAACATTCAACGAATGTCTTGTCAGTTCATGTTCGAGATTTCCATTTCCATAAAATATACACAAAACACACACCCCCTTTAGCTTATAAGAAACAATTGTAAAAGAACAAGAAATAAGTCGATCAGAATATGAACATTTTCTTTTGTTTTTCCTGGGGGGAGAAGTGGGTTATGGCCCATAATTGCATTAAACAAATGTCAAAGCCGATTTTTTTTGTAAATTTGAACCAGCTGATTTAAATGGTGGTAAGGCGTTGCCATATAATTTTAATAGTGCTGGCTTTTTTAAACGGCTTAGTGATCTATTTTTTCGTTATTATTTTTTATTGAACATAAGGTTATGGGGTAGTAATAAAGGGCTCAGAATACTAAAAACAAAATGGGAAAACAAAGCCCAAATAGCAGGCCAAACACAACTTTGATTTAAAATGGCCAGAATCGTGAAATCAAAACAATAGCTAAATTTGGCTATTTCCCGATATCTCTAAATCGAGTTTGCGGCTAAAGCAGATGGCATCACTATTACTGATTACTACGTGGAATGCTTGAATTTTGGAAAACATAGTTGTTAATTCATCTTGTATTCTACCAGGATTTGGTTGCTAAAATGTTGGACTTTGTGGTGATATTTACAAAAGGCGGCATAGTACTTTGGAATTCAAATACCTCTGGCCAAAATTTCTCATCATGCATCAATAGTTTGATACGTGGCGTCATTTTAGAGGTGAGACCGTTGACGAGACCCATGGATTTGTTGTTTATGTATAATTAACATAATATATATGTACATACGTAAATAGGAACGCAATACAGAGTCCAAGTACTTTGAGGAGGATCATCTGGCCGTGCAATTTAAACTAGACAATGAATTGGATTTAGTCTATGCTGCAGTCTTTCAAAAGGTGATAAAACTTAATTATTTGGATGGATTTCTGAGTGATATGCAGTTGGCGTTCAAGGAGAAATTTGGTGATATATCGGCCAGCGAGCGTCTGGGTAATGACTATGACTTTGAACAGGAATTTCGACGAGTTCTTAGCAGCGCCGAACAGGCATCTGCCAAAGTCCTTAAGGCCCCAAAGGCAATGCGCTCATATAATGAATCCCAGAAATCAAAGAAAACAGTTGCATCCATGATTGAAAATCCCGACAAGGATAAGGCCAAAAAGCCAGTTGTGGAGAAGCGTGTCAACATACAGGAAAGTCCAGAGCCATCATCGCCGCCACGCTCCAAGGAGGATATTATTCAAGAGAATCGTCGCAAGATGAGGGAGAAATTGACACCCACCAAAAAGTCGACAACTTCTTCAGCTCCCTCACCAGTTGAAAGCCGGCCAGAGAAGGCTGGCAAAAAGCCAAGAGTCTGGGATTTAGGTGGCAGCAGCACAGATGCTGTCCTGCTGGACCGTTCCAAGGATACGCCCGAGGATGTTCAATACCAGACAATCAACAACGATGTAAGAGCAGTTGTTTTTAGATGTTCCTGGATTACATTCATCACTCAATCAATTTCTCTTTTATTTTAGCTGGTAGGCACAATGCAGGGTGGCATTAGAGATCTGGATGTGGAAAGCGCTGATGAGGATGAGGATACTGGCTACAAAACCGAAGAAGACCAAGAGGAGGAGGAGGATAATAGCAGCAGAAATAAAAAGAAACGTGGTGGTTTACTCTCCTATTTCAAAGGTATTGTCGGAGCAAAGACAATGTCACGTGAGGACTTGCAACCGGCTTTGGAGAAGATGCGCGATCATCTGATATCGAAAAACGTTGCATCCGAGATAGCAATTAAATTATGCGACTCGGTCGCCACAAGCTTGGAGGGCAAGCAAATGGGTACATTTGATAGTATAGCCACATTGGTCAAGGAGGCACTTACTCAATCGCTAGTGAGAATTTTGTCACCCAAACGCCGCATTGACATCATCCGCGATGCATTGGAATCGAAGCGCAATGGCAAACCCTATACCATCATTTTTTGCGGTGTCAATGGAGTGGGTAAATCTACAAATCTGGCCAAAATATGCTTTTGGTTAATTGAGAATGATTTCAATGTTTTAATCGCTGCTTGCGATACTTTCCGTGCTGGAGCTGTGGAACAGTTGCGCACTCACACGCGGCATTTGAATGCCCTGCATCCGCCGGCCAAACACAATAATCGCTCCATGGTCCAATTGTATGAGAAGGGCTATGGCAAGGATGCGGCTGGCATTGCAATGGAGGCCATTAAATATGCTCACGATACGAAAGTCGATGTCGTCCTGGTAGACACCGCTGGCCGTATGCAGGACAATGAGCCCCTGATGCGTTCTCTATCCAAGCTTATCAAGGTTAACAATCCGGATCTGGTTTTATTTGTTGGCGAAGCTCTTGTCGGCAATGAGGCTGTCGATCAGTTGGTCAAATTCAATCAATCTCTGGCCGATTACTCCTCCAATGAAAATCCTCACATCATTGATGGCATTGTCCTGACGAAATTTGATACAATTGATGACAAAGTCGGCGCAGCCATTTCCATGACTTATATTACCGGCCAGCCGATTGTATTCGTTGGCACGGGTCAGACTTATGCCGATCTGAAAGCAATCAATGTGAATGCAGTGGTCAATTCGCTAATGAAGTGAGGAGATGCATCCCATCCCATCCCTTCCACTTCCTTAGCAATTCCGATTCACCGCCATCTTTTCGATTTTTCTTACTCAAATTTTATCCTTTTGTTTAATTCAAATATATTGTCCATTTTGTTGTTTTTTTTAGTAAGCCGATGGCATTTTCTCTATCGCTTATATAGGAAAGAAGGGAAGGGTCTAAAGAAATCGGGTGAAATAAGATGATATACATACATATGTATAGACGTTTTACTTTTTTATTACAGTTTTAATTAGGTATATAAACGTTGATGACGGGGGGAGGGGGGAGGAGGGAAATGAACGCTTTTGTTTATATCTTATCATCTATTTATAGAACTCGTGCTCCTGTTCGTCCTTCTTGATATTATTCTTATAGCCCTTCTCGAAGTCCTTGGCCAGGACAATGTAACGATTCTCACGGACCGCATGCATGCCAGCTTCTTGACAAATTGCATTAATATCTGCACCAGAGATTTTGTCGGGTCGCGCCACAAACTCCTCCAAATCAACATCCTCGCTAAGGTTCATTTTCGATGTGATGGTGGAGAAGACAAGACGCTTTTGTCGTCGATCCGGAAGCGGGAATTCAATTTTACGATCCAAACGTCCGGGACGCAATAGAGCCGGATCTAGGGTATCGGCACGATTGGTGGCCATAATCACCTTAACATTGGTCGTCTGATCGAAACCATCCATTTGATTGAGCAGCTCCAGAAGAATACGCTGGACCTCACGATCAGCTCCGGTTTGAGCATCGAATCGCTTTGTGGCAATGGCATCGATCTCATCGATGAAAATGATAGCCGGTGCATTCTCTTTTGCCAAGCGGAAGACATCGCGCACCATGCGCGGTCCCTCGCCCAGATATTTCTGAACAAACTCGGAGCCCACAACCCTGATAAAGGAGGCAGTGGTGTGATGGGCCACTGCCTTGGCCAGCATCGTTTTGCCACAACCCGGTGGTCCGTACATGAGAACACCTCGTGGTGGATCAATACCAATCTGTTTGTACAGCTCAAAGTGGGTTAGGGGCAGTTCGACGGCCTCTCGTATCTCCTGTTTCTGCATATCCATGCCACCAATATCTGCATAACTAACATCGGGCTTCTCATCGGGTTGTAGCATGGAAATGGAACTATCTGCCTCTGGTGGCAGGACATCGACCAGGGCATTACTGTGCTTATGCAGTGCAACAGAAGCCGAAGGCTTCAATAGCTCTCGGTCGATGGTTGACAAGATGCGTACATAGTAATTGGAGCCTGTGGTGGAGCCAACAATGCCAGTGTTTTGATCAACTGCCTCAAGAAATTGTCCAATCACCAAGGGCACACTCTGTATCCTCTTCACCTCTTCTTGCGCGTGCAGATATTCCTTTTTCAGATTGCGCTGCTCATCCTTGATGTACTCTTCCTGCACTTCAATAAACTCTAATGTTTTCTGAAGTTTCTTATATCGTACATATAAATCATCCATATCCAGCTCATCCAGCGAGCTATGGGCATCCTTTAGCTTCAATTCGCTAAGTTCGTCCTATGAATCAAGAAAAATATTGCATTACTTCAAATTCGCCGATAACTTTCTTTTAACGCACCTTCTCGGGCATAAGAACGTCCATATTGTAGGGCATATTCTGCAACTTTCTTTGCAATAAACGCACAATTAAACAAGTAATTCAACAGATTAATAACTTTAACTTTCGTTCACTTTGTTCTTAACTAAATGAGAATATGGAGGTAACAACTAAGTCCGGCCAGAAAATGACTCGTCAAAAACAAGACACATCGATAACAGTATGTGTGTGTATCGATACTCATGCAATATGTCCAACATCGATAAATCGATATTTAATCATTTAAATGACAACAAAAACCAGTCATTGTTAGGGAAGTCCTTGAGGGTCACCAACAATCCTCCACTAATCCAATCTTCTTTGAGTCCTTTTTTTGCAAAAAGTCTTGCAGTATGACCGTAAATGATAAAATGCAAATATGCAATATTGCAATATCGATAGACAAACGATAAATTAGTCAAAAATCAAATTCGGAACTGGATCCGGATTCGTGCCCCTTTTATACACTATAAGAAAAACACACACACACACATACACACATACACTCACACATATTTAGCTCGGCAACTAAATATGTGTGCGTGAACAAAATACGATAGAAATAGAGTTAAGTTTAAATAGTGAAATTGAACATTTTTCTAAACAATTTATTGAAGACATAATCCAAAAACGATCAATGGGCTAGATGCGTTAACAGCACGCCTCTTTTTGATCAGCAACGTGTGAACAAGAAAAATACAAAAAAAGAAGGAAAAAAAAAACGAAACACACACAAGATAGATAGATAGAGAGAGAGACAGCCAGCGCGCCCTGCGAGCGAGTGAGAGAGAGGGAGAAGGGAGAAAGAGAGAGCGAGCGAGAGAAAGAAATAAATGAAAAGAAAATGGATAAGCAAACGCTGCTGCTGCTGCTGCTTCTTGTGCAAGAAAATCGTTCATACAACACCAACACCACCCCGCACATTGTCCTGCCACCAGCCCCTGCCTCTGCCTCTGCTTTTGCCACTGGCTCTGCCCCAACCCCTGCCAACGTCTCTGCCTCTGTTGCCGTTGCCGTCGCAGCTCTCTACGCACGCATCGATTTGGGCTAAACATTAGATACCTCCTAAAGCAGTTGTTAGGGTGGAAGAAAAAAATATATATTAAAAAAAAACATACAAATACAAATAATAAAATTTACACACGCGTAAAAACAAAACGAAAACAACAACAATAATTAAAAAGTATAACGAAAAACGGACAACAGCAGCAACAACAACAATGAAAATGTCAGAAAATAAACAAATTAAACATTTTTGGCTTGCTGCTGCTTCTGCTGCTGCGGGGTGGAGTGAACTGACTAAACTAAAGTTTATATAGAACAAACAAAAAAAAACATAAAAAATAAACCGAACAAAAAACACCAAAAACGAAGAAGAAAAGTAAAAAGTGCAATAAAACTTTAAGCAGTAGCAACAAACAACAACAACAACATTAATAATAAGAATAATTAAAATAATAACAACAAACAAAAACATTAAGAAAAAAAAGCGGCTTGGGCAATAATAAAAACAAGAAGCACACAAAACTCCGGTAAATAAAAATACTAGAAAATTTTAAACTAAATTTATTGTATAATTTATCTGTGTGTGTCTGTGTGTGTGTGTGTGTGTGTGCATATGAGTGCGTTTGTGTGTTTGTTTGTGGCTTTTGTTTTATTCTTCTAAAATGTCAACAACAACAAATAAATAAGTAACTAAAAGAAACGAACGAATTATATATATTCTTCTCTCTCTCTCTCTTTCTATCTACAGAAGTTCTGTGTTGTTTTTTGTTTGTTGTTTTGTTTGTTTTTTGTGTTGAGTTCGGATTTGGATAACCTAGTGGCTTCCACATGAAGACCATGTCGCGCTTTGGCCTGCGCCGTGGCTTCAAATTGTCAGCGAATGAGGAGCAGCAGCAACAACAACAACAACAGCAACAGCAGGTCAATGGGAAGAATACAATTGGACCAATTGAAGCCACACCGCCGCCAACTGCTAGAAAGAGAAGACAACAGCAGCAACAACAACAACAACAGATCAAAAAGGATAGGGATAAAGAGCGAGAGCGGGAAATCGAAGTGGAGCAGGAAATGGAGGAGCAGGAACGGGAACGGGAGCAGGAAGAGACAAAACGAACATTGGTGCCATCTCTTATATGTAGTCTCCAATTGGAACGTTTGCCACGCCTCATGGAGAAATTGCAACAAATAATGAACGATGAGCAGCGACGAAGGCGAAGTGGAGTGGTTAGGGATCCATCCACTGCCAGTTGCTCAATTACCTCCTCCAACGCCACCAGCAGCTCCACCACCTCATTCTCATTGCCATCGATTAAAATCTTGTGTTTGTACTGTGATAAGAAGTTCGCCTCCGGCAAGCTCCAGGCAAAGCATATGGAGAAATTCCATACCGAACGCCAGGAGAGACGTTGCAGTGGACGCTCCACAGGATCCACTCCATCAACCTCATCGAGATCCACAAATCCCGCCAATGGTTTTCCCGGTTGTCATCATTGCAAGGAGCATCAAGGCAATCATGGGACCAATGCTAATGGCACCACCAGCAGCAGTAGCGGCAGCAACAGCTCCTCCTTATCCAAACAGATCTGCCTAACAGTTCCACAGTTGGATGAATTATTTCATCATCTAATGGATGGTCATGCGGATAAATATTTCGCCTGTCAATTGTGTCGTTGGCGTTTCCAAGATGCCGATCAATTGGTTACACATATGCAACAACAGCATGATCAGCACCAGGATATACACGCCAGACCACCTGCAACACCATCAACAACAACAACAACAACAACAACTGGGTGTGGTCAGGAGCAAACTGAGTTCAAGAGATTGGGTCTTATGGGTGGCGATGAGCCGATGTTAAATCGTTTGGGTCTCACCCAGAATCGTTTGCCAAGTCAAAGGAATAGGGAGCAGGCAGGAGCAGGAGGAGGAGCTGTTGGGGCAGCAACTGTAGCTGGAACTGGAGGAGCTGCGACCAAGTCGCGTAGCAGCAGTCGTATGGCTCAAAAACTAATGCCATCTCTTTCCAATTCATCATTATCCTTGTCATTGGAAGTACATACAACCAATATAACAGATGCCGTTTTCCGTTTGCCCAGCACCGGCGGTGGCATCACTAGCACCACTAACAGCAGCAGCACCACCACCACCGCAACCACCAGCACGTCAAATTCCTCCAATCAAATGTTTGATGAGAATTTCTACAAGGATGTGGTTCATAATGTTCGGCATAATCTCCAAAATTATCTCGATGGGCGTTTACAATTCAGTTCCGCCAACATCAACACCAACACCAACTCCACCTCCAGCTCCAGCGCCAGTTCAACAACGGAATTGTTTCGACTGCATAGTGCCAGCCAATTGAATCCTGGTGCAACTGCCTCCTATCCAACTCTACTGACTGCCGAGCAATTTGGTGCCAATGCCGAATTGCCACCATTGGCCAAATTTCGTCGCCGTCCTCATACAAAGCACAGCTGGAAATGGAAATGGGATTATGTGAAGAAATTCACCCTAATCAATGAGGGTGGACGTCTAGTGAAGAAACTGAAACCACTCACATTTCTTGGCCAGCGTGATCTCTCCAAGCTGGATATGTGGACACAGATGACAATGCGACAAAAATATGATGATAACAACGAAATCGATGACGCTGGAGGAGGACGACAACAGCAGCAGCAGCAGGAAAAACAACCTCATAACCATTATCAATCCCAAAGCCATGCACAGCCACAGATCAGGGTTGATCAGAAGCTAATGGAGCAACGTTTACTTCTGGAGCAACTTAACCTTATATTGGATCATCGTCTGTTGCCGCACATAATTCTAGAGCAGAATGAGCAGGCCATCATCAAGTGTGAGAATGAGAATGATAGCTATAATCAAGATCAAGAGGATCAATTGCATCATCATCAATTGATGGCTTCACCGCATAGTCAAACGTTTGCTGATGAAAGTTTTCTCTCGATGCTTCAACTGCAGCATAATTCACTGAAGAAATTCTCCTCCAGTGGTGTCGCCTCATCATCATCATCATCCTCATTGGTTTTAAGCGGTGAATGTGCACGTCCACGTCTCTATCTATGCATTTGCTGTGGAGCCAAATTCGAGCAACGTAAATCATTGGAGGAGCATAAAACTTTCCGCCATTCGCATATATACGCCACACACTATGAAGTTGTTGGCAGGGAACTGCTGGCAGGGAATCTCCTACGTCATTTATTTATACCCAAAAGGGCATTGAGTCGTTATGCGCGTGAGAGTAACTGCATTCATAAGCAGGAGACGCCTCATCAGCATCATCAGCAGCAACAGGAAGAGGAGACTACCTCTTTGTCCTCATCATCGCGTTCATCATTTGAGGTATCATCATCGACCCCAACGCCATTAACTGAAGATCAGCAGCAACTCCAGCAGCAGCAGCAACAACAACAGCAACAAAAACAACAATCGCCATCGTCCATCGCATCTGCATCCGCCGCATCCACCTCAACGTCATCGATTTCCTCATCCTCAACCTGTACGAAATGTGGCCGGAAATGTAGCGGCCTTATGGATCTCTATCGCCATATGTTGGACTGTTCTGGTGATTATATCTGGTCATTGGCCAAAAAGCGAAAATATCGCTATTATTGTGGCACCAAGAAGCGTCGTCCTTGCAGCAGGAAACTCATACGTCATCATCTGTCTTCTTCGGCGAAAAAGAAGCAAAAAGTCGAAGCCCTCATGGCTGATGATGGCGATGATGATGGCGACGATGATGTCGAAGGCGAAGCAGATGCAGATGTCGATGCCGATGCCGATGCGGATGCTGAAGCTGATGGTGGAGAGGAGAGTGGTTCAAGTTCATCAAAGATGAAATTGAATCAGTCCACGTCGCCACGCCAAAGGCCAAGCGATGGTGAGTTATTATTAACCACTGATCCCATTGATGATTCATCCACATCCACATCTACTACATCTTCATGCAATCATCTCATTGCAGCCGAATCCATACGCAAAATGTTGGAGAATTTGCCCGCCAAGCGTGTCTGTAAGAAGATCTTTCCAATGGATAACAAGGCCAAAAAGAAAACCAAATCGAGCACCACCAGCAGCAGCAGCACAATCAAAAAGATTCTCAATCAGCAATCAAGTCTTCGGAATACCCGATCCTCTCGTGCAATGTCACAACATAATCCTCAACATCAACATCAGCGCCAATTAAGACCACAAAAGATGAAATCAACGCCAGCAGCAGCAGCAGCATCCTCCTCCCAAGAAACTAATCCAATGAAGGAAAAGCCAATCACTGCCAAAGATGAGTTGCCCGCGCTGGAGGTAAAGGTTAAGGAAAAGGCAAAGTCAGAGACTCCACCACCCCCAGCACCTGCTCCCGCTCCTGCTGCCCTGGTGACGCCGTCTTTAACTGCCGCTTCATCAGCTGCACCAGCTCCTGTTTCACCCACACTTAGTAAGCAATTGATGCCCACACCACCGACCACACCAGCTCCTGCTTCTGCTCCAGCAGCAATTAAGCCACAATCCGCAACAACGACTGCCAATCCGCCATATCCAAAACGGAGTAAAAGGATTAGCGATTGCATTGCCATGTTAACTGGTAAGCTGGAGGAGAAGCTTAAGACTGAGATGCCCACACACACCACAGGGGGAGAGAAGGCGCCAACACTAGCGTTAACTGGTGGGGCAGACAAGGAGCTACAGCCAAAGACACCAAAACGCAAGGCCATTTCTAGGCGTATTATCAAAGTGGATACCACCACCACAAACACCACCAGCAGCAGCAACACCACCACCAACACAAGGAGAAGTCCCAGTCCGGTTGTGGAGACCAAACCGCCAAGTACAACACCAATTGCTGCTGCAGTCGAGCCAATTGCTCCAACATCGATTGGGCCAACTAAACCAGTTCCAGTTTCGCTTCCAGTTGTGGCTCCAGCGGCTGTTCCAATACCAGCACCGGCTCCAGCTTTGCCTACTGCCGAGAAACTACCACCAAAGGTGGATGCAGTTGCTCCAATTCTACCCATTCCCGTGCCAATTCCCAATCTCATGGTCATTACACGACGCACACCCACTAAGGCAGCATCCAAACAAATGGTGGTGGCTCCACCAGCATCATCACCGCCAGTACCACCATCGTTACCAGTACCAGTACCATATCCATCATTGGGATCCCTAAAGCAATATCCCATGGAGCAATTAACGCTTCCAACGCCAACTCCACCACCACCACCAAAACTGACCAAGCACATTGCAGTTCCTCCGTTGCCATTGCCATTGCCAGTGGTTGCATCTCTGCCCATACCACAAATGACACCACAACCATCTGCTGCTGCTACCGGAGGAACTGTGCAGGGTGTGGCTATGCCTGTTGCAGTGGCCATGCCAGTGCCTGTGCCCGTGCCCATGCCGGTGGCAGTGCCCGTCAAGATGTTGCCCAAATTGCCATTATTTATGCCGGTTAATATGAATCCGCAAATTCATAGTCAGACACAACCCACCATCTATATGATGGACGCCGGACAGCCATTGAATTTGAGCCATCAACGTGGAGCTGATGCTGCCCATTCCAAAGCTGCAACCGAAATAGTAGATGCTCATCAGCATCGAGCAGGTGGAATGCCATCAAGACGTCAGACCATTTGTGGCTTTGAGGCAAGAAACTTACTAAATATGGATAACCTGGATAATATGGAACCATTGGACTTGTCTCAAAAAACCAAAAGGAAATTTTCACCAGCTCCAGCTCATCCTCCTCCTCCGGCACCACCATCATCTCTAGCCCATCCTCCCGCGCCACAACAGCAGCAAGTATATCAGCAACCCCCATCTCTGGTAGAACCATTGGCTCTGGCTCCGCCTCCCCCGCTACCACCGCCTCCTGTTCAAGGCACTCAAAGCTATTATTCCAATTTGGATCTGCTCAAGATACCACAAGTGCGTAATCCTAATGCGGCATCGATTGGTGGTGCTAATCCAACGCTACCACCAGCGGCTACAACGCCGCCAACTGCATTGAAAGCCACAAACAAGAAACGCTCCACCGCGGAGCCAATTACGATGGGGGCGGCGAACACAACGACAACCACTGGAGGAGTAGGGGTTAAAAAGGATGCGAGTGGCAAAGGCGGACAAATGAAGTCATGTCCCCGGATGGATGAGGTGATCAATAATCATATTGATGATGCCATCAATTCTGTGATTTTGGCCGTACAGGCTAGTCTACCCCAGGATGATGATGATGTTGTTGTTGCCATGGCCCTGGATGGAGAGGAGAGAAACTCCTCCAAAAAGACAAAGGCGAAGGGAGCTCAGCAGCAGCTGGACGGAGGAGCAGCTGCCCCACAGAAACTATCACCAAAGAAACGTTCAATGCGCTCCAAGACAATTGATTGTCGTTCTCTTCTCCTGATGGCAGATGACGAAGAGAATCAGTCGAAACCAGTTCTCCAGGCCGTGCCAGCGTCCCTTCCAGGTCCAGTTCCATTGCCTGTTTTGATGCCCGTGCCATGCCCGATACCAGCAATTGTTGAGCCAACTCCTCCTCTTCCACAACCTCAATCTCAATCTCCTCACGTGCTGCCTCCTCCATCAGCGGTTATTCAATTAATGCCTTCAATCAATGGTGAGACAGAAATCCAAGGCAAAACCACTGGGGACATGTCTGCAGCAGCTCCTGTACAAGCAATTGTGTGCCATAAAGAAGAAGATAACTCCTGCTTAGCAGGTCATAGAGCCGATGAATCATCTGCTCAGCCAGCCATTTCACCGCCACGTCTCTTGTCACCTGCTCCGTTTTCGCCACCAATAACCTTTGATGCGAGTACACCACAATCTCCATCACCTCCTCCTCCTCCTCCTTCTCTGCCACCTCCACCGAGTTCTCCTACACCACCACCACCTGCTGCGCCACCAGTCAATTGTCCGACTTCTACTCCGTCTTCTCCTGTTCCTGCTCGTCAAACAGCATCTCCTCTTCCTCCTCCTGCTTCTCCAAGTCCGCCTGCTTCGCCTACTCCATGTGTTTCTGCTCCCTCGGTGGCTGTCTCTGTCATTTCTGTGGCACCAACTCGTCCCCTGGCCACGCCACCTCCGGCAGCAGAGACCAATTGCAGCAGCATACTCATTGAGGAGCATAGCAGCAATCTAAATTCCAACAACAACAACACCTCCTCAGGATTCCACAGTCTTGCTCAAGAACAGACACAACCAACACCAGCCATCAACACTTCAGTTCCCCCTCAGGCGGCAGTTGAGATGCCGGAACCGCAGGTGGAGCCAGAACCAAAGCCGATAGCTAGTCCCATTCCTACGGCCACTCCCACCGTTCAGAAGAAGAAGCAACGACGGAGACGGAAAAATGAATTGGCCGCGATTGTGGCGGATCAATTGCTTGAAAGCTTTAAGATCGACAACGCACGACGAGATAATCTCAAAAAGCTGGAGAATTTGGCCTACGAGAAGAGCGAGGACTTGCTTATAACTGGAATGTTACTCATGTCCAGCACCAAGAGGAATGCAGCTACAATCAATGCCAAACAGCAGCAGCAGCAGGCAGCAACCAAGGATAACAAGCAGTCGACAGAGATGATAACTAGCACCGCTCCAACGACCCCGGGGAGACCACCGAAGCGTCGGCAGAGTTGTTATTATCGCCGTCAACCAGCAACCGCTCCACGCGGAGCTAAGACAACCGAGTCGATTAGTAAATTGAAATCCTCACTCGAATCCTTTTCCATTGGCATCGAGAAGCAATTGCAGGCCAAGGAGGCAAAAGAGGCTAAGGACGCAGCTACTTTGCCGGCAGCAACAGCTAAAGAAATATCATCTGCACCACCGGCACCGGTATCGGTCCTTGCAGCACCAGTGGCGGCGGCGGCGGCGGCGGCGGCCACTTGCATTCTAAGGCCAAGCATATTGACCAAAGAGCCACCAGTTCCAGCAGTGGCAGCAGCGCCGCCAACCTATAGCCGTGATCCACGCCTTAACAAGAATATACACAAAGAGCCACCAGCAGCAGGTGGCTATAATGAGGATGTGCAATCAGGTGGTGGAACTGGTGCTGGTACTGGTGGAGCACCGCCTGTTGGTGGTGCACCTGCCGCCACTCCACTGGCTTCCCATGAGCAGGAGGATGATAATTATCTTACAGAGATAGCCAAAAATGTCAATGAGAAAATCATGTCGGCCACAACCAATGAGGATTTCGAATTTGCCAACGATGAGTTCGATCAGGAGCAGGATCAGGATCAAGATCCCTATCGTCCGGCCACTTCAATGAGTGTGCGCAGTGCACCGAATCTAAATGATGACCACTCCAATTTTGGTTCCATGTGCGATGATAATACCAATACGGAAATACTCGATATGGATCTGGATGATGAGATGAGCGTGTATACCAGTTACTCCCAGGATTTGGGTCGCGGTGGACGCGGACGTCGTCGACGCAGGCGCCGCAGTGTCTTGCTCACACGACGCCCCAAGAAACGGACACAGCGCAGCGAACTGGATGCCCAGAAATACGGTTGCAAGCTATGTGGCAAGGACTTTTTCACCTCGACATCGCTGGCCAAGCACAATATGACACTGGCCCATGTGTCCAAGGTATCGGAGCAAGAGTATTTGCAATCGCAAACGGCACCCTCAAGTCCTCAGCGGCCAGATGCGGACGATGACGATGACGACAATCAACAATTGCGACCCATCGAACAGCCAAGACCAAAGTCAGCAATGGCTCAACAGATGCGAGCATCAGTGGTTATGTCTCCGATACTTTTACAAAGGCCTGATCCGGATAGAGAGAGATTTAAGGACCAACTGCAGCAACATCAGCAGCAACCGCAACATCCTCAGCAGCAGCAGCAGCAACAAATGATGCAGCAATCTGAGCCCAGACATCATGTTATCACGGAGGCCACACTGCGTCTCCATGATAATCAGCATAGTCCAGTGCGTCTTAATCTCAATCCCGACGAGCGTCTCTTTTTACGAATGTTGTAATATACTAAAAAGTGCCGAAACGCCACGGCTAACTACAACACCAACGCCCATGCCCACGTCCCATCCAACACCCGTGCCGACATCCGCATCCGCACCCGGAACAACAACAGCCTCCGTGCCCATGCCAACCATGCCCATGACATCGGTTATAGTCAGTGCCGGGCGTAAACCGCCACCACCACCGCCACCAGCATCGCCTTCGCCATCTCCATCACCATCGCCATCTCCATCACCCTCGCCACCACCAATGATGCCATCGGTGGTGCAACCAGTAGCTCCGCCAGCGGCCACAGTTTGCCATCAGCCGGTAATACAGCAACTCTTCCGTAATCCACCCGCAGCCACGCCCACGTAAGTATAGTCAGTTTTCAGTTAGCTGTAAAATGGGCAAAACCATGCCCCTTAAAGTATGCAATAGGCTGAAAAAGTATTCATACCCTGCCTGCAAATTGTCTATAAATAATGATTCTAGGACATTTCAAAATATCGTCAAAAAGGTTTATATGTTAGCATACTTTAAGGGGAAAAGTTCAACCCATTTCAACTCGATGACTTTTGCCATTTGATTATGTTGATGCTGATTTCATTTTCAATCCGATCCCCTCTAGAAATCATCATCGTCTGTCGCCTAGTTATTCGGCCATCTCACAATTCTCTGCCACAACTACATCAAGATTCAAAACGAAGGCAGCCATGAAGGGTTACGATGAAAATGTTGTCCATCTGCAGCTGCAGGACGTGAACGATATGACGGGACAAAAGAGTGCACGTGCTGTTTGCAAATTAACCGAACTGGCTGACATTGCCTTGGCTGGCAGTGAGAAGCCTGGCGGTGATTATATGCTAACGCAGGCCACGCCCACGGCAACACCAACGCCCACCACACCGACACCGATAGCCACACCCACGGCCATGGCGATACCACCACCGACCCCTACGGCCACAGTTGAACCACATCAAAGTTCGACATCATCAAAGACAATAATGCATGGTTCAGATATTATCAAAGCGGCCGCCGGAGTGGTCAGTTCGGCCACATTGCCACCCGCCTCTGGACGGATTATCATACCAGAGCGACCATTCAAAAACATTGGACTGGAGGAGAAGGCGAGCATTACTTTCCAGAAACCAAAGACGAGTGTTAATCTTCTCACCGAGGATAACAATAGTGTATCAACGGCAAGCTATTCGGATCGAGATGATTATGACTTCGGTACGCTTAGCTGTGAGGATATCGAAGGCGAGGGCGAGGGCGAAGGAGAGCTAGAAGTTGAAGTTCAGGTGATTCAGCGCACGGATCCAGTTAGAGCAGTCAAATCGGGCAATCGTGTGATTAGTTCATCCAGCTCCTCGTCATCATCATCCTCATCATCGTCGTCGTCATCGGCTACATTGCAGGGGAAGAGTAGCAGTAGTAGCAGCAGTTCCTCCAGTCGCGCCACTGCCAAGACATTTGAGAACAAATCCTTGATCATGGGTCGCATCTTTAAGCATGCCAGCAGCACTAAGGCTACACCAGTTCCTCTGGCGAAAATCCATAAAGCAGCGCCCAAGGATCAAGCCAACTTGGATCAAATCTTCGACGAGCTCAGAGGTGGTGGTGGTGCAGGCGCAGGAACCGGAAACGGACCACCATCAGGTGGATCGACAGCAATTTCATCTACAACCAAGCTAACCGATAATCAAATGGTATCAGCTGTAGAAGGACGATGGCCACCAGCGGCCACCAGTGGTGCTGGTCAACATATCGAGCCAATGGTGGCACCACAACCATCCATGGTGCCTGCATCCATGCCAGCACCAAGTCAACCATTACCGAATGCCAGAAATCTTAATAGGAAAGCTACCACAAAGGTGACTAAGCAGACCAAAAAGCCAACTGCTAAATCTGCTGGAGCCGCAGCTATTAAAGCAACTGTCAAGCCACCTGCTCCTCAGCAAGCTGGTGCTGCTTCATCACGCAAGCCACGCAAAGATCTCCATAAATTGCAATCCGAACTGGGCATGAGCCCCGAAGAGATTGAACAACTTATCGATGAGGGACAACGTAAATCCAAACGACGCTGTGCCACCAATCGTCCCAAGAAGTTGGTGGAAACTTGGAGTTCCGATGAGTACGAAGAGTTCTTGTCCACCAAGGACATCATAGCTCTCATAGAGGAGAAGGAGCAACAAGAGCAGCGACGTAAACGCAAAACGAGTGAAGTAACCAACAATGCGACGTCATCAAATCAGCCAATGGAGCCAATGGAACCAGCTCCACCACAGCCTCCACCCCCGCCACCGCCGCCATTGACAATACCCAAAGGCAAGAAGCAGGCTAAAACGACAGCAAAGGCCAAACTTAAAAATGGCAATGAAAGGAAAGCAAAAGGTGAACAAAAACCACTCGAGCAGCCGCTGGTGGAGCAGGTGAGCACAACAACAGCAACAAAAGCTCCTCGTCCTCGACAACGTGGCAAAAACAATCAATTGCAACCACCACCGCCGGCACCGGCAGCACCACCAACGCCACCTCCTCCGCCGGCAACTGCCAAATCAAAATCAAAGGCCAAATCGTCACCTCCTGCAAAAAAGAATCCGAAGAGTTCCGTTTCGCGGAGGCGCAAAAAACAGCAAGTGGATGAGGAAGAGGAGGAACAGTTGCAGAAACAGGAACTTCAGCGGCAGCAGGAGCAGGATATAAAGGTGACAAGAACACGAAGTTCTAGACAACAGCAGACAAGCAAAATGCGGATGCCACCTTCGCCACCTGCCCACGAAATGGTTGAGGATGGAGCCAAGCAGGAGCAAGTTGATTCAGGTGTTAATCACTTTAAAGCCACCAACATGACGGCGTCAACGACGACTAGCTCCGGCACAAGCAATCCGAAGGTCAAGTCACGCAATAAAAGCAAAAGTGGATCATCCAGCGCTACAGCTGCAACCGCAACAACTTCAGCAACTCCAGCACCGACAACAACTCCAACATCAACAACGACGACGTCGAATAATAACAACAACAGCAGCAGCAGTAATAAAAATCTGAAAAGCAAACGTAAATCGCAAACAAATCATCAATCACCAGCCCGACGAAAACGTCCCGCCAGTGAGAAGCAATTGTACTATTGGAGCAGTTCCAGTGATGATGAATTCGGTCGTCTGGATGATGAGGATGATGGCCATGCTGAAGACGATGTTGCCGCTGCAGGTGGCGAACAAAGGCAACATCCATCTGGCGGTACCTTGCATATGGAGGGGAATCAGCAAATGGAGCATCATCATCATCATCCGCATCATCATTCAAGCCGTACCGAGCAACAACAACTTCAAATCCAACAACAGCAACAACAACAACAGCAACAGCAGGAACAACATTTCGATGAGAGTGAGCCATATCAGAAGCATGGCTGGATTGTGGGTGATTCGCACAAGAAGCTGGTCAAGCTACTGGCCATTGCCAAGGGCAATAAAAAGGTAGATAATTGCCGTGTCAAGCGTCGAACGCCCAAACGCAAATGCTAGACTGAGACAAGGAGATAGATAGAGATATTGGGTAGGTGGAGGAGTAGGGGCAGCTAGGCGCCGGCAGCCAACTGAATCCCTGAATTGTATTTGGCTCCATCTCGACATCATCTAAACCATTGTCATCCCAACAGCATCAACATCATCTTCATTATGATCCAAGTAAAAAAAACCAAGAGAAATACCTAAGTTGTTTCTTTCTTTTACACACACACATCTTACTAAGCGTTACATTATTTAGGTTCTTTTTTTTGTATTAAATGTAATTTATAATTAATATACAAAAAACAACAATAACAAATATAAAAGGGAAAAACGAAAAACAAAAAGCGTAAAAGCAACAAATAAAGATTTGAGCACAACATTAAATCGTCAATCGTTTTTTAATTAAGGCTCAGAATTTTCCTGTGGCCACAATCTATATCAATCAGCACATAAAATAATAAAGATCAGTTATCTAAAAAGTTATCCAAAAGTACAGTGTTCCCTCGTTTAACAAACACAGTTCGTTCCAACATCTTGTTCGGCCGGCGCTAATTAATTTGTATACCCTAGCAACTTTTTGGTAACTCTTTCCTTATCTATAGCCATCAAAGTGGAAAAACGTTTTATATAAAAAGGCGAATGTATGCGAAAGAATGCCCTACAAATAACGAAGCTATGACTTAAAGCACTGTTTTTTTTCCACCGATCCTTCCTTCCTATCAAATTTGCTGCAGTCATTAAAAGATATATTAAACTTACAAATTTTTAATTTAGAAGCCATCGCATCAAAACTAACGAAGTTATTGACAAAAGTCACTGTTTTCGACCGATCGTTCCTATTGGAGCTATATGATACAGTCACCCGATCTTGATCAAAATTGGCATTCCAGATCGACAATTAATCCACTTAAAGCATATTTCGAATGGAATTGTTATTTGGAAGAACTGAAACTATGTATTGGACGAAAAGACATCTCTGAAATAAGTAAAAGGACGAATTTGAAAGGGGAACATCGTTTTATAATGGGCAAAATGTCACACTTAACAGATCTATGAGGTAAATTTGGGGTTTCCCCTATTTTATTGCATAACAGGGTATTTTTTGGGTTAGGATTTTTGTTCCTTTTTTTCATACCCTTGCAAAAAGGGTATATTATTTTGGTCAGACATGTGCAACGCTTAGAAGGAGGCACCGCCGACCATATAAAGTATGTACAAAAGTGGGACAAAAGAAGTCATCAGATGTGGTTTGGCTCTCGTTTTTTTCTAAGTAAACACAAAAACAAGAGCATCTTTCAATAGGGTGATTTCTTTTGGACAATGTTGTACATTGTTGATCAGCACGACGTGACGAGTTCAAATAGCCATGTCCGTCCGTCCGTCTGGATCAACGGAGACTCCTCCTAGACCGTTGGAGGTACAGAGTTGAAATTTTGCATGTAGGCTTGTATATACTGCACAGTTTGTATATCTCGGATTCAGGCGGATCGGACCACTATATCATATAGCTCTCATACAAACGGCAAAGTCACGAACAGTGACTTTTCTCAATAACTTTGCTATTTTCTGAGCTATTTTTCGTAAAATTTAATATTGGTGAATGTATCACACCTATAAACGACTGTGCCAAATGTGATCAAGATCGGGTGACTATATCACAAACCTCCCATAGGACCGATCGTTCGAAAACAGTGACTTCGATCAATAATTTCGTTATTATTGTAAGCTGTTCTTTCGCAAATATTAGAATTTTTAAAAAGGAAAGAGTAACAAAAAACTTGCAAGGGTATACAAACATTGACGCGGTCGGAGTTGGTCCCGGCACTCTGGTTTTTTTTTTAGCTTACATTATTGGAACTAAATTCTTTAGAATATTCTTTATTGAGAATGTCGTCCTAAAGAATTGAGGCAAATATGAGGCAAACTTCCAAATTTAAACGCGTATTTTCTCGAAACTACGATTTTTTAACTTTCCGCAAAGATATAGCCCGTAATTCTTAGCCGATTCTATTGAAAAAAAGGCAATCGTCACTATTCCAGTCCTAACCACATTGAGAATTTAAAGATTTTTTTTACTCAAAATTCTGTATGAGGTCAGGACTAGAATTACAGCCACCCTGAATCTAACGCCGACTTAAACATTAATTTCAGGACAACTTCATGAAGTTGTCCTTGCCGCAAACAGGATGCCTTTTTTGTTGGGGGGCTAGCTCTGGAGGCCGAAAACCTTTTCTAAACTCATGTAATTAAGGTAAATATGCGAAATATCTTTCCAAAAATGTGTTTGGTGTACGAAATGTTTGTTATTCGGGGCGTTTGCTGATCAACTGTCCACTGTAAATATAATATGATTTCAAATTCTGTTCCGTTTCCAATATATTGGAAAACACGGTCAACATTATAAGTTTTCTCCCCTTTAAAGAAGGATCAAAGTTCTTTTTTTCAACATTTTTTTTTTTGTTTTATTAATTTTAAATTTTTTACAACTAACGGTACCTTTACATATATAACATGTAAAAAATAGTTTTTTTAAGGAATAGTTAAAAAAAGAAGAAACATTTAATGCAGAAAACAGGCAAATCAAGTGGGAGAATGAGTGTATGAGGGGGAGTGGCATTGCGGGGGATACGGAGCAACCAATAGAGGATTGTTGGTTTTTGTTTGTTTGGCGAGAGTTTTGTGCTTGAGGTTTCTGTTTGTTGCCCAAGGAAGTAAGGATAAATGCAAAGCAAAAACATGTTTCCATCAAGGAATAACGAATGTTTAAATGTGTGTGTGTGTATGGATAAAATGTGACTCCTTAATGGCTGCAGCTGCACCGAAATAAGAGATATTGGTGAGATATATCGTTCCGTCGTCTTTTCCCTTCACCAGGCACTCTCTCCTTCCTCACTCTGATTCTTGGTGTGTATCTGCACTACGGGACTGACGGGACTTATTGCCTGCTTGATGGGGATGTGAGTGTTTTCGGAAAGGTGGAATCTCTTACATCATGCCACCCATACCGCCCATGCCTCCCATACCGCCCATACCACCCATGCCGGGCATGCCAGGTGCAGCATCATCCTTGGGAATTTCAGTGACAACAGCCTCTGCGGTGGTCAGCAGGGAAGCAACACCAGAGGCATCTGTTATGGCTGTGCGCACCACTTTGGTGGGATCGATGATGCCCTTCTCGATGAGATTACCATATTCACCCTTGAGAGCATCGTACCCGAAATCACCGGCTTGAGTCTCCACCTTGGCCACCACCATGGCACCATCGACTCCGGCATTCTTGGCAATTGTCATGCACGGCATACGAAGGGCACGACGCACAATTTCAACGCCCAAGTTCTGCAAGAAGGAGGATTAGAGGATTGTCTCTCTTTCTTTGCTTGTTATTCTTACCTGATCCTCGTTCTGAGTGCCAACACTGTCCAATTTCTCGATGCAACGGAGCAGAGCAGTGCCACCGCCGGGAACAATGCCTTCTTCGACCGCAGCACGGGTGGCGTTCAGGGCATCATGGACGCGATCCTTCTTCTCGTTGACTTCCACCTCACTGGAGCCACCGACGCGCAATAGAGCAACACCGGAAGCCAAACGGGCCAGACGCTCCTGCAGTTTCTCCTTCTCATATTCGGATGTGGTGTCTGAGATTTGATCCTTGATTTGATCAACGCGACGAGTCACATCCTCCTTCTTGCCCTTGCCCTTCAGCAGGAGAGTGTCATCCTTGGTAATGACAACTTCACCCACCTGACCCAGATCACTGACCTTGACATCCTCCAGTTTGACAAGATCGGCATCATCGCCAAAGACAATACCACCCGATGCAATGGCCATATCGGTGAGAGTCGATTTGCGGTTGTCACCAAAGCCGGGAGCCTTGACTGCGGCCACCTGGAGACCGATCTTCAGACGGTTCACCACCAAAGTGCTCAAAGCCTCACCATCAATGTCCTCGGCAATGATAACCAATGGCTTGCGTTGTGCATTGGCCAGTTCAAGAGCTGGAATGATGCTCTGCACCGATGAGATCTTCTTCTCCGACAAAAGGAGCAAAGCATCCTGGAATTCCACCTTAGCACCCTTCGACGAGTTGATGAAATATGGTGAAATGTAACCACGATCGAATTTCATGCCTTCGATAACCTCCAGCTCATCGTTGAGGGTCTTGCCATCCTTGACGGTGATGACGCCATCGCGTCCTACCTTCTTCATGGCCTCGCTGATGAGATTACCAATGGCCTGGTCCCCGTTAGCCGAAATTGTGGCCACCTGGGCGATTTCTTCGGGTGTGTTCACTGGGCGTGACATTGCCTTCAGATTGTCCTTGACGGTCTCCACGGCAAGCATGACACCGCGACGAATCTCCACGGGATTGGCACCCTTCGAGATCTTCTCGAAGCCCTCCTTGGCAATGGCACGAGCCAAGACTGTTGCTGTGGTGGTTCCATCGCCAGCCTCCTCGTTGGTGTTGTTGGCCACATCCTGAACCAATTTGGCACCAATATTCTGGAATTTATCCTTCAGCTCAATGGACTTGGCCACTGTGACGCCATCCTTGGTGATTTTGGGTGAACCCCATGATTGCTCAATGATGACATTACGGCCCTTTGGTCCCATGGTCACAGCCACAGCATCGGCAAGCACATCGACACCCTGCAGCATCATGGCCCTCACTTCGGGACCGAATTTCACATCCTTGGCATAGCCACGGTTGGACAAAGCCAATTGCCGGCTAATGGATGAACGAGCAAGTGAAACTGGTAGACGGAACATCTAAATGGAAAAACAAATCCAATTAAAACAAGTTCTCACAAAAACCGACAACCGAAGATGTCTCCCTCCCACCCCTCATCACTTTGATAAGCAACTTTATATTTTTGTTGGTTAGGGATCAAAGTACGGTGGAGATTCGATCTAAATGATTTGCCTTAAAATCTGGCGAACATAAAGTCTTTGCTCTTTATTCTGAACCTATTAGCTAATTCGAGTAGCTAGTAGCAGTCTTGAAAAAGCGTTCCCAATGAGACGTTGCCAATTGGAAGCAATCTAGCCTGCACGTGTCTTGAATTCTGTTAAGGTTTCCCCACATATACACCCTGTGTATTAACTGGCAGGGTAAACAGGGTGTTGTTCCCTATGTACTATGAATTACAAAGTCTTTTCTCTCTCACTGTTATGCACAGTTCCAATTAGAAAGTACAACAAAAGACTTAAGATTCCTGAAGTCTTTCTACCCACCTTACACCACCCCATCCCCCATTGACCCATCACTGATAAGTGACGATTTGTTCGAGGTTAAAGAAGCATCAAGTCGAGTGTTCCAGAAAAAAAATCATTTATGTAATCCTTAATATAGATACAAAATGGTTATGAAAGCAATCATTGCCTAAAATCTCAATCCACCATGAGGCTGATGATGTAAAACTTTTAAATTCTCATATGCAATTGATTGGAAGAAATGTGAAATTAATTTCTAATTTGCCGGCCAAAGAGACAAAACATGTGCGAGCCCCCTACGCCTGCATCAGTGTGTCAAAGAGCGATTTTTGGAGATTGCTCATTTAATTACATAAAACATACTCAGTTAAGGGTTGTAAATTGAAATTACTTTAAATAGATCATTTTATTTTTATCATTCTTTAAAGAAAGTTCCAGAAGCCATTTGTTGCCGGCTAACCAGATTGTTCATTCTTATATAACCGTCTTCACACTCACAGAAATATGTGTTTATTTACGTACAGTGACAATGAAATTAACACATTTATTTCAATTACTTAAACTAATTGCTTAGGTTTTATACTTACTTTTACTTTTTTCGGTTACAATAACTTTATTTTAAAAAACTTGAACTTTTAGGTAACTTGTGTTACACGCGCAAAAAATTATAAAAATTTCAGCCTGTTCACAAACGCACGATGTTGATGTCGTTTCGGCGGGTCTATTTATAGCCAGTGCTCTATTGAACATGTTGCAAGGGGGCTCGCAACCAGTGATGTCATTTTTTTGTTAGGCCAAAACAGCTAAATCGACTCAAGAAAACAGCTAAAAAAGCTGAATCTTCGGGAAAAAAGTCGAAAAAGCTGATTTTTATATATTGAATTTTTTATTCAAGAATATTAAATTTATCCAATAACACTAGATTTTCAATATCTTCCTTTTTCGCTCGCATAATATTCTCTCTGTTCTATTTATTTAGACAGCTGGGCGGTAGCTGGTAATCAAAACAGCATTTGTTTTCTCGGTTTTCGCAGTTCTTACCTAAAATTAAAGATAAGTTAATTTTTAATTTGAAAATATATATAAATATAAACCTTATGCTTAATATAGCGTTTAACGTGTCAACGCTCATTCTATTTCGGATTTTGGATTTAAACAAATTCATGAGGCTAAAAACAATATTTGAAGAGCAGCTAAAGCCAATTCATGAAATCTGCAGTATCCACCAGAATCCCGGTATTTTAGTACTTCATTCCAGAACTTAACCGTGTCGTCGACATTTTCCCATTGTACTTGCCTAACTTCATAGTACTGACGTTCAATTTGGTCAGTATTGGGAGTATCAAAAATCTCCAGGATCGGAGTGTTGCTTTTGTTTTTGATTTTCAAGATGTTTTTAACAGAAAAAGCATCAATCTGTTTTAATATATTAAAGTTGTCCGGCAATTTCAATTTGCTAAAAAAGCTAGAATTCCCGCCGCCCACTGTTTTCAAATCTTTCCCGCAAACTCATTTCCAAAACAGCCAGATCTGGCTGGAAAACAGCTGAAATGACATCAGTGCTCGCAACTCGATGGAAGCTTCCAACATGCAACAAAAGAGTGCAGTTCATACAAAGGAGCAAAAAATGTCCCCAACTTCGAACAAAAGAGTAAAAATCGTGAAAAATACTACCAACATCAGGTAAAAGTGTCGAACTCCGACCATCGATTTGAGCAAAAGAGTCAAACTCCGACAATAGAGTCGAACATCGAACAATAGCGAACAAAGAGCGACAGCGACAGCAGATAAAGAGCAAATTCTGAATTTTTTTTCGAACTCGAACTTTCGGACTGGTATTTTTGAAAATGATAACTTTGCTCCGATAATGTCGATTACGATAGGTTTGCTCCGATAATATCGATAACGTTGCTCCGATAATGTCGATTACGATAAGTTTTTCGAACTCGAAGCTTTTTGGTATTTTTCGTTTGTTGGTATTTTTCGAAAATGATAACTTTGTTTCGATAATGTCGACTACGATAACTTCGCTCGGAGAATGTCGATAATGTCGATAGCGATAACTTTGCTACAATAATGCCGGAGCCATCGTTATCGCATTTTCTCACTGGTAAGTTGGCGCACAGTTTTGAACGAAGAAACTTTCTATCGATTTGATCTAGATCTTAAAAAGATTTGTGGCTATTATTACTTTCAATCTGTATAAGCCGACTCAATCAATGCCACACGTTCCGTAAACGCTAGAAGGATTGGCTACCTGGACTTTGCAGAGGATAAAGTTTTTGCGCTGACATGTGTGGTTTTTTTACTCTATGGAGAAGTAGAAGCTGTAGGTGGAGCAGGCAAAGTTGTGGTCGTTTATAAATCTTTGCAAATTCAAACTAATTTTAAACCCTGAGAAATGTCCTCGTACGTAGATAATTATCTACTTAGTTAATAATTATCTACCAGAAAAAAGGAATATTCGATATATTATCGATAGCTCTCAGCAAATAGAGTGAAAATATATAAAATTTCTTTTCTCTCACAATATGGATGTGCGACCGAATCAAACGATTTACATTTACAATCTAAACGAAAATAATAGTAACATAAATATTGCATAAAGAGTAATTGTGTTCGGGTTTGTGTACATCTTCATCTGCCGATTAAAAGCCGTGTGCGGGAGAGAGAAAAAGAGAGAGAGGTAGAGATAGAGATGGAGAGTGCGAGTGCGAAAAGATTCCCTTGAGAACTTGGAAGGAGAAACCAGAGAAACAGATAAAAGTAGAGTTCACGTAAACGAACGATATATCTAAAAGATTTTTTGTGTGTGCAATTTGTGTATAAATAAAAAGTAGCTCGAAAGCCTATTGGCATGTCCTTTTAATCCATGTCAATGTGTGTCAGTGTGAGTGTGTGCGCGAATGTAAATACAGATATAATTAAAATCCTAATTTAAGTAAAAACGGGGTTTTTTTCTTTGTATGTATGTGAGCGTGTAGACTATCCAAAGGGATGTTCTTTATAACTAATAAATAGTTGGCAAATAAAACGAAAAAAAAAAATTTTTTTTTAAAACATCTCCAACCAAAATATATATATGTATGTACATAACTGTGTATATATAGCGAAATCCATGTATGTAACTGTAACGTAACAGTCATACAGCATCATCATCAGCATTGTCTGTGGGTGCCTGTGCATGTGTGATTGTGTGTGTGTGTCTGTGAGACTCGTGTGAGAGCAAGAAAGAAAAACGCAATGGCAATGGTGAAATTTGTATTAATAAATTTGACAATCGCAACGGTTCTGCTCTCTCATTTTTTTGTTGATTTTGTTCTTTCATTTTCTGTTTGTGTGTGTGGCTGTCTGTTCTAAAAATAATATGAATATTTATGCTTTCGTGGATTAAATAATTAATTACAAATGTACGTACAAACAGTCACACTGACGGACGGACACATTTACATAGACTGATACTTCCATACATACATACAAAAAACACACCGACCCAGTTTTAACATTTATTTAACACAGACACAAAACAGTCACAAGCTTGCGTACACACACACACACACACACACACGCACATGTGGGCACATAATAATCAAAGAGCAAAGCCGCGCGACATATCAAGGTCAGATTTGATCAATTTATTGCATACTTTTATGCGTTGCACCTTCCATCTACCTGCCCAAGCCAGCCCAAGTTTAACCGAAATCTAGCAGTGAGAATACCAAATATGTATAAAAAAAACTTTTGTTTAAGTGCTAATAATAATAAGAATAACAACAATATTCAAGTAAATAATAGTTATATACATATATTTGTGGTACGTACGTAATGCTAAAAGGTGATTGAACTTAAGTTAAAGCTACCCGACGACGACGACGACGACGACCTCCCAACCACCCATCTTGGGTGATGCGCGTTTTTATGTTCCACGTTTGGCCCACGTTTACCACACGTTTGCGCTCTCACTCTTATTTTCTATTCGATTCGCTCTCTCTTGTCTTTCTCTCGATTGCTTATCCTATCCTATCTAAATCGTTATGCCACTCTCGTTTGGTTTTGGGCCGGCTTTGTCTTAACGGAATTACATACAAATGTATATATGTACGTCTGTATATGTTTGTATGTATGTATTCGTCTACATTTACATATAAATGTATAATTCTGATCGAAGTTGAGAATGATAGAAAGAGAAGAAGAGAGAGTGAAACTAAATGAAAAAGATTGTTCAGCTTTACAAAATGAGGAAGCATTTTGACTCACTAGGTCGTTCATTTTTGGGGCCACACATTGGACGCATGTACACAATGTACATACATACACATTCACACACACACAAACACACATGCATATTCATACGCCATGTAGGCCCATGTACATACATAGACTGTCTTCCTAGGGAATGCTTAGGCAATTGAATTTTAAGGCACTAATTATACGCATATGATTAGCCGTTAGAACCACTTTTAAAGACAGTTATCCCAGCCATTGCATTCAAATATATTTTCCAATTATAAACATTGAAATAAATTCCAAACTCTTAGCTTAAGGCCTAGTAGCTATAGCTAGTAAGAAGATTGAGTTTAATTTAAAATCACTGTCCAATCACATTATAAATAAATAAATAAATAAATTCCAAATTTTACCATTCATTCACGAAAACAACAGTAAAAAAACGCCTTAGGCTATATACATATGCACATTTGCAGACTATACCGTATAAGTTTTGATATGAACGGGTATATGAAGTTGATACAAATGCAAGAATTGGAAATATTTAACGTTATTATAACCTTACAATTAGCATAGATTTGGGCAGAATAATAAGAATGGTGTACAGGGTATTTCCAAGTCGTAGCTATCACAGCCATATGTATGTATGCACATTATGTAGGAACACAGTGGCGTAGAGAGGGGCATAAAAATCATTCTTTGACATTGAAATTTAACCAGTTTCAAAGGTTTTTGGATAAGCAAAGTCCCTCATATTCTCCTTAAAGATCCGCCACTGATGTATGTATGTATGTACATACATCTATGTATATGTCGCATTTTTGTTGTTTTTTTGTTCAAGCTCTCTATATAGTGGAACTGTGAAAAACAGCCGCAGGGCCCCACCAAAAACTTGCTGAAAAAGCAAAATAAAACAACAATACCAAAAACAAAAAACAAAGGAACAACAATAACGATCACAACGCCGCCAAAAACATTTCGACATTTGCGACAAAACAGAAACAACAACAAAAACCAAGAAAATAAAATAGAATATGAGAGCTCGTCGGTTTCTTCTCTGTCTGAGTTTTTGAGTATCTCGAAAAAAATTATAATAATATAAATATATGTACAGATGTATACATACATCTACAAACATGTGTATTCTATATGAGTACATATGTATATATATTTTGTATAAAATTCCTGTGAGTTAAATGCAATCGGAAGCGGGAAAAATTGATTTAATTTATTTGTTTGGTTTGTTGCTTTTGTTTTATAGAGTAATCATAAAGAAATCAAAACCATATAAATCAATTTAATATCCATAAGTAGAAGTAGTCACAATTGGCGGATATAACGAAATATGAATACTCTATATAATGGTACAAACTGCTCAGCATCAGCTATGCGAATGGTTTTTCTTTTTTTTTTTTTGTCTGTAGTGAGCTGAGTGATTGTGATTAAACTTATTTCTAATGATTAATGGTGATATGGGTGATTAATAAATAACACTATATTGTCCTGTATCTCAATGCAGCAAGAACTGAAACAAATTAAACAAATAAATCAAAACAAATATATAGAAATATACGACGGATAGTTCAATCAAATAATTAAATAAATATATATATATACATAGAGATATATATATACATTTTCAACATAACGGCGCAGGGTATATCTCTCATATCCATACAATTAACGGCACGAAGCTGCAACAGCCACACAATGCCAGTTAAAAAACAAGGTGAGTGATATTAATATTTATAATTAGATTTATGAATTTAAACAAAAGGAACATAGCTTAATATTTGTTGAACTGTTAGGGTTGCTTGGCATTGTCGATAACTTTCGAATCAGCTCTGTATTAAGGAGCAAATTGATTGATTTCGTATATCCTCGAACGAGGATCGTTTGGCGCTTTAAACGTTCTTTAAGTCAATTTTTTGGAGCGCAAATCTTGTACATCCCTAGATCCGCTACTTATAGGAGAATACAGTATATAAAAATAAAAATTTTGATCATTTAACAAATTAATGACAATAATTTAATAACTAATTAACCTTTTGGCAAGAGCCACCAGCCAGACCGCACCGTTGCATCGTCCACCTGATAGATATTTGTAATGCATATAGAATACCGCAAAATAGAAATAGAAAATCTTTATCGATTTATTGGCAAAGTGTCTCTAGGCGGTCTAGTAGAATATGAAAAATATTATAAGGCCCAAACCACTTGGGACAGTAGAGCGCAGTAGTTGGTTAAATGAAGACATGGACTCGGACACTGATTCGGATAGGGAGAAGAGCAGTGATCCCAATGAGGGGCTGCTTAGTAGTGATGACAAGAGCTTTTTTGAAGACGAAGACGAAGATGATAATGAAGATTCATCGGCACCAGATGTTGATGAAATTGGAGACAAAGCGGCAGCTGAGTTGCCCCCTAGTGCAGACAACGGAGGCAGCCAAGGAAGGCCATCAATTTCTGCTGGCTGTTTCTAATGTGCACAGTGAAGAAGCCATAGCAATGCCACAGCAAATCGATGTTCATGCTGATGCCAATGATACCGAGAAAACGGACGAAACTGGAGAGAAAGATTTTCGAGTTCCAGATAAGGAACACGAACTGGCAAAATCTTTGGCCTATCATTGTCTGCTGAGAGAAAGTAATGAGAAGAAGTCTAGTTCAGATTCTCCACCATTGCGTGATAGCGTACGTGAATCAGTTGAATGCTTCTATTCGGCCCAAGATCTATTGGAATATGGGCATATGTTGTCCACCGTCGATCAACGTACACCAGATGTGGAGTCGGGCATTTTTGAGAAATCCGATGCATCGGATGCATCTAGAGATGAATGCGAAAGATTAATAATGCCAATAACCCCATCGTCCAGTAGCCGTAATAGTTCGGAAAGTCTGCGCATTGAATTGAGCAGATTTCGTGCTGCAATCGAGACTATTGAAAGGGAAACACATTCGCAGTCGCCCCAGAAGCTAACACCAACAGCGAAACGTCGTTGTCATGTCCCTAGGCTAGAGATTGAGTTGGAAACTAAAGGGGAAAGTAAGAGCTACAAGTCCCAGAAGGGGTTCTGGTCAACCGAAGTCTCTTTCGAAGAGAATATGCAATTGTATAAAGAGAATGAGCGACTTGGCAATATGCAAAGTACGACAAGTTTAGGTAAATCAATAGAGCATTAGATTATATTTTACATATATGAGGGCTATCAATAGTTAGGTAAACTAGCTAAACTAAACTTAAATAGACAAGAATTTATTACCATTAATGTATCTTCTTCTCTCTCTCTCTCCTTTCAGAGGCTCATCGTGCACTAGAACTACTCGAAGACTATCATGCCCGATTATCCGAGCCCCAAGATCGAGCTTTGCGTGTGGCAATTGAACGAGTTATACGCATTTTTAAATCTCGCTTGTTTCAAGCGCTCTTAGGTAAGCAAAATAAAGACAAAAATCATTATAAATAAATTTATTAATTTAATCGAAACGTGATTGCAAATTACGCCCGATTCATAAATTATAGCCAATTAGGCCTTAAACTAGATAAGTCAAAGCAAACATTGCTTGTACACAATTTGTATACCCTTGCAGAGGGTATTATAAAATTGGTCAGATGTTTGTAAAGCCCAGAAGCAGACGTTTCCTACCCCATAAAGTGTATATATTCTTGATCAGCATTAGAAGCTGAGTCGATATAGCCATGTCCGTCTGCCCGTCCGTCGTTGCGTATGCGTATTACTCAGCCATCTTAAGAGCTATTGGGATGAAACTTGGTATTTGAGCTACTTATTACCCGGATAAAAATCATCAGGATCGGACCACTATATCATATAGTTCTAGAAAAACCTGAGAATCCACATGAAATTTTCCAATATGTAGTATTGGATATAAAACCTTAGATCCCAAAAATTAAATCTGATCGGATAAATGACACAAGTTACAGTCAATATAAATCGGCTCAAACGCTGCCGGCAGCGCTACTTGCTACCTACAGCGTCATCATCAAATCGACATAAACTGTGTATGCGTAAAAAGTTATAGTAAAAAAAGTAATAATGTTTTGTTTGTGTATTGGTGAATTGAGTTAGACTGCAAGGGTATATGAACTTGGGCATTGCCGAAGTTAGTTTCTTTGATATTCAAGTTAAAAGGCATGCGGAAAAGTATAAATTTAATCCTAGATTGGCCTATGTATTTACAGATGAGAATTATGAGATAGTGATTGTTATATATACATGTCTATAATTGTAGATAGTTTACAATAAATCACATTTTTATTGATATTTTGTTGAATAAAATGGTATGAATTTGCTTGTTGTGAAAATTCTTTGAAGTCATTAAGGCAATCAAAGTTGTTAGGTAGTTTATCCTTATTTTGTTCTGTGATTATTTTATTAATTTGCATTTATGTCGACATATACTACAACAGATACTCCAAAAAAAGTTTGAAAAATTGGCTTACCTAGCAAAGTTAATTCAAAATTTAAGAGAGAAAAACAATTTGATAACTATACATACATATGTGTGTATATTCCCTTTATTAAATTAAGTAGCTCAAATGGGTTTATATTCAATTTAAAGTAAATTAATCAACAAATTGTGGTACACTGATCTTGTCTTGTATCGAATTTATGTTTCGAAACTATAGGATCCTCCCTCGTCCCTTGAACAGGAAAGAGTTCATATTATGTAGCATACATTTCTGCGTTCGAAACCAATGTAAATTCTTTCCGATTATATGTTTGTCAATACAATTTCTAATTAACTGCTGATTAAAAGTACTTAATCTATCATTGCGACATTGGCATTCAATTAGCAGAATGCTTTGCGAAACAAAATAAAAAGAGAAAATCAGCGGATAATAATTCGTTTTAGGTTCAGGGGAAGTCGCCGCCTTCGAGTTGCCTTTGCATAACACTAGCATAAAGGGTAGATAGAAAAGTATGACATCCGAGCAGTTAGGGATCTGCACCGTCTGTCCTGTCTTGTCCTGTTCTGCTTTGTTCTGTTCTGTTCTGGCCCATCTCATGCCTCGTGTCTCGTTTAACATTGTTTGGGCTTCAATGCTTGTTCGTCTCGCTCGGCTTGTGGCATCATCTGGCTGGACTTGTGTATGCTCTTGGCAGGCACAGGAAATTAAATGGGTTCCCATGGATTTTTTTGTGTTCTTTCCCTGCTGCTACAAGTACATCAATCGATGGCGTAATGGTTGTTGGCTCACCCCATACAATGAGCTTCGATTGTTCATTTTCCCTAGTGCAAAACTAGGTCGACGTACATTTTCGTACAGAACAGAGGTTCCTACTTACATACATGCACACATGATGGGACCCTCTCTCATAGTGGGTATCATTTCCATTTGTAAGTAGTTCCACCATGCTTGTACACTAACTAATCAGATCATTTAGCATACCAGTGGCCTCCATAAGCGATTTTCAGTTAGCAGTCGATGTGTCTCTGATTGTCGTGTGTGTGTGTGTGTGTGTGTGTGTGTGTGTGTGTGTGTGTGTGTGTGTGTGTGCAGACTGACAGCTTCGATTTCCGTTGCCCAGATTGACAGCAATGCGCATAGTATGTACCATATGTGCTATATGTGCTTACTGCCATCTGCAAAAAATTGATTTCATTGAATTTATCTCTTTCACACGTGTTGAGAGCGCACAAGGTAAATTTGATTGTATATCTTCAAATGTATTTCACGAATCAAAGTCCAACATATTCTACATACATTATTTGGAAAGTGCTTTCCACAGGGTTTTAATTTAATTTGTTTAATTAAGATATGTATGTATCTAAAGCAATGGTTTTGCTTAAATAAAGCGTCAGTTTTAATAAAAAATGAAGTAAGTAAGTCGTCTCGCCGACTTGGGTATACCATACACCAGTAAAACAAATATTTCAAATTTGTAATAACTAATGCATTTGCTGATTTTCAAAAATTCTGTTCACATGCTTTTTACAAGCATATCTCAGTATCTCGCGCACTTATGCATATTAGCACCCTAGCGCCCCCACCCGCCAACGGCCATCTCCGGCCTTATGCAAAAACGTTTATATGAATAACTCAGCTGTTTCCGATTTTGATCAAATTTGGTATTTTGCTCGTTATTACTATCAAATTTAAGTGTGCCAAATTTGATTGCACAAGGTAAAAAATTACGGGAGATAATCGAGTTTTTCAAATTTCGGGGGCGGAAAGGGGCGTGGCAAAAACTTTATACATACAAAATGTGCGCATTTACTAAGCAAATATAGATACCAAATGTGGTGTCTCTAGCTGCAATAGTTTTTGAGATAATCGTTTTTTTTGAATTGCGGGGGCGGAAAGGGGCGTGGCAAAAATTTGAAATAAACTTGATCACTCTACATACTACATGAGCCTACATACCAAATTTGGTGGCTCTAGCTTTTATAGTCTCCGAGATCTAGGTGTTCATACGGACAGACGGACAGACGGACGGACAGACGGACATGGCTAGATCGACTCGGCTGTTGATACTGATCAAGAATATATATACTTTATGGGGTCGGAAAAGCTTCCTTCTCCCTGTTACATACATTTTGGCGACTTTAATATACCATTTCACCCTATGGGTGTATGGTATAAAAACGTACTTTTATTTCAATAATAATCGATTAAAGTGTGTTTTCTATTCTTTCTATATTTCAGATATACAAGAATTCTATGAATTAACATTATTGGATGACTCAAAAGAGCATACAACAAAAGACAGTTGAAACATTGCAAATTGCAACTAAATGGGAAAAAGATGGACAATCTGTTAAGATAGCTGATGTGAGTATACAAATGTAGCTATATTTCTATATAAGTATATTTAAAGTTAAATTAAGTTTAAAAATCGAATTTAGAAATTCTTAATAGAAATGGTAAATATATGTTCTACTATAATTTGTTTTTAAAACTTTTTATGTTTGTTTAGAAATTTTCTCGACCATTATTTTTGAAGAACTTTTTTGTTTATTGTGTGTGTGTGTGTGTGTATCGTTTTAGTTTTTTAACTATTCTACATACATATATCATAACGCAAAACTTTCTTGATAATCCTACATGGTCTCTCTCTCTCTCTCTCTCTATTTCTTCTTTCTTTCTCTCTCTCTCAACTATTTTCTATTTTCTTTCTCATCGTCACACGCTTACGCTTTTGTCAAACAGTTTATAGAAACATCAAATGTTGTTAATCGAAATTGCGTCTTTGATTTTAACAACGATGCAAACCAATGCCAAACTCTTAATCAAAATCAAAACATCCATTCGGCAGCCGCCCATGCCGAGGCATTAAGCAGAACATTTAAGAATGAATTGGAAGAAATTTTGGTAAGCAGCACACGACCCAACAACATATTGTAAATACAAATCAATTCATATTCATATTCATTTTCATCCATTGATATGATTCGTGTCATTCGTTCTTTCGATTGATCTTCTTTCTGTTTCCATTTTGTTTTTGATTTTGCTAAAACATAAAACGAAAACTAATCTATTCATGCCATTTTTGTTTTAACTTGAAAATTTGAAATTTTTAGATCTTGTTTCATTCAATTCATTACATTCAATAGTAGAAACTTATCTTTATCTTATGGAAATAATCATGGGCAGATTGTATACTAATTATCTGCACCATTTTAACATGCAATATCGAACATTTTACTTTTACTGTAATGAATCTTTTTGATTTACAATAATCAAAAAAGGTTATATTAATGTTGGTTAAGACGTTGCAATTCGTAAAAAAACGAATCATTTCGATGAACCAATTCACCGAACGTTCAATTATTCAGTCACTGACTCACTTGTTCGGTTGACCCAGTGACTCACTTGTTCACTTGACTCATTGAGGTCCCTGATCAGTTTTTATGCGCTAGTAAAGATGTTGTATTAACGGTAATCAAACTGAGAAACTGACTTAATGAACAAGTGAATGGTTGAGTTATTGAGTTACTGCTTGTGCAATCCAGTCAGTGAAATGTTTAATAAACAAATTCACTTACTCAATTCACTTACTTCAATTTTGTTCACTCAATCCCAAGCGACCCAACACTAGTATATATTCTTGATCACATGACGAGACAAGCCATTATAAAGGGTGGGTACGCTATTTAAGGACAAAATGAGAGACAAAATTCAAAAGCTTTAATTTCAAACAAAATGTAATGAGCCTTCATGAAATTTTTACACAACATTTACTGGTTTCTATTTCTATTCTTTTTTTTTGCGTTAAGTTGTAGCTCTCCATGTTCTATTTTAACAAAAGAAACTGGGGAAAAAAGTGACTTCGGGACGATATAGATAGAGATCAAACACCGTATCCACCCTATAGCTATATACATATGTTTAGACTCTCTACCTGCCGATTCTCCTTTAGCTTTATATACAATAAATATGGGTTAATCAGTCACACTTTGAAATTCATTGTCCGATCTAAAAAGTATTTTTGGGGAAAGCCGACAAAAAAATTCCAGATTTTTTTGCCTAAAAATCTTAGAAATAGTTAATATAGAGGCATTTAGTAAGTGTCTGAGAAATTAAACGACCAAAAAAGTATACATTTTTATAAAACTTCAGCTTGTAGGCAATTCGTTGCAGGATATTTGTCTTTTTAGATAAAAACATTCGACGATATTGCGATGTTTCTTGCCTTTAAGCGCATTGAGGCCCCTTGAGATCGGCAGTAAACGAATTCTGTGGTCGGTTTACGCTTTAGATGATTCTATTTATTTCTCCAATCGAAGGACTTATTTTTCGTCTCTCTGTCTTTGTTTCTTCTTCTAATCCTCGAACTCAGGATTGCATGAGATATGTCCACCATATGTGCATGTTCGTTTGCTAGATTGAGATTATTGGATTCTGAATAAGTCGTATAAGTGTATTCTGGAGAATCGAAATCAGGCCAATTGATAACTTTATTGGAATTCGATTGTAGTTTTCCGATTAGTATTAACTAGAACTAGACGAACTGTGTAATAATACAATAGGGATATATAAATATACATTGATTTTTGTTTCGTTTTGCATTGCCATAACCCTTTGGAAACTAAGAACCTATTATCTGTAGCTTAGAGGGAATGTGGCGACGGTGTAGAAGCGGTTTAACGATTTATAAACCCACCAGCCAACCAATTGATTGAAAAGCCAAGCAAGAAATTATCAAAGTGGGTTGACTGCCACTTGATTCAGTCTCAAGATGTCTACACACACATACATACATTGTCCTGCACACAATTTGGTTTTGTTTTTTATGATTACAACAATCGATATGGTTCTATGCTAGAATCTCTCTTTGTTCACATGCCCAAGTAAGTAACTAGTTAGAGGCTAAGTCCTTGGCTATGTCCATCTTGTGGGCGTCGATTGTACGTGACCAACAGTGTACAAATTGAATGAAAGATTACAATTGATTTCATTTTCCATAAACCAGAGGCAAAAAAACAAAAATAAAAAACACAGACGATGAGTAATTCGTATATTTAAACGAAAATCCGCTTTCCTTTTAACCATTTATTTATGAAATTAAATCGAATTGATAAGCTCGATAAGGCTTGTTTATTTGGTCAATTGAATGAAAATTGCTCCGCCTGCTGATTATTGTGAGTTTTGTGTACCAAAAGTGTCATCGCACTGTTGTTGCCCAGGTAACAGCTTAACAACATTTTAAAGCCAATGACCACAAATACAAAAAGAGTGAATGGGCGAGAACACGACGACGAGGACGACGACAACAAGAAAATGGGTGGCTAGGTGGATAAGAAGTTTGCTAGGTCGTTTGGCAGCACTCGCAGTTTTATGTCGTTTCAGATCGCCCTACGCTACTAATAATAATGCTAATCTATGATTTGTGACATATGATACAGTAGTTTTACTTCTGTGGCTCTAATTTATCCGACACCAGGTGGGTGAGCGGGTGGTCTGTTCTGCTGTGAAGTATAAACAAGTGATTCCAACAGGACGAAAGGTGCGATTGGGTGTGCGAGTGTGTGTGTGTGTGTGTGTGTGTGTGTATGTCTGTTTCCCGCTCGTTTGTTGCTTGGTACATGGACATGCGTACTAATCGTAAACGGTAAATGTAAACGGTAAATAACGAGGGCAGCGCCAGCGACAGCTACAAACGACAAACGAGAACACGATGCGTATACGACCGGTGTGCTCTGACACCATTATACACCAAGCAACATTGTCTATGATCTTATCAATGAGGAAGATGTATTTAGCGATGAAAATACATATGTATATTTAATGTAGGTGAAATGTGATGAATACAAGTATGTGAAACGAATTCTATATTATATTATGCATACGCCATGTGGTCCTTCAAAATTAAAGTTACTTAAATTAAATAGTAGTAATATTGAAGCAACTCCAAAAAAGAAGAAGAACTTTCTACAAAAAAACCCCTATTAGTAGTCTTTGTTTTTAAACTTTACTACTTTAACACTAGAAACAGTTGAGAATTATAACCAAATGAAGCAAAATAAGAATAGCAAAAGTTACAACTCTAAGTTTTTATGTTCGTATCTGATTTATCTAAATTGTTCTTATAAACTTTCAATCTCTCTAATCTCGTGGGGTAGTTCTAGTTCTGTTTTAAATTTAATAGGCTTTAATAAGAATTCTAGAATTCTATTTACTTTCTAAGGGATATAATACGAATTTATTTCTATTTTCTTTCTATATGAAAAATCTCAGTGAACGGATTTTTGGATCTGTGATTGCAAAGGATTCATATTCACACTTTACGAATGTTTTATTGAATGCCGGATGATGAGAAATATCGCATGGCTTGCAATAAAATGTTGTTCTTATTGTTTTCTTCTCTGTGCGTGTGTGTGTGTGTGTTTGTGTAAATGATTCATGGTTTATGGCACATTTGCGTACCGTATCATCTTTCACAATATTTGTTTTGAATTTTCGGTTGCACAGTGTATATACATACAAACTTGAGAACCTAAAGAGAAATGCCAGCCAGTCAGTCAGCCAGCCAGCCAGCCAGCCTGTTTAGCCCTGTTTGCCTGTTGGTGGGTGCTATCAATGCCCTTTCATCCAAGGTTTTTGACGTTGGCGGTTGTTGTCGGCATTTCTGTTTGTTTGTATGTGTTTTGGTGTGTGTATATACATATTTTACACGGTTTCAAATAGATGAAAGGTGGAGCGTGGGGTGGTGGGCGGAAGGCAACCGAGTCCGGGTGCGGGTACGGGTACGGGTATGGGCATACGGATCCGGATCCATGTGCTTGTGCTTTGTACGACGCGTGGCCTAGTATGTACAGTAATAGTCGTGCTGTCGACGTGTCGAGACGAGCCCCGAGTCCGAGTCGCATCAAGTCAATTTCGTTTCGCCTTTTTGGCTTTTTTTTTTTTGGTTGTTGTATTTTTTTTTTTTTTTTTTTTTTTGTTTGCGTGTAGTGGCGACGCGTGTCTGTCTGTCGCATATTGTTGTTGTTGCTGCTGCTGCTGTTGCTGTTTGTTTTTTACATTATATATGTATATTGTTTTTGTCGGCATCTTCCGTCATGTGTCTGTCAGTGATTTTATCTCTACTACATTTGGTCCATCGAAAGTTTACCTGTGATTCTGCGAATAAATGAATTTTTGAAACACAATTGGATCTTCAAGAACTTGTTTGTATTCCCTCTCCCTCTCTCCTCCTTCTCATTCTCCTTAAGCGAACACGGTGAGGATTAAACATCAGTGGTTTCTGCAGGGTATGCGGCAAGTCGTTGGGAAATGTTAAATTCAATTGAAAACATTTCGGGCATTTCTTTAATTCAATTTGTTAAGAAACGAAACTTTCATCTTTGTGCCGTGTATTTTTAGGGGGTGGTGGAGGGGGAGATGCCAACGAATGAAAAGCCAACCATAATTGCCAAAAAAGCAAAGGCAACCAGAGTAAACTGGCCACAGTCTGATATGGTATACATATATGTACAATATATATATTCTCTTAAAATCTCAATCCATCTTGTATCCAAATACATATATACATACATACATACTTACTCATGTATGACATCGAAAATGGTATGAATTCAGTCAAAGAAGACCGATAAGAGAATGCTTTTTGTCAATGGTTATTGCTTGTTTTTTGTTTGGAGGGTGTTTAAAATTCGACAATTGTTTGTTTGTCTCATCATCATCTGGTGGGGAGCTTGCTGCTGATTTCATCATTTCCTTTTGCGCCTGGCATTGGAAAATATCGTTAAATCAACACACAACACACACCCAATCTATGTATTTTTACTGGCAGCCATTCATTTTCGTCTCTAGTGTATGGCCAATTTTTCTTCTTTTTTTTTTTGCTTTGTTTTTAGTTTGTTTTCATTTTAATCTTGGCCCTTCTCCTCCTCCTTCTCGCCCTCTTAAAGCGCAAACAAATAAAAGCCGATTTGCCGACAGAAAGGGAGATGCAACCAACATTTGATCCGTTCAATAGAACAGAACAAAGACCAACCAGAAAGCAACTAGACTAAAGAATAATCTATTCATATTTACATTTATGTGTATACATAGACAGTTCTATGTATGAATGTATGTATGTATGTGTTAACATATGTGCGCCAATATAAGACAGATGCGCAAATTTCGGAAAAGTTTTATCGCATTAAAGATTTCACTAAACGCTTTCACACTTGATAATCACAGTATTCCATTCTAAAAGAGTATGTAAAATGCCAGATGGAAACATTTCCTCCAAGCCAATAGTATATATGTATATATAGATCAGTCGGTGCAGTTTGCTTCAACTTTTGCCAAAGCTTCTTACTCTCATTGATTTCTTATTGTAGTCCACCAAATTGCATAAAATTGAAGAAAATTTAACAATAGACTAGTTCAACGAAGAAACACGGCCAATTTCAAGAGTTTTGTGAACAATTTCCATGAAAAAGGTAGCCTAATTAGTTCTTAATTATTATAAAATATTTTCCTAATGGCCAATGGCTAACATTTTCTTTGTCCTGTGCTTTCTTTGTAAAGTTTTTTATGCTTTTTCTGGTATGTTAAAGTCGCCCTGCACACTTTGGCTCTCTCAATAGTGCGACGAGGGCAAGTTCGCGGGGGGCGGTGTAATCCCTATGAGTTTCAGTGTTTCCACAGCAACAGCAAAAGCAACAACAACAACAACAACAGGTCAAAGCAAAGACCTATGTAGAAAGAGCTTACTGATGCGAAAGTATCTACTTTAACTTATTACTATAGTAACGACAGCAGCACAAAGGAATTGTAAAAAAAAAAAAATGAAACACCGCACAATTTAATAACAATAATAATCTTAATAATAATAATATAAAGAAGAAAACACAACCTTAAAGCACATAAAGCAGGGAAATTGAAACCACCGATTTTGCATTTGTATTTAAAGTTTTAACTCACAACGTATAACATATAAATTCATTGAGAAAACATATAATATGATCGATTGGGTCTCCATTGTGAGACATTCGCGACGTCGTTTCTCCAATTATGTGGGATCTCGTTCACCCGTACGCATGCGTCGGCGTCGCCGACAATTGACGGCTCCGCCACCTGCAACCGCCGCGGCAACATCACAACAACAACAGCACCAACAGCAGCAGCATCAATCGCGTTCTCATGAGAAGAAAGAAAAGGATGAGAAACACAGCAACAGCAGCAGCAGCAGCAGCTGTGGCGGGGGTGGTGGAGGGGCTCGATATGCCTGTTGCTGTGCCAATGTAAGCTTAGTTCTTTTAATAGGGCCAAAGTCCTCCCAAGTGGGTCAAAACTGGAACTAAATTTAAAGTCATTTTGATGGAGGGAAAAAAACTCAAAAAAATGTTCGCTCACTTAACTACTAAAGAAAATGTTGTTTGGGGAGTAAAATGGATTAGTTCTCAGACGTGAGTGAGTGAACATTAAATTGAAACGTATTATACTTACTTGATCACTTTTGTTCAAGGACTAAACGGTGAAGGCCTTATCAATTGTTTTAATTGTCTCCCGATTAACTTATTTTGTTTTTTATGTTCCTAAGTTCGTTCGGAATCGAGAATTGAGGCCCTGTTCTCGCTTTCGATTCCAAGTCAAATTATTCGGTTGCCTTTGAGTCAGTGAAAACAAAAGTAATTGCAATTGAAATCAAACGTAATTCTTATGAATTCATAAAAATTATGACTTTTAAATATTTTTCTATTAAACGGTAATATGTTGAGAACAGTTTTAAGTATTAGTAAATGATTTCGTTCCAACCATCAATTTACAAGAATTATTCTTAGTAGGCAAATTGAATGTGAAAATGTTATAACACTAATTCATGTGAAATTTACCTTTTCAATGGAGATATTTATGCCAATTTTTATGGTTGACAATAAACGACAATGATTTGGATGTAAAATATTTATTACTATAATCAAATTAGTTTAGAAACCATTAACAAATGAAACCTGAGTTATTTATACCTAAATATTTATAAAGCTCGGCAACCCTGTAAATGAACTTGAGAACAGCAAGTTCGAAGAAACAAATCGCAACCGAAAACAGGCTTGATTGTTCTATTAAAAACGTTAAGGTTATATTTAAATGCATTTAATTTTAATAATTGTTCGAATATATTTTACAGGCATCTCCTTTTACAGTAGGGGATAAGAAGAACTGAAGAAATTAGTTAGAGAAACTATTGAGTTAGTGAGCAAATTAGCAAATGAGTGATTAATTGAATCCTTTTTAACGTCTGTATATATTTTCTTTGATTATTTAAAAACTTTTACAACCATTTAACATCGTCAGATTGCAAATGATTTTTCAATCATCCTATTAGAAAAAAAAAAACAAGTTTTTAATAGAAAAGTTTACTACGGAAATGAAATAAAGAAATGTTTTTAGGTTAGGTTAAAACCGATTCTAGTTAATTTTGATGTATTTTTGTCATTGGTTCTATCTGCTACTTTGTATCTGTTGCAGAATCAACGAATGCGTATTGAGTCGGACAATGAGAATGTGACCACAGCAGCAGCAGCTACAGAAACTGGAGCCGGTGTCGAGAATGCTAATCCCCAATCTCAGCAGAAGCAGCAACAGCAACGCAACTCTCGGTCGCCACAGCAGCAGCAGCAGCAATCACAAACTGCCAATTCGACAGCTCGAAGCGGGTCTCAGACTGTAAGTCGCTGCAATTTTATCATTTGTGGCCTTGGCCGTTTAGCTTGAACTAAAAAAAGAAACACAAAAAAAAAAAAAAAAATCATATCACATACATCCATGCAAAACACATTCCCCTCGCTCCCTTTTTCTCTTTCCGTTACCTTGTTCGTATTTCGTATTTTTATGGTAAATGCGTTGGTAGTCGTCGATGTATCCACAAATACTAAGCATCCATCAGCAACTACAACAACAACTACTACACCAACAACAACTACAACAGCAACAGCATCATCATCATCACACTTCAATGGCCAAACGACCATGTTACCAAAACCAAAACCGAATTGCTTAGACGACAAAAGAAACAGCAAGTGAGGGAGAGAACCTTGACCTGAACCCCTGAAACCACTCCCCACGCCCTGAACAACCGAACGACAACCGGAACGGCAATTACCTTTTTGTTACAACCCGCTCCGCTCAACCCAGCTCGTTCCCGCTGTCGCCACTTATAAATTGGCACTTACTTACTAACTTAATACCGAGCAACAACTATAGCAACAACAAGAAATACCACTCACTTAGCCATCAAAGTGCCTATATTTCCGTGTCGCGCCATGGCAGTTTTATATTTAAGCGACACGGCGCAATATACGCAATCAGGAATATTAAATATATATATGTATATGTATAGCTTTATTTAACTTGGAATCACAGAGTGATCTCTGAGATCCTGGCTATGCTCCTGTGGGGCGTGCTTTGGCGTTAAAAATTAACAATATTCCTTAATTTGGTGATTACTTAAATTGAATGAGAAAACTGAGTTTAATACTTGAATTAAAGTTTTCAATTTAATGTGAGTTACTAACAATATAAATTACTAAATAGTTTTAAGTGTTTAATAATTTAGTTAAAGGGGGAATCTAAATTTCCTAATACCAAATCATTCCAAAGAACAATTTTTAATATTGATATACAATATCATTTGACATTGGAGTTATTTCTGATCCCCCCTCTTACTACCAAATGCCTTCCCATTTCAAGTCGAGCCAGAATAAGACGCATTTCAAACGCACTTAGATGTAGATTCTTATTTGTATTTAATGTACCAATTTTGTTTTTTGAATGTAATCTCTGATTATTTTTAATGTTTTTTATATGTTTCGTTTTATGTTATTGTTTTTATGTCCAATACATACCCTACATATGTATGATGCTATCTATAAACAATATATTTTTGATAAATATTTTTGCAAAAACCAATTTTTTTATGCATGGTTAAATTTCTTTTGTTAAAATTAATCATTTTAGAAATTTACGTTATTATTTTGTAAAAAATTATTAAAAAGAAATACCAAAAACAAAAAGAAAAAAAAATTACATAAAATTTTATTCTTGTTACTGTGTGGTTTGTATATAATTTATATGATTTGCTAACCATTTAATATTGTTAATTTAATAAGACACAACACCACTGACTCTGCAAAGTTTAACAACCCTTGCGATTTTTTGTTTGCCCATCCCACTGTAATGTGGCGGATCGGCGGAATAAGCGATCAGTTCACTTTTGAAATACTGGGATTTATCTGGTTCCTTAACACTAGGGCCTAGTATTTATCATACACCACTGAACAACTCCCATCTCTATAACCGATTTCCCCTACGACCGGTATGTAGAAAAGAGATAAAAATAGTGTGCGAAAACGACAAGAACTTATCGATAGCTGTTAGTATCATCGATAATTCCACGATCCTCGACTGGGCGTGCGTTTTGTTTTTTTCGTTTTTTTTTTTTTGTTTGTTGCCAAAAAATGTGAAACTGTGGTAAAATAATTAACAAATCGTCAACTCTATAAAATCCATACAATTCAATCAAATAAATAATAACAAGCAAAACAGTGAAACTCCGAAAGTGACGTAGCCACTCACTCACACACATACACGCACAGGCATACAAAAAGAGTACCCGAATATGAGAGTCTCATACACATACGCTAGTGGTGGCAATGACCGTTTATTGACTCACTACGCATAGGCGGCATTCGATCGATGGCTCAGCTCTAGTTACATTAGAAATAAAAAAAAAAAAGAAAAACAACTAACCAAATAAACCAACAAACCTAAAAAATAGATTTGCCCTCAAACACAGAAAGGCAGTATCTTGGCATTTTTTGTGACTGTAAGAGAAGCAACATCGATACGATCATTTGTCAAGCAGTGTCTTTTGTGTTTTTCGTTTTCCTGTACATCTTGTATGAGAAAGAAGCCGAGCTCATAGATTTGCATAAATTCTAATCGCCGGAAGATAGACGACAATATACACCCAAACGTTTAACCATTCGGCAATTCTTTTTCAATTTGACATGCGTAGATAGCCTATCTACATGCGTGTATGTTCAATTGTTTTCAATGCGTTTCGTGTTGTTGTATAAATCCACATATATACAAATATAATGCTTTTGGTGTTTCTAAACATTAAATGTTTTTTGCAAATTAAAATCTAGGCTCAAATTTCATGGACAGCCCGAAAAGTGTTACAGAAATATTAAGGGCACATCCATACATAGACGAGTGACCTGAAAAACAAAAACAAACAATTTACTATTGCAACAACCTTCCATGCAAACGAGTGACCCGAAAACAAAACAAAAAAAAAAAAAAAAAAAAACAACTTTAACTATAATGCAAAAAGCGCTGTGCATGCATGCAAAATACTAAACTCTCATTTGTCATAGAAAAATACTTGAAAAATACCAAAATACCGACAAACTAACGGCGTTTGAGGCATAAAAGAAGAACGAGACAAATTCCATTCTAAGGAATTTGAGATAAAAGATACAAATTGAATTGAATAAAATTCATTTGGCTTTAAATAGTAAATGATTCGAGTCATTTTTATGGGATTATTCCAAAATACACAAATACACATGTATAAAAACATTTATATAGGTTTATCTCCTGCGATAGTTTGTGATAAAGAATGAAATTGTAATAGCAAAAATTTAGAGTTCAGCTCATCTATAAACTTTTGAAAAATGACTACAAAGTATTTATAATACTTAAAAAAACAAAAAGTGCAAGCAAAAATTCCTCAAACTACTACTCTGGATGCTTGCTGGGCTACTTTAGCACCAACAACAACAATATAAATAGTAAATTCTCTCTATAAAAAAGAAAACAATTTGAATGTGTGTGTGTGTGTGTGCGGTGTGGGGCTGGCTATAAACAGTTGTGTTTGAAATTCGGTCATGTCGGTTCGTTCGTCGCTTGCCGCCGCCGCCGCAGCATTTGTCGTTTATTTTTTTAGTTAAATATTTTTGTTTGTTCTACTAGAAGACGAAACCGCCTGCAATAACGACAACAACAAAAAGAGAGCCAGCAGCAACGACACTAAAAAGAAGTCACTGTGCATGTATGTGCCTAATTGTGTGTGTTTGTGTGTGTGTGTGTCTGTTGCAGTGTGTTAATTTTTTTGAGAATTTGAGTCTTAATTTTTGGGCGCGCGTGCCCTGACCTAAGCAACAAACAACAAATATCACCAAAACCAACAACAAGCTATTGCAACAACAACAACAACAAGCACTACAATGACAACACGCAAAAAGAAGCGTCAGGATGGTGGCAGCAGCGGGGGCGGTGGGGGCTTTATTAAAAAAGTCTCATCGCTCTTCAATTTGGATTCGGTAAAATGAAAAAAAAACTCTCTACATATTAACAATAATCCCTTAAAACAGTCTGATCTTCGGCTCTAAACAGCCACGCCCACTATCATAATTTAAGAATAAAATGCAGGGTATCCGGCTATTCGACTAAACGCTTGCGGACTCTACTTTTTTCTCTTTTTTGTTCTGTGATTTTATGCAATACATTTGAACCGATTTAGCTTTGCTCTATATATTCACGATGATTCCATGGTTTATATTTATACAACAAGATTTCTTTTTTTTTGCCAAAGCAGATTTTGTGTGTGCTTTTTTGACTTGTTTTATGTACAGAAACAGACAAAAAAACATTGCAAATGTCTCTTACGAGTATACACATATAGTTCTCTCTCTCTCTCTCGATCTATCATTTTTGCCCTCTCTCTCTCCTTACTCATCGTTTATTAACTACTTGATTGGGAGACATTTGTAGAACGGTTCTCTCTGCGCGTTGTTTGTTGTGCCCTTAATCACCACTTTTTCTGCCCATTTCCTTTTCGCATCATATTCGCAACCGAATTTCATTAGGGTGTCCCATAGTCTCTAGAGGAAACTGTAATTAAAGCCTTGAATCAAAAGTTTCCCAAAGATGAATTAAACAAAAAAGTAAAATCCTTTTGTATCCTTTGAGTACTAAGCTTAGCTATCTTTCTTTGACTTGTTAGATTTAATTTACACTTTACAGATCGAAGTAGATAATTATATATAGATTACGAATCACGAATCAACAAAAGTAAATATTTGATCATCCATTTTTTCAAACATTTGTTTATTGACATCTCTAGAACATAAACAAATAAACAGCGATAAAAAGACGATGCTTTACATCAAATTTATAAACTTAATAATCCATTTTGGGACTTGTTTTTATATAAACTATTAAAATATGAGAGAAAATGTATAATTTTTGAATTCCCCAGACTGAAATTCCCCCTATAAAAAAGGCATTATCCTATGTAGATAACAAAGATCAGTGAAGTCACTGTGGAACTATTTCCATAATTTGCATTGATATTGGAACAAACAGATTTTCTCTCTCTCTCTCTCTCTCTCTCTCTCTCTCTCTCTCTCTCTCTCTCTCTCTCTCTCTCTCTCTGTCTGTCTTAGCACTTGTTGTCTCCACTGGGCTGACCGATAGATGATGCCCCTCATAAGTTTTCATTCTTCTGCGACGATCGCATAATTTTCCTCAAAATAGAATGACGATTGACGTTGCCATTTTTTGTATTTTATATTTTTTCTTACTATGTGCCTTGGGATGCCCATTCACGCAGCACCCCCAACATCTATCTATGTATATATATATGTATAGATATATCGAGTACATATATATGCATGATGTGTATATACAAATAAAAAACCCAGCGGATGTCCAAGTAAATTAAAAACAAACTCTGCAAACGCTCACTTGAGATGAACTAATGAATGATTTATAATCATATTGTATAAATATGTTACTCGCATTTGTTTTTCTATTCGAATTATGTATTCAAATCTCGTTTGAGATTTATTCGTATTCTAATGTAGGTCGAATAGAAATGTCTATATTTTTATTGGACTTTAAATTTGATATTGTTTATTTTTAGCTTTGGATCTCAAAAGCAGTTAGTTAATTGTTTTAACTTGTAATAAAAATCGTTTGCTTATGGCGCGTGACTCACGAATGAGAATTCCCCCCATCACCTGTTCTGTTACCTACCTGTAGCTGTAGCTCTCTCTCTTTCTCTCTCTTTCTTCCTCTTCGACAGTTCCCTCACTTCCTAGCGAACATCAACAGAAAATATATTTGCGTGTGTTTAATTATAAACAAATCACGTATCATCTATTTGGTTACATTTGAAATGCGTCTGAAGGACAAACTTGAGTGTTATATCGTTCGTTGCAGGTGTCCGTCTCTCTGTCTGTCTATATATGTATCTTGAGCATTATCCATATCCGTTTTTTGTTTAGAGATCTAGGTTACGTCAGACGGGCATTACTGTATGGCTATAAGAATGTTTAAATTTGGTACTTAATTTAAAATACATATTACTTAATACATATACATACATACATATGTATGTATGTATCTATGTAGGTTGTGATTGGTGCTCGGTTTATTACTGATAAGATATGGTATGGGGCCTCTGATATGATTCAACTTAAACCCCTCCCCTCACCTCACCTCCCCCGACACACCCAAACACAGCGACTAATTAAGGCCTTAAACCTTTTTACAAAATTACGCAACTAGCCAGAGAAAGATTGAGATGAAACCCAAGTCTATCGAAATCCCATTAAACATTATGATGTAGGAGTTAGTAGGGAGTTTTCTCCTCCCATTATTTCACATTTTAAATACAAACTTCGATAATTCTACTTGGTTTGTTGGGTGGGTTGTTAGTGGGCGGGTAAACCTTTTTATCGCTCGGCATATGCATTGTTTTAGCTAGATAATTTTGTGATGTAATACTTACTCACTCTCTTTTTTTTTTTTTTGACATTTGTTTGTGCGTCACTGCAATTGAATGGAATTTTGAAATTTTTCGCTTACACTGAGAAAAAAAGACAGAGAGAGAGCAGTACGGAGATAAATGCGGCGTCATGACCAAATTGAAAACGATGCTAGATGCTTATAGTCTCCCATGTTACATTCAAAATACTTAGCAAGTCTGTCTGCGGCATTAGCTGAATCAGGAATCAATCTAAACTCCTACGCTTGCTACCTGTGTAACCATTTGTCCGTCCATTCGGCCAAGTTCAGAAGGTCCAAGCAAGCAGTCCTAACTTTTAATTAGCCCAAAAAAGACATGCTGCTGGCGACAAGGCTAAGCGTCTGGAATTAAAGTTTGCAATTCTAGTCCTGAACACATTCACAATTTCGCTTTTCTTTTTAACAAAATGGCGACGGTTCAAATAATTTTGGGCATTTTCGAGATAATTGCGTTTTAGGTTTGAATATTTTTCCTAAGGTATACCGAATATCTATTATGCAAAGCATACAACTAACCAAAACATCAAAACAGTAACAGGCAGAAGGAAGCTTTTCCGAACCCAATAAACTATGTGTACTTATTGAACAGCATCAACAGCCGAGTCGATCTAGCCATGTCCGTCCGTCCGCCCGTCCGTCCGTATGAACACCTTCATAGATCTCGGAGACTGTAAGAGATAGAGCCACCAAATTTGGTATGTAAGCCCGTGTGATATGTAAAGTGATCAACATTATTTCAAATTTTTGCCACGCCCCTTTCCGCCCCCGCATTTTGCGCTCAAATTTGGTACACTTAAATTTGATTTGGCCGTTGCTGGTGGGGGCGCTCGGGGGCGAGACGAGTTACTTACTTCATTTGCTAAGAAGAATATGATAACAATCGTATTAAGTTCAATTTAATTTACTTTTTAACCGACTTGAGGCGTTTCATCATCAAAATCAATAAGTCAGTTTATATAATTTCTGTATTCCTTTAAAAAATTATTGTTTAGATAACGTTTCCTCACCCTTTACCCTTTTTTGGTGCTCCACAGAGTCACTGAGTCACTGAGATAAATTTCGAAATCGTTTTTTAATGTTTTGGTGTAAAAATATTCGCCCTTTTTCCTAAAACTCTTTTAAAAATGATAAGAAATCAATTTTTTTTTAAATCGTAGAAATGGAAAAGTGAGAGTTTTGTGAGTAAACTGAAATGGTTCTCTTATTAGCCAGGATTATCTCTACAACGAAATTTTGGCGATGAACTAATCGAGTCTGCTAGAGCGACTCACATTACATCAAATAAGTGCAACAAAAACAACAACAAAAAGTACTTGACTTTCGTCTAGTCTTGGGGTTAATTGATAATTTTCTACCCACGCCCCCCTTTAGTGGAAATCGGTTAAGAGTCTCTCTCTCTCGCCATCTCCCCGCTCCGACCCCTTCATTTACACATGACTGCTAATCAATTGAACCCGTCGAATACTTGACTGCATTTGGTTCGAATTTTGGTGAGACGATGCTGCTAATTGGCCATCATGAGATGAGCCGCCTTCAAGTCGGTTATTTGTCATTGACATGCTTATTTTTTTCTTTCTTCTCTTCTTTTAATTACGACATGCAGAACAATGTCTGTATGTAATGTAAAGTTGTATTATTTGTACTTATAAATCGATGCAACCGGCTAGAATGTACGAAAAAGTATCCCATTCCATTTGATCTTCAGGGTGCAAGCGAGAGGGTATGAAATTAAAGAGGCCCTCGCTCATGAAGAGATTGTTCTTGCTCTGCTTGCTCTTCTTTAAATTTCGCTTAAATATGTCGCAAAATTGTATCCAAATTGTCGTAGGCTGAATTTAACCTCATATCATTGTTAAGATTATTCAACTCAACAAACTCTGCTCTCAAATCAAACTCTGTGGCAGTTGTTTCCGAAGTGCCGATGCCGAACCTCCACGAGCATTTACAGTGTATGTGAGATGGCAGCGCTGCGGCAGAACTAGGCCCTAGTTCGGGGAATATTGAGAAACTTTGGATAGAATTAACGCTTCGTCACATGAAAGATCCTAGCTATCTAATTAGTTTTTGGTTTGTTCCTGATTTATCCTGCAGAGAGTTTATACTTTTTTGGACCCAACTGAATGTTTTCTTTCGTAACATAATCGTTCATAAACAATTAATTATTATTTTCCTTTGATTTTCTTTTTGTTTTGCCTGCAATTTTCCATTGAATGCATTTCATTTCCTTCCAGATACACAAGGCGTCATCGACAAAGGTAAGAAGAAAGGGTTTTAGGTGTGGAAAGTGGTGTGAAGCAATAAAAGTCGGTAGAAGTTCGAAAATTAGTTTAGTTCAACATACTTAAATAGGTTTTCCAACAAAAAATCATTTACTTAAAGATTAAGATGTATATTTAGATATTTTCTAATCACATTATTTTTATTATTTTTGCTTTTTATTGTATTATTTAACTTAAAGCTAGCTAAATATATGTACATGTGTGTTTTTTCATCTGAGATATTAGATAATATTAGGAATTATTTATTACAATGATTTGTGTTAACATGGCAAAGGACAAATGGCATAAAAACAAACTTAAGAAGAGAAAAGTTTAACACTTCAAAGACTGTTTTAATTTTCGAACTTCTACTGGATTAGGGATAACCGGTTGGCTTTTTTGTTGAAAATTCACAAAAATTGTTTTCGAAATAAAGAAATCAACTTGAAAAAAAGGCAAAAGAATCACTTTTACATTTAATCAATGACTTGATTATTGACAATAATAGAAACCGGCTACCTAATTTTAGATTTCATCTGTTGACATTGTTTGTTGTAGATGTTTGAATTAGATGTTTTTGCCATAGTTTGTTGTTTTGTGTACTGTGTCCAATTGTTTCGCAATTCCATTTACGTACATTTGTGTGTTGTCTACTTGGGTATATAGATTATTTGAAATGTGATTGCCAAAAAGTTGCTCTCTGCTCGGCAATTTTCATCGTGTTTGTCCCTCTGTATCATGTTGTTTCCCCGACCGAGTCGCCCCGACCATTTGGTTCTCATTCATTACATCATTTTACATGTTGTTTATATTGGGTATATAATTTTTTGCTACATATTTTGTTTCTGCTCTCAGATGAATGGCGATGATAGCTGGTACTATGAGGATATCCAATTGGAGCGCGGTAACTCTGGCCTGGGCTTCTCCATAGCTGGCGGAACAGACAATCCTCATATTGGCACTGACACCTCCATATATATAACAAAACTGATACCTGGCGGCGCCGCCGCTGCCGATGGTCGGCTGAGTATTAATGATATCATTATATCAGTCAATGAGGTATCTGTGGTGAATGTGCCACATGCCTCAGCGGTGGATGCATTGAAGAAAGCCGGCAATGCGGTCAAGTTACATGTGAAACGAAAACGTGGAACAGGTACAGCAGGAGGAACTGGAGGAACTGGTAGCACTCCGGTCGCACCAACAGCTGATGTCAGAGATGGTGGATCCGGAACAAAGGTCATTGAAATCGATTTGGTTAAAGGTGGCAAGGGATTGGGATTCTCGATAGCCGGTGGCATTGGTAATCAGCATATACCCGGTGATAATGGCATCTATGTGACCAAGCTTATGGACGGTGGAGCTGCTCAAGTGGATGGTCGTCTCTCGATTGGCGATAAACTGATAGGAGTACGCACGAATGGTGTAAGTGCAATAGACGAAACCAAATCAAACAACAGCAAAACAATTTCCCTCACATATTGAACTTTTTGTTTTTTTGTCTTGGTTTGCATTACTTTGCAGAGTGAAAAGAATCTGGAGAATGTTACCCACGAACTGGCAGTGGCCACTCTGAAATCGATAACCGATAAAGTGACTTTAATTGTGGGCAAAATGCAGCATTTGACCACCAGTGCATCATTGCAATCGGGTGGAGGTGGTGGACAATTGAATCAATCGCAGTCCCAGTTAGCGACAAGTCAGAGCCAAAGTCAAGTGCAGCAGCAGCAGCAGCAAGCCAATTCTCAGTCAACAGGTGCGCTTAACAATGTTGGACAGACAGTTGTTGATTCATCACACCAACAACAACAACAACCACAATCATCACCACAACAACAACAAACACCAACAGCATCAGTCATTTCAACAAGCACCACCAATTTAACCACAAACAGCAACAAATTGCAGCCGCTTTTAGCTAATAACATCAGCAACAGCAGCAGCAGCAGCAACAACAACAGTAGTCAGAGCAACAGCAACAACTATAGCAGCAATAGTAAAATCAACAACAACAACAGCAATTCAACCACGGCTACAACAATACAACCATCACCCGCCTCTGCCTCTGCCTCTGCCTCCGCCTCAGCCTCTTCCCATATCGCATTGCCGCCCATAGTTGGCAATAATGCAGAATCCAATCGCTCCCAATCACCCCTGCCGCGCCGTAAGCGAAATTTTTTGTTTTTTGTTTTATTCCTACATAATCCAAAAAAAGAAACAAAAAGCAAAACCAAAAAAAAAAAAAAGAGTTTTCTGGCATTAATGTCCTTGTAGAAAAGTCTTTGGCATAGATTTCTGATTGAACAAACTAATCTAGTAGGCCATAAAATGTCAATTAGAAAAGTCATTTTCAAGCCAATCGCTGTGGGATATCTAATCAATTTGATGTATAGAAGACATCTAGAAACCAAATAGGATTTTTAGCTAACAGGCAATTAATAATTTCAACTCTAGATTTCTCAATTTTTCAGCGTTTTATGGTGACTTTTCGATCAAACATTCAACTGAAACCTAAACCGAAGAAGATCTTGACTAAACCATGTAGCAACCCTCGAGAAATTTTCTGAAAACTTGCAGATTCTAAGGAATATTGAAGAAATCAACATTCAATTTAAGAATAACTACATATATATAACTTTACAAACATTAGACAATAATTTATACTTTTAACAGTTGACTTGAGATTAACAAGTGTGCCCAGCCCCCTTTAAGGTAAAGGTGAGGAGACATAGTAAGAGTTTCTGAGACCCTTTGCCTTCTTCATTATTAATTAATAGGTGACCTGAGGTATTCTTTAGTGTCAGATACAATTAAAGTCGTTAAGAATTTGTTGTTACATTTATGCCAGGAACTTTTTGTGTTTTTTTTGGAATACCATTTAAGAGATTTGAAATTTCAACTATTACTACATCTTTTTAACTGACTGTTTCCTTTTCTACCTTCTACCAACCACTACCACTTGCGACTTTTCCTGCATTTTCTCCTCTCCTAATAGTAACAAAAATAAATAATAATGATATTAACAATAATAGAAAAAGAAAACAAAAATAATGCTATTGCTGCTATACGTATGTGGCCGATCGAACATGCATATATATACCAAGACACACACACACACACACACACAAAATAAACATACCTATACATACATACATATGTGTTTATATCTACTCTATGTTACCCTCTGTTGTCCTCCTATTTATATCTATCAGCCACTAGAGTATGATTTACCCACCCATAACACCACAACCACTGCCAGCACCACCACAACCACCCACTATCCACCTTAAAGCTGTGTAGGAAAACGCTTGCACAGTTGTCCTTTCAGTCCGCCGCCCTCGCACCCGCACCCGCCGCCGCCGTCTTGGCTAAAGCTGCTCATTTCGTGCTATTGATGTACTATATCTATTATCTATCTATTCATCAAGAAAGAAAGCATTTTCTTTTTTTACAACAAACAAATTTCAATTGAATTATATTGGTTTGTGTGCGTTTGGCGAATTTTCTTTAATTCACGCATGAATAGACTTTTCTGTCTCTTTCTCTCTCTCTCTCTGTGTGTGTGTGTGGGCCCGCGTTTATGTGTGTATGTGGTGTCTCTTTCTACAACTATCTCAAGTTCTTCTTGAATTAAAACTTTGTTTCGGCTGTTTTTTTTTTTTGTTTTGTGGTGTGTTTGTCTTTTTTTTTTTTTTTTGAAGCGATGCATTAATTTTTGTCTCTATTTCACAGTGTTTCATTTGTTCTTGTTCTCTCTTTATTAATTCCTTTAAATGTTAACTTTATTTCGTTTACTTTTCTCTCTGTCTGTCTCTTGAGTTTCTCTCTGTCTGTCTCTTGAGTTTCTCTGTGTCTCTCTGTGTGTCTCAACTGTTTCTGTTCTGTCATCTGAACGCGTCTTTGTGCTTCTTCTATTCTATGGAGAAATTTACCTAGAATTCTGTTGTCCATATTACTAATTACTTTTCTCTTTCATGTCGTCTTTTTGTATGTGTTTTCTTTATACGTTTCGATTGTGGTTGATAAAATAAAATAATAAATGCCCATACAACAATCAATTTTTCGATCGCAATTAGAGCCTGGCTCCAGATATGCATCAACGAATGTTTTGGCCGCCGTGCCACCAGGCACACCGCGAGCGGTCAGCACCGAGGACATCACAAGGTGAGTTAGATAAATCCAATAAAATTTATAGTCTCTCTCAATCTCCTCTCCCTGTCTCTGCGATACTATAGAGAACCCCGCACTATTACTATTAAGAAGGGGCCACAAGGTCTAGGCTTTAATATTGTTGGTGGCGAGGATGGTCAGGGCATTTATGTGTCATTCATATTGGCTGGTGGTCCAGCCGATTTGGGCTCTGAACTAAAACGTGGCGATCAACTGTTGAGTGTTAATAATGGCAATCTAACGCATGCCACGCATGAGGAGGCAGCCCAGGCATTAAAAGTAAGTAAACAAATGTCTATCCGACTGACTAACTGAGTGAAATAATATTAACAAAAACTTTCTTTCGCTTAGACATCTGGTGGCGTGGTCACTTTGGTGGCTCAGTATAGACCCGAGGAATACAATCGATTTGAAGCACGTATACAGGAGCTTAAACAGCAAGCCGCTTTGGGAGCTGGCAGTGGTTCGGGCACATTGTTACGCACCACACAGAAACGATCGCTCTATGTACGCGCCCTCTTCGACTACGATCCGAATCGTGATGATGGACTACCATCGCGGGGTCTGCCCTTCAAGCATGGCGATATATTGCATGTGACCAATGCCTCAGATGATGAATGGTGGCAAGCGCGACGTGTTCTTGGTGACAATGAAGATGAACAGATTGGTATTGTGCCATCGAAGAGGCGTTGGGAGCGCAAAATGCGGGCACGTGATCGCAGTGTCAAGTTCCAGGGTCATGCGGCGCCAAATAATAATATGGATAAGGTCAGTGTTGAGTGATGGGGAAGGGGAAGGAATATTGACATTCAATTGATATTTATTTGCTAATTTATCGTTGCAGCAATCGACATTGGATCGTAAGAAAAAAGAATTTCACATTTTCACGTAAATTTCCGTTTATGAAGAGTCGCGATGAAAAGAATGAAGATGGCAGCGATCAAGAGCGTAAGTAAAGTAACGTAAAGTAGAGCAAAACGAAAGTTTCTCAATCAAATGTGACAGCCTAAAGGAAAGTAGGTCAATCAGGTTCATTTCCTGCTGCAATTTCAATCCTTCAACTCAACGTGTGCCGACTGTACTTATTTTTCTTCTTCTGTCAGACTTTTATATATCTCTCTATATGTCCTTTGTCTATCGTCAAAGTCATTCAAATTTGTGTGTGCTGCTGCTCTGATTCTATATGTGCGTCTGTGTGTGTGTGTGTGTGTGTGTCAGCTATAGTATAAATGATGTATATTTTCATCTGGGCTGATAATTGTGGTTTATATATATATATTTCCTTTTGATCTAATTTTTTTTGTAGCCTAAATTTTGGATAGTTTTTTATATAATTTTATATTAAGCAGGGAAACACCGACACCGACACAAATAATAATTCATATATATATTATATAGTCTATTTAATGATTTCTGTTTATGCATTATTTGTCAAAAGTTGAGCTTGAACGATAAATCTAAAGGTTTTTTAATATTCCCAGTTATAGACGAATCCAGGTGGGAGTCTGAGGGGGTTGGGACACCCAACCCTTCCCACTCCTTCCCCACCCACTTCTTACGCTTGACTAGTAAATCTTTTCTGTCATTTTTAATAAATCTTCTAACTGACAAAATGCTCGCTTCAAAAATTCATGGATTTTTTCTAAGCCATTTTATTTTCTGATCGGACAACCCCCGAAAACATTTTCCACCAATGTTTTTTAAGTTTATGTTAGACAATTTATAGAAATATTTCGAATCTTTAATAGAAATGTTTATAACATCCTAACATCTAGATCTATCATAGATAATTCTAGGGACTCGATTCTTGATATCAATGGCAATCTGCATCCCTAAGATGAGGCTTGCCCAATTTCGTGAATAAAATGAGAGCTTATCCTTGCTCTCTATTTGTTATCCTTCCTGGTCTCGTTCTTTATGTAAAACATATTAGAATACAAAGAGATTAGATCAATTAAACCCAAGGACAAAGACTAAAGCTGAAGTCAATCCCATTTATGGAGAAATGATTCCAAGTTTGCCCCGCCCTTACAAAAGTTAATAAAGGGTCTGTCTTAAAGCCTACTTAAGTTAATTTGTTGGTTCTTGTTGATATTTTTTGTGTCTAGCAATAAGCCGAATATCGTAAATGTTATAAAAAAATATATATTTCATAAGTTTTATGATTTATTTAAGAATGAGTTTATCAATAAAACAAAACAAAAAATCTTGTTGAAATTAAAATTTTTGTTTTGTTTAAGTTTTTTTTTTTTTTTTGATTAATTTTACTTAGTTTCACTTTCACGTCTTCTTGTGTCGTCTCTGGGAATGTGTTAAATTGTCATTTGGTTTGTGTGTCTGTGTGTGTTTCCCTCTTTTTTTTTTTTTTTGCTTTTAAATCCTTTAATCAAATTCGATCGAATTGAGTTTTTGTTAATTTATTGCATACATTTTATTATATACATTGTTTTATATTGTTTTGGTTTCTGTTTGTTTTATTTTATTTCCATATGTGATGTTATTCCTCCCCAAAAAACATAATCATACAATATCATCGAACCCCCAATCACACACACACACATATATAATATATGTACACCGATTTGTGATTGTCCTTGTGTGGGTTTTTAGTCAATGGAGTTATAAGCAGCACCAGCGAAATTGACATTAATAATGTTAACAACAATCAAGCGTCAACTGAACCGCAACGTAAGTTTACCCCCCAAAGAAAAGAGATCTGTGTGTAATACTATATCTATTCAATATCTCTCACCAACTATATTATATATGTATATATATAATTGTATATGACATTTGTGTAAGCTCGGGCTCTATATTGGTGTATAAGATGTATGGCTTCTTGGTTTAGAGCATATTCATGCATACTTTCATACATACAGACAAACATACATACATACATAAAAAAATATTCATTAATCAAATCAATCAACGTGTTACGGTTATGGTCTACGGCTGCGGCCCTTCGCATCATTCCCATTTTTTACTCACTGTACTAATCGTTATCGTTTATCGTATATACTTATGTATGTATGTAGTTTAGGTGCCTGGGAAAAGCTATACAATAACGATAAATGATAAATCCATACAAGAAACGAAACTGAATCACATTTGATTGCTTTTGATCAGACTAATTGCTTATTATCTATCCTACCCCAACTGTCTGTCTCTCTCTTTCACTCTCTCTCTCTCTGTCTTTCCTTGTGATCATCCTGTAACTAATTCTTATCGCGGTTCTACAATCAAACATGAAATTTAATAATATATATACACTACTGATCTATCTGACTATATACACAAACACACACAACTATACTATTATTTAACTGACCACCAAATATCGTATATCTTTTTTCGATTCTCTTTTTTTCGTTTATTTCTCTTTCTCTCTTCCTTTCTCCCTCTCTCTCTCTCTCTCTCTCTCTTTTTTTTCATTTATTCTAGCTTTTATGCTTTGCTACACACAAGACGATGCCAATGCTGAAGGAGGTATGTACTTTTTGATTAGAATCAAATTGAAATATACAATTTCTATAACTCACAATATACTCACCCTGATATATTCAGAATCATTCATAATCATCGTTACTAATCATCGAACAAACACATACAAATTCATCATTTTTTATTGCAATAACACTTGATTTATAAACATTTGTACATACATAATGTACAAACGATGTATACATCATATAATACATAAACATCGATTGAACTATACATGCATACATAGATATCCTCTTTACATACATACATACTACATGCACACATATTTGATAAACATGTACAAACTTATTATTATTCGATCAAGTTATTTATTTTCCTTAAAATCAGAGAACTGCAACGAACTTTGTTTTCTCAAAAAATCCTTGGAAGAGTCAAAAGAGAATGATTGATGAATTTTTCTCTTATTTAATTTTTTAAGTGAGGGCCTGTCATCTAAACGACATTTATACGATATTTTGGAACCGAACAAAGTTTCATCTAATTATCTAATATGTACATACATACATATTTATATGTTCGTTGCGGTTCTCTTCAGTTATACGTTATTCTACATAAGTCGGTGGTATAGCTATTTCTGTTTATGGTTTATGTTTATTTTTGTTTTGTTTAGTTTTTTCTTATGATTTTTGTTTTATGTTCTAATTATAGAGTCTATTCAATTAATATTTATTCATATACATATATATATGTTTATATATTTACATAAGTGCATACATACATATAGTTTTAAACATTTTGTATGTACATACATCAAACATACATCTATACGTACATTACTACATAGTGTGTCTCCAATATACAGTAGAATCAGGTTATAACGACTCCGCTTATGACGTCCGTCCTGTTATAGCGACTAAAGTTCGATGAGTGATTGGTTGCTCCCAATACAAACTTATATGAAAGGGCTTCCGGTTAGTACGTCTTCCGGATATAACGACGAAAATCGTCGGTCCCTTCAGCTTCGTTATAACCGGATTCTACTGTACATATACATACATCCATCAAATGATACAAAATGAAACTAGTTGGTGGTGAGCGCGCCGACAATAATCTCCTCCTCATCGTCCTCCCCCTCCCTCCCTCTACCAGCTACCCACAGGAATTCATTTTATTTGTGATATATTCTTTCATAGTCTATGTATATGTATGTATATAATGAATACACGTTGTGGTGTTTCTCAATGTTTGCCAGGTGAATCAATATAATCAATTATTATTGTATATATACATATATATGTATGTACATACATGATGCATACCAATTGATACATACAAATCCATAGATACTTACATATACAGCAATCGACTACTATGTATAACACATAGTATTTTCGATCGCAAAGTATATATTATTTACCCAAAACATTTAATAAAATACGGTATTGAAATCTTCCGTGACTTCTCGTTTTCTCTCAGTAGGTAAATTCTCCATAAAATGAACAAAAAAAGTTAATGTTCTTAACAACTCTCATATGACTTGGTGAGGATTATTTACACATCCGGATAGAAATATCTTTGATTTGATGACTGAACGAACAAAAGAGATTTGTTCACTAAACTGAACATATTCTATTTAAATTGTTCTCTTTTGCTTGCTGGGTGAAAGAAATTCCTTCTCGATCTTAAACTAAACTTTCCTAGGAGGAATTCCAAAGACACTTCCCAGAGCTAACTCTCTGATCAACGAAGATACCTTTAATCCTAAGACATTATTGTCGCCTTTAAATCAGTTCTGACTCTTTTTAGAGTCTTATTTTATATTATAAACGTCGATAGTCCTTAGCCTTCGTTATTGTTCTTTGTTTAAAACAGATTTTGAGCATATCGAAGAGTCGATTTGTGTCTTCATATAATTAAGTATGAAAGTAATCACTTTTTGATCAACAAATGGATTGAAATGGACTAATCCAGGTGATTTCTGATAGGTACCAAGAAATTTTGAGTAAGAGGAAAAAAAATTGTTTTGTTTTGATTTTCGAAATCTGATCTTTATTTACTTTTTCTTGGTGATTTATTCAAATGTTTGAAATTTAAACTGCTTCAACTGAGAGAGATTACTGCACAAATAATCTAAAAATGTGGTTAGATCGTTGGACTAAAATTATATATAAATGTCATAGGATAGGTCCTTTGAATAAACTTTGGAATACAACCCCCTACATTATCTCATTAATTTTATTTTCGATATCGAAAGTTGTTTTATGCTTATCGAAAACAAACCATTTATTTCAAAGCTTTCAACTACTTTCTCCCACGACTTTACCTGCTCATATTCACGCAATTATGAAGGTACACACATGGCACACACACATATATATAGATACAGACAGACACGCATACGTACACAAAGATCACTCGAGAAGATTCATATGTGTAATCAATATCATACATACGTATATATATAGATATACATATATATATATATATTTATGTGTAATAACTAATTGCGATTCTCTTTTCTTTTTTCGTTTCTGTGTTTTTTTTCTTCGTTTTTCTTTTTCTCTAATCAACTTTAACCCCTTGTGTGTGCGTGTGTGTGTGTGTGTGCGTTTAATTCTTCGTTCGTTCTCAACTATGCTCTTCTACTCTCTATTTTTCTCTCTGTCTCTCTCTCTCTCTATTCCTCTGTCTGTCTACTGCCTACTACCTCTGCAACTATTCTACTACTACCTAACTTCAACTACTACTACTACCACTACAACTACTACTACTACTATTTTCTGTGTGTGCCATACGAAACGTAAATGTAACTTCCCGAATATTTGTCGTTTGATTCAACCGATATCTAAAATATATCATCGAACAACAAAAAACAACAACAATTATTAATTGAAATTTTGTAAAATATTTTTTTTTTTTTTTTAAATTATTAATTGTGTTTTACAACAAACAAATTACCCAATTTGTTCATTAATTTGTTACATTGAACTGAAACAATCACATCTATATATTTATATACATAAATATATATATATCTGTTATAAACATGCGCTTGCTCGACAACAACAACAACTACAACAACAACAACTACAACAACAAATGCAACAACTACGCTACTACTACTACTAAATTCTTCTATTCTACCTATGATCAATCAATCAACCACCAAAATGAAACCCGACAATCATCACCAACTTCTACTACTACTACTACTACAACTTCTACTACTATAACTACTACCAAAAATCCTCAAAAAACAAAAAAAAACAACAAACAAAATCCTTGATAATACGAAAACGCAATACGCGCAGGCGAGATTATCTACAGAGTGGAATTACCCGATATGGAGCAGATAACTCTTATCTACTTGGAGAATAACGATGCTGACTATCGTAAGTCGAGCAACTGAAATCAATATCAAAAAACAAAAACAAATCGAAAAAACCAAACATTTTGTACAACAAATGAAAAGAAAAAAAAAAAAAAAACTTAAACTCAAACTCTCAACAAAATATAAATTTTACAACTAAAAAGAAACAAAGAAAACAAAAAAAAAAAAAAAAAAATTAATTTAAAAATTTTAAATTGATAAGTTAAACAAAATGCAAACAAATATTTCTATAAGTTCTTCCTGTTTAGTTGATTTAAAAAAGAAATATTCTTATTATTTTTTCTCTGGCTATCTCTTGCTTTTGTTATCCTATTTCTATCATATTCATTTTGCTCTCTCTTACTCTCTCTCGCTCTGTACTTATATCTCAGTTTGCCTCTCTCTTTCTCTCTCTCCCTCGCGCGTGGTCTGTCTCACGTACTCATTTACTCACTAGAATAATTTTGCCTAATGCGCAAAACAAACAAAATATTAATTATTAGAATATTGAAGAAATTTTTATGATTTGTTTCTCTTTTACTTGCCATTTTGATTTCCATTGCCTGTTTACACTCATGTATTCCTTATGAATACATTCAAATGCATCCAAACGCAATGCACAACATTTCCGGAGAGTACTCGTTAATCTGTTTCAGTTGAGTTATATTGTGAAAATGTTTAGAAAACCAAATGATTTTGTTGAAAACAACTTAAACAAGAATTCATTTATTCCATTTTACGGATCGGAGGGCTTATTAATCTAATTTCTAATGATCTATGCCCACAGTCTAAATACTCAGTGAAATATATTCAAGACTTGCATTTTCTATAATGTTTTTTCATTCATTTAGAATGTTGTTAAACTGTTTCTAGGATCATTTCCCTATTCCTTACCGAGAGCTGTGTGCTGATTGGATTTAGTTAGTGTCTTTGAACCTTTTTTCAGTTTAGTTTTTCATTTTTATTCTATTAGGATTCAAAGCAGATGCATGTAACTTTTAACGAGAGAATGTGTTAGGTGAGGGCAAATGATTTCAATTTATCCAAACTGATAATCAATACACTATTCAATTCAATTCAAAAATGATATCAGTCGCTCAATCTGCTTTAATTTGCGTGTTCGTGCCAAATATTGATCATTGATTTACACAACGATTTGTTTGTTACATTGTTACATTGTTTTTGTTTTTGTGTTTATAAGTTTTGTGCCTTAATTAAAGCTGTTAACTCCAACTCTCTCTATCTCCCCGTCACTCTCACTTCACTTTCACTCTGTGTACCCTCAGATTTTCACTGTAGACGCGTTTTACACATACATTTCTTTTGCATTCTACGTAGAATTCCTAAGCCACACCACCCGAACCACGCCCCATGGCCATTTTTTGTTGCTTATGGCATTGCATGTGTGTGTATGTGAGTGTGGTGCGTGTGTGTGTGTGTGTGTATGTCTTCGACATACACCGCAAAATCGTTTTGGTTGAACCTGATAACTGAAACGGAAAGGATTAGCCCCGATAAATGATATATATAATATATACATATATAGTGTTTAATTGTATAATTGATTAGTTTATGTACTATAAGTATTATATTTGATCGAAATTGGAATCAAAATAATTATCTAAATATAAATAAAGAAGAGAGACTTACACACAAGTCGGACGACACGAGTGTTATTCATTATTATATTGCACAAAGTCGTGACATTCTAATTGATATCGTATATTGAGAGAAACTGTTTATATCGCGAACGTTTTTGAAATTAAAGTCAAATCTTGCATTTAAACCGACTCGAAGATAATTTTCAATAGACGAGAAAATGTAAGGAGTTTGTAATACTATTTCAAGAACCACCAAATTCTATCATCAACAGTCTTACCAAACATTCAAAGCCAAAACTAGTTGGGAATTACAAAACTAAATGAAGCAAAGAATCATTGTCGAAGTTCACAAAGCTAGGAGACTTTACCTGTTGTTGAAAGAATTTCGTCCTTTTCGAAGATTGACCTCAAGCCGGCTTATAAATGCAAGGTTTGACGTATTCATCAGAAAAAAAGGCATTTTCTTTGGGAAAATTTGATTAAATAGAGACTTCTCATATACCCTGTAATCTGTAAGTTATAAACATGATGCCTAACAGCACAGTGAGTAAACCACATGAATTACAGATCATACAGGATCTAAGATCATCCGTAAATATATTCTCTAAGGACCATTCGAGGAATTAACTAGGGATACATTTCACACCAAATGTTCTAAAACAATCTCAAACGTTTGGCTTATCTGTCGACGTTGCATATATAATTCATATGTCTTTATAATCGACTTGAATCTAGTGCTTAAGCTTTGGTGAACGATTCATCACAATAATTTATATTTTAGACATTAATATGTATGTATTTTGGTTTGTCGTTGTTATGATTATTATTAGTTTTTATCTCATTATCATTGTATTGTATTTAAAATGTGTGTGCGTGGGTGTGTGTGTGTGTTTAATATGTGTATGTATTGTATTATTGTTGCTCGTAGCTCGCATTTTGTTGTCAGTGATTGCCCACTATATAACTATCTCTATATATTAAGCATATTAAGCATCTCTCTATCTGTCTATCGCTCTCTTTCTCTATAACTATATTTAATTATATAATATGAATATTATAGTCACATATATACATATAATATAGCATAATCCTTATGTAATATACGATGATTTCACACAATACTATATACTCACTTAAAGACTATCATATTTAGTCATTTTCCTACTTTGTTTTTTTTTTTCTCTCCCTCTCGTCCTTTTTCCTCTTATTCGATCTGAGCACCAAGTCTCCTCTCTTCCCCAGTTTTCTCTTGACCAAAAAGACGAAACATTTCAGTCTGACTGAAAACTGTTCCGTTTTCTCTTGCTATATCCTTTTTAACTACAATTACAAGTTATATACATATGTATCTTAACGATCGGGGAAAGAATTTTAGCTGGCAGGTCTTGAGACAAAATATATTATGTTTCTTTGCTTTTTCAATTTGATTTTTAATTGTTGTAAAAGTAAAAATTGAAAAGTTACTGTTTTAACTTTATTTGTTAGATAGTTTAGTTAAAGTTACTATATAAGTCTACCCTACTCCAACCCCCATCCCCCAAAATTTTTCAAACTTTTATCTTATTATTATTATTCATGAGGTAATTGATCAATTTATTTCCAGAAAGAGAGAGTAACTTTAACTTTAAGTTTTAAATGAACAAAACAAAAAAATCTACTATTTTCTCTTACTACAAATCTTCTTTCCTTTTTCATCTTGTAATCATTTTAAATTACATTTTTTATTTTTAAAATTTTGAATTACTTATCTTTACATTATTATTATTATGGTTTTTATTATTTTTTGTCGATTTTGTTTTATGCACCCGCACAATATCCTAATGCCCATTGCCTATATAAATCCTTACAGCTTCCGAGGAAAACGTTCTATCCTATGAGGCAGTGCAACGTTTGTCCATCAATTATACGCGTCCCGTCATAATACTGGGACCGCTGAAGGATCGCATTAACGACGATTTGATATCCGAGTATCCTGATAAATTTGGATCCTGTGTGCCACGTAAGTAGCATCCTAGCTATTAAGGAAAATTAATTGAATGACCGATGAAATGACTCTTCAAATTGCAGATACCACACGTCCAAAACGTGAGTACGAGGTGGATGGCCGTGACTATCATTTTGTGTCTTCGCGCGAGCAGATGGAACGTGATATACAGAATCATCTGTTCATTGAAGCTGGCCAATACAATGATAACTTGTATGGCACTTCTGTGGCCAGTGTGCGTGAGGTGGCCGAAAAGGGCAAACATTGCATATTGGATGTATCTGGCAATGCCATTAAACGGCTGCAAGTGGCACAGCTTTATCCAGTGGCGGTCTTTATTAAGCCCAAATCGGTTGATTCGGTGATGTTAGTAGAGATTTTGTTGACTTGATCTGGTCGATTCTTTTATAATTTATCTCTTTCTCTCAGGGAAATGAATCGTCGCATGACTGAGGAGCAGGCTAAGAAAACCTATGAGCGCGCCATTAAGATGGAACAAGAGTTCGGCGAATACTTCACTGGTTAGTTTATTTGACACAAAAATCACAGATAGAAATTCAACTAAACTCTATGCATTTTCAGGCGTTGTTCAAGGCGATACGATTGAGGAAATCTATAGCAAAGTCAAGTCAATGATTTGGTCACAATCGGGACCAACTATTTGGGTACCATCGAAGGAATCTCTATGACCAACAGCCACAACAACATGGACACTGCCGCCTCGAGTACGTTGTCGACCAGTCTCGAGAACAACTATAGCAACAGCAACAACAACAACAACAACAGCAGCAGCAGCAGGATCAGCAACATCAGCATCTTTAACTGGAGTAACACCGACAGGAGGACAAACAGCAAACAATCAATCGCACTGATATGACAACCAATAAACCAGTTGATGACGACATTAACAAACAAACAAATTACACACAACAACCGACTAAAATTAGCCGCAGCAGCCAACTTAATGTAGCTAAACTAGAATTGTCCACAAAACAAAGAACCGATAAGAGATCAAGAGATGAGCAGAAGGATTAAGCGGAAAGCGGAAAGCAGAAAAGGTGTATAGACTTTAGTTAGAACAAAAGTTGGTTAAAACAAAAAACCATAAATTAAAAAGTAAAAACACAAAAAAAAAAAAGAATACGTTTGGCAAAAAAAAAAAAAGAAAAAGCAAAAACAAAAAAAAAAAGCCAAACATGGAAAATGGAAAATGTTCGTTAAGCGCTAGTGTTGTTTGTTTATGTTGATGTTTATACATATATTTGAGAGCCAAGAGTTATAGTAGTTATGTTGACGATAATGTTTTTTTTTTTTATAAATATATATATATATACATATATATATATATACATACATACATATATATAAATATATGTATACATATGAGTCATATGCAAAGGCATGCATATAAAATGTACACATATGTATATATATACATACACATATATGTATATACAAATTATAAATGTAAATTTAAGTACGACAATGTTTAGTAATGAGGACGATGATAAGTAAAAACAAAAACAAAAAAGAAACACGCTGGTGCATTTGTTGTTAGATGTATGTAATTTTTCCCACTCGCCTTTGCCTAAAAAGCTAACCAACCCAACACACAAGAAACAACAACTATATAAATCAATTTACATAGTAAAGTTACATCTACAGAACTAAAAACAAAAAACAAAAACAAGAAGAAACAAACTAAGAGATAAGTCGAATTCATTTCGGCTGTGGTCAAATTTTTCGATGCCCTTGCAAAAATGCTTGAGTTATACATATATGAGTCATTCGATCGACACTCAATTAAACATCTACACGATTTAGTTAACGTTGTAAAGAACTGACAAATGGGATAATAGATCTTAACAAGACATCCATATACATATAGAACATATGTATATGGATTAAAGACGACTTTTGCAAGGGTTTTAGACGGAGGAGAGCCACAGTAAATACAAATATGTATTCATCCTTAAAATACACACACATCTACATTTATACAAAGATGGTACATTTGTATATATATGTATGTATGTGTGTATACTTATATAACTCGTCGAAATGTGCATTAAAGTCATTTTACTTATTAGACGAAACGAAAAAGTAAAGTGTATAAATGAAATGAGATTGTTTGTCACTTTTGATTGAATATGACATATAATTATTGTACATTAACAAATGATTAAAGAAATCTATAATATAAAGTAACAACACACTCTCACCCATAGAACGAAAAGAAAAAAACATACCCATATCCCTTCCCATACCTCTTCCTCCCCCTCAACACACACACACATAAAACTTAGACACAAGCCGATGCGGTTAAATTTTTAGAAAACAAGAGAAGGAAACATGAGAGGAAATGAAATCGAATTGCAAATTCATTAAAACACGTAATTAGAAAAGTATTTGCTGATTTATACAAATTATAAAGCAAACGCGCACACACATTGCAATGAAAGTTTAGTAAAATTTAAAGAATACTTTAATATATACTTATATATATATATATATTATTATTTTTTTTTCTTTTTTTCTCGCCACAGTTTCCATTAACCTACTACTTAACACATTTTCCCACATTATATATATATATTTTTTTTTTTGTTCCATAGCTTGATATTATTTAAAAGTGAAGAAACATCTTTTTTCATATATATATTTAAATATATATATAAATTATACGAGAACAATGCATAAAACATGTACGCGCAAAAGCATTGTTATATTTAAAATAAAGAAAAACATAAAACAAAACACAAAAACAAAAACAACCAACCTATGCGAATTATAATAATTTAAATCTTTGAAACAAGAAGGGAAAACAACCATCAAAGCAAACTTTAATGTAATACAAGAAAAACAAAAGAGAAAACAAAACAAAAAAGGGTAAACAAAAGAAAGGAAACACAAAAAAAAAAAAAAAAACAAATAAAAATTCAAACAAATCAAACAACTTTTTAATCAATTATACATACATACATATATATATATATATATTTACATTACAGAAAACTAATCAATACAAACAAAAACAATTAGAAATGGTTTTCGGATATGTGTTGATATGTATGACTATATATGTTTTTTCATTATTTTTTGTTTCTATTTCTTCTTTTCATCTGTAATGAAATGTGAATGGACATTATTAAACTATTGAGCAATATATATGTATATGTATATGTAGTATTCCCTCAAAAATGTTCTTTAAGTGCGCACACTCGATGCATTACGATCCGGAATGATGATGAGGCATATAAGCTAAAGATAAATACATAGGGCGCGACTTAAGCTTATCATCGATTATGTATTGCGTTTAAGTGCAGGACACAGGAGGCAGGCTGTGAATGATTGTGAGTGATTTGTGTTTTAGCATGCTGTTTGAGTTTGAGTGCATTTGAACCACACAAAACTTTCATTCGAAACTAAAGAGCAAATTGTACCTGGCGCCTGTAACTATATAACGGAAATTAACCGAATTAACTAGGTGGAATGGGTTCATGGATATGAAATTCAATTATTATTATGCAGGACGACGTTAATAGTTTTGTTTTTTTGTTGTTGTCACCTTCCAAGGAGATTCCGATTCCTATTACATTTTGTTTGCCTTTAAGAATCATGTCAAAACTAACAAACAAATATTTTCAAACTTATTAAGTGAAATGTACTAATAATCGGCTCTTATCGGTAGGAGGGGGTGCAACAAAAGATATCGACTTATCGAAATATTATGTGGACCTGTGTGATAATTCTTTGTAAATTCACATAGACCCAATTATTAGTGAAGCTTTAGAGAAATGTATGCAAGAGTTTAACAAAAGCAAACTAAAAACAAAACAAACTAAAACCAATTAATTAAAAACTAATTTTTTATTAACTAACTAATTGAAAAACAAGAAAAAGACGCATAAGTATATGTAAACTTAGTATATGATAGATATGAGTATAAAAGGCACTGCAAAGAGTTTTTTGATCATCGAAATTTGTTCAATCCCCTAACATAAACACATCATCTCACGCTCATGCTCATGCTTATAGTCATAATCATATTCATCTCATGCAGAGATAAACTTACATATAGGAAGCGTTTCATCAAAATTGTGCCTTTTTTGTTGTTGTTGTTGTCAATATTTGAAAAGTTGAACAAATTATAGTAAAAAAAAAAGAAAAGAAAAAATATGATGAAAAATAAAATCAGCAAACATACACACACTCGCACACAAACACAGACACACACACACACATACTATACTTATATACAGTTTTGTAGGCAGTTGCTGCTCAACTTGGTTAACATCATCTGCTCGAATTGCAATTGAATTATTGTTTCCCCTCTCCCCGTTTAGTCATTACATTAAATTAATTAATATACATGTATATTTAAAATATATAATATTGAGTTAACTTAACAAAACTAACAAAAAAACAAAAACAAAAACAATGTAATAAACATGATCTTCTATAACCTGTTTGTATAAGGCATATAAAGTATCTACAATACACTGCTCTAATCATGATGATGATGATGATGACGATTGATGATGATCACATTTTCACTTTTACACATATGTATGTATTATGTACTTATTCAAGTGCAATTTGCTGCCATGGCTCACACACAGTAACCCACACCCATACCAAAGTCCACACACCCACACACATATATAGTACATAATGAAAGCATACATATGTACAATAATACTCATATGTACAAACATATATACATATATATGTTATATATGTATGTACAATGCTGAAAACCTAAAAAGTGAAACAAAAAACAACTAATTATAAACGACTAAGATGACGATATGTGAAACATGCATTCATTCATTCATTCGATGCAATACTTGAGACACTCGAAATACAAAATAAATACGTAATCATAAATTTCCAAAAAAAAAAAAGAACAAACAATATGAGCTTTGTTTTATTTTATTGATTCGAATTCGATAGAGTTTAGAGTTTACACGACGGACTTGGTTAGAGTAACAAGTTGTTGTTACTAACAACACAACTCTATAATTACGTATACGCAATGTGGTCTTACAATTGTAACTTATAATTTTTTGCTTTAGTCATATGAATGTGTATAAAAACAGACACTGGGCCCAACGTACAATGAGCCGGAATTGTCTTTTTATTTCGATTTTTATTGATCCACACATACAGCAGGACAGAATTACCTATCTAAAACTTGGCTTAAATTACAATTAGAAAAAGATAATCCACAAAATTTGGCAAAAAGTGTTAGTAGAAGTGGTCATAAAGCGCGATCTAGAGCAAATATTTGCATAATTTCTTTTTGGCTCAGGTTAGCAGAAAGTGAACAGACTTTACAAAGGCCATCGGCAACTAGAACAGCGATCTAATCATTAGACTCTAATGATTCGAAACAATTGATCAAACATTTGACTGTGTAAGCGCATGAAAAATATACCGTTATCACTAAATTTGTATAAATTATTTATTCGATAACCCCAATTTAGAAATTTCCAAGACAAAGGTAAATTCTCTCTTGATGCCAAAAAAAAAAAAGGTTGGATGAAAAGTCTATTGCATACTTGAAGGGGCAGCGAGATCTTTTGATTAGCAAGCTTTAGACATCTAATCATTTTAGTTGAACATTTCATTTCGATTTTTGCCTTGATGTAGTAAACATTTTTCAAAATCTTTCCATAGACTTATTTTGGCCCTATTTTTGATTTTCTTTCAAAATTTTGTTACCGCCTTTATCCTAATGAGTCATTTTAAGATTGGTTCAATGCAGGCCTGTTTAAGGTCATATATGAAGCACTGTCATCCAAAACGTAATATTGTAATGCGACAGATAAGATAATTAATAACATGCTAGTTTCATTTACAGATAAAGTTAATAAGCCTCGCGAATGCCCGCCTGGTCCCCTGCAGCGTTTTCTGGCCGAGAAAAGAAGCAGCTTAAGCACGATGAGGATTAAACGATCAAACTATTCTACGCGTACATTCTCTAATTTTAATTCAAAAGACGGGGTCAAGAACAAGAACATGGGTAAGATCAAGCCAACGTGTGTTGTGATTTAATTTCTAAATTGTCATTGCCATTTTTCAATGCTGTCAGCTAATTTCGATGTGGTGAATTTTGAACCCATTGTGAGCAAGGGCGATTACCGGCAGGTTCTGGTGACACTTAAGAAAAGGAATGCTGATGGCCCGCGCGGTCGCCAGCCATACCGTGCGAATAGCCGACAATCGGGTGTGACCAAGGCAGTTAGTGCCATACGTTTGGGTAGCTTCTATAAGGATTTGAGTTTACCACAAAAAATGAAACGTCTCGATATGACAAAACTTGTTCGATATGTGAACCCGAGCCGAAGTCGTTTGGATACGTTGAAGGTTGACCCCAAAGGTCAGAATGATTCTCATAAGGCCATGGAGTCCATAAGCAATTTGCTTACGGTGGCCGCCGAAAAGGTTCTCAGGCGGCATGATCGAGTCAATAAAAAGAGACTTATTGGCAAACACATTGAAATTCCAAAAGCAATGAAAGATCAACATAATGAAATAGAAACCAAACAGGTTCCCACGGCTGATGAGTTACTTTCGAAAACTCTAAGGAAAAATATAAAAGTGAATTTAAAAAATCAAAGTACTGAGCCATTAATGCATTTGAAAGATTGTGATTCAAGTTTCAAAACTCTAAAGAATCAAATTCAAAAGAATCCCTTAACTGGCAGTTCAGAGTTTCATGCTAAAGAATCTGAAATTGTGACTCGAAAACATCAGAGGTTGCTGGGCTTGATAAGAAAGTCCTCATCAAATATTAAACCAAAAATTCACATCAAAATTCGAGGTTCCATAAACATTAAACGCAATTCACTTGGCCAATTTAAAGGAGCTTCCCAAACAAAAGTCTTAACTACGATTCCAAAGAAAGACGGACCCATTCTTTGATTAGATTGCAATACTCTTACTAAATTAACTGATTTACCAGGTTTCGTTTTAGATATTTTTGACATATGTTTCCTACTTTGAAAACTCCAGATATTATCAAGGTGAATAAGATGGTGAGCATTGTAATATTTCATATTGTGATCACTTTTATTGCATGCGTTACCAACAAATTAGAAAAATTCGACTAACCCACTGAGTAGAGGGCAAAACCATGACAAAATCGATATAATACTTCCAATTAATTAGTATTTGGGAATCATTTGTTGATTTGAGTGCTTTATGATTATACACCAAAGTTGGGTGCGTGGCACATGCAAAGATTTAGATAAAATCAAAAACTGTTGATTAATTCAGCCGATGTATATATCCAATTTGCATTATTAGGATGGCATAACCGAGGCTGCTGCTTATGATATTGAAGGCGCAACGTTTGTCCAGGCTAAACATGCCTAGGACATGTTTAGGAGGACACTTCGAGGAGACCGTCGCATGCATTAGCTGGGCTATTTGGCACTGAAACCAAAAGGATTCAACGATAACTTTTTGCATATTCGTATGTATATATATGTACCCACCTCTCTTGCATCGATTAGGAATTCCGAAGAATTCAGCTGCCGAAATAGTTGCTGTTCCTCGGCTAGTAGATACTCACAAACTAATTGAATTAGTAAAATATCCAACAATTTAATTAGAAAGGAGAATATTGTTAGCTGCACTTTGATATTCCAGAATTGACCATCTCTGGTTATCGTATAGGCCAAATAGAAGGTACATGTATTAAAAAATAGATGTGCCAGCAGGATAATGACTATTTCGAGGGCAAACAATTGATGAATTCGCCGCGTCATATGCGACAGCTTCGCCTGACGACACAATTTAACCCAGAACTGCGGATTGCCATCGGCAGCATTCAATCTCATTGTCTCGGCCAATTGCAGCAGTATGAGCATATAGGCCAACATGTGAGAGAACATTACATTGAAATTATAGATATAATACAAATTGCAGAAAATGTCCATCCGTGTGAGACGTCTTGATTCGATCACAATGAGTATCCCAACCAGTGAGCTGCTGATTTGATGTACATAGGTAAATGCTTTGGTCAGCAAAAGGACTTTGCAGGTAGAATTGAACGAATGCTTTAGCTTCCACATCCGGCAGAGTGACATAAGTTGATTACACATACGACATATTTCCTTCTCGTTTGTCAGACGATGCGCCGATTGAATGACAATAACTACCAAATGAAGACTCATATTAATAGTGCACATCGCATTGAGTAATTCAAAGTGCCGAAAATACGATGGTATAAAGTATTTCTGGCCATGGGTAAAGTAAAAATAATAGCCGCCTAGAGAGAAGCAGAGCGCTAGTCCACTGTAGATCCTCAACCAGGTGGAACGTACCAATTGATGACGTTTTGTGCTGTAATAATAACTTGTCATGCCCAGTAAACCGCAGATAAGCAGCCACAGACGTGCCAGACACTTGCATATCCTATCCACTTGCATGTTCTACACCAACTGATGGGCAACAGTTGCGAATGCCACTCCTTGCTACGGTTCATTGAAATTGCAGCAAATACGACCAGATATATTATCGCGTATACGACGTGGACTCTGCAGCCCAGAAGTATGCAAGGAAAATGTTTGGTTTCCACCGACGTGGGTCATCAAGCAAACAGTTAAGCACTTTTAATTAATTAACAATGCTTATCAAATCCTATAAGGACAATTAATGGCCTATGAAGTTCTTGAAAATGTTTTATTATTGGAACATGAACATGTTATGCCATATTGCTTACCAGGATCTCTCGAGCGGAATTTTCTACAGAAATTGGTCTATGCTGCTGATTTATTATCACACATATAAAGATATTTGTCTTACCTTTTTCTGCATTTGTATACAATTCTTCAAAAATCGAGTCCAAATTTTCAAGTTTTCATTGAGATATCGAAATAAAGATGCAACCTTTTAAAATCATCTAAGAAACTTAGTGAAAATTTATTAAATGTACAAAGAGAATGGAAAGTTTTATCCTTAATTATGTTTACTACAGCTATGTAATCCTTTTTGATAGCTGCTCTCCGCAGAATTCTTTAAATAAATATCTTTAGATATATGTATGCATAAATGTCCAATGTTTTATTAGACTTGAGCAATAATAGGAAGTTTTTCATGTTTTTAGTGCTTGAGATAAATAAATACATATGTTGGGAATTCAAAAATTGTCAATGCATCAATTAAGTATTTAGAACTCTGATTGACACTTTGGATTGCCTTTTGGTATAGCTTTATTAATGTTATTAATCCGTTGTATGTTTAAGATTCATACTTATATAAGTATTAAAATAATAATATAAAACGATTAGGTTTTAGATGATGGGGGCAGTGGATCAAATTGTTGAAGAGCACATGCAAATCTGTAAAAGATGGCAAAATATATTAGTACAACATCAAAAGCTTAACCAAAAACTCACCTGAAAATCGAATTAAGTGTTCCAATTTCAGAAACTTCAATTGATTTTAGTTTTACGTAAATATAAGTCGAATTGGACCAGAGTAATAAAGTAGGCGAAAGCCGTTACCGCAATTAGGTAGACCAATCGTCTGTCCAAATGCAACATGCCACACAACATAACCTGACCCCGATCTTCATCCTGATCGCCACCCATCAGCATGAACAGAAGCGAGAACTCTTCGATCTCCCTATCTAGGCGTATGTCCAAAGTTTTGATCTCACTAAATCGTCGCATGCTAAGAGTCAAGCTCTGCAGTTCCATTTTGATATGCTCGTTGAGTAGTGTGACTATATATGTGTCTATATAGAAGCCAAGGGCATACAGAGAGCTAACCACAATTGGATAGCTGATCTCTTCGAGTGTTTGCTTGGCCAGCATATTGAAGATGGTGAACAAATTGGTTAGATTGTTGATCAATGTGGCCAACATGAGACCCATCAATTGCAGTTGATGCATGCGAAAGCTCTCCCTATGCAGAACATAGATTTCATTAAAACAAAGTCTCAGCTCCTCCAAACGATCGCACATTTGGGCACTGTGCAGTTGCCTTAATTTGCAGCAATCCTGCCAAGCCATTTGCACTTGTATATGCAGCTGGCGTAAATATTTTAATACACTGCCATTGATGAAATAGAAGTAATCGGCCATATTTTCCGTATAATTCCATAGGACAAATCCATAAATGGCAAAATGCATGCGTATGTGACTCTGTGACTCCGCCTCGCTGCCATAGACGGCAAATATTCCGCACACCTGAATGACCATCATAATGTTAATTAGACAGAATTTGAAATACATGAAGAATTCAAAACGTTGCTTTGGATATTTCGAGCCATACACATAGCTTCGGGCAAAGGCTCTTTCCAGTTTTAGTCGCTGCATTGTACATCGATGATTGATGGCAGTAAAGTGCACCATATTGGCCAGATAAGTGACTATAACTGTCACATACTTGATGGCCGTATTGGCGAAATAGACGCAGAGCAGCAACTGCATACGCCTATCACGCGACTCGGTCAATTCCCGAAAATAGTAGCCAAAGTAACAGGGTAAGACCACAATTAGCATTAGACTCAGCACATGACTGTAGACAATCAGAAACGCTTTCAATGGGGCCCGCATCGGTTTCTGGGGCACATAGTCGATAATCACTTGACCATAAATAAATGCGTAGATGTGACCATATTTGTAGATCTTATACTCGTGACGATCCCAGAAGCTCAAAGGCTCTGAAGTTGTATCATTCTGCCGCACTGGCTGCTCCCTCATGGCTATGACAATGGGCCTAAACTAATGTTGGCCACTCGAGTGGCAAAAGCGAAAGTGTGCATGTTCGTGTTCGTGTTGGTATTGGGTGAATGGGTGATTATCTAGGCCCAGGCCTATCGGTATTTCTATCAAAGTAACAACTATGCAACTTTATTTATTTCACTTCATCAATATCGAAACGAAATTAAACAATACAACGCTCCACGCTAACGCTCCTATTGAAAGGACTTGGCCAATGCTATGAAAGAGCCAGATGTTTGAAGTATCTGTCAAAAAAATGTTGATAATTACTTATTTAGTAACACATTTCAAAATACCAACTGAGGCAAATGTGGGTAACGATGGCGAAAAGAAGGGCACTGCCATTGATACAGTTCTCTGAGAGCGTAAGATAATCATTATAATATATTGCCGTTGTCGAGGCTTACACAATTGCCAAGAGCTCAAACTAATCACAGTAGCCAGCTCAGTGCTCTACAGGAAGTAAGAGATAAGTGGGTAAAATCCGTCTTAAATTTAGTCAGGAACTTACGCTTTGGGCCACCAAAGTGCCACCATAGCAATAGACAAGCAATTGACTTAAAGCCGCCATGGTATAGGCCACATAGAGAATGGCATCCAGACCATTGCTGCTCATTATTAGGAGATTAAAGATACTAAAGGCTATCACCAAGCCGGCCGAGACAAAGTGAGCCAATGTTATGATGGCATAACGTTTGCGAAAGAATTTAGTTAGCTCAATGATGGCATTATGTTTAAGGATTATCAGTTTCAAATGATTTTCCAATTCCAGAGATTCCATTTGACTCAAACAAATGCTGTCTACAACAAAAGAAGAAAGAGTTAAGCATGATAGTTCATTGAAAATGCCTCTCACCATTAAGGGGACGAAATATGGAAAGTATTTCCGCCTGAAGGGCTTTAAACAAGCTAGATATATGGGTACAGAACTCAAAGTAGAAGCCATCAGAACCTCCAAACATAAAGATGGTCACATATCCCGTGTAAGCGGTAAATATATAGGCTAAAGGAAACCATGGACTATGCAGCAAACATTGAGGCATTCTGTACAGAAATCCAAGTGTAATTATATTTATAAAAAAAAACCAAACGACACTCACGTCATATTGAAGGGTGTGGACCAAAGAATTTCGTCGTAGCGTTTTCGCAAATACAATACAAAAACTGAAATTACAGGCTTCAGATCATAAACGGTGCAAGTGAAGAAAGCCATCGATAGAGTCCAAAAATTGATGCGGGACGACATCATTGAGTGGTCTCGCAAAATAGTCTTCTTCTCGACCGCACTTCCACTATCCATCGATGGATGATGATCCGTGTAAAGCATCTGCTTCAGCCGATTAAGCATCAAAGCCAAGTCATGACGGTAGTACCACATGGTAATCATCTTCAGCAGGGTAACAGCGGATGTGCTGCCCGGACAGAAAGTCTCCAAGGCGAGGACAATCTCTCGTTTTTCCAAATAAGCATAGCCGGCATGTAGTTCAGTTAAAACACCAATGGATAGGACAATAAAATGCACAAAAGCCCGACAACGGACACCAATGGATTGTTTATCATCTTGGGGCCAAAAACCCATCATGTTCAGGCAGAGGCGAGGCACAGCAAAGAAGTAGACATCCAAAGGTTGTCGGCGTTGCAAGAAACGAAACAATTTGGCCATGGCTAACAACTTGACGTGGACGATTACTTTCCAGAATATGCAATTTGCCACTTATATAGGATTAAGATAAAGCAGAGACCGAGGACTCTTCAGCCTTTTCAGTTTTTTGTAGGTAGACACTGCCGCCTCTAATCTAATTGACTTGTTGTGCAAGCAATTAGCAAAAGTTTTAAGTCGTTCAAGATGCCACAATTCTCACAATTTTCCCAATTATCCATGCGTCCGAAAGTCCGAAAGTTAACAAAAGTTTCATCACGACTTTGGCGCACAGGTGCCTAATGACGGATAGACGAGACGGACGGAAGCATTGAGAACTGAAAAACCAAATCGCAATCAGAGCTAATGCACCAATTAGCACTTCTTGCTAATTGCAAAAACAAAAACAAAAAAAAAAAAAAATATATATATATATATACATACCTATATACATATATTGTAGAAGATTGATTCCAACTCGTAATCTCCTGCGCATTCGTCTAGGCAATGAATCACAGGAGCGGCTATTAATATATCTTGTCTATCACTTAAAAGTGCTTATAGAGAAGCTTTAGTTTAGAAGAAAACTTGTCCAACGAATATTATTTAGATATTTTTGTTTGAAAAAGTTTAGGCTGCATTGCCTATTGAATATCTTCGAAACTATTAGTGAGGCGTTAAAGTTTGTATACATCAGTGACTTCGATCAATAACTTCGTTATTCCCTACGCTAAGATTGTAAGCCGATTGTAAGACTTTTTAAAAAGGAAGAGTAACAAAAAACTTGCAAGGGTACACAAACTTTGACGTGGTCGAAGTTAGCCCCGGCCCTCTGTTTTCGCTTCATTTACTTGTAGTTCTCAACTAGTTTTAATGTTAAATGTATAGCCGTGGGTATTCTAGAGAAGATGGGCACAGAGACTGATTATGTTAAAATTGAATACTCTAATGTATGTAGCTTATTAAATCTTCGTAAATTTAAGGCCATTGATTGACCTATTTGTAAAGTTTAAGTTAAAACCTCTAGCAGCAGCAGACATTGAAATATAACTATCCTACAACTAACTGACATGACAAGTCAATACTGAAGTGCGTAATGTCTAGCTAAACGAGACATAATCGTGATGCCGCCCCTGGCCAAGTGGATTAGATGAAACCACTCGGACTCTCAATCGAAGTCATAAATCATACACATACGTATACAAATATCTGGACATTCTATGTAAGTATTTGTATATTTTTACACAGGGTCGGATTATATTGTGGCAAAGGTAACAACGGCAAATCAAAGAGAAAATTATTCGTAAGGTGGCTATATGAGTATGAGTAGTCGCTTGATTTTATTGAAATTTGCTACAATTATCATTAAGTGTTTTAAATAAATATATGGAACGTTTTTTGACAAAAGCATGAAACATAGACAATATACTATGTATTTTAAATCGATGGTTTCTATATTTGAAATAAACTTAATCGGTGTCTATAATACACGAGTCTATATACCACATGTTGTGTCTCTAGCCATGGCTGGAACGATTCGGCTGTGGATGCTGATCAAAAATATTCACCTGTATGTCTATATGGAACTCGCTACTCACGGTTTTTAAAATCGAATTGTAAGTCTTGTAACACTTTTGCTACTCTCATATTACCAGCAATTCTGAACTTTCTTTAATTAAACGAAAATTTAAGCCAATAGTCTTGAAAATGACTTAAGAGCAATGCATTTACTGGTCTACTAAAACAATATACAGAAGTCTATAATAAGAATAAGTTCTGTAACTGTATGAAACTATATTTTAGGTTCAATAAAAGTCTTAAGTGGTTTATTTATGAATGTTCGTCTCGAGCGTATTTACCATATTCATGTGTATGTACATACTTTATATACTTTTTTTAGGCAAAAACTATACACTTTGGCATCTTTAATATACCATTTCACTATACAGGTGCATGGTATTAAACCTTCATATATCGTTTACTTAATACAATCACTGTAGAAGTCTTATTAAGAGTGTGGTATATAAATTACTGTGATGAAATTTAAATAAGAATGTTATCTTTGTAGGTTTGTACCCGAAACCTCCTTGAATGCGCTCCTGAAGAAGAGAGCGTATAGTGTGCAAAGTCGAATTGATATATGTATTTATAATTAAATTTCTTCTGTTTTTTTTTTCTTTTGGCTTTTGTCAACGATTTTCAGGCCTGTCTAAGTAAGTAAGTGAGATTAGCAGAGCACGTTCCCAGGTCTTGTGACGTCAGGGACTGATTGTGTTCATTTAGTGTGTGTGCGGGTCTCACGGGTTCTTAGTGTTTGAACAAGTTTGGAAATAACTTTGTATATAGCCGAGCGACGCAATTGTTGACCGATGGTTGATGGTTCTCCGATGACGATGTCAGATTGCAGAAGAAGAATACATTGGATTGTATGTATGTAGTCGCACCTTGAGGGTTAAATTATATAATGCACTTGACTACTATAATGTTGATTACGGGGGCATGATGATGATGATGATGAGTAAATTGCCCGATTTGTGGCCATACAATAATTGTTTCAAATGCTACAATATTTTTGCAAATTGAATCAAGCGCAATTGGCCAGCCCCTTTTTTGTGCCTAGATTCAAATTGTGTGTGCGTGTGTGTGTATGTGTGTGTGTGCTTTCAAATTGCAGCCCTAAACAGAGAGGCCTTCTAAGCGGCAGTCAGTCAGTCAGTTGTCCCGGCCGAACAGCGACAAGCACGCAATCCAATTATATTGAATTTAAAGATAGATGATTTCACATTAAGCTGGACCTTGATAATACCCTTTTGTGGATATCTCCCTTCACTATCTATTAAACCTAGATAAGGAAATATTCACAGAATCTTTTCTATTTGCCATGTACATATATACATGGAATATATATCTTTCAAGAGATCTAATGATGGGTAACAGTGTGATTTCAATTGACTAAATATCTCTAACCGAGGGGTGACTCGAGTGGCCTGACATTGTTTCAAATGGTCGTGCCCAGTTGGGATATGAGTAGCTTTAATTTAGCCGACTTTCCGGCTTCGTTTGGTTTAGTGTTTTGGATTGTTTTTTGTTTTTGTACATTGTTCATTGTTTCTTTTATTTTTGGCGCGATCACGCTCTTGATGAATGGAAAACGACTGGCACCGGCATTGGCACCACTAACACCACCACCACCACCACCACCATCATCATCATCATCATCATCGAGCAGTGTTGGTGGTGCACATGACTATTAGATAAGTTTATTATATAGAATAAATAAGCGTGCGGGCTTTAAAGTGTATACCCCCAGGTCGATGGGGGTTATAAAGAAGTTAAGCAATTCAGTCAACTTAAAGCATAAATTGAGTAATAGAGTTTATTCACAGCGCACTCAACATCGCAACGACAATCCAATAAAAGAATTTTTGTCGATTTGTTGCTTTATTTTAGCGAAAACAAAAATTTACACCAACAATATCAGTCAATCCATTCATAATACACTGAGAAAAATATAAGAACTTTCAGACTGAAAATATAACAAAACGAATGAGTAAGAACCACGAATTTGGAGATGTGCACGGGTAAAAATTAACCCCCTTAAGTATGCAATTGGCAATTCAAGAATTCATGTCCTGCGAATAAAAAATTATCATTGATGCAAATTTTAAGCTACCGGGCATAACAAAACTATTCATATTATTTGGAAATTCTTTACTTTTATTATTTCTTTGGCCTTGTGCATACTTTAGGGGGCGAATGGTTAACCTAGAATATTCATTGTTCAAGTAATTTGATTGAAAAGTAATTTGACTGCTCCTGTAATGAACTTTTTCAATTACTCTCAAGCCTTGTAATGTCCTTAGAGGGTCATTGCCCCCTATTAACGCATAAAAATAGTTTCCTATATCTATTCTGATTGTCAAAAATAAGGTAAACCCCATTTTGTACTAAATAATTGCGATTTTCCAATTGGATTATTTGGCATTTTCATTATATTCAGATAAGAAATGAACTACATGCCTATTACGTATACGATAAGTTGTATTTGTATTTCTACAGATTTCACTTTCAGGGTCTTGGTCTAGTACTGTGAAACACTTATGTCTTGGCCTGTGTGTGTGCGTGTATGTGTATATAAAAGTGCGTTTTGGTTTTATGGTGCCCAATCTTTTGGCTGGCTTTGATGACTTCCTGTGGCCCCTTTATGAGGCGCGTGACGATTATGCAACTTTATTGATGCCTAAAATAAAAAATTAATAGAAAGAACACAAACACACACACACATACCAAATTCGCATAAAAAATGTACGCGATAGTACGCTATGGGAGAACGCACATTGCTGACCCGGGTACAGACCCGGACTCGTCGGCCATAAATTGACGATTGATGAGCATCAATTAAGCCACCAAATTAATCTGTATAATACACATATGCAAAAGGGGCCAGGCCAATTACCACAGTTTCAAGTTCTGCACTCGGCACAGGCTCAATACGATCAATTACTCATGCCACCGCACCACACCACACCACACCACCAATGGGCACGATGGGGCCACCATCGAACTTCGCCTCGACACTCGCCGGTCAGCAGCAGCAGCTGCCTTCACCTACTTATACACAGTTAAGTCGGTTAACTTGTGTTTTCCGCTAACTGGCTTATCAAACGCTACACGCGTCAGACTATTTGCATACCCTGTAAATAAAAATGGAAATGGAATTCACCTATCTTTAGTCATCTTCATATATGTATAGGTTCTTAGTAGTTCTCACTAGACACCTGCTTAGATTGAGTTCTCAGAACTTTTCTAATAGATGTTCGAATCTTAAAGACCTAACTAACTCCAAAGAAGTTCAAAATACGTCTGCTGATAATAGAACTTGGTAGTTCTTGAAATAGCTATACACCTGCTCACCTTTTTGTGTTGCCTTTGAAATAATCTTCTTTTGGAAGATTGACCTCGAGCCGGCTAATTTGCAAGGTTTGATTTAAATTTTAAATAGGTCGTAATCTAACGAGATAATATTTTAAACATCTATTTGAATTCGAATTTATTTGTCGTTTATTGGTAACCATAAAAAGTGGCAAAGGCAAAAGGAAAACGAAGAAACGAGAACAGGTCAATTTCATTTCGTCATAACTTTTTCCGATTCAATATTTTGATTAACTAATAAGAATAATTCTTGTAATTCAATTGTTGTAACGAAATTATTCAACAATACTTTGAATTGTTCTCAACACTTTAAAAATGAATAGAAAAATATTTAAAAACCGTAATTCTCAAGAATTTATAAGAACATTTTTAATTAGTTTTCCTATCACTGACTCAACAGAAAACGATTTGAACCGAAAAAAAGTCTCATAGCCGATTTCGACAAAGATAAGCGAAATCGAAAAGCGAGAACAGGCCTCAATATCTCATTAACAAAACTATTAATGAATGCTCTATATAATTACATATATGTATGTATGAATGTGGAATGCAAATTCAAACAGTTTAAGGGGTATCGAATAGTCTATGCCATAGAAGTAACAAACACACCTAAAGTACTTTACTTTGTGGGTGGCTTTGGTCGCATTCCTCCCATCGCTATCAGAGATCAAAGTTTGTGGCCAAGTTTATGGCCGTAGTGGCTTGGCCTATGGATAGCCCCCTACCCCAGCCTAGATCAAGTATGCCGTCCGAAACAATTTGAATGCAGAATAATGCCCAATGCGTCGTTTAAAATGAATCGACCTCAGCCAGGGAAAGACGCATGCGCACTTCACGTGAACGCCAAATGCGAATTAGTCGGCAAATGTCGTCAAGAATAAAGAACGATGGCCGATGGCGATGCTTCGTCGTTTTTTTTTATTTTATTTTATTTTTGGCGATTAATAGAAAATTATTTCACGTTTGCTTGCTTATTTGATATAAATGAATTTGTGTGTGTGTGTGTGTGTGTGTATGTTTATACATTTAGCCGTATATGTTAATTGTGCATTTAAAATTGAAATAAAATGAAGCTTGTCGCAATATATTTGAAAAATTTCAAACGTCTGTCGTCTGGGTCCGAGCCATCCGTCTGGCCCGTCTGCCTGTCCAGACTTTGGACCGTACGCCTCGTCTGGTCGGTTGGTCGGTTAGTCGGGTCGGATTCGATGGCATCGAATTGGATTGGATCAGATCGTATCAGGTCTGCGTGGTGTCGTTTTATTTGCGTTTAAATTTAGATCGACTGGTGAATGTAACACTTACGAATTTTAATAAGAGAAATGAAACATTGGAATGGACAATGCACGTCTGTCGAATACAGAAATGTATAGGGGAATAATTACAACAATTTTATAAGGAATTTGTCTCGCATATCCTATACACTTTCTTTTTCAATTTTTTGTAATATTTTTCAGAATTTTGCATTATCAAAACTGGGTTTTAGCTGGGCTTTAAAAACCTTACTAATTTCTTTGTAAGATTTTTAATCATACGCAGCACAAAAGGTGAGTTGTCTGTATAGCTATTTCAAGAACCACCAAGTTCTATCATACCATATCTTCAACGCTAAAAGTAGTTGGGAATTCAAACGACAACGGCAAAGCTTGCAACTGCAGATTCCACCTTTTTATGTGTGTTGCATTATGCTAAATTTTTGTCTTCGCTTTTCAATTTAATAAATATTTTAAAAATCTATTAAAATAGAAGCCCTTTTTGTTGCATAACGTTGGTTGGCTTTATTTTAGGGTTAACTTTGCGTATGCGTAATATTTAGCTAGCCTAAAAAACATCTATGTAATTTGTCTTTTCTTCAGCTTAAACTAATTTATATTTAACTATATATGTAATCTAAGTCCAATTAACACGCCATACCCCACAGTCAAAAACCGTCCAGTCACTTCATTTTCGAATCATATAAAAGTAAAGGAGAGAAATATATGGGCCTAGGATCGGTGCTAAGTACCAAGTAAGGCGTAGAGATTTATTTAAAAACTTAAGTAAATGTTTTCTTAAGCCAATTTGAATATCATCTCGAGTTGTTTTACTTTTTGTCCATCCCAATATACAAATAGGTCTATATATCACACCATTCGACCATTCAACGAGGGAGGTGCGAATGCGATTGCGTTTGCAAATTGAATAATGATCGAATGCTTACATTTTGACAACTGCGTTCCAGACACAAACATTTTCGTATATATATTAAATATTAATGCAATATATTATCTCATGCGTAACAGACGGATTTCCTTTTATTATTTTGTGTTGGAGTGATAATGGGATGTGTATTTCATATATGTATGTACATATCGAAAAGATCAATTTAACCAGTTAGGAATCGTGTTAAAATTTATATTGATTTAACCTTTTTTATTTTTGGTAGCTTTATCTCAGTTATTAATTTAGGCTTGATTTTGGGTGACTGAACAAAAAAAGCAAAGTAAGAGAAATATAGTTAAACACTTAGTTGTCTTAAATGAATATCACTCATACGACATGTTTACCTGGCAAGTCTCAAGATTTAAATAGAAAGAAATAATCATCTTCTGAAGATTGACCTCGAGCGGGCTTAAATGTTCTAAGCTTGGCTTGCAAATAAATAACTTTTCTCTTGGTCTGCTTAGTTTCTGTTTAAAGTATGGCTATCTAAGTCAATCGAAAACCCTTTTATTTAGATTTAGAATTGTGGGCAAGGCCAAACCTTTTTTCCTTAAAAAACACTTAACCATTTGTGATATATCGTTCTGATCTAAATTTAAAACCAGAAATTTGGCAAACGCCACGCTTCAAATAAAAACCAGACGCATTCCAGTCGTTTGCGTGTAATTTAAACTGATTCCAACTAAAGGTTAGAGTATGAAATATATCTATTTATAGAACTCGCCAGCCTACCAATAAATCCTCACTATGTAGTTAACATACATAGGATTTTGGCTATATAGCTTTTTTATGGTTTTTTTATTTAACACGATTTACATAGAGTTTGCGTGGCTGAGTTTGATTGCGGTTAGCTTATAGACTACAATTTTTTTTTTGTTATTTTTGTGATTCAAAGAAAATAAGGTTTACTTTTTTATTTATGTTTTGGTATGCTCAACGGCGGCGTCAAAGGGAAAGAGATAGATACTTTGAGACTTGAGACCTGAGACAAGGCAATTGGCTCAGATGAGACTTGTCCGCCTGTCCACATAAAAATGTGAGAATATTGAAAAGGTAATTAGCACATTTTCGTGTTTGTTTGTTTGTTTTATATGCCATAAAAATAATCAAAAAATCGAGTCACACATCCACACACACACACGCACACACACATACACAGTAATCTTTTAAGTCCAAAAGGAGAGAGAAAAAAAAACTAAATATTGTTATATATGTATATACATATATAAAGCTGCGACAGCCTATAAAAGCAGATCAATCGCCGCTGAATGTGCGCAGTCTTAAATATAGAATTGCCATTGTGTGCCCATATAGTCTATCAGTTCTCTTACTCTCGTGTCCAGTGTCCCAGACCTTGATCCAGACCCAGACCGAGACCGAGACCGAGACCGAAACCGAGTCCGAGACCCCCGCGAATCTTTCACTCGAACAACAACGACGTCGTGTGAGAAAATCAATCAGAAGCGAAAACTCTGAAGCATCCCATTCCAGTCATAAAACAAAAATTGATCTGTCAAGTGTCACGAAAAAAACAGAAGCCAACAAAAAAGCCCAATTTGTTGATCTAAACGTGAGAGATAACAATATCGAAAGAAAAAAAAGGAACTAGCATAACAAAATGCATTCATCGTAAGTTCATAAAGATATTATCAAACAAGCAAAAACATTCACCATTAATTTAGTATTAAGCATTAAACTAAAGCAAACAAGTGAATACACTGTGAGAGATAATTGGCATAGACAAATATACATGATATTTATTCCGTCCGGGAAAAACATAACCTTACAGGAGGGGAATCCTTTCCCAAAGAGAAGTTCCTTAAGAGAAGTTCTTTATTTTTCATGTTGTAAAAGCAAAAGTAATGATTCATTCAGATCTAAGCAGCTGTCCATTATCATGGATGCAGACAGAAATGTACCGAAATTAATGTATATTGACAAATCAGACATTTTACATATGTTTTACTATGGAAACAGAACAGTTCTGCATCCAAAATTCCCACGGACCAATTCGACTGATGTTGGTCTTAAAAACTCTCTGGATCTCTAAGATCTCTCTTGGTGGGAGACTGTTTCTTTAAAGTATTTTCACTGTTATATATAATATAGAGGTTCAAAATCGGATAAAGATTTCAAGTCAGAAGTCATATTAAACGTAATTGAAGCACCTAAAAAGGTGTCTAAATAGCGATATATATGTTAACATGGTTGTAGTTTTATGGAATTTGGATACGAATCTGAAGTTAGTTTTCTAAATTTTCCATGAAAGAGTCATTAGACAAAAGAACAGGCCATATACATATGTATATATATATTTTTCTTATATCTAAATAAAACTTGGCTTAAACGAGTTACTTTCAGTTACTTACAATTCATTTAAAACTCATGATATATTATAATTAAGTGCCAATTTCTCTCAGTGTGTATACGCAATGCTTTGAAACGTTTGCCAAAATCCTTGTAAGTGCTTTATCTTTAAATGCTGATGAGCCGACGAATCGGACACATCGCATCTAACATGTAGCAAGAATTTCAATTAAATTTACAATAATATAAACAAAAAGACCAGGCAACAAAGAAAAAGTGTGTAAGAAAGAGAGAGAGAGATTGAAAAAAGTGAATTAAAAATAAACAAAACGCTTTTTAGTAGGAAGCGATTTACAAATTTAACGGCGACTAACTACATCAGCCAGGCAGGAACGACGACGTCGACGTCGACGAAAGTGACAGTGGCAGCAACGTCAACGTAGGCGTTGACGCCGACGCCGACGCCGATGCCTTGCCGCTGCCCCTGAATAGTTGTCGCTAACTAACTAACGTTGCTCCAATCGTTTGTTCTTGTTGTTGTTGGCGAATTTGCAGCAACAGCAGCTAGAACAAGGCGACACGGCGACAACAGCTGTTGCTGAATTTGTTTTTGTTTTTGTTTTTGGTTTGTCGATGCCGCCCCCTCCCCCTTTAGAACAGAAAACGCTGCCGCGTCTTTGTGACGTTGACGATGCACAGTGGGACCAAAATTAATGCAGAGAGATGACAATGAAAGTATTGCAAATTCAAATGAATTAGGATTTTAGAATTTAGATAGAACTGAAAAAAAAAAAACACAAAAATAATTGAAAATTTCAAGAAGACATTTTGGAAATGCAAAGTTCAAGGGATTCACCAACCATTTGTCAGATTCATTTGTATTTATAAATTTAAGAAAGCGGCTGTAATCAATGTAGGTTTAAAAAATTACATCAAAATTTTTAGTTTTTTTTTTTTTTTTTTTTTTGTATATTTTCTTCAAAAAGTATCATAAGTTTTAAGTAATTATTTAGTAAAAATCATTCACAAAAATCTCTTTTTTGAAATTTTAATTGGTGTATATTAGCCCTTCGATTCCATTTGTTTGCCTTGTGAATATATAATGTTATAATTTACTCACTATTTATATTATTTTGGTTTATCCCTTAACAAATTTAAGATTCATTAAGGCTAATGGTATAATATTTGAACATTTAAATAAAAAGTTTAGCTTTTTGCTTTTTATCTAAGAAATTGCATAGTACAACTAATTCGATTAACAAGGTGAAGAAAACGAATCGAACCCTTCTTTGGGGGGTGATCGGACCCTCGACTTGAAAACATTTGCTAAATCCGTCCATATATATGTAAATATAATAATAGCTAAAAGAGAAGCAAAGTCTGAGAATGTCAACTATAAAAAATCTATCTTATGATACACTGATATTTTTGAATTTAATTTTATTTTAGGAATGTAGAAAAAGTCACCTTATCATCAGTTAGAAAATTTTCCAATGAAAATTATCTCTTGTGTTTAGAAACCTTTTTGAACTTATCGTTTCGCATGCAGCAGAGAGATAAAAGAAAAACGGATATTCTTTTTGAGACAAAGACAAACAAAATTTTCATTTGAGTTTTCCGGCCCAATGTGCGTCGCTGCTGCTGCTGCTGCTGCTGTTGCTGCTATTCAGACGTCGCCGCTTGCTTCTGTCGTCGGTCGCTTAGTTTGTTGTAAGTAGTATACTAGGCAGTAACAACAACAACAGCAATAATAGCAACCACAGCAAACACAAAACAGCGAATATCATTTAGTATTTTTCTTGTTGTTGTTTTATTGTTTTTGTTTGTCGTTATAAATTGAGTTGGAATAACGCTTTCCAGCTTAGTCGTGTTCCAGTAACGCTTCCGCGAGCAACCTATATAAAAAATAAAAAAAAACCCCACTTTCCTACTAAATATAACCCAAAAGGGATCCCACCCACCCACAAAGCATAGTATACAGAAACAACTGATCAGGTAGATATAGTTGATCCCGTTGATCACGAGTCCCGATAGAATTTTTTTTTATTTTTGAATTTAATCCACTTTGTGGTTACCTCTCTCTCTCTCTCTCTCGATCTCTCTTTGTGCGTTTGCCTTCATTCGTTTGGGGTTATTTTTCTCAATATATCAGTATGTCCGCTAGAATCCTGGAAGACTCGCCCAATGCGCGCATCAATAAGACCATCTTGGATCGCTATCTGGCATTGCCATTGCAGGAGAATGTTGTCCAGGCCACATACGTGTGGATCGATGGCACCGGCGAGGATCTACGCTGCAAGGATCGCACCCTAGACTTTATACCATCGAGTCCAAAGGGTAAGTACGCATCCCCAATCAAAATTCAAAAGAACATTTTTGTCCGGAATCCATGTCATGACCCGGTACAATGGCCGGCAAATGCCCCGACTGCCATCCATCCCTCCATCTAATCTAATCTCGCCCGGGACAAGTGTGCCTGACAGTTGTGAGTGCTGCCCGGATTTATCAGGTGTGCTGGGTGGTTGGCCCGGCCAGACGGTCGTCACTCTTTTTTTTTTTTTTTTGTTCCTTTTGTTGTTGGCCTTTTGGTTTTTTTGTTTTTGTTTTTTATGGCCTGTCGCAAATTTCTGACCAGTTTTAATAGTACATTTATTTTTTGGAGGGGAGCTTTAAATACTCTTAATTAGACATTGCAAAGTTTTTAATTGATCAGACGGGCGACAGACGACGAATGACGATTGAATTGTTCTTACTATATATAAAATATACTTGTACTTAATAGACACACATATATATATATATATATGTACATATATGTATATTGTGTATAGATAGGCTTATAAAAGTATTTCTAGATTCTGGGAAAATATACATATATAAACGCGCGCCATTGGATGTGATGGTTCACGATCACATCAAGTGTGAGTGAGGCTATAAAAGCAAAACTTATTGTTGAATTCAATCAATTAATTAACTGATAATTGATCGCCGACCGCTATAGCTTAGTTTACTCATTTTGGTAATGGGTAATTCCGATTCCGATGGGGACTACCAGGTTTATATGTTAAACAAAACTTATGCAATCGTTATTATATGATAGATAGTTAAATATAGAGGGGGAAAAAGGGGGGAACTTAAACGAAAGTGTTTTAATACAAAGTGATCTTCGGAGCATCAAGAATCTGTAGATCTTAATGGATCATTTCATATTGTCATTTCAATTCGGCATAATTCATCTAAGGATTCCTTCTTGAAATTTAAACCCCATAAATGTTAGACGAAACATCGGTTCACCCAAAGACCACAAAAGAAGTGAATGCTTTTAGCTACCAATGACCTTTGTTACCAAAATACTTTATGGCGTCTTATTTATATTTTTAATGTTTTCGACTGATAATGCCGTTTCGGTGAAATATGAAAGAGTTCTTGTGTTGCCTTTAGTATCATCATAATTGACTAATTGTAAGTTGTTTTTTTTTTTTCATTTAATGTGCAAGTGCAATTAGTTTACTATCCCGTGTTCGTACTATACATATATGGGCTTTATCGGGCCGTAAACTCGTGCCCCAGACAAACATAAAATGCTATCAAGCAAAAGCGCAATGAAAGTCTCGGAAGCAAAATTCATTTGCTCGGATGCCTAGTCATTTGAATTCAACACATTGGATGCACATTTCTAATGAAGCGATATGATTATACAGATAATGATGATGGTTGAAATTACTTGCAGAAGGGCAAAGGATAATTTGCCAATTTACCAAACCCTAAACCACAAGGTCAAGAACAGGGACAGGGACAGTGACAGTGACAAGGACAAAGCAAATTAGACAAACTGCTTGATAATTTGTATTTGTATTCAAAGTACTTGAGAATTATTGATTAATTTTTTGTGAGAATAGTTCTCCAAATCAGATCACACTATTCGTCCCTCGCTCCTCGCTCCACACCCCTCACCGCTCTCTCCACCCGGCACATGTGGAGAGCAATTAATCATTGACTATGTGAGGAGGTTGACACAGTGACACGCTGTCTCTACAGCTGTTTATCAATTGGCAGCGGCACGCCCTAAACCCGTGCTACTCTTTTGTCGCCCGATCGAGAGTAGAATGTAAACTAGAGATATATACATACATAGATAGAGATAGACAGATAGAGACAGCAGATAGAGACAGTAGATAGAGAGTGTGAGAGCCATCAGATATCATCACACAGAATGTTGATGTAAACAAAAACGTTGGCCCAAGGTCATCAGAGACTTGCCTATACATCCCCCCAACTTTTACCACTCTCCACTCTCCACCCCCATACCCACATCCATCCCCATTCCGTTCCCCCCTTTGGTCTAGCTAGAAACAATAGAAATTTGCATAAGTGAAATATTTTCATTAGAACTATTACAACTAAATACGTTTGCATTTGGTTACTACTGTAAACACATTAAACAAATGAGTAAATATATATATGTACATACATATATGTTTCACTGAGACAATAATGGGAAAATCCATCTAATGATAAATAATCAAATCTTGAAAACTATTTAGAGATTTCAAGAGATTCACTATATTTATATTTCACTTTGCTTTCCTCTGGTTAAGTTACTATTAACACCTGTGCCACGTGTCGTATGAGCTATATTTGTTTTTCTTTCTACACACATTTCCCAAAAGAAGATTCGAAACATACGACAAGCAAACAAAAACCAGTCTAATGTAGTTAGATAGATAGATTACATGCAGCTACTGTCTCTGGGTGGTGATTGACGTGAAGTGGGTGGTGGGTAGGTGGTAGGAGGTAGGCAGTAGGGGGGAATTAACTACTATTTATCCATTATAATAATCAGAAAAGCAAACTGGTTCCCATTTGATATTATTGTCAATTGTCTGTTCGTTGTTTTGTGTAAACAGTCATAATCAGAATGCAGCAAGGCAAAAAAAGATTACAACAAACGAAAACAACAACAAACAACGTGTAATATGCACACAATAACAATAACAACAACAACACACAATATTTGTAATCAAGTACCAACTTACAATTTCATTTGGAGGTGGAAAAGGGAGAAGAAGGCATTGCCACTGCCATTGCCATTTAGAATTCCCTTGGCCCCCTAAAGGGTTACTCTAATCACATTTAAGAACTTGACCCAAATTTGTTTATTTTTATGATGATGATTGGTTTTTGGGTGTTTGTTTTCATTTGTTTTGTTTTGTTTTAACAACTTACCATTATCAGAAGAATTTTCTCTACTCAAGGTCATTAGATTACATACTAGTTTAATTTACATGGCGATACGAAGTAATGCTTGGTCGGTTTGCGGGGTAGGGAGGGGACAGACACTCTAATCAATTGCCACCAATTATGATTAATAAACGAGTTCATACATTGATGATAATATAGATGATGAATCAAGATTGTCGCCCAGTGATTATCTCATATCATCTCATCTCATCCGGTCGTGTGATTTACATTACCTCCCCTTCCTCCAGTTCCCTCTCTAAAGAATTTTTGTTGTATTTTCGTTTGTTTTGTAGAATTGCCCGTTTGGAATTACGATGGCAGCTCTTGTTATCAGGCCGAGGGCTCAAATTCGGACACCTATCTATATCCAGTGGCCATCTACAAGGATCCCTTCCGCCGTGGCAATAACATTCTGGTCATGTGCGATACCTACAAATTCGATGGCACTCCCACCGATACCAATAAGCGCAAGACCTGCCTGGAGGTGGCCAACAAGTGTGTAGATGCCGAGCCCTGGTTTGGCATTGAGCAGGAGTATACGTTCCTTGATTTCGATGGCCATCCATTGGGTTGGCCCAAGAACGGTTATCCCGGACCACAGGGACCCTACTACTGCGGTGTTGGCGCCAATAAGGTAAGAGGACTCTGCTCGATTGACTATGAAACAGCCTGTTCATTTGCCTTCCTTTGGATTTTGGATGTAGGTCTATGCCCGCGACATTGTGGATGCTCATTATCGTGCCTGCTTGTATGCTGGTATCAAGGTCTCCGGCACTAATGCCGAAGTGATGCCAGCCCAATGGGAATTCCAAGTGGGTCCATGTGTGGGCATTTCCATTGGTGATGATCTATGGATGGCTCGTTTCCTGTTGCATCGCATCTCTGAAGAATTTGGCGTAAGTTTTCACCTCAGCGCTCTCTCTCTAGTGGAAATTATACCAAGTCTTTGCTTTTTCTGCTTATAGATTGTTGCCACCCTTGATCCCAAGCCCATGCCTGGCGATTGGAACGGCGCTGGTGCCCACACCAATGTCTCGACGAAGGCCATGCGTGAGGATGGCGGTATTCGTGACATCGAGAAGGCTGTGGCCAAGCTCTCCAAATGCCATGAGCGTCACATTCGTGCCTACGATCCCAAACAGGGCCAGGACAATGCCCGTCGTCTAACTGGCAAGCACGAGACGAGCTCCATTACCGATTTTAGTGCCGGTGTGGCCAATCGTGGCTGCAGCATACGCATTCCACGTGGTGTTAACGATGACGGCAAGGGCTATTTCGAGGATCGTCGCCCCAGCTCAAATTGCGATCCGTATTCCGTGGTGGAGGCTATTCTGCGGACAATCTGCTTGGACGAGTAGACATCTCCCATTAACCCCCATAACGATTCTCGTTCAGCCTTGTTTCACGCCCCTTGTTGTTTTGTTTAACTGTCACACTGATCCCGGACCCCCGTATAACCGCCTCCCCCCTTCGAATCTAACCAGAAGGAGAGACGGCCTAATCTTAGGCATTAGCTTTTAGGATATCAAACATTCAAGTTTACCTAACGTATTTTCCAGAGTTAAACTTTAGGCAGCTGCTCTTTTATCATATGCGATTCTTCTATATGATCCCAAATATTTCCCATACACATTATCGACATATATATATTTAATTTTTTTTTTTTTTTCTGTTATGCTTATGCTGTTATTATGTTTTAGGCAACGACAAATCCCAAGATCGATAGATTGATCCAACCCACCCATACTACGCATATCTAACTACTATATATACACTCCCTGCCCCACCCCGCGCCCTTTCACGCCACGAAGAACACAAAGAAAAAACTCAAAACAAAGAAAGCAAAAAGACCAAACTTCTAAAACCAAAATCTAACGAAAGAGAGAAAGAAAAAAGAAACCCATAATTGGTAATGATATTAATTAATTAATGTTAATTATAAACTACAAATGTATACATATACTCTTTAGTTAAGTAAATGCACAAAAAAAAATGTAACAACAATTGCTCATTATTCTTTGTGGGTTTAGAAAACAAAGCCTTTCGATGCGGATGGATGCCGGGAAATAGGTTTCAGATTTCCGAATGTGCTCTCAAATGGGATTGATTCATACACTCTGTGGCTTTAACTTGGTCTAATCTTGGTTTTAAGTTTAAATGCCAAATTTGTATTTGCTTATAGATTGAACTGGATCCCATTTAACACATTTAACAAATGTTTTTACAGCTAAGTCGGTTTCCTGCACTTTATTTAGTATACCATGCTGTGAAACTAATGGGCTTTGATGGGTCAAGGTACGCCCCATGTTTGAGGGGCGGAAACTTGCAATAATTAAAGATCCTTATATATTTACCAAACCGGAATAAATCCTCAGTATCCTGAAGAAATGCGAGTTAAATATTGCTAAAATTGAAAGAACAGAATCGTTCAACAGCTAATTACTTGTGCTTTCAGTAAGTTTGCCCAAGCTTCCTCCTAGATCCTAGATTTGCCTAGATCCCTTTAATCCTGTAGATAAGGTCATTTAGAAAACGAATTGAATAGTTGAAACTGTTGAAATTGGCCTTAAAGAAGTTTTGTAAACAACTGCGGTCGAATGAGGACAAAATGATATTTATTTGATCAAAAGGATTCCCTGACGACTCAAAAACACTATAGAGAATACCATTCTCAGCGAGTTCTTATGTGTGTGGAAATTTCAATTTGCATTTCCATTTCATGTCACCTAAATGTTAACGCTCCATTGAGAATAAAAACCACATTTATTTTTTGACGATTTTATTTCGTTTTTATTAAAAGTTATAACTCGTTTTCGTTTCGCTTGTTTAAATTAAAACATTTTTGTGTGTGTTTTTCTTTCAGTTTGAGGAAATGGTTACTAATGTTTGCATTGGTTCACAAAATTTCTCTTTAGTTAATTGTAAATACATACATATACATATACATGTATGTGTATGTGTATACGTATGCAAATGTAAATTTAACACAATTTTCACTACAGTTATTGTATATGTTGTATATTATGTATAATTGGATCTCTCGTTTGCCTTCATCTTAATGCACACAATCAAACAAACAAAAAAGTAGTTTAAAGTACAAGAATTTCTCAAATTTCTTAATTTCTTCAAATTTTTTATTACTGGGATACATATGTATTTATATATATACATATATAAAGATAGTTTTGAGACAGACAAACCAAAAGTTAACAATGAGATGACAAAATTTTAAATCAAAGTTAAATTCAAATTAGAAATGTTGTTTATTCCTTTTTAACATTAATGGAAGTTGATTTATTTGTGTGTTTTTGAATTATTTCTCTTTTTTGTATTTGTATGTGTATTAATATGCTAATTACTGCAACTTGTAACTTGTATTATTCATAAGAAGGCGGGGCCATCAGCTAAGCAAAACTGACTACACTTGATTAAAAATAATAAAAAAGAAAAAGCTTTTGTAATTAATACGCAAGGCGAGTTACCCTGTAACCATCAATGATCAACTCATTTGTATATATACCCAAGTATATCTATCGTTTGAATCAGACAGACTTAAGTGTGACAAAAGGCTGCCCAGCAGGGTATCTGCAGCAAGGTCATTGGCATTTGAAAGTCAATTTATAAACTGCAATTTCTGACAACATTTATCAAATCGAAAGAACAAAAAAAAACAAATGCTATTGAAATGTATTTAAATTGTTGACAGATCTTGGCACATGGCAAGTTCAATAACTTGTGGATGAGTCAGTAGGGACCCAGGCCGAGGCGCAACACAGACACTGACACAGACAAAGATAGTGATAAAGATCGGTAAATGTTTGCACATTAATTCTCAAACGCGACTTCCACATTGCGGCATTAACAGTCAATAGAGAGAGCTAATCATTTAAAGCGTTTGCGCGCCCATTGAGAAGACCAAACGCTACAATGTCTACAGTCTAGACGTTGAACAAACGCTAAATTATAAATTGCGTCGAACTATATCCGATCGGACACATGTGCGTATATATGTCTATATGTATATAGGTCAGGTGCAGCAGCAATCGTTTGTCTGCTGACTCTTTCCCCCTAGAGTCTCTCCTATGGACATAAGTAATCATCATATTAACTTCACATACATACGTTTAACACTTAAGATATATATATATATAAATATATAGATATCGTTAAAGTTGTGCGCCATTTAAATTGAATTACATATTGCTAAATTTGTTGTCAGAGAGATCTACGTGATTTGGTTGAAGAATAAAACCCGATAAAAAACATTACGGAAGCAATAACAAGAGGAACTGAAGAGGGAATGTTGTAGGCAGGGACAGTTGATATTAATGTTATAGATGTAGGTACATATATATATCTTTCCTTAATGGGAATTTGTTATTCCTTATTCAAATGCTGCATTTACTTTGTTACTTCTTAAACAAAATCAAACAAGATCTCTCTTCCTCTCTCTTTCTCTATTGACAACAATCGGAACACAGAAATCTAACAAAATGCTTAAAATATACCATACAATATATCAAATACATACATAGATCATTATCATTTCATCATTAATACATTTACTTAAACGGTATTATATAACACAATTATTATTTGTGACATTTCGCTTTTCTTTTCTTTTCAATTGAATTTTCATCACTTGACTTAAAACTACAGACAGAGGTTTTCTTTTTCTTTTTTGGGTAATTCATTTAGATGGAAAAACGAAAACACAAGTCGTTAAAATGGTTTAACAAATATAATATTTAAATCAACAAAAATCAGAACTAAATGAAATTAAAAGAACATTTAAAAACAAAAAGAAAGAAATTAATGTATTGCACTTGGAAAACGGTTCAACCTGAATTACATTTCTCATTATATTCTTGTATATTGTGTTTGTGGGTTTTACTTTTATCCATTTTTCTTTGATTTTACAAGCTGCCAGAAACGACGTATATATATATATCATACATATCTATATAAACATAGATATATACATAGATATGTATGCTTATTCACTAGCACTACAATTACATTGTGACGGGTTAGAAATATTTGAGAATTTTTGATATCTATATAGTCGATTTTGAATAATGCCACATAGTATTACCACAATTCCCGCATATAGATAAATGGTGTAAATATCATAATCTGTGTGAGTTGAAAGGGAGGGAGGGAGGTAGGTAGGTAGATAGGTAGGTAGGGAGGGAGGGGGTATTTCTAAATACTTTTATATAGTTTTTTCTTGTTGTTGTATTATTATTTTTATGTTTCTTATAGAGTTTGGCAACGCTTGTTTACTTGTCTTTCGCACTTTGTTTTTGTTTTGGGGATGTCATTTTTATCTCTTCATTCGCTTGTGAAACTTAAAGTACTACGAGTTACAAAATACATATCAGAGTTGTACACACACACAACGTATATATATATATATATATATATATATATATACATATATGTATATATATGTGGGGTATATCTTGTTAATATCAAAAGAACAGACGGAGTCAATTTATAAGAAAACTGAAAGGCATATATCGTTTTTCTCAAATGAATAGAAAATTATTCTCTCGCTCTCTCAGACAAAGGCTGAATCGGGGGCTATAACTTACAACAAAAATCGAATAATTGTTTATTTAAAAATGTTTAAAATCTCCTTTCATTTCTTCGTTTTGTTTTTAATTTGCTAATTTTTAAAACTTACGTTAAAAAAATTAATATTTTTATAATTATCATAGTTAGTATTATTTATGTTTTTTTTTTTGAGGGGGGTTTTACATAAAATTCATCTTGTTGCCTACTCATACTATATATGTGTGTGTGTGTGTATATATGAATGTGTGTGTGTGTGTATATATAGATATATCTATATAGTGGTTAACATATTTTTTGTTTTGTGATTATCTTTTATATTTCTCTAACCAATGCAATTTTAATAAATAAATATGAGTGTGACTTCTCTGTTTCTTTTTTCTTTTCTTCTAATTAATCTTCATTAAATTAATATTAAAACAAAAAAAAAAAACTTAAGTTTAAATAATAATAAAAAAAATGGAAAACATTTAAGTAAAATTGTATTAAAATAATATTATACACAAATATATGTAAACTTTCCAAATTATTTCCTGTGCGCCAAAGCATCCGAAACTAGTTCAGATCAGATCGAAACATAATGCCTGCCTCTAATCTGCTTTGTCGCTGCCGATTTTTCCTATAGGACACAGGCCTACTATGTGATACTTGTATCATATATGTATATATATATTTATATATATTTTTGATTTGACATAATAGAGAAAAGTAAACCTGTGTTAACTTGTTGTGCCTGTTGTTGTTGTTGTTGCCGCCTGCCTGCCCCGCCTAGGCCTAAAGGTGCCGGTTATAGGTTTGGGTAGGGAGCAGATTGATTAGTAGTTATGTTGACAGATCCGTACTCCCTCTTCGTACCATATTGAGGTCACTGAAATCAATCTCGGTCGATTCGATTGATTGAATCGATGAACTTCGCAAATTGTTGGCCGGAAATCTTCCGCGACTCTTCAGTGCCGTCAACTAGATTGGGGAAATAGTTTTAGAAATTAGTATAACGATCAATAGATCGATTTATTCATTCATTCATTCATCATGCTTATGTATATATGTATAAAACAAAATGAGCAAGCACCATACACAAGTGGATAACTTCTAATAGGCATACACATAGAATGGGATAGAAAGATAGATAGTTAGATAGTGTGATTAAGGCCTAAAACGTGCACTTAAAAAACAGTAAACATTTGTTGTTTTCTTTTTGCTTGTGTTCATTTCTACATAGTAGCACAAGCAAGCGAAAGCTTAGCATCATCGTTCGGCAATGAAAGTGACACCTGTCAATTAGTTTGATGTGCCAGAGATAAATCAATGAATGGAAAACAAACACAGAGAACTCAAAAATCAATAAGAAAAAGTTGAATGTATTTTGTTGTTTTTATTACTACATGCGTCACGTCACATGCGTCTATAAATTTATAGTGCACTGTACATTAAAAAAATGTTAAGTAATCAATAACAATTTCATATTTAGACATAAAACTAAAAATGTATACGATTAGAGCAAAATCTAATGAGCAAGTATGTAGTAGTACTTAATAAATGTATATAGAGATGACCTTTGCTCCTATGTATAATTAATTTTATTAACCGTTCACAGATGACAATTACATTTTCTTAGAAAAAAAAGTCGGTCTATGAGTAAAAAAAACAGCGAAAAAAGGGTTCCTCTCCTAATAACAAATACTTATCCAATGAAATTACAATAATCAGAAGCATTATCAATTATCAACATCTACATATATTTTATGATTCACCCTCAAATGCTCTTGTTAAAGTCAAAAATATCTTCTAATGTACTCAAGTCATTCACCTGAAGATAAACCTTGACCATTATCATTATGGATCGACCTTTGCCTTGAAAACTGTTACTGTTTGAGCGATTATATATTTGTTTAAATTGCATCATAAATCATAATTTGAATGATTGAAAGTATTAAATCGACATCGAATGCTTATAAACACATTTCTTGCCATAATGATCTTCAAACAAATGAAGTAAACCGTTCCCAGTGGTTTGTGTCTTTGCTAAGGCAGAGCTTTGCTCTATCTACATGGCAATTATTTACGATTAGATTCCAGATTATCATTATTAATTAAACGTAGACTAATATTTTAACTAGAGTTCAAACTATAATAAGTTCTAAGGATTCCTAACGATTGGCAACTAATTCAAAGCCAAAGGTGAAACAAATTAGAAGATTAATATTATTAACTGAAAAAAGGATCAAAAATGTATGTAAACTTAAACATAATGCCCCTGTACATAAGTATAGAGAAAAGAAGTTTGGAAATGGAATCTATTCTAAAATTATCAAAGATCTGAGTTTAAGATTTACGAAATTCATGCAAGTTATATTAAGATTAGGATGAATAGGGGTCAACAGATCAGAGGGGTGAGGGATTAGCGCAGGCAGACAAAATACATAATGCAGCAAACAATTGTTGGAATATATTTTGTAAATTATTGATTATTGATTAGAATACATAACAAGTACCTCCTACTGTCTACAACATTGCACAAAGTTTGAATGAAACAATTGGAAATGTTTATTAATTGTTTGGCAGTTGAGATATAGAGACCCGATGTTAATTCGCTTGCCTAATATCGTATAGTTTGGGTTGTTTTTTTTTTTTTTTTATATATGTAATTTGAGATTAGAAAGATATAGAGATGATAACTGAGTTTCGATTTGATTTGGCTTGATGAGAATTGTGTTTTTCTTTTCCTTTGTTTTTTTTTTTGTTTTTGTTTATTTGCCTCTACATTTTGTTTTGTTGATCGAATATTGTTGTATAGCATTTAATTTAGTTTCGGTTTTCTTTTTTTAATAGTTTAGCTTATCCATTTCCACGGCTCAGTGTCAGGGCTGGTTATTGGAGTGGGATACTATTTTCGTATATTTTTGTTTTTTTGTTGGTCATATTCATGGTGAGAGAAAGAAATTTAAATGAGAAACGACAACAATAGATTATTATAATCTGAGGAAACTTTAATCAAATTAAATGAAATTATGAATATGAGTATATATGTTTGCTTGGTGGTTTACACAATAAATTAGCAATTAAAACACAATTAGCATAAATAACATAAATAAACTATAAATCTAAATGTCAAGTGTATTATATATGTAAATAGCGGAAGGAGAGAGAAAGAATCGATTCCCTTGGCGATGATGTGCACCCAAAAAGCGTGTTTAGGGTTCGTCTTGAGTATTTACACGGTTGCACGGTTAATAGGGTTTAGTATGTGTGTGTGTGTGTGTGCTTTAGTGTATGCGTTTTGTACATAAAGTCGGATCGTTGATATATAAGTAAGAATAAATGTCGAACTTTGGAGATATCACGTAATCAATCAAGGATTATCAACTTGTAAAGCAAAATCTGTTTATTTTTGGGAACATTCAAAAGTATTCATATATGTGAATAAAATTTCAATTTCCAAACAAAAAAAAAACCGTCTCCAAAGTTTTATTTATATTAATATCAACAATCCTTCATTTTAGAGTGTAAGATTCATTAATAAACCAAAACAACTTAAATTAACCAAAAGAACGGAAAAAATCAAAATAAATTAACCAAACAAAAAACATTTAAAAAATTAAAGAAAATTATAATCCACCAAGTGGGGGGAGGAAGGAAGAACAAAAGCTGGATTAATGACAATACAAAAAAAAAAAAAAAAGAAAGTTGGTAAAATTTAAAACTCACCTCCGCCTTCATATCGGCCAGCCTGTCCTGCAGGTCACGTACCTTATCCGATTCATCCAAATTGGCACGTAGTTCGCCTTCGGCCAACATTTCCGAGTTCTAAATGCGGAAAAGACATTAATATAACTAAATGGAAAACGAGATGATGACGACGACTTGCCTTTGTCTCCAGTCGCGATATTTCCTGTTTCAGTTCAGCGACTGTCTGACTCTGTTCGGTGAATTTAATTTTCACATTCATCAATTCATCTTTCATGCGAGATTCCAGATCCGAGTATCTAAAGAGAAGGGGGGAAGGAGGGAGAAAGTTGTCTGAGTTAAAGTCAATTGAATGAACTTTTATATTGTTGCTCACCTGTGTTGCTGTTCGCGAGCTTTGTTGGCCAACTCCTTTTCGCGAGTCACCGCCATTTCGAGCTCCTCCTTCAGCTTCTTGTGCTCCTCATCTTGTCGCCTCAATTGATTTGTTGAGACCTGCACTTGGGTCTCTAGCTCCATCACCTTGAGTCGCAGCTCCTTGAGTTCGGTTAGCGTCTCCATTTCTCGAATTCGTGTCGTCATGAGTTCCTCCTCCAGTTTCTGGGTATGCTCATTCGATTTCGAGCTATCAAAGAAGTTGGTCAACAGTTTTTTGGGCGTCGAATCAACGGCCGCTGTGCTACGTTCGTTCTCGTTACGCTGATTTTCGGCCAACTGACGCTGCCATTGTGTACTCAGCTCTTGCACCCGCTGCTTGAGATCCTTTAGGGAAAGGGAGGCTTCTGCTTCGCGCAATTTACTTGCAATCAGCTCATCTTGCAGATGGGCCACCGAATTATCCGGGGTAGTTTCACGCAGTGTCTTCTTATCCTCCTCAAGCTCTTCAATTTTCGACTTTAGATTTCGTATCTGATCCTCGCTTTCGGCAAGCGATTGACGCACCTTGACCAACTCCTCCAGCAGGCAAGAGACCATTTCATCTCGTTGCTTTAAGGCCTCCTCTTTCATGCACAGCTCATCGATTGACGATTGGCGAGAGTTATTCTGGGAGATGAGCATAAAGAAATTGTAATTACAAATGGTTTCACAATAAAAATGCATTTGACATGCTATTACAATGAAAAGGAAGGATTAAGATTAGTATCTACTTGTTAACAGGTTTCAATAGAATATGATTAAAAGAGTAAAGGATAACAACAAACATTTAATATCAGTTCAAAGACTTTATATATCTTTAATAACTTAGATCAGATAGATAGAGAGCATGCAAGAAGTGACAGAGAGAGAGTGAGAGAGAGGAACTAACTAAAATAACAATATGGTGGCTTAATATTTAAAGCCACTCGCAAAATACTTACGCTGTCAATGGAAACGTTCTGTTTATGCGTTTATGTGTGTGTGTGTGTATATATATAAAGTGTTTAGATATGTTTTTAATAGAGTAAAATGTTTTTGTGTGTTTACGCACCACAACCATAAGAAATAAAAGATGGAAAAGATTTAAGAAATATAAATAATTGGATTAGCAATGGGTTTTTCTTTCTTTCTGTTCTCGTTTTGAGTTTAGTCACAAAGAGACAAAGTAATTGTCACTTGGAGTAATAGGAAGTATTCGGATAAGTGGGTACTTACATTCTCCTGCAGACGCAAGCTCAGGCCACGAACCTCCTCATTGGCGTTTTCCAATTGATGTGATACTTCCAAATAAGAGCGCCTCAATTGCATTAGTTCAGTTTGAATGGCATAGCTGATGGGTAAAGGGGAAAAAAGAAAGAAAATATTAAATACATTTTCAATTACATTTTCAGGACGACAATGGTGGTTACCTAGTTTCTTCCTCCTCAGCTCGGGATACTTGGCCACGTACCAGACGATCGGCCAGCTCTGCACTTTCCGCTTCGAGCAGCTCATTGCGTTGCTTTAGAAGGCAATTCTCGCGACGTAATCGCCGCAATTCGACCATTTCCTCTTGCTCCTTTTTGCGTAAGTCTTGATACTCTTTCTCCATTTTCTTCATGCGCTTCGTATTGATCTTAAGGGAATAGGATAGATTAAAGAAGCCCTCTGGATCGGCCTCAACCCGGCCGGGTAGCTCCTTCTGGAAGAACTTGAGCATGGCCTCCATATCGAGGCAAAGCAGCGTTTCCTTGCCAGTAAGTAGCAATGCCAATGCCACTTTGAAAATGAACTCCATGCCCTCGCTGAGAAAGACATCCATGATGCGGCAACTAAGATTCACATTTAATGTGGTCGTATAGAGGGTTAGGAACCAGCTGGAAGCGTACATGGTCGTCTGGAAGCCCTGCTGCTGGAAATGTATATGCATATCGGGTATTTGCTCTTGCACTAAATTCTCCAGCTGATACATGCACAGCCCCAGCTCGGACATCGATGGCTTAAACATGTGACGCATACGATGTTGCTGCATAATCTGTACCAGCACGGCGAATGCCTCCTCCTCGGGCATCTGCATGAGTAGTAGACCGACAATGAAACCCGAGCCCTGACAATAGCCCACTTCGCGATCATGGAGCGAATACGCTTTGATCACATTAAAGAGAGCCTCCTGACCAGGTCCGTCCTTCTCCTTGAAGAAATCAACCTCGGGATAGGTGCGGGCGATGTCACGCCTTATCACCTTCTCGCAGGCCGATGTAGCCTTGATATATTCGGCATATTGCTTCTTATCGGCATCGGCAGCAGCACTCAATTGTTGCCAGACGATTGCGCGAAAATGATGGGGGAATGCCGCGTCGGACTAGTTCGCGAACGCAGGGATTTTTCCGCTTTAGAGCGCCTTCCCAGTCATTTAATATGGTGGCCCATTGGGTCCAGATGTCCTCTTCGGCTACAGAGTTGCCACCTAGTTGAAGGGGGTGAAGACGGGAATAAAGTAAAACTACTCGCTACTCGTTACTTTGTTAAACACTTACTTGATGTTAAACTTATTTGACTCGTATCGGAATTCTTGCGACTGTGCGTTGAATGTAACGAATTCAGACTCTTGGCATCGCTCTCAATGAGCTTATTGGCCGCCTCCAGTTTAGCTAGTAGATCCATTTCAGAAGTGGGCAGATTCTCTTCACCTGGAACGCCCTTTACTTCCATTTTCGTGTTACTCTCCGGTGTTGAGGCAGTTGTGATCAGTGTCATTGCTGACAAACGATCTCACCTGGCAATGATCTTTTCACACACTCTCTCCTCCTCTCTGCCGTTTGTTTGTCTCTTTCTCTCTCTCTTTTACACCGATGTATTCGCTAGTGTCTCTTGTTGTTGTTGTTGTTGTTGCACTCGCTGATAATGGAATGTGTTTTGAGTTGTTGGTCTTGGTTTTAATTTTGCTAATTGGTCTTAACACCGCCACATGCCTGAATGCCGCAAATTTTGATGTTGCTGCCTCAGCATAGCACTCCGTCTTAGATGTTCATTTTCTTAATTAATGCAACACGCTGCAAAAAAAAAAAACAGAGAGACAAAGATGTATGGATGTATTAGAACGACTAGACATTTATGGTAACGATAACGATATCGACGAAGACAACTTAAGCCCAGTTACTGGAGCTTCACAGACTGATTAACTCTGTTCCATTTCCCGTTCACTGATACTGAACTCACAACTTGTACTTCCACAATTTGTTTGTTCACTTTCCGCATAATAGGAAAGTATAGTATGTGTGTGTGTGTGTGTGTGTGCCACATGGTTAAGTCAATAAGAGTGAATGAGAGTAGGTAGGTAAGTACACCCAGTTGCCGGTGTGTGAGTTCTGTTGTTTGCCCGCCTGGTTCTGGTGAGGTTCTCGGTTATTATTTGTTATTCGTGCGCCCTACTAAAATTCATGGATAAAAGCGAAAACAAAAGCTCCAACGGCTTAACATTAACTGTTGTTCTTGCACACCGAGTTCAACCTGTCAATGTACATACATATACATATATGTATATATATAGTTAATACCCCCCAAACGAAAAAAAAAAAGATAATGTTGACTCTTTTTCTCTTTCATCAATAATTCATCAAAATTACTTATCAATATCAGATTGATTCAGAAATGGTGTCAAGGCATTTCAATTGTCTAAGGACGCGTCTAGTCAAAAGGCGGTCAAACGAAATGTGCGCATTCAAGGAAACAAAACCAGAAACTTGATCAATTGACCAATAATTTATGGGTCACTTATAATTGGGAGACCTTAAGGATAGAGGGTTTTCAAACATTTTTCCTGAGAACACTTTTTAAATAAATTATTTCATAGAGTATTTTAAGGCTATTTCTGTTGCCACAGCAGTCTTCAAGTTTCAGAACTTATTTATTTATGAGGTGGATCTTTCAAAAACGAAAAAAAAAAAATTATTTTGCCTTTCAGAGATCTGGCCCCACATATCGCAAGTAAAGAAGGTTCAAGGCAAGGGACATACCAATATTTTATAAAATCGTTAGTACTGACATTTTTTGCGAATCATTTTTAAAAAAGAATGCGTTGAATAAGACAATCGATTGAAAACTCGAGTGGCTTCTTAGGTATTATACTAGTTCGATAATCCAATCTAACTAAAATATACACGATTTCCATTTTTCCATCGTGATCTATCGTGTCTAATCTATCTGTTCCTAACTAATTCGGGTACGCTGATTCTGACTGCATACTCAGTTTTTGTCCATCACATCCAGATTTTGTGAAATCAGGGGATCCAGGGTTGGAAAATAGGCACCCAAAAGTATACTATATAAAGTTAAAAATTGTTTTTCTACATTTTTTACAAATTTTAGAATTTTTTGTTCAAGAAAAATAGCTTTTGTTTCAATAATTCTTAAAAATTAACAAGAAGCAAGTTCTTCGAGTCCGTATAGCATAAATTTTGGTTCGAATTTTACTCATTTTGAATGATATTGGATATGGTATCCAAAGTGTATGATATTATGCATGATGAGATAGAAACGCCTCTTTGATTTTGTGTAAATTGCGTTTAACTCATATCTAATATTTAAACATTGTTTTCATTATAATAAGTTGTTTTTTTATACTAGAAAATATTGCAAATGAGGTCATTTTGAATAATTCCAACGCCTTTTTTTCGAAATCCTGACGTGATGGGCAAAAACTAAGTGCAGGGCCGTGATCGGCATCCCCAAATCACTATAAAAGACCTATTGAACTTAGAACACTTTTTTATGGCCTCGAAAATGTCGGCCTGTGTTATCAGATAAACGTTTCAATCGTTGCAAAATTTGCTCAGACGACGAAATGGATTTTTTTAAATCTAATTAGATGTAACGCCTTAACGTGGTCTTTAAGCAGTTAACGCATAATTATTATACGACCCAGAAACCGCAATTTTTAAAAACTTGTTTGATTGACAGAATTGCTAATGATTGAACGCAATAACAAGAAATTCTGACTTCTCCCCTCTCTGGCCAAAATACAATAAACAGGAACACAAAAAAGTTGACCATGTACATACGCCCAATGTGGGCTATATAGTCGATGGCTATTATCAATTAGACAACTGTCTGTCTAATCTATCTACTATTTGTCTGAGAGAGAAAGAGACAGCGAGAGAGAGGAGCTTTGTCTCTCTGTCAATCATTGTGTCTACCTACTATCTGTCTATATGTATATACATATATACATACATATACATATATAATGCAAGTTAATTTTTATGATACTTATAAGAGAGAGCGAGATCTCCTTAATATTTAATTAATTTGCTTTGAAAAGGGAACGAGAGTTGTTTGATAAGTTTCAAATAGAAGGAAGAAAGAGTAGGTCAGGAAAAATAACTTTTGCCAAACGAAAATGCAATATGCGCTGCCGCCCGCCGTGCCACTTGAGTGCCTCTTGTACGTATACGCATTGTCGGCGATAAATGAGGAGGGCCAAATGTTCTTCACCTTAACTAAGCACCACTAAAGGCTAATGAGTCGCGATAAGTGAGTACCCACACATATGTGAATGTACATACACATGTACATACATAGGTATGTACACATGTTTCTAGCCAAATAAATATCATTAGAATGCGTGTAAAACATTTGACTCATCATCATTTAATGTGACTCAAAAAAGAAAACAAATACGCATTTATGTACAACTAATTGTTAGTAATATTATATTGACGTTGACCGATATAAATACATATTCCCTATATATATATATGTATTTATATACATACCTACATATGTATGTATATAACAATTTATATTAATAATTTTAAACATTGTCACCAGCTTGTTTAATCAGTTTTTTCGCAATTCACTTTTTAATGAAAAATTCAATCGAAAAGTTAGCTTATCAGATCAATATGCTTGGGGGTAGGGTAAAAATAAAAGTCTCAAAAAAACCAAAAGAGAAACCAACAAAAAAAAAAGAATAAATAATAATAACTGACGAAAACACTTTCGGATAACCATCATCAGCCATCCATAGAGAGCCGTTTACACCTATAAAATTTCGACGAATCTATTCCGACCCGACATGGAATTGTGTGATTCACGAAAATAGCTTTAGGAAACCCAAATCTGAGCCACCCATCCATGATGGATGACCTGTCGTCGGTTTGTACCTAGGACCCACTATCCATTAATAAACGGAACCCATGAATGAAGACAGAAAGAGCGAACGAGAGAGAGAGAGAAAGACATCCAAGTAAGATGGAAAGGGAAAGCACTAACTTAATTGAGGTGCAAAATTTATGTTAGTTTGTCGTAATACCCTGTCAATGGGTCGTTTGTTTGTAAAGAATTTTGAGAAATATATAAATTTGAACCTCTTTTGATGTCCAAAGCCTTTTTAAACTTACATTGGTTTAATGGAAACGAAAGCAAAGTAACGGAAATAGTCCTTATTATTAAAGAAGTTGTTTATAAATTGGGAGTATTCTATTATTATATCAAATGCTTTCTGTAGTTCAAAATGATTTCATTATTCTATGTGTGCATACAAGATGAAGTTCGTAAGTCGTCTCGCCAATTTCAGTGCCACAACCGTTTTCAATTTATACGACCAAATGTGTTTTAACTGAATTATTTTTATATGATGTATGGCAAACATTTGCTATCTTGCTTGCTCTTACAAGCAAATGACTACATTGTAACGAACTCCGCCCTTTGAAAGACGTTTATATACGCATAACTTGGTTATTTTCAGCCCGTTTTTAATGAAATGCTGCATATTGATAGATAGTACAATACAAAATCAATATGACAATATATATATATAGTGGGGGCGAAAGTGGGCGTGTCAAAAACTTAAAATAAACTCGATCACTGAACTTACCACATGAGTCTACATACTAAATTTGGTGGCTCTAGCTTTTAAAGTGTCAGAAATCTAGGTGCTTAAACAGACGGACGGATCGAGTCGACTGTTGATCACTGTTGACTGTTGTTGACCGTCATCTCTTTTCCCTTTTTCTCAACATTCTTATATTTATGAAAAATTTCGTTCCTTTTATTTAATAGTTTTATTTTAATAATAAATTAATATCTCTCTCTTTATATTTCAAATGTATGTAGCTATATTTTGTTAACATTTGACTCTACAGGGGATATCAGTTAGTGCAACATTTCATCCGTGACGATAATTCCCAGGTATACCCTCCCTTTGGACTACTACAGTTTCAGTTCAAAGTCACAATACGTACATGTATGTGTGTATGTAGGTGTAGACCGCCCCCTCTCCCTTATTATTCATATGTACATATATGTCAACCAAAAAATTTGCAAAATCAAGGAAAATTTTCGAAAATGAATTTAACCAGTCAAAGAGCTAACGAAATAGACCACCGACCAAACGACCGACAAAGATATGAAGAGCCTGACTATAATATATCATCGATACGATACGTGTTGATTAGATTTCGACACTAACACACGATTGTGTTTTTGCCGTCGGTGTAAGTGCATATGTGTAGGTGTGTGTGTATGTGTGTGTGTATCAGCCAGTCAAATCTCGATTGAAAATAAGGTTAGTTCACTTTAGCTGGTCGCTCGTCTCAGTACGAAATGTCGAGTCAAGCGAGTCGCATGCAATACAATTAACTGCAATAAAAGTAAATAAATAACCATAACAAACAACAACAATAACAAAGGAGAGAAACCCCCAAAGAAAGAAAGAAGACACAAAAAAAGAAGAAAAAAACAAACAAATACATACGAAAAAAAAAAACACTGCGGACCGTGGGCGCCCATTAAAACTTGTTTGAGCTTTTTTTTTTTTTTTTGTTTTGTTTTGTTTGAATTTATTAAATTTTTTGTTTGCACACCAACAAGTTAAAAAAAAAGTAACACATCCAAGAGAAAGACAAGGTCGTGGAAAATTTGCAAACGAGAAACAAAAACTAGTTCGAATTCGAAGTCGAATTAGTGTGTGTGCTTTGTGTGTTTGTTTGTTCGTTCGTTATGACGGCCAGTACGACAAGTAGCAATCAGGCAACAGGTAAAGCTACAGTCACAACTGTTTTGCCCCAACCCATTGGCAAGGATATGGAATCCACACAGGCACAGGCACAGTCACAGGATCAACCTTTGCAAGAGCTCAGCGAAATCTTCTTTGTGGAAAATAATCGACGTAAACAGAGCATACGCATCCAGGTGAAACTATGTCCGGAAGGTGTCTATTTGCGTCGGCAGACCGAACAAGATGATCACATTAATGAGCAGTTAATACGTATTGATGATATTATCGGTTCCCGTTATGGTTCACGGTTGAAGAAACGTGCCCGCGGCGGTTTAAGCTCGTGCAAGAATCCCAATGCCAATGTCCCCGAACCGGAGGAAGAGCAGCAGCAGCAGCCACAAGCGGCTGGTACGGGCAAAGATACCAGCGCGTTTTTGTACATCTATGCGTACCTGAAGAAGGAGAAGCCACTGCGTCGTGTCCAGACATTGCGCATTTTGCGTTTTCGCTCAAGCAATGACTTTGCCGAGAATTTGCGCACAGCCGAACTTTGGCATCACACAATACGTCAGCATAAATTGCAACGGAGTGGAAATAATGGGGAGAAACAGCTGCTAATCTTGCTCAATCCCAAGTCTGGATCAGGCAAGGGACGCGAACTGTTTCAGAAACAGGTGGCACCACTATTACGTGAAGCGGAGGCGCAATACGACCTGCAGATCACAACACATCCAAACTATGCTCAGGAATTTGTGAGGACCAACAAAAATCTACTTGAACGCTATTCCGGCATTGTAGTTGCCTCCGGCGATGGCCTCTTCTATGAGGTGCTCAATGGCCTGATGGAACGCATGGATTGGCGGCGAGTGTGTCGCGAATTGCCATTAGGCATAATACCCTGCGGTTCGGGAAATGGTCTGGCCAAGAGTGTGGCCCATCATTGCAATGAGCCGTACGAACCAAAGCCCATTCTGCATGCTACTCTAACCTGTGTGGCCGGTAAATCTACACCCATGGATGTGGTTCGTGTGGAATTGTCACGGCGGGACAAGCATTACGTGATGTATTCGTTTTTGTCGGTCGGCTGGGGCTTGATTGCTGATATTGACATCGAAAGCGAACGCTTGCGCTCGATTGGTGCCCAACGGTTTACATTGTGGGCCATCAGACGATTAATCACATTGAGAAGTTACAAGGGCAAACTATATTACAAATTGAGTAAAACAGAAGGAAAGTCAACTGAAACAAAATCATCAACTGAATCAGATCCACCAGCATCAAAGACACAAAACGTCGAGTTACGTGAGAAAACATCGGCGCCGATAACAGAACAACAACAAATCGATGAATCCAATCGATTAGCATCGCAACGTCTCTCGCTGCCGATTAATTCGCCCGAATTTAAGGATATCCCCGATGATGATGATGCTGCTACTGTTGCTGATAATGAAACGATCGCCAGGAATGCCGTCGACGATGAATTTTCCGATGTCATGTCTTTAAATCGATCAATTTATCGCCAGCATGCCGATAGTTGGCACTCGGCAGTATCACGACGAACTGCCTACTACTCGGTGGGAGGACAAAGTACTCGCTCGAATCGCAGCCGTTTGAGTGTGGCCCAAAAGATCGAAGAAGCCAATGCCGAGTTCGCTGAACTAGTGCCCACTGGCACAATGCCGGGACTACAGTTGCCTCTACCTCCAGCAGATGGTTGGATATCTGAGGATGGGGATTTCGTAATGGTTCATGCCGCATACACAACACATTTGGCATCCGATTGTTTCTTTGCCCCCGACTCACGCCTCAACGATGGCCTAATCTATTTGGTCATTATACGAGCGGGGGTCGGTCGACCGCAGTTGCTTAATTTTCTACTCAGCATGAACAGTGGCACCCATTTACCCGAGACCAATAATGATCCCTACATACAGGTGGTGGCTGTGGAAGCTTTTCGCATTGAACCGAGTGGCAAACAGGGAATTCTTACTGTCGATGGTGAGCGAGTGGACTATGGACCCATTCAGGCTGAGGTATTTCCGGGCATGATCAAGGTTATGACCACAAATGGCGAATAAATTGAATCCCACCAGAACTCTAATCAGTTAAGGTTAAGAATTTAATTCTTTTTGTTTGCCTATTGTTAATTTTTATATATTTTAAGACCCCACACACACACACACGCACACGGATACACAAACAAACAATAAAAAGCTGTTTTTACCTCACACTTACTCTTACGTCTGATGCGATTTAAACTGATTGCGATTACGATAACAATTTCGATAGAGTTTCTTAAAGGTAATCACTAGGCCACCATCCATCCATCCATCCAGTCAGCCAGCCCAAACGACTTGGCAATTTACAGCCCATCCGGTTGCAAGCTGCCTGATCTTTATCAGCCGAAACGTTAGCTATATATATAACCCATATGTATATACATTCTGAAAGTATCAGCTGGTGCTGGGGCCTTTGGACGATGTCCACAAGTGGAATTCATAAATGTCTTAGCTACCCGCTTTAGTCAAAGGCGGACTATTAGCGAAAACCCTATGACGAAAGTAGGAATGGGAATAGAAATGGGAATGGAGCTTTCCATACTTGAATACATGCATATATAGATGTACATACATGTAGCATTTGTTCGTTCATATTATGCTGAAATCCAGGCATAATAAAAGATTATCATTGATAGTGGAATATATTTACAATCTTGGCAAGCAAAGGCAACAGTTATAAATCGATAAAAGCCAAGGCTAAATGAAATATAGCCAACAAACTAAAGTTGCATCAGAGATCCAATTGAATGTTGTAGATTTAACAAGTTCTTTTCTATATATGGAAAATAAATACTGATTCAAAAATATTTACTGAGCTTTAAGATATTTGTTTTTATATAGTGTTTAGTTCATTGGGGCAAGTTTATTTATAATTGTCTAATTCATTCAATTATTTATGGCTTAAATTAGTGTCCGAGTTTTTAAATTAACTGCCTTAGGTGCAAATGTTCAGACATAGGCATTAAACATTATTTTTTAATCTATTTTTAATAATGTTGCTCAGCTAAGAGTAAATGTTTTCAAATGAAGAATCAATTTGAGTTAAGTTTATCAGTCTGATCTGATCTGGTGATGCAGAAGTGTGAAATAGTTGAAAAATCATCTTAGTCGGTGAAAGGCCACTTGAATCTTCAAACAATTATTCCTTCTATAAAGTGGATAACATATTCACATCTGTTAAAATTAACAGCCGCTTAACAGAGCTCTGGAATGTGAGTTCCGAAAACTAATTGCCTACTTTTAGGCTTAATGGGCTGCATAAATAAATATTGAATTCTACAAGTATTTTATTTTAAAAGACACAAATACGACTATTTTTCTAGGAAAAAAAGGTAGCTTCAATATTATTTTAGGAATATCAAATTGTCTTATATGTAAAACTTGAGTTTTAATTGCTTTTGCTTGCTGGTTTTAAATCGTTTTCACAAAAGAAGTTTGCATGTATTTTGTTTTAATTAAGCTTTGCTTTAACACTTGTACCAAAGAAATACTCCAGAGAACACAAGCAAAATTGTTTAGTTTTTGATGACCTTACCTTGAGGTTATTTTTTTTCAAAACTAACTTTTTGTTTTGTTTTTATACCATACACCCATAGGGTGAAATGGTATATTAAAGTCGCCAAAATGTATGTAACAGGCAGAAGGAAGGTTTTCCGACCCCATATATTGTTGATCACGATCAACAGCCGAGTCGATCTAGACATGTCCGTCCGGCTATCCGTCCGTCTGTCCGTATGATCACGTAGATCTTGGTACGTAGACTCGTGTATTACCTATGGTGGTCAAGTTTATTTTAAATTTATGCAACGCCGCCCTCCGCCCACGCGATTCAATCAAAACCGACTTTCTTAGCTTAGTAAATGCGCAAATTTTGTATGTGTAAAGATTTTGCTACGCCTCTTTCCGCCCCCGTAATTTGAAAAAACTCAATTATCTCACGTAATTTTCTACCTTGTGCAATCAAATTTGGGACACTTAAATTTGATACTAATACCCAGCAAAATACCAAATTTATTCAAAATCGGACTAAAAATAGCCAAGTTATGCATATAAACGTTTTTGTATAAGGCCGGAGTTGCCCGTTGGCTGGTGGGGGCGCTAGGGTGCTCGTATGCTTGAGTGAGCGAGGTACTAAGATATGCTTGTAAAAAGCATGAGAACAGAATTCTTAAAAAAAACCTAAATTCATTTGTTATTTTAAATTGGAAATGGTTGTTTTACTGGTGTATGGTACACCTAAGTCGGCGAGACGACTTACTTACTTCATTTAAACAAAAGGTTGTTGGTGCGAAACATTGGCACCAACACTAAATCAGCTGTCTTTAATAAACAATTACTTTTATGTTTTATATAAAGTGAAAAACATTGGATTATTTTTCCCATAGTGCATAGAATCTTGATTTGGTTCAACAGGAATTAAGCAAATGTCAAAAGAATCTTCACAAACAACAATTGTATATTTCAGTGTCTACAAGTGCAGATACTTTTTGCACACACACACACACACATATGTAGTTTGTGCATGTATATGTAAGTTGCATGTACATAGATAAAATCCAAAAGTATGCACTATTTCCAGTCTGATTCATTCATAAAAGGTTTTTCTTGCTAGCCCCGCACGCTATTTATATACAAAGCCATTTTACCCATTAAACTACAACTAAGTTGGCTATATTAGACAAAGCATCTTTTGATATATAAGATACATATAATAACATAATATTGAAACGTTTCCTATACAAAGTCCAAGAGTTTCATTACTTAAATATGAATAACTAGTAAAATTTTCTCCTTTCTTTTCATCGCTCTTTCCTTATAGACTCAAAAATGACGCGGTATCAAAAAAGGTAAAGCAAAGCCAACTAGGTCTGAATGGATGGATGCATGGCTGGATGGCAGGTTGGTTGTTTGGTTGGTTGGTTAGTTGCCTAATGGTTTCATTACAAACACACTGGCAAATGGGCTCAAAATGCCATTTTATTAAGTTTAATTCACAACTAACTTTGCATTGCCATTGAAGGTTTATTTCCCACCGATCGGATATTGCAATATATAGTTCAAACTGAACCCAAATAGATAGAGTCGTGGATTTTTATTCTCAAAGTCAAGAACACACATCTTTCAACTTTTACAAATACATAACAAACGGATTTATCGAAAACGGGAACAGGCCTAAAATAACGTTATGTGGTTTGGTTTGATTTTGTTTTTTTCGTGTTTGGTTGGCGGTTTGTGCTTATTTTTAACAAAAAAATATATATATATGTATACACAAAATGTGGCTGCTTGAGTATGTGTGTGTGTGTGTGCATTGCCGTCCATCTGGTTGTTTGGAATGGTGCGGTTGGTTCCTAGCCGCTTTTGGATTAGTCAGAAACCTGCTGGCTACTAATACTGCCCAGTGGTTTAGCCTCCTCCTTCTCCGTCTGCCTCACTCTTTTCCTCCACTTTATTTCTGCCTGTGGCACTTTCTCTGTTGATTCTTTCTTATGTTGAATTCACTTTATTTCAAGATGAATAGTGCATCATTTACACGCGCGTTTTGAAGATTTGACTCACACACACGTAAGACACAAGGTTGAACCACTTGATACGTGTTTTAAACATATATTTACTGGGACGATGATCATAAGAACCAACCGTGTGTCAAACCAAACCAAATATATCTTTCAAAATGTGCATAGTGAGCAAATCTATTCGGGTGTGGCATCCATTGGGTCTCGTTGGGAGACAAAAATTGGCCACTTGTCGACAGTCTCTGGGCCTGGCTAGCTTGGTTTCGCACACACAATGTAATTTAAGCCATCAAAAACTGTTTGCCCTCCTGTACAGAGAGGGAGAGAGAGAGATGAACGCGTGAGTCACGACTAATTGACGTCACCCATCATCACACACACACACACACACACTCACATTAAAGACAATTTTGCCTAATTGTGAAATGCAATTAGAAACATTCTGTAAATGCATTTTTAAGTTACATATTAGTAAGACGAATAGGAAATCACAACTATTTGATGTGCGCCTCGAATACACATTTAGTGTAGTGTATGTGTGTGTGTGTTTCCACTCTCTGATAGGGCCGTGTGCATTGATAAAGTTGAAACACACAAAATAGAAGAGTAGAGAAGCGCGCAAGACCAAGATGCGATAGCTATGGCTGGCGGCTTGTCGATTCGGTCAATCAGCACGACGCACGCTTTGTTTTCATTTCCAAGTTTCTTTTTTAGTACGAAAAAAAAACACAACAAAACAAAACAATGAAACTTTATCGCCCCAAATTGCAGATAGACAGACAGACAGACAGCCAAGAGCGGAAAAACGAGAGAGTGGAAAAGTGGGTGGGTGGAGATATGTATAACAAATATGTAAGGGGGCGGAACAAACTACATATGTGGAAATGAGCTAAACACACACACACACACCACACACGTGAAATTACAACACTTTCAATAAAACTAGACAAAAATACAATCGAAAAATGAAAATTATGAAACTCAATTGCATTGCCGATATGTATGTACCTCCCTACATATATTCAAAGTGCCAAATGAATCTTTTTCAAGTCAAGTAGATCTTGAGAGCCTTTTAGACTAGAGTCTAGAACATAAATATGAATCAAAAATATTTAATTTCTTATTTCTAAGAAAACAAATACAAAAGAAAAATAGAGAGAAGACTTGTTGACCTCCTAGCTAGGCTTTTTCGTGTCCTGCCAATGCATGAGTTCGCTTTAATAATTTTATCGAATCTTGTTTTGAGTCATACAATCTCAAGCACTAATAGGCCAATCAACTCGAAGAAATGGAATCGTAGCCTTCTTGTGGTTTGTGCTTATTTTAAGTACTTGAACTAATTAATATATATTTCTAGCATCATCATATTGATAAACCTTTTCTATCAGAGTCCATCAAAACATGTGTTCACTGTATCTTCGACTCTATTTCCTATTTGATTCAATTAGTATGAATTAGTTTTGTGTTTGCCAACTGCTCGTTTTTTAATTTTGTTGCTCTCTTGCATTTATTTTGTTAAACATTAAGCTCCCATTTATATTTTAGTAAGTAAAAAAACGCTTTGAATTACACAGACACAACAAAAATCCACACGAACAGACACAAGTAAATACACAGTAAATGCAAAATGAAGACCAAAAAATGTGAGCCAGCAGCTTATGGAAAGTTATATAATCTAAAACTTAACCCGCAATATTCGAAAGGGGCCAACAAATAAATGAACGAAACGTTTTGTCTGATAATTTGCAAAAAAAAAAAAGACAGAAAAAACAGAAAAAATGATTTCGATCATCATGACGAGACGCAAGTGTGGGATAGGGTATACAAATGTGGCACAAACTCGCAGTGCAATTGGAGTATTGAACGATTGCAAAACAATAGTTAAAGGTAGCGGCAGAGTCGACGGCGGCGGCAACAACAATCAAAAGAGCATATTCATTCCGACACGTAGCAAGAGATTCGAGATACAAGGAATTGGCACACGATGAAGTTGGATTTAGATTGCCATCTCATCATACCAAAATTTTTGTATGAATGAAAGTACATCCAAACATAGATACACATGCATGTGTAAGTATGCGTATGTATTAGTATCCTATTGTCTGTTCATATTTTGTATTATTTTATATAACCGATTTTTTTATACCCTTGCAAAAATTATATTGTATTATATTGTGCAACGCATAGAAGGATGCATCTCCGACCATATAAAGTACACATATTCTTGATCAGCACGACGAGACGAGTTCAAATAGCCTTGTCCGTCCGTCTGGATCGAAGCGAACTCCTCCTAGACCGTTTGAGCTACAGAACTGAAATTTTGCATGTAGGCTTGTATATACTGCACAGTTTGTATATCTCAGATTTAGCCGGATCCGATCACTATATCATATAGCTCCTACACAAACGGCAAAGTTACGAGCAATGACTTTTCTCAATAACTTCTTTATTTTCTGAGCTATTGTCGGGAAATTTAATATTGGTGATTTTATTACGAATTTGATAAAGAATGGATGACTATATCATATACATAGCTCCAATACGAACGATCGGCGGAAAACAGTGACTTTGATCAATATCTTCGCTATTTCCAATGCTAAGATTGTAGGCCGTTCTTTCGCAAACATTAGCCTTTTTAGATTAAACCTTTTTCCACTTTGATGGCTAAGAAGGCGAAAGAGTTACCAAAACAGTTGCAAGGGTATAAAAACTTTAACGCGGTCGAAGTTAGCCCCGGCCCTCTGGTTTTTCTTACATTACAAGAGTTGTGACTAGACTACAACATAATAAGGTAGGATAGGGTATGGAATTATATGTATGTATGTACATACATAGGACTGGGGAACCGGGAAATATGAGGGAATAAGCAACAATTATGTTGCTTCTTTTCCTGTCAAAATATTGATTGCTAGAGTTGAGATAGTTGTGTGTTTACTCTGGACAGTAATGGCATTTTAGCCATTTTTTTCTATTACACCTGAGAGAAACTCTGTCAATCGGACAAACTTTGAGACTTTATATAAGTCGGATCTCTATCTTTAAAATTGTTAAAATAAATGTGTAAAACTCCATATGTTTTACAGATTGATCTCCTGATGTAAGAGTTCAGGGTTTAAGCCATGTTTAATAATAAATATTTAGCCAAATTGAACAAGTATAATATTCTTTCACAATAAAGTAAATATATTATTAAATGTATGTATATTAAGCAATTATATATCAGCAAAACATCTGGCAGCACTGTTGCCGTGGGGATATTATAATTTGATCATGTTTTTTTTTAATATGTATGTATGTATATTTTTTTTTTGACATACATATGAATGTACATATGTATGTAGATACAAACGTATTTTTGCGGCTTTTAATGAAGGCCGTCAAATATCATAAAATAATGCAAATAAAAAGCAAAACAATACAGATGTACATACATACATATGTATGTATGTATATTGTGTGAGAAACAACAAAAAGAAAATAAAAAAAAAAACATCAAAACACTTGAACAGATAATTGAAAAACCAGCAAAAAGACAAAACATTTACTTAGAGCAAGCGAAACTGGCACAGACCTGTGGATAGGGCTCAACCACAGGCCACGTATTGACTTGAATATACCCTGTACAAAATATCTACATACATATATCTATGTATATCTGATCGATTAAGATTATATTTATATTACGTATATGTATGTATGTATACTTTGTGAAAATTTGATCCCTCTGTTAAAATACCCTAACTACCCCGTGTCCATGGGGTCCAATGCATCCCTGGACTTTAAAAGGATTAATCATCTGTCGCGTGTCTCTTTGTCCATGTGATGTTGCCCCAATATATTGCTCTCTGTGTCTCTCTCTCTTTCTGCCTCTGTTGAATGCCAAACCCCTTCCGACGATGGCATTTGTCCTCTCACCTCGCCCGCTAATTCTAATTAACATGATGACTTTCTGCTCCATGAGCTTTTGATTTAAATATGAAAGCATATGAAAACAATGATATAAAAAACGCAAACAATTTATGTAAATGGTTGTTGTCTGTATGTGTGCGTGTGTAGGCAGAACAAAAATAAATAACTTAAAAAACTCCAACTAGAATGGGAATGAGAACAACTAGATGGCAACACTACATGCAAGGTGTCGTCTGCCCTCAAAAGTGGCAACGCGCAAGCGCAGACCTACACAATAATAAAGATAGATAGAGCGAGACAGATAGATCTGTAAAGGCAGAGCCATAGAGGAGAGCGAGTAAGCAGAGGTGAAAAGTGGGTAGTTTTTGACAGAGAGAGGGAGAGAGAGAGAGAGAGAAAGATGTAAAAGACAAGGTTACAACAACAACACAGCAGCTGACAGGACAAGTAAGGGGAAGAAAAAAATTGGTGAGGGTGGTGGTGACATGAGGTAAAGAGTGCGAGGGTGGTGGGATGATTAGTAAGGGCAGGGCATGGTCGGCAAAACTAAATTGCGAATATGAAATGAGAAACTTTGAATGATGATGATGATGAAAATAAAGATGACTGATGAACGCTGTTAAACTCAAGCAAGCGTAGTTAATTTTATTAATGCCAACAACATCATCAACAAGAAGAAATTGCAGCAAAGAAAAAAATTAAAGTTATATTTATGTATATATGTATGTATGTACATATATATTGCTGCTAGATTTTCTTTCTTATTAGAGAAATGAACGGCGTTCGTTAATTTGTTCAAAAATCACTCATTTTTTTGTCCAAACTTGCCTCACACACACACATATATATATGCAGCCACTCATGTACACGCGCACACACACACACTAAGGTAAAAGAAAGTTTGTCTTGTCTGAAACTAAATAAAAAAAAAAATCATAAAAGAAAAAAAGACGAAATATTGTACAACTCACCTGCGTCTGCCTGTGCTTCGCCGCTCTTTTGCTGCTGCAGCAGCGGCAGCAGCAGCAACAAATTAACTTCAATTCTTATTGGAAATGCATGTAATTCTTTTTTGGGTGTGTTGACTGGCTGCTTATTGTTTTTGGCCAAAAAGCATTTGCCAATTTTGACACAAAAAATTTCGACACAGACTAAACGAGAAAAGGGAAGAAGGGACTGAAGGCGAATCGAACTTCAACTTTTTCTATTTTCTTTTGCCTTTTTTTATAGCTGCAAACGTCACTTCTGTTTACACTCGTACACACACACACACACACAAAAACACACACGTATTCAAATTCACAGAAGAAAATATCCCGCTCTTGTTGTGGAACCTGTACGCTTGGCGTTCGATTTTTATTATTTTTGATTAATAATAGTTTATTAATATTTCGACAAAAAAAAATAAACAATAAACAGACTTCGCTCTTTAACAGACTTTTGCTTTTTAACATATCTCTTTTCATCTGTTAAAATATTGCATCAAATAGTGGGAGGCAACGGGAAATATTGGCTTAAATACTGGCATAAAGTGTTTTTGCTCGTTTTTGAGTCTGCTCAATAACATAAACCGTTATTGCACATTTTTGAGTCTTCTAATTAACATGCAACTTAAAACTGAAATTTGAAAAACTGCAACGGTAAATCAAGTTTCTGTTGTGTCGTTTCACGTGTTGCACTTTTTGTTTTTTAATTTGACAAAATTGGATAGTATTAAGAGAGAATATGCCAAGGCGACTACTATATTTAGTAGTTATAATACTTCTGTATCAATGCCTTCCGATTTATATATGCCGCGCAGCCACTCCCACAGCCCAGCAGTTAAAGGAGATAGCAAAATTAAGAAGCGAACTGAATGTAGCTTTCCAGGCAGGTGAAACTGAACGGGTAAGTTACACGCCGACCATAAAATGAATATCAAACTAATTTTCCTGCCCACAGGAAGGCGTCATAGTACAACCAGGATGGACTAAGCATAATCCAGCGTCAGGCTCTCAAAACTCTAAGGTAATGGTCAATGATGCGAATTTACGATCAGCTGCTGCCTGGCGTCAAGAAATCCAACAAGCGGTGGCCACCCAAGGTAATACCAAGGAGATAGAGGCACTTGAGGCCCATGTCAAGGCCCAGCAAGTTAATAAGGCAACCGTTGGCAATGTTGGCAGTATTCAAGATGAAATGCTAGGAGCCAGTCCAGAACCAATTCCGGATCAAAAGGGTGAACCTAATGTTGTCGACTCTTCATTTCATATGGAACTCAATTTGGAGCAATTGCAACTCCTGGAACTATCGAAAAGAAGAACTCGCGAAATGCTAATTCTAAAAGGCATAGAAGAAGATTTCAATATCAATTTGGAATTGGGTATAATAGAATATCTACAATTGAGACACAATGGCAGTAACTATATCCTGGGTAGAAGAATTAAGGATATGGTAATATATCGAGAGGATTTCACGATCTTACAGATAGTGCAATTGCCTGAATCTATCCATACTATGGAAAGTTTTGATCGGTTTCTTTTGATTGCGAGTGAGAAAAGCATAATTTGGCTTAGACTGGAGGGCGAGGAGGGCGGCTTGAAGAGTTTTTGGCTCTGGCCCATGGGTTATGAGATTGAAAGGTTTCGTTTATTTACAGTGGATAGAGGAACTTATCTTATCTCAAATCACAATCAATCGTTGGATATATTTAGTATTGACTTGGAAACCCAAGAATTTGGAATCATTCAGCACATGCAAATTCAAAAGGATATTACGGCAATGAGCCTCCTGGATACAGGACGTGACTTATGCTTAGCTCTAGGTCACTCTGATGAGGTTCTTATCTATCAACACAATTTGGGAAATGAATTTCTTAATTTTCGTTTTAGTGAAAGAATTGAGGCAGAGAATTTGATAGATATAACTAGCTTTCAAATGGGCGGACGCAGCTATTTAGCCCTGGGCGGGACACTTCCTAAGATTGTTTACTACAATCAAGGAAAATTCCTCCCGCGCACAATTTTGGGTCAGAATTTTGGTTTAGTCGAATCCTATTTACCTCTTCCTATACGTAGTTATCGGGATGACCTTTTGTTACTTATCCAGCATCGTGTGGATTTTGATCCTCACTTTTTGATCGTTATCGATTTGGTCATATGGAACGGTGAGGCATTCGAGGCCAGTTTGCCACCGCCTTGTCATGTGATGAACCACATCAGTTATGGTCTTCAGTGTATTATAGATGACAGGCGTATAGAGGGTCTCAGGGGAGCACTTTTCTTGGGACAACACTGGTTATTGGTGCCACGACAAAACCCAGCTCCAACTGGTGTATTTCAATTGCAAACTGAGCTATTGCCCAGAAATTCGGAACTGCATGATCTCCAAGAGATATATGAATTCATGCAGAATTGGGTAAAGGAAGAGGACAACTTGCAAGAACTAAGCGAAAAACTTCTTTCGCCCTCAACCGGAAACGTTGAAAGTTTTGACGAAATCTTTGCTCCTGAAGTGATCAATGATGGCAGTGCCCAAATAGGACAGATTCTCGTGAATGACATGCTCTGGTCTCCGCAAGAGGATAGTAAATTGAATTTACTTCATCTTTTGGAGGACATCAAAGCTTTCGAGCGTGAAATTCTTGCTCAACAACCGAAACGCGGCAAACGTCAAATTCCCATTGATCTATTTAAATTTCATTATGAATCCTTGGACTTTGATGCTGTGGAAGTTGAGGAATTGTTCCTAAAACAATTAAATCAAGAAAACTTTTATATACAAAATGCAACTTTACAATTTTCCCAAGGTTCTCTCAATGTTGAGAACTTTGAATTGTTGGAAATATTCAAGGGCAAGGAAATGGGAAAAAGGGAGTCTTTGGTTTTGGACAATGATTTGGAATTTGAATTTATTAATGGTCAGTCATGGAAAAAGTTCATTGCTCACGACGTGGTGTGGAGAGATCAACCGCTAAACCTAGATGAATTGGAGGTTAAAGGGGTAAAGTATAAAGAACTATTTATGTTTTACTTATTATATCTGACAATATTTCATATTCAAGCCCATTGTATTTGAGGATTCATTGCATCTTACATCTCTGAATGAGTTGAGTTTCCCCGATGATTATCTGTGGTCTCAGGCTAATAGCACTACCATAATACAAGCCCCCAAGGAGTTTATCCAGACTTTATGTAAGAATGGAACTAAATCAAATTTTTTCTCTTAAAAATATAACTTATTTCCATTTGAAGCTGTCAACTCAATGGATACTTCGGGAACCATAAATGGCATAAATCCGTTAGACGCCATAACCTTAAGTGATGATCAGGATTGGCCTGGCACCATAACATTCACCCAACTCGAGGTCTCTGAAGAAATGGAAGTAAAAGGCAGAGCTCAGGGAAATGAGGAAATTCCCTTGAATCCCACATTAAGAGAAAGCCATCAAATTGATTCTGCCTGCTATTTTAATGAGTTAATAGTCCAGGGACCAGTCCATATCAGAGAAACTTTAGATAACGAAAACTTTGATTCGTTATTCGGGGACTTGGTTCAGCGCCCCGATGATCCTAACCATGAGCTCACCATACCAAGTTTGAAGGAAACAGAGCAACTGGACTTACCAATAGATTCACATGTGGAAGATGGTAAATTAAGTGAGATACCACTGGAAGTTTTTGTAACGAGAAATACAGAACAGATACTAAGGAATTTAACTCATCTCAATGCCCACGTCTACTTTTATCAATTGAGATTAGCGGAAAATAAAACCTATGATGGTGTCCAACTGGACCGACTTATGAATGAAGCCATATTCATAGATCAGCCTATAAATTCACCACAAATGAATCTAAACTTTACAGTAAATCCCGAATTTCATGATTTGAATGTTATATCCAAATTGAATAACCTATTTCTGGCAAAAGACTATCAGACACTTAACGAAGACTATTATACCGAAAGTGCTAAATTCGATTTACTGCAGATTAAACAGGCCGATGTTGGTTATGATATTACAGGAAAGGGTTCGCTAAATGGTTACCATAATTCCGATGACATCTATGTTCAAGAATTAATACTACCCCAGGGACTAAACACCGAAAACCTTCAAGGAGTCAACGCTGATTACTTGCTAAAGTTTCTAAATCAACAATTGGATGAGTTACCTCTACTTGTGCTCTATGGACAGTTAAATGTAGAACAGATGCTTGTAAGTGGGGATATACAAATCCACTCGAAACTGAACAATCAGGACTGGTCGCAATTGGAGCGTGAAGTCGTATGGTTGGATCGTCCAAATGAGTTAAAAACCCGTTGGCTATGCAAAAAACAACCAATTTTCGCCAAGAATTTAAATATTGAAGGAAGCTTCAATGGAATCTTATTGCCCGAGATTCTCGATGACATTGTCTATCGTCGTGAGAATGAAGAAATTGTTATAAAGGGCACAAAGAGTTTCAGTTCACCAACAAAAGTTGTGGAAAATCTACAAGTTGAGGCCTTAAACGGCATTTCCTTTGATCAGTTGGCTCAAACGAAAAATCCCTTAAATATTACTGGTAATGTTCAATTAGACGGCAATCTTTATGTTTTGGATTTGCATTTAAATGGTAACCTAAACCATGTGAATCCTAAGGAATTGGAAAAGTTCTTACTCTGGAATAATACACTAGATTCATTTGTACTGAAAGGAATTTGGCGTTCACCTCGCATGACAACTGACGAGCTTATTGTTCTTGGTCATTTTGGAAATCAAAGTCATCTGCCACTTGGAAACTTTTTTGATCAATTGATTCATAAAAATCAAGATAATATAAAATTAGAAAGTCATCAAATTTTCACAGGACGCGTTGATATAATTGAAGGAGCAAACATAGAAGTGATTAATAATTTTCCCGTAGGCCAATTGTTAAACAATATGATATTCTTAGATGGCCAGGGTGATAAGATTATCATAGATGCACCCATTTCATTTAATGCTCCAATTCAAATGGATCAACTTTACGCAGAGCGTTTCATTATACCCGGCCAACTGCTAAATGCCTGCAATGTAACCGACTGGCTAAGGGATACGATCAGAGTGGATCAAGACTGGCAGAGCGATGGTAAGTGAAGTGAAATTTTTCAATCAAAAGTCATTTGTGTCAGGTGGTTATATTTTTTATTCGACAGTAGCTTTAACTTTTCTCACTGGTTCTTTGGATAACAATGCTCTTAGAGTAAATCATTTGAATGACTTGGACCTATCGAGAGTGGTCACCCTAAATAGGGCACAAAATTTCAGTGAGATTTTGGATATCGAGGATCTATATTTAGACGGTGAAATACAGGTCGAAGGTTTGGTCAATGAAAGACACTTACAGGAGGAATACCAAAATACTCTAATGGTAAGACCGAATAATGTTATGTAATCAGGGATTGAAAAGTGAAGCTTTACTTTCTAGATTGATTCTCCCAAAGAACAACGTGTGGAGACACCTTTAATACTGCCCTTGCTCCATGTTTCTAACTCTCTAGAGACATTAGCAGCTGTAAATGGGAATTCTAATCTTAATTTAAGCAATGTTGCCACTTTGAATGAAAGAGAACTTGATATACAATCGCCATTGTATCTGGGGAGGTTACATATACCCGATTTGAAGAGCGACTACATCATCAATACATTCAATTTCACCAACTGGTATGTGAACAGTCTCTGGTCAAAGGGCAGAGCACAACAGATTATCTCTGGAAATTGGAAGGTTAAAGACTTGAGGGTCAAACAAACTCCCCATAATCTTTATCGGCGTCAAGCTACAAAATTATGTTCGCAGTTTAATCAGATGTTTGATCTTCTGAATCTGCCCTATCAACTGAGAAATCTAAAGCGTAGTTTTAGCTTAAGACAGGCTAAAAATCAATCATCAATACGTCGCGTATTTGCAGTAGAGAAGCCAAAGCAAAAGGAATATTATCTAATGATTAATGAGGTCGGATGCTGGACGAGAATTTACAAATGGAATGGTACAAGATTTCATCATAATGGTGCCTTTCAAAGTGGTCCAATTGATGATGTAAAAGTCATACAATCCACCGATGAACAATTCACCTTCATGACCAGCTATGAGTTAGAGGATGATGAGCACGAGAACAATTGGAATTGTACGGGACTTAATCGATTGCAAAGTTGGCGTACCGAAAACGAAATGGAACTGGAACCCTTCGATCTACCTGTACAAACAATGGAAGATCTCAGGAATAGGTATGAAGAGCCGCAATATCAGCAGGCCTTTAGATATTTGCATAGACCAAAAATTGAAAGTGATTTTAAATCTCGTGCCAAAGATGATAAGGCTGAAAGTGTTGGGCGATTACATCAACGTTTGTTGAAAAATCTAATATTCCGTTTACAGACTGAAATCAATATTACCCAATTAATGATACCCGAAAGCGATTTATACGACAATTATTTAATTGAAGACTTTCTACATTTAATGCACGATTTGGAGGGTTTTCATAAAGAATTGCCCACCGAAACATTGCATCTACCAGATAGCCCGGCCAGAGTTTTAGCTGCCCGAAGTTCTCAACTTATATGGAATGTGCTACAGGAGTTATACAAAACGATGAAGGAGGGTGGCGAAGGAAGAGAAAATGAGATTATGCTTCTAGAACAAACGCTAATGGATGTCCTCCTAATGGCAAATAATAATCATACTTTGGATAACACCAAACAATTGCACGATGTAATTCAAAGACTACGTGAATTACAGCACGAAATAAAGTCCAATAAATATGATGGGGATGATATATCTACATCTGCCAGTACTAGACAGGACACTTACCAACTGGGCAACGGCTATTGGCGCCCCATTCAAACGATACGCATGCATGTGGGATCATCCCAGCGCCCACGTTTGCTCTACGCCCGTTTAACGTTGCTCTCAGGCGAGTCCTTGCCTCCGGCTACACCTTCGACAGCTCCACCTGCTCATATTCAATTGCATTATGCCAACGGATCGCTTTTCCAATCTCTGGCAGCTGATCGGCAGACGCGTCAATTGTGCGCATTGCGAATAAAGGATGAGACTCTTCTCGCCTTTGTGGAGGGTTGTTGCCGCATTCGCGTTTTCATCTACCGCGGAGTACAGGGCTTTGTGCTCTTCTCCCAGTTTCAAGCGCGAGGAGCCACATCGGATTCACCAGTTTTGCAATTAAAGGCCTTACGATTACCCCTGCAAAAACCACCGGGAGCACATTATGTCTTTGCTGTGATCCAGAGTAGAAAGGTGACGTTCTACGAAGTAGTCATATCTGGACTGCTAGAACCTTGGTTTCAATGTAAATAGATAGTCCTTAAGTTTATTGTTAGATCTGAATTATGAATTACACGTTGTTATTTGTTAATAAAAAATTCCTTAAACAATTTACTGCTTTAATTTTTTTCATTTCACAAGTCTGTGAACAAATTATTCACTTAACTTATGAATTTTTTTTTTTTCAAATACTTATCCATTTGGCGTGCACAATGAATAGTAAAATCTACAATATTAAAAATCAAAATAACCAACTAAAATTAAGATTCTTATAAACTACGTACAATTTAATAATATGTATGTATGTATTAATAAGTGCTGAAATGCTTCAAAAAGTCAAACCTCCCCTGCAATACCTTACTTAAATTTTTTCATGATTGATGTTATCGCCGCAGTGCTGAGGCCTAAGTCAAAGTGCTAAGGCCGAGTTATCGATTGTAGGCGATAAAGTCTCTGTTATCGGCGCTTACTGGCGATTAATTATCGGAACTAGAATCACCAGTCAGCTGGAAACTCGATTAAGCAACACTGCCTGTCCGTAATGAACCAGTTGCTTGAGGTAAATGGATAAATTGTTAAAACACTTTATGAAAAATTGAATGTTATAAGAACACTATTGGCAGGCTCATAAGTTAACACATAGCCGAACATGATTTGCTTGATGCGACGTCTCCGGAACCTTCACCCAGGGCGTAAATATGGCTTGAAATTGAGATCGAGCAGCACATCACCAACCGGCACATTGCCAGGTGAGTTTTTGGCTACCGACTTACAACCTGTATCCATAAAGTAAAGATTGATACAATTTTAAGAAACCAAATGCAACTACGAGGACTTCATATACAACCGGCAGCAGCAGGCCAAATGCTCCATATTGGTGCAAGTGAGCTCAGAGCGTTCCTATCCAGAATTGTATAACTACTGCAGTCGCTTTGGAAGTATCGTAAATGCCCATCACTACTGCCTGCGACATGATGATGAGCTTAACTATATTCTTTTAGAATATGCTCAAGAAGAGGAGGCCGCAGCGGCGATTGATGCTGGCGGAGTCACTGATGAAATGAGTGGGACACCAGTACGCTCGCCATTCCTATGGTTCAGAGCGTCGTCGGGCAAAAAGAAGGAGACCATATCCTCCTCCACCAAGCCTCATCCAGGGCTATTGAGCATCGATGGATGTCGACCCATGGGACAAGAGAATTTACTTTCTGTGCTTAGGAAAGCAGAGAATATTGACCGTCAAATCGTTGAACTCCATCAAAATTCCCAACTGAATGATTTGGGAGTGCGGATGCGGTTTCTGGCTGCCTTACAAATCCAGCAGGCCATCTCTGGCATGTTTCCCTCAGCCCAGGCAGTGCCATTCGGATCATCAGTTAATGGTTTTGGCAAAATGGGCTGCGATCTAGATTTGATCCTGCGCTTCGATAAGGAAAGGGGAGCCAAAAATCATCAGCAATCTGAGCCCTCCCGTTTGATTTATCACCTGAAAGAGAATCTGAGCAATGGCCGCTCGCAAACACAACGACAAATGGAATCGATTGGCGATCTATTGCATCTGTTTCTGCCTGGTGTCTGTCATGTTCGTCGGATTCTGCAGGCCAGAGTTCCCATTATCAAATACCATCATGAGCATTTGAATCTGGAGGTTGACTTATCAATGAGTAATCTGTGAGTATAATCAATCATCGAAACGTTTTTTCTACATCGGTCTATCCTAGCGAATTCCGAATTCTTCGAATAAGTAGGCAGATTATAGTATAGGATTACATTTACGTCAACGATCCTAAACCATGTGCTGGCTTAGAGCCTAACGTTATATATCTTGGCTGTTGTCATTAAGATTTGACACGAGTTCAATAATCTACCTTGTAATTTTATTAAATTTTAGGCATTTTATTTCCAAGAAGTTGTTCCAGTAGTCGTTGGTGAACAACTTTAAATATTGTAAAAAATCCAACAGCAAATCCTTTTTAAACTTTTAAAAACATTTGTAATTTTAATAAGTAACCATAGATCCAGTGGGCTACACGCCTGGGAAAAAAAAAATAAGATTACGAAACGAAAGAAACTTGATTTCTTTGTAGGGGTTGAGTATCTGTTGATACTGTTGATCAAGGATATATAGATTTACTAGTTTAGTTCTCTCCAAAGATCATTGAATCGTTGAATCTTATCCGGTTAAGTGTTTTCTGAAGAGTTAAGTTAATGCAATAATGTTTTTTTTTGTTTAAATCTAGCCCAAGTGGAGGGCCAGTTTTGTTTTTGATGATTTTTATTGATTGTTCGCTTTGGAATTACTTAAAAGTGTCGTTTGGTCGTTCTACATATCTAACTTAGCTAATGTTAATGTTACAAAAAAAGATGGCTCCACACAATGGTCTCGACTTGGTCCTCCTGGATGATTAACGGCGATAATTGCTGGCCTGTTCCTCCTCCTTTTTGACTGCCTGAGCCAGCACGAAACTCATTACCCCACAGATAACGTTCAGAAGGCCCAATGTCATGGCCAGAGCAACAATCCAGGAGGATTTGCCCTCAAAGAACCAAGTGAGCTCATCAACACATCCGTTGAAAAAGGCATTTCCACTGACAGTGTCCCGGCAGGAGCTTGGCAACGGTTGATGCAAATCCAAATAATCCCATGGACCACTTGCACCACAGCAGCCAATATTCTCTTGAATCATGGTTAGCACAGCATTCGAGTATGTGTACTCCGATGTGGAGACGAAGCGACGCAATGACACGTTTAACAAGGGCTGCAAACTGGAATTCATGGTGCTATATTGCAGCAATATGGCCGATCCCGCCACAATGGCCACGAAACCAAACACTTGAGTTCCAATGAATACGAATAGAGCCAATGTGTTCTCCATCAAGGCACTTAGGCATCCCAAAAATGTAACCGCCATCATGATGATACTGATGCCAATCAATATATAAACGCCAATATAGAACGACTGAGCTTCCAAAATCCGTAGCCAATCATTGAAACCGGGTTCGGCCCGCAGCCAAACAGATAGAGCGAACAGAGCCGTCGATATCATCCATGCCACAATATTGAAACAGAATAATGTGTATTTTACACAACCGATTTGCTTCTCCAGCTCCTCGTCGGCGGTGCCATAGCCAATGCCCATTGTTTAATCGAGGCTAGAAAACAAAAGAAATGGTTGAAAAAAAATAGGACTTGAAAATGTTTCAATAATATTCTTTGTTTATGAATGAATCACTGAAATTCTAGTGAAGTGGAAAATGGGCAGACGGCCCTTTATGCCACACCCCATTTTGAGAGGAGGCGGGGTAAACAACATTTACTACATTTATCAGGATCTGTTATATATTTTAAATCACAATCGTAAGATCGAAATGCTGTCTTAAAGGATCCTTGCTTCAAACAATTGTCCCTTCTATTATCCTCTGTTTTCAATTGAGTCACACATTTAGTTGGTGCTTTTTAGACCCAGTTATTAATCATTTGAAGGCTTTTATGAGACTTCATTGGCTGGAACCATCTTATCAGCATTTTGTTTAGCAAATATTCTTATCGAAAACTTTGGCTTTGGCTAGATGATTAATATAACATACACGCACACACACACACACATGTGGGAATATAACAATTGCAACATAAATCATAAAAAAATAATGTACATTTTCTTCACAAAACTAAATATTTCAATTTGTTGTACAAAAAACACAATCTATTCACCTTTTTTTGGTTAAAAACAAGAAATAGAAAGATAATTCTAGGGAAAAATATTAAAAAAAAAATAGATATATAAATTTTTCGAACCGTTTAGAGCTCCGTTAAGTTCGTTTGGTGAAATCGTTTTGCCTGCCCAGAAAAATATGTGCCAGCTTACACTGGCCGATGACAACATCTAGAAAACAGAACAATGAGTGTAAAAGGGAGAAAAGAGAGAAAGATAAGATAGTGAGAAGGCCTAAAAGGCATACCGAATGCTTTGATAAGATAAGATAATACAATGCTTCGTGATTGCCAAATACCAAACATGAAAAGGGGAAAATCCTCTCCATTGCTGGGGCGCTCTCTCTCTCTCTCTCTCTCTCTCCATAGAACAGGTGAATCAGAAAATTTTTACTGAATCAGGTCTTAGAAATGATAATGGTTATAACGCCGCGCATTGCACGCATATCCGGTGTAATGGTGGTCAGTTTTCTTCAGTCCTGCCCCATCCGTTCATCCATCCAACCTTCACATTGATGACTCATACATAACTTCGTTTCCGTTTTTCAGTTCTGGGTTCTATATGTCGGAGTTGCTTTATATGTTCGGTGAACTGGATACTCGAGTGCGACCTCTAACCTTCACCATACGTCGCTGGGCCCAGAGTTGTGGCTTAACGAATCCCTCACCAGGTCGTTGGATCAGTAATTTTTCATTATCCTGCCTAGTTATATTCTTTCTACAGCAATTGAGACAACCGATATTGCCCTCAATTGGTTCTCTTGTCAAAGCTGCCGATGCCGATGATTTTCGTGTCACTGAAGATGGTATTAATTGCACATTTGTTCGAGATTTGGAACGTTTGAATTTCCAGAGTCGAAACACAAATAAATTAAGCGAACTGCTATTGCAGTTCTTTGAGTTTTATTCCCAATTCGATTTCCACAATCGTGCCATATCGCTCAATGAGGCGAGATCTTTGGCCAAACCTGATCATTCGGCCATCTATATAGTAAATCCACTGGAACAATTACTAAATGTTAGCAAGAATGTAAGTCTAGAGGAATGTGAACGCTTGCGTATTGAGGTGAGGAATGCTGCTTGGCTTCTGGAATCCGAGGTGGAGAATTCATCAGTTAAGGAAGGAAATGAGCATCCGGAGACGATTTGGGGCTTACTTAATCTATTTAAGCATCCCGAAAAGACAATTATACGACCGAATATGTTTTTCAAGCCTCGCATGGTCGAGGTCAGTGATCTATTCGAGAACGGCATGTCGACGACTGCCACGCCACCGGCGGGAGTGACATATAAAAACCCTTCAATACGCCAACAAGTCCAGAATATAAAAGCATCGACAAGAAATGAACTGAAACAAATGCGAGGCTCTTCATCTTCCGCAACTTCAGCATCAGCAGCTGCATCATCATCCTCATCAGCGCCAACAAGCAGCAAAAACAGACGCTCTAGATGATCGATCGGCTTCATTTTTCACTTGCTCGCCTTGTGTGTAAATACTTAGAATAGATTTTAGCACATATTTGACCGTCTAGCCAACTATTACTAATAATTGTTGTTCATCTAATTGTGTAAGTTTAGCTTTAAGTAGAAGTTCTAGAATCGAAACGGAGGTTAATTTCATTGTTAAGTAGAGAACACTTGTTTTGTTTTTTTAATAAATAAAACCAAAGTCCTTTTTTGAATATAATTCGTTTCAAGCGACAAATTGATGGCAACGACTAGGACATTAAACGTAAATACGTCTTTAGGGACTCTCTAGAAAAAGAATTGTGAAAATGGAGTCTGAATTGCTTAAATGTGATATATTAAGATGAAATCCTAACATTGAGCCCACAGAAGAATCCCCTGAAGAAATAGTACAAATAATATAATGTTTTAATTTTTATAATTCTTCAATTTTTATTCAATTCATTTTTGTTTCTCTTTTTTTTGAGAGGTTTTGAGGGATGGATGGTTGAGGACATTCTTTTTTCCTTTTTTCGCAAATGCTTGTCTACATGTTTAGTGGTTAGAGGGAAATGGGGGAAAGCGGGTAATGGGTAGAGGAGGGAGGGAGGAAGGCAAAAGTCTTCAGCTTCATTTCTTCTTTCATTAACAACTCGCGATGTTTTGTTTTCATTTCTTTTTTGGATGCCACAAATTGGGTCAGTTTATAAGTGATATACATATTTGTATATACATATGTGTGTGTATATACATATACAAGACCAATGTTTTAAAAGACATATACAGGTAAGTATACATAACGCTATATATACATATATGTATATATGTAGTACACGGTTAGTTCAGATCTAAAGACTAAATATATATTCTTGTGTTTCAGATGTCCGTTTTTAATATACATAACTAATTGCTTGCTTATCATATATCCATTAACATATATAGATATATGTATAATATATATAGTTATATATATATTATATATATTGTTTGCTGTATGTAAATCACGTATTGCATACAAAATTGCATAATTTGAGGTTTACTAATAATTTGTTTGTTTTGTCGATTAATTTTCGGGGATTTTCTTGAATTTGCTGTTGCTTTTCACTTGATTCACTTGAACTCCTTCTCTTGCCCTAGGTAAAAAAAAAAAAAAATGATTTTATAATTGAACATAATTTACAATTAGGATAATTGTGTTTGCTTTTTGTTTTTGCTTAGCTCTAATATTAATAATTACAAAAAAAATTAAAAACAAAACTTTGACAATACACTTTTCCCCTTTTCCATTCATATTTTCTGGGGACTTACACTCGTTCGAACATACACAAAAAACCCAAACACACCTCAACTAAAAAGAGTTCAACTCTTCCTCTCCCTCTTTCTCTCTCTCTTTTGGTTTTGGATTTGTTTTTCGTTTATGCTTTGTTTTTCTTTATATCCGGGCTAGACAACAATTTCATTAACCACATCGGGCTCAGGTGTCACTCATCTGAACCAGAGCTTTAGGCGTAGAGCATCCACTCCGTTGAGATAATAACGAAATAATCGCTTATCACGCACAAATCCCAAATTCTCGTATAATCGCAAAGCCGGCTCGTTTCTCATTTCCGTTTCCAGAACTACCTCATCGGCATTATCGGCTAACATTGCCTACATATGATTGAATAAAAGGTTAACGATACAAACTAACCATTTAGAATGATTCTATAGACTCACCTCAATGGCCTTGGTAACGAGAGTTGTTCCTATTTTCAATTTACGATATTCCTTACGTACAGCCAACATGGCAATATATCCCCGTCGACAATTCATATGCATATCCAGTTTGCATACTATGGCGCCAACATATTGATTCTCATGCGAGGCTAGGAAGCATAATTTTGGCCAATTATATATGAAATAACGATATGTATATATCGAATATGGCTCGGAGAGCTCCGCCTGAATCAGACGCATGATGTCCTAAAAAGAAAATTTTATATATTAACAAACTGGGCTTTGCAATGTAAACGATCCTTATTAGAAACTAAACGTACATGCATTTGATATTCGGCTTCGTATTCCTTGTAGATGATTTCATCTGCTGAAATGGCAGGAGGCGATTCCACAACTGTCAATTGGGGCGAGTCATTGGTGGTGCTTGTTAATGTTGATGCTGGATTTGCTGTTGCTGCTGAGGTTGAGGATGGGGCTGCTGCCTCCGCAGAGGTGGAGGCCTGAATGGCATCTTTCCCCGTTTCAAGTGGCGTTGTCTTTGTGGTTGTGGCTGTAGTTGTTTGGGTGTTGGCAGTAAGTGTGCTTGTGGCTAGGATTGTGGTCTGATCTATTTCGCCATTCCTCACTAGCTTCTCGAATGATTTCAATTTAATAATGGCTGTGCGGCTGTTGGTATTGTTGTTGCTTTTGTCCACCAAACATTGATTTTTGTGTTTATTGTTATTAATGCTATTGTTGTTGTTGTTGCTATAAATGTGATTATTATTACTATGACCATTGAGAGGCAGGGGCATGGGTGTGGCAACTGCCACCGCCGCAGCAGCCTCCTCCAGTTGATTCGCACACTTTGCTTTATGCCCATTGCAAATATGCAGCTCGCTTATAAGGCCATTTATTTCGCTTAGATCTTTCACACATTTTTTGCCATCAATTGATCCATCTGCTTCTGCTTCCTCTTCTGTTTTATCCATCTCTCGATGTCCATTGACCTCGACCTTATGGTTCTGTTGGTGCTGTTGCTGTGGTTGTTGTTGTTGTTTCGTTTTTTCCATTTTCTTTTTATTTTTGTATTTCTTTTTACTAGCCGTAGCTCCCACTGCAGGTCCTGCTGCTGATGGTGCTTTCGCCGCCGCCGTCGTCGTCGTCGTCGCCTTCATCTCTATGTCCGCCATGACTAGGAAAACGAAAGCAAATTAATGCAACTAACAACAATTTATTATAAATGTCGTCCTTACCCTCTCCCCTTCTTTTTCTATTACAGTTCCTGCCTCTATGGAAGTCAATGCCCTTGGGCTTCCCTTTGCGCCCTCTCTTTCACAAAGGTCTTACGTTCTTTTGCCTAAATTCTTTTTTTGTTTTATTTTTGGTTATAATTTTTACAGTTAGCTGGGTTTTTCATTCACACACCCGCAACTCACACGCACACACACACACACACACCAACTCACACTTGATTCGTCTTTCTTCTTCCGCACTTTGTTCCGTTTTTCCTTTTTCTTTTAAGTGGCGAATGGTTATCTATTTCACCTTTTCACTTTCTATAGGGCTCTTTCTATGTGTGTGTGCGTATGGTGAAAAAATTATATAAAAAAAGAAATCAAATTAAGAACAATTTTGGGTTTTTCTTTCTTATTTTTTTGGGGGGGCCTCTGCCTCTTCTCGCTATGAATAAATTCACACATACACATATGTATACACTCACGCACATGCATACATATACAATACATACACATATGCATTAAGGTGCAAACAGCTGGGCTAACTCAGTTGCTAACTAAATGTTATCGATAACAATTTTATCGCTTCCACAATACAACCCTGCATTTGTTAGCGCGCCTAATAAAAATTTTAAAACTAACTCTTGTATTGTAAAGTAGAAAAGTAACCAATTTCTTACAATTAAAATGAAAATTACAAAAACACGGACAGAATTTGATTTTCCATCCTTTTTCAAATGGTTTTTCCATAACAGAAATATATGTAAATTTGTATGTAAATATTTTAAAGGGTTCTTTTTATACCATACACCCATAGGGTGAAATGGTATATTAAAGTCGCCAAAATGTATGTAACAGGCAGAAGGAAGCTTTTCCGACCCCATAAAGTATATATATTCTTGATCAGCATCAACAGCCGAGTCGATCTAGCCATGTCCGTCTGTCCGTCCGTCTGTCCGTCTGTCCGTCCGTCCGTCCGTATGAACGCGTAGATCTCAGAGACTATAAGAGATAGAGCCACCAAATTTGGTATGTAGGCTCATGTAGTATGTAGAGTGATCAAGTTTATTTCAAATTTTTGCCACGCCCCTTTCCGCCCCCCGCAATTCAAAAAAAACGTTTATCTCAAAAACTATTGTAGCTAGATACACCATATTTGGTATGTATATTTGCTTAGTAAATGCGCTCATTTTGCATGTATAAAGATTTTGCCACGCCCCTTTCCGCCCCCGAAATTTGAAAAACTCGAATATCTCGCGTAATTTTTTACCTTGTGCAATCAAATTTGGCACACTTAAATTTGATACTAATACCCAGCAAAATACCAAATTTGATCAAAATCGGACAAAAAATAGCTGAGTTATGCATATAAACGTTTTTGCATAAGGCCGGAGATGGCCGTTGGCGGGTGGGGGCGCTAGGGTGCTTATATGCATAAGTGCGCGAGATACTGAAATATGCTAGTAAAAAGCATGTGAACAGAATTTCTTAAAATAGGCAAATGCATTAGTTATTACAAATTTGAAATATTTGTTTTACTGGTGTATGGTATACCCAAGTCGGCGAGACGACTTACTTACTTCATTAGAATCTTAAATTAAGAACTCAGAATACAATTTTATGCAATTTAATTAGGTCTTAGAATGTTTTACAACATATAAAAGTAAAATTCCAAAATAGTGACTGTTCTTTTTGATGATTTTATGCATCGTATTTTGTCGAATAGCAAAAATCAAAAAACCTTCGCCTACTTTTTGATTTAACAACTTGAATAAAAAATCAATTTAAATAAAGTTAAATCAAATTAATTTGGATTTAAAGCGATAAGCAACAAATATATTTCAAATTTGCTTTTGCCGTTTCGTTTTTGTTCAATTTCGGAGCAAAGTGAACGCCTTCGTCTCGGCTTTTAGCAGAGATTTCCTTCCTGTTATGGTTAACGTTTGGTGGTCAACCAACTGCAATGCTGTTAAGGGGGGCGGGGGCCATCTCCTCTGAAGCTCAAGTGTGCTTAACTTTGGTACAGACTGTGAGGCTCAGGTTCGTCTTATATAAGAAAGACGCACAAGACGCAGGTATGGCAACATCTTGAGATCTTTGCTTTTGTCGATTTTGAGAGCACATAAACAAAAGTTAATAAAAATCAAAACAAAAAAAAAGTGTAGAAAACTACACAAAACGACCAATAAACACTCTTTTGATGCGGGCACCACAGCGGAGAAAGTGTGTGGCATCCTTCAAGAACTTCCTCATAACTCATCCTGATTTAAATTGCTACCCCATCACGAATCCGAGTGAAATGCCCCCATTTTGTGACGTCACACGCAAAAATATGTAGATTGGGCTAGTAATTAGAAGTCAAGATATACAAAAATTACGTATGATTTGCCAGACGATTGAATAATTTTGTGGTTTCTCGGAATTTGCATAGGTTGCTTGTTTATTATCTGCTTCACTTTTAGTTTTCAAAACTCATATAAAAAAAAGAAAGAAAAAAGAGAAATAAGAAAAATAAGGCAACAAAACGGAAAAAGGCAAAGCCAAAATTAGCAAAGCAAACACATGGAGAAAGTGAATGGCCGCATAAAGTAAAAGCAGCAGCAGCAACCTGAAATAGAAGACGAGACAAGCAGCAAGCGGCTACAAGAAAAAAAAAAAACAAAAAAGAGGCAAGTGACAAGCCAACGCCTGAACTAAAAAGCTTTTAACTTGTCTCGAGACACAAATGTGGACGGCCAACAAAAGTGACTAACGATGACACCTGTATAGGCACGCAAGTAACCTTCAAAAATGCTTCATTCCCGAACTAAATCGGTTTAGATATGACCTTGCCATCCGCTTAGTTTTGATATCAGGTGTAAGCAGGCCTGACGAGAGGGGGTGGTAAAGGTGGGACTCCCACCGGGCCCGAAGTTTTTAGCGGGGCCCGGTTTTTGATCGAAATAAACGTTTGTATTTTTATTTCTTGATATTATCAACTCGATAACTTTATAAACATATTCTATTCTAAGACAAATTATTTATTGTGTGGCACGAGTTTACCACATTTATCAAACAGAATTGAAGTAAAGGATTTGTGGTAGAGGGGTGGGGGGGGGGGGCCCGTAGCTAACTACCACCGGGCCCTGATATCTTCTCGACGGCCCTGGGTGTAAGGTCTTGGGAACCGGGATTAGATAATCCGGAAGTCATTATTAAACTTAAGTATGATAAGATTACTCTTTGGGTGCAGTTACAGTTGCTAATATAATTAATAACTCCAATTCATCTAAATTTAAATGGGAGTTGTCACTTATGCTACGTCAATATCAAAAGACACAATTATGTTGTGATTGATTTGAAGTATTTTATTAAATCAACTGAAGTAATCTATTGTTTTCTTTAAAAAGTGTATCCTCAATTTCGACTACAATTTATTGTGGTTTTTGCCATCAAAAGCATTTGCCTTCCATTCCACTTTTGCTCAAGTCATCTTGCGTGTGTTGCAATTTGCAGGCAAAGTCAAAGCGCAAGCGCAACAAATACTAAGTTGGAAAACCCTAGAGACTAAAAACTCCTACCAATGCGGCCTCCCCCCCCATTTAACCCACACACTGTATTCGTCCACCCTGACAAAACCATTTAACTCAAGCTTAAGTCAAGCAAAATAAAATGTTGCAGATGATTTTTGGTTTTGTCTCTCTCTCCCTCTCTCTCACACTTTTTGCCATGTCAGCGTTAAATTGTGTCAAATGTTGTCATTGTCACAAAAAGGCGTAGGCAATGCCTCCCCCTCCTACCACCTATTCACCTCTCCCTCTGCTCACCTTTTGTAACCCTCTTGCAGTTTTGTGTAAATGGCAATGTTACAAATAAACAAAAACAAATTGTTGCCCAAAAATAACTGACTTTTAATTATTTCAAGCAAAACGTGTAAAGCGCAAAATGAGTCCAAGTGATGAGGAGGGGTCTCAGGGGAGCAGCCCAGAGCATGGTGTAGAAATGTATATCTTATATAAAGATTTACCAGAGCTCAGTTTAGAATGGGTTTATACAGAAACTCAACCATACAGATAAAGTATGCCAATCTTTAATACTTTTTTACTGATCTATAGGCCTGTAAGTTGTAACTTTTCAACCTAGTTTGATCGGTACCCGATTATACATGTGCAATTTCATTAAGAATCGGATTTTAAAAAGGTTCAAATAAAACTGGATATTATTAGATTAAATAATATACAAAATATATGAATTCCTTAACCTTTTTATTAAAATGTCTAAAAGTTACACATAGACGACTGCATCAATAGATTTAAAACTTAGATTTTTGAAGAACTTTTTGAATAACTTTTTATAAAAGATAGCATCATTGAATAACTTAAAGTAGTTATATTTAATATTCCCAATATTTTCAGTATTCATAATTTAATTCTTAAATTGTACAAGAACTCTCTGTGTTCTCCTCAGTAGCGGATCGTGCGCTCGATTTTGGGAGGGGAAATCGAAGTCAAAAATTTGTTTGACCAAGTAAAATTTCTTAACCAAACTCAGATTTTCTATCCGACTCGTCGTTGGGGGGAATTTACCCTGTTTCACCCCCTGTGGATCCCCTATTGGTTCTCCTAAATTCTGGAATAGTCGTTATAGAGTTTTTCCTTTATAAACAAATAAAAAATTATTCAGAATCTGAACTTTGGATTTTGCCTGTGCATTTGCCTGTGACTTTTGTTTCAAACTTCAAGGCCTTGTAAAACAAAAAACAATTAAATGAGTCCGATTACTATTAGAGCATTTGTATTTACTTAATTTATCTCAGTTGTAGGCCTTTTATACTTATATACTTATATATTCTTTTACGAGTTCTTCTATATATTTTCTAAACGTGTAGACAAACTAAATATTTTTCAGGTACATATCTCTGAATACTGAAAAGTTTTTTATTTTAAATAAAATTTTGAATTCATGAAATTATACCTACATTATTTGTAATCTTGAATGTTGAACTAATGCCAATGACATACATTCATATACATGATATATAATAAATAGTTAGAGGTTGGAATAATCTGTTAGAAATATTTATGTATGTACAGTGATCGGCTACACAGCCGGTTAGCACGTTTTCTTTTTTTGAATCGGCTCCCTTATTATTGCTTATTGCATTTAAATGATGACCCTTATATATCATCGTGTTTTTATCTAAAGTGTTCGATAGATAGATAGATAGATCTCGGAATTATAAGATACCCTATAAACTATAATTTCTGGTGTCTCTTGACCTTACGACACTAATTTATACTGAATAACCTTTTTCTAGAACGGCGAATAAAAGTAAATTGAATTCCGCGTCAAATGTTAAATGTTAAATTAAAATCGCATAATAATTAGATATTTTTTAACGACTCACAAAATGTCATGTAAGATCGCCCTTTATCTTTAAGAAAGTTAAGAAAAGCCCTGAGAAAAGTTGCAGAGGGGCAAGAATTGTAATAAGTTCATCCCAATCTTCACATTCTTCTACTGCTTCATCTCTAATTGAGGTGGTCAAGGTGAACGGCTGCTCTTGATGACAGGTCACGCCTAGAGGCAAAGAGCTTAACGAATCGAACGAATAGCTTTGGCACAGAATTCAACTTCTAGAGGCACCGAGACGATCGCTCTCATTTGAAGTTTGAAAAAAAGAAGAAAAATATCATATTGTATTTCCAATTCATATCGACCACGATATGGCAAATCAACGGTGGGGGAAGAAGGAGGAGGAGATTCCACTTGGTAGACATTCATTCACATACAATGCAAGTGTGTGTGTGTGTCTGTGCGAGTATGTTGTCGCCAGTTGCCAGTCACTGGCGACCGACCGGGTAGGGTAGTCAGTACATTTCGAGCGCTCATTGAAAATGGTCTTCAGGCTGCGCATGCGCCAAGCCTTTTCTCCAAGCAAGAGTTACCAATTCAACTTAGTCAAGTCGTAACTTGGTCGCGGCGGTGTCGAGTTGTCGAATCGTCTGTCGGTAGGCGCGTGTGGTACGGTTTATTTTACACTAGATTTACACTTGTTTTTTGTTGTTGCTGTGTGCTAGTGATTTTTTTGAAAGTTGTGAAACGTGAATAAGTCTCTTCGTCTGCTGATTGACAGGCCAGCGCGCCTCTAAACCAACGAAAATTGAAAATGTAATTGGAAATTTACGAAAATTTTTGTTTTGTTTATTGCCTGCCCGTTTTATTGTTATTGTGATTGAAAAATCTTTTGCATATAAAACTTGATTGCCGTCTAAAAGGGAATGGAAATTCGATTTGCTACCAGCGAATGCAGTTTTACACTCGACGACCTTGACACAAGGGCGAATCGGAAAACAAAATAGAGAAAGAAACTCGCCCCAACTTCCAAAAACTCAAAATGCATTATGCAAATTTGGTTTTGAAAGCTCGTGTGGGTGCTTAGCAGTGATTGGGTGTTGAAAATGAAACAATTGATTGCAATGATTTAAAAACAATGATATGCAATTAATAGAAATAGTCAGTTCCAGTTTTAGTACGGAAAGCCAAAAACTTAAATCTTACTTATCATTTCTAACTACACTTTTAGGCGTTAAGATTGATTACCGGAAATAAGCACTCTTAATGTTAATTATGCCTATATCGGTCGAATTATCGCTAATCTCCTACTAGCATTTAAATGAACTAGTTATTAATGGATCTATTCATCTGTTCATTAGATTTTTAGAAGTTGTTCAAATAGTTAAGCCTAGTTTTCTCATTCTGTGTTGATCTTTACTGAATGCTATAATTTTCTAGACCATTTTCGAAAATTTTCATTTTTTAGGCAAGTTAAATTGCATTCATAAAGTCTGCAGAGACAATCGATATTGTTTTTAGAATTTTCTCGTTTGCCAAATCAAAAGACTTAGGAAACGAACTCTTATTATAATTCAATTAAACCAAAGACTTAAGAAACGAACTCTCTTAAACTGAAAACAATTTAAAAAGAATTAGTTAAAAAAAAACGGGGGGAAACAAGCTAGTTTATATAATCTCAAGCAAAACGTGATAATGAAATAATTTCAACAAACTGCCGCATTTTTCGTAATTATGAAAAGAAACAATTTAAATAAGCAAAGTGAGGCTCATGTAAAGTGTTTTAAAATACATATATAATTGTTGTTGTTGTTGTTGTCGTCGTCGTATGTCGTCATTTTGGTGAAAGTGAACAAAATATAAACAAAAACAAAAACAAAAACAAAATATATGTATAATAATAATAATAATAATTAAGGGAAAGACAACAATTTGACCAAGTAAAAGTTTGTCTTAAATCAAAAATCAAAGTGTTAAACAAACCAAATGATAGTTCCCCTATGTCATACCCTTTGCAATATCGAGCGATATCATTCCCCAATAGATTTCAAGCAGATATCTATGTGGCTCATTTGAAAACAATTGTTAAGATAAGAGAAACAGATAAATGATAAGTTTGACGTGTTCGACGAAAAGTTTTTCTCACTTTCGTGCATCCTGTAGAAATTTCCTGATATAATGAGTTAATTCTTCTTGATAAAAATGAAAACTTATCGTGATTTATGCAAACTGCTTGCTATATTGAATATACCCTTTAGTCAATGCTTATGATGGTAATAAAATGTGGCAACTATATGGGAATTGGTTAGATCAATAAAAAGACAGCCAAGCTAAGCCGTTGGCTTGGTTCACTTTTTGTATTGGACATGCAGAAAAAAAAACGAATCAACATTCACTTAGCTTAAATAGAATTTAACTGGCCAACTTGCCACTAACTTGTGCAAAAGCCAGTCCAACTTGGTAGGCTGGAAAAGCAGGAAAAACAAAAACACAACCAAAACCAAAAAGAAATAAAAACCAAAAACCAAACCCCAAACCACAATTTGTAACAAGTTGCAGTAAAAGTGGCTCCATCTCTTTCTATTTTAGTTGATGAATTTTGCCTTTTTTCATACAGTATTTTTATATGGCGATTTGTCATTTGCTGACTAATAAAGTGAGTAAAGTGAGAGCAGACAGCAGCAGGCAAAGAAAGAAAAAAAACCCAGCTTTCTCAATCAAACTCGTCGCAAATGTAAGAAATGTGACCTTCAGTCGAATTAGAGAGTCGTCAGATAGATCGAAATCGGCAAACATCAAACCTAATGTCATATTAAGATCCTTCAGTGGTTGTCACCAAATTCATTCATTCATAGGTATCTGAATGAGGCATTCAAATATCAAATTTTGTTCATACTTTCTTCGATTTCTCGAAAAAAGAATCATTATGTTGTTCTCTGAGGCCCAAAGGATTGTTCAAAATCGTTGTGTTTCTTAATCTATAATTGCTTTATATAAAAACCTACGAATGTGTGTGGCATTTCATTGTGATAAATGTTGACGAGTATTTGATTTTTTGTTATTGCAATGGACTTTCTGACAACCTAATGTCGTGAAGACTAATATTATATCCCCTTAACTACCTGTCCCTTAGTCCCTTAGTTTAATAGCCAATAAATTTCATTTTTGATCATAACTTAAACTCTCAACTAAATTTTATTACTTACTTCTCAAAAACAGCCTTAAATCCAGATATCAATAAACAAGATTATTATAGGATTTTAAGTCACACCTTAACTACCCCATTGGCTCTTAAAATAGTTGAACGCTTGATAAAATATAATCTTTGAATTCATTCATTAAGGAAAATAGTTTTGTGAATATCTTCTTACTTGCAATTAAATTTAATTTTATCTATATACGAATATTCAGTACAAATTTGGTTCCCAAGCCCTTGACTCGAATGACTTTAACCCTGAACCTTTTTGTTTTTGCACCTCTTTTGGTCTTTTTTCGTCTTTTTTGTATTTGTCAAGTCAGTCTCATTTCCCCAGTTGACCCTCGTCCCCTACTTGTTTCCCCAAACGCCCTCTCGCCTGACTGTCATAACAATGCCTGAGTAATTTACTATAATAAAACGCGGAGAGACAGAGCCAATCTTCTTTTTTTTTCAAGTTATATATCTTTTTATAGCCCCCTTTTTTTTTGGTTTTTTGTTAAAACCATTGTCTAAAGTGGCCACTTCATTAGTTTTGGTCAATCAAAGAGCTATGGTTTACTTCGGTCCGACAGTCTCTAATAGAATTGACCTTCAGTCTAAGTCGAAAATCACACTGTGAGATCTAAAGGTTAGGCATTATATGTATTCAGGGTGGTCCAAATACGAAACCGAAATGGAGACTCATTAAGCTAAATGCATTTTGGGCGAGGCAAACATACATAAATGCCTTCTTTTTTTTAATACATACTTTACTTTACTTTGGAAAAGAAAGTTTTTAAGAATCGTTAAGTATAATTTATGGTTAAATAACGGTTGCTTTACTTTTGGAGTTTGTTGTCCAAGTTTATTGAATACTTGGACGATTGCTAACAGAAAAATAAAACCAATGAAAGAAGAAATATCAGATTAGAGAAGTATGTATTAGAACAGAAGAGGAATAAATACTTTTTACAAGTATAATTTTTCATTTTAGAGGCCAAAATAGGTAGCTATACCTATATAAATTTTCCTTTTATAATCATTTTCTCTAGAGTTAAAGTTCAAAATTAAAAAAATAATCTCATAATTTCGTCAAATATACTGATATAGATGATATACAAACAAAAAGTCCTATAATTATATATTCACTATAAACAAATCGGTTTTAGTGTAGATCACATTTAGATATAGAGTTTTGTAAATAGTCATTACTTCCATTTGTTAAGTTTGTTAGGTTTCATTTTATGGCTTTAATAAGTCAAAAAGCGAATAATTGTTATTAACATCAACATAGATTAGGATCAAGGCCTTTTCTGACACTGAACTCGAAAAAAATGAACATGAAAATGGAAATGAAAATGAGTTTCTTTCTTCCGCATGTCACATCTAATGAATGAACATGTTTTAATCGCATTTAATGCTCTTGAATCATTTCAATTAGTTTGAAATTGCCTAGCCACTTCTTTGGTATACATACATACAGACATATATACTCGTTTGATATGTATCTTGTTGAGAGACTAGGCCAATAATCAGAAATTACTTAACACACACATTTAATTGTTACCACACATAGACTAAGCATATAGATATATATATATATGCACAAGGTATACGTATTTAATGCGCTCCAGTGACGTCGTCATCGTCATTATCATCATCGTCGTCGTCGACGAATTGAACATTGGCTCACATTTCGTGTGGTTGTTGCAATTGAAACAAATTATTTGCGTTTTGATTATGGTCTAGGTATATATGGGGGACACGCACATAGCCATGAAAGATTATGCAATTACAAAATGCATTGCATTTTACTCCTTCTCTTTTACTCCTGCTCTTTTTTCTTTTTACCACTTTTCTCTCTCCGCTGTTGTCTTCCTTTTTCATACGTACATTCATGCAAAAATGCCTGGCCCCCATATGAGGTATTTGTAATTAAAAATGTAATTTATTTATCACTTTCTTTACGAGTTAAAATGCAAAGGGTGACCCATTTGATAGCCTTTAATAGGCAACAATTTTGCGGAAAATTTAGTGAAAATGATCAGAGTGTCTGTCTGTTTCTATTTCAACTTTTCTCTCTGTTTTTATTTGTACGAATCTGTAATTTTCAATTGCTTTTTTAATGCAGCATATATCGGATTCAGACCGATTAAGTTTTTTGAATTGAATTCCCCGTCGAATGATATATTTTTTTTTTTGTTTTTATTCAAATCGGATACAAATTAGATATGGGCCGAAACTAAAAATGTATTAGAAGAAAGATCACTAATGATTTGCCTTCCGTGTGATCACAATTCCAATGGAGCTACAAAATAAAGATGACTGTCAAGGCATTATCCCTTTGAAGGTTTTCAATAGCCATTAAATATTCCAAGAGTAATAACATTTTAAGACATGTAACTCTACTCTGTATTAAAATCTAGCAGTTACAGCAGGTGGGAATGAGATAATTTCAAGTTTAAGCTATTCGTATGGTTTCTGAGAAAGACGTTAATTTCCTGTAATCTTTAGAAACCTTTTATTAGACAATTAGCTGATCTATAGAATGCAATGAAGTACATCTACGAAACATTTGTATGTACATAAAGACACAGATACTTATGCGAGTTACAAACAAACCATTTTGGCTTGGTCATTTAGAATGCCCGGCACGTAGCCGCAAGTAAAGAGAGCTCCACATAACTTGACCATAACTGGTCTGTCTTTAAGACTTAGTTTTGGTTTTTTGTCATGATTATCTAACAGTTCATTTAGCTAACGGCTTTGCTGCTGCTGGACACTGCCATCAGTAGTATGTGGTAGTAGTAATAGTTGATCAACGCCATCGCTTTCTATGGCACTCATTAAATTTATGATTTAACTACGGCAATTAAGTGAAAATTAAACGCTTCGATAGGTACTTCACTCTATGTACATACATACATATATGTACAAGTCCAAATGATCTGTGAAAAGTTGTTCCATAAACTAAAAAAAGAAAAGCCTATGGAAATTCATAGACAAGATCATTTGCCTCGGGTGCTTAACGCTTGAGATTGCATCATATCCTATCCTCCATCCTCTATGAGGATCTTTTCTGTGGTATTGCATAACAAAGTTTACGAAAAAAATCATAAAAAATGACAGTAAATTATTTATGTAGTATGCTCTATGTCAAGGATGGGCACGTAGTGGCTCTTTTGGCTCCCGTGGCTCTTTACCGGCAGAGGCTGGGCAGAGAAAAAGGTCATTTTTTGGCCTCGACGCACACAAAAACTCGTCGAACTTGTGGACAGAGGGACGGACAAGTCCCGAATTTTGCGGAGAGGGGGAAAAAGGTCGCGATCTCGAGCTCGCAGCTTGTAGACAGAGGGACGGACAAGTACCGAATTTTGCGGAGAGGGGGAAAAAGGTCGCGATCGCGAGCTCGCAGCTTGTAGGCAGAGGGACGGACAAGTACCGAATTTTGCGGAGAGGGGGAAAAAGGTCGCGATCTCGAGCTCGCAGCTTGTAGGCAGAGGGACGGACAAGTACCGAATTTTGCGGAGAGGGGGAAAAAGGTCGCGATCGCGAGCTCGCAGCTTGTAGGCAGAGGGACGGACAAGTACCGAATTTTGCGGAGAGGGGGAAAAAGGTCGCGATCTCGAGCTCGCAGCTTGTAGACAGAGGGACGGACAAGTCCCGAATTTTGCGGGCAGGGGGAAAAAGGGTCGCGATCTCAAGAACTCGACAAAAACAACCCTTATTTTCTTACCCGTCCCTCACTCCCTCTGTCTACAAGCTGCGAGCTCGCGATCGCGACCTTTTTCCCCTCCCCGCAAAATTCGGGACTTGTCCGTCCCTCTGTCTTCAAATTCGACGACGACACACAAATTTTTGTGTGCGTCGAGACCAAAAAATGACCTTTTTCTCTGCCCAGCCTCTGCTGCTGATGCTCTGGCTCCCAAGTTAAATTTTCGTGCCCACCCTTGCTCTATGTGCATGTCCCCCTGCCCCCCATTCACACACTATAATAATGTTAACAAATTTTCTGGTTTTTTGAATTACATTTTTGTTTTTTTTTTTTTGTCGCTGTTTTTTTTCACATCTTTTGCCACTTTGTTGTTTGTTTGCTTGTTGACGAAGCTGTCAGGTTTTGACAAAAATTTGTCATGCATTTCATTTCAATTTCATTTCATTTAATTTCTTTTCAGTCTTTTTTGTCTGTTTTCTTTCCTGGGCGGAAATTAGTGTTATTTGCTTGGCTTAGTTTTCGGTTTTCTCAATACTTTCATTGTTCATTTGAATGGGATCAAAAGAGGGCCGCCAATAGTTAGTTATATGGCCATTATGGTTTTATCCATTCGAGTAATATGCAATTATGATTTACCGTAACAATAATATCCGCCGCAACTTCGCATTACTTCCTTAGGTCCGGCCCTAAGAGTCTTCTATCGTTGAAGAATCGCTTCTGTGCCTAAACGATTTTATATACCTTTTCAGATTATCACAATGCCACGCCAGGGTTTGAAATTAGGACTTGTCTTATGTCTGCTAATGCAAATTCAAGCATTGCCGACAATTCAGCAAAAGAATCGAGTAAACTATGTACAACAATTGGACAAAAGTTTCTTTCAACCGCCAGAAATTGAGCAGACCATTGATGAGGTGCAAAAGATTCTGGCCAATGATCCAGCATTGCCAAGACTAACGCGGTAAGTACTGGAAAAAGGGTAAAACAAAAAACAGTGTAAAAAACCAGTTCTATCTCTTCTTAGCGGAGAAATTGAGGAGCTCTATGAGAAGGTTACCCGCGAGGAATATGAGAAAAGCATTGAAGCCGGCGATATGAGTCGAGCGGATAGCATGAGAGCTTTGATGTTGGTTTTACCCTTTAACACGGACAATAATACGGAAGAGAATTTGCAGGAGCTGTATACACGACAGCCTGTTACTAGGGTCATTGATGCCTATACCCCACCCGATCCGATCAAGTTTTTAACTCCCGATCCCAATGCCGTGCCACGAAGTACCGTGCCCGGTGGAAATCCTGCTGTTAAAGCTACCACATACAAGCCAGCATACGCCGGAGCCGTTGCAGCGGCTGCCACAACATATCATCCGCCGGCCCCAGCTCCAGTGATGTTTCAAATGGCACCATCGTTGGGTAAGCCCTCAATGGACTTTCAGCCGGTGACCAAATTGCCGCAGGCCTATGATTACGCCAAGGGTCCATCTCAACGTTTTAGCTCCCATTATAGCGCCAAGAATGCACAGTTCTTGCGGAAACCGAAGCCCCAAGCAGTTGGACAAAGTCCTATTCAGACCACATCTACGTCAAGCACCGTAAAACCAGTTGCAGACATCTTAGAGAGCCTGGGCATTGTGGGAGGAGGTGGAGGAGCAGGCAAAGGTAATTCAAATGGCAATGGCAATAAGCGTTATGCCCTGGATGATTACTATCCGGCAGAGAGTGCCCCACAGCCGGTGATAGCAATGGCCGATCTTCGGGGCCTGCAGGGAGCTCGCATACGGCCCGATGCTTACTCAAATTTCAAACCCCTGAACATAGGCGAGGAGCTGAGAGTTAAGCCCGAAGTGGAGGGCTATCTGACACGATTCGGTATAGTGAAAAAGGCACCAAAAGCTTTAAAAAAGTCCAAAGAAGCCAATCAGGAACCAACTGGCGAACACACTGAGCTTTCGACGGCTACAGCTAAATTACCGCCTCAAACGAATTCGGAATTGGCCAAATTGTTGGAGAATCTGCAAGAATTGGAGCGACTAAATACTAGGGCAACTACAAAAACGCCTGTTAAACCGGTCCAGACAGCAACAACAACAACAACAACAACAACATCAACATCAACGACAACAACCACAACTCGAGCTCCACCCACATCTCCGCAACCCACAGCTCAGTTGATAACCCATGGTGAACCTTTGCTAATTGAGGCCAAAAAGCCACGAAGGCGCATCGATCCCAATATAGATATCAATTTTGCCAATAAGGGAAATCAACAGACACCAAATAGTCCAACCGATGAATTGTCCAAACTATTGGAGAATCTCCAGGAACTAGAAAAGTTGCGAATTAATCCAGAGAATGTGTTAAAGAAGGTTGGCCCAAGTATCGCAACCACACGTGCCACCACCAGCACCACCACTAGCACCACGGCAAAGCCAACGGTCAACCAATTAAACGAGGCTAGAGAATTGGAGCTTATTTTGCGGCAATTGCAACAACAGAGTTTGGCCAGCACCACTATAAGACCTATAATACCCAAGAATTTGGATGGACGTTTGGGCCCAGCTCGAGCTAATACCCTGGGACCCGGCGACTTGGTACAATTGCAGCGACTCTTAAGCGATGATCGAGAACTGGAACGGCTGTATGAGCAAGCTAGAAATAGCAAGAAGAAGGCATCAACCACCAGTACAACCACGACGACAACTACAACCAGCACGACCACCCCGCGTCCTACACCAAAGACAACACTACCATCATTGCCGTCTGTAGATCATGCTCAATTCGAGGCCCTGATCACTAGGGTCCAGCAATTGGAGCGTCTGCAGCATCCGGCTCCAACTGTGCCCAGTTTCACCACACGCAATGTGGTGCAATCGGAGAGCATAACGCGGGCCAATCTGCCAAGCAACGATTATGCACATCTTCAGGATTTGGTTTATGCTTCCGAGTTGCCAAATTCAGGTCAAGTGGAAATCTCAACGGCTGCTTCCACTGCCAAGCAGCGACCACTGAGCCATTTTGAACGCTCGAATGGCCTCCTTCAGGATGTTCAACCACAAGACTATGTCCAATTACAGAAATTGCTTAGTAAAGTGCAGGAACTGGAACGCGTTCAACTTCAGACGGCGAAACCCACCACAACAGCAACGCCAAGCTATCATCATCATCAACTGGTGACAGCCGCCTCGGGACGTAGTCAGAATGTCAAGACCCTGAATGGAGCCCACATTGTCTATGCTGAGACGGCACCGGAACCGGAACCGGAACTGAAATTGGATTTGCCCGTTTATGAAAAGCCTAAAAAGAAGCCAAATCAAGAGCAAAGCTCTAGTGAGGAGTTACGTGAATTGGCCATGTCTCAACCAGCAAATCCAGCAAGTGCTAATCAATTCGATGACGCTGAATTCGAACAATATCAACAATTCTTTAGCAGCCTAGAAGATAACCACCATATGCAACCGATTTATAAAACTGTAACTTCGACCACTTCGGCGACGACAACCACAGCAAAGCCAACTGTAAAGGAGGTCAAGAGGACGACTCCCCCCAATATGACAACGAAAAAGGATAAGACAGAGGATCTGGCGGAGCTTCAGAAATTGCTTTATAATACGCAGCAATTGCAAAAATTGGGCGTAGCCTTACCCCATGAACTTTCGCAGCAGTTGGAAAGTCAATTACAGGCAAGTACCACGACGTCGACGACACGAAAAACTAGCACCACCACCACCACTGCGGCCCCGGATACCTCATCGCCGGCTGTATTCTCCTTGACTACCATAAAGCCTGCATCTCCCCGTCCACCAAGACCAACGCCTACCACAGAGATGAGTGCCGAACTGCCCATTTTTAGTGCCACCAAAATTATAGAGGCAGCGATTAAGAGAGCAGCAAATCGCATTGGAGTGGCAACAGAGCAGCCATTGGGAAGCCTAGGAGCAGGATTTCGACGTCGCAGTGATGATGAGGAAGATCTAGATGCAGGAGGCGATGATCAGGAGGGCGTCTTAAATGGAGATCTGATGGCAGAGTTTAGTGAATTAAACTATCAACTGGCCAAGCCAGATCCAGAACCAGAGAAACCCCAATTGGGACAAGATCTGGGTGAGATACAGCGTCTAATAAGTAATCTTCAAGAACTGCAGAAGCTTAATGTAAGCCTAGACCAGGTGAAACCAAAAAATCAAGCGACCACAGATGCATTGTATTTGCAATCCATGGAGAAAAATGCCAGTGAAACCTTTAAAAATAGAAGACAGAGTGAAACCACTAGCACAAGTACCGTGGCTATCTCCACTGAGAAGGAGGACAGCTTCTCCACCACATCTTCACCCACCCGCCTTAGTTTAGATTTGGGATTGATGGATGATGGTGATTTGGCCGGAGATTCGCCGGCTTCTGCCACTACAGACTCTTCATCGACACCATCCCCGCCGAGTTCCTCATCCACCGAAGAGTCCCGCAACGGATCACTAGATGATTTGGCTGATTCTTTTGGTCCTGATCCGATCACCGAGGAGCCTTTACCACCAAAGAAAAAGAACGGTTTCTACTTCCTAGCGGACTGGAATTCATTTTTAGAAGTTGGCGATGGTGACGACCAAGTTGTGGTACGCCTTAGTCCCAAAATTGGGGATCCACGGCTATTTTTGCCCGTTAAAATACCCTCGTAGTGGCATTACATAATACCTATATACCTATAGCTAAAAATAATTGTGTATGTACATATTTCTCTCTTCACACTCTCTTTGTATTTATTGTAGTCACTGGTTACTTTTTTTTTACTTAATCATAAGTTTGGGCCTAAGCTGTAAGAGTCAATTCATACATACATATATCTAGTAGTACGTATACGTATTTAAGGAAGATGAATAAAAACACCTTTAAAATCACATTCTTTCCACTTGACATCCATATTTCAGAGACTCGTAATTCACGACAAAAGAAGACAGTTCAAGTTTTTTAATTTTGGCGCCAAGTTATTATCAATGTTTCTGTTATCGGTGGAATTTAAGTATATCGAAACAATTTGAAGCCTATCGATTTTAAGCGCTACGAACAAAATTTAACTGTAAATGTGACTGATATGTTCTTATTTTGTGTGTTTGTGTGGAAAAAGTTCCTTTTAGTTTTCTAAAGTGTTCAATTTAATTGTTTTATGTAATTAATAAAATGGATCTAGGAGACCCAAACTTGAGACCAATACGTGTTCTTGGAGAAGGCTCTTTTGGGCGAGTGTTTCTCTGCATTCAACACGAGGGACGACATCAACAGAAAAATGTTTGCGTCAAGCGGATTATAATTAAAAATCCAAAGGCGGAATTGGCACTAATCAAAGAAGAGGTGAGTGAAGGAAAACTAAATATCCGCAGAAGACCTCATCATTTCATTTACAGATCTATATAATATCACAACTTCGCCATCCGAACATTGTGCAATTCATACGATCCTTCAACCACGCCGGCACCGTCAATATAGTTATGGAATACGCTCCCAATGGCACTTTGCGCAACGTCATCCAACAGAATAAATTGGGAGTGGACAAGGCTCGGCTATTGCAGTATTTCTCCGATATGGTCATTGGCCTCGAATATCTTCATATACGTCATGTCATACATCGCGATATAAAGCCAGAAAATATGCTATTAGATTTGAATAATCGTGTCAAGATTGCCGATTTCGGTATATCCAATGTTCATGCGCCATCAAAGCAATCTCAAGCAGGACTTGGGACTCCGCTCTATATGGCACCAGAGATAATGTGTACCGATGGCAAAATTGATTTTAAATCAGATATTTGGTCATTAGGCTTGGTTATATATGAATTATGCATTGGACGAAATCCATTTGCTAGTCTACTTAGGCCGAATGCCAGCGTCCAGAGTGTCCATAATGTAGTGATGGCCTTGAGTAAGCCCAAATTAGATTGCCAATTGATGAGAATACGCTATGATCCAATTTGGCCCAGAATTTGTGAACAAATGGTCGTCTATGAGCAGGAGAAACGCATTTGTTTGCCTGACCTATTATCTCTGGATTCGTTCATTACTTTAACCGTCTATAAGCAATATTTTAATTATAGTTATTAGTGAAAGTGATATAAAATTCTTCTATAAACGATCTTTGAGATTTCTTATAAACCTGTTTTTCTTTACTTGTTAAATAGATAAAACTCCAATCCTAGAAACTGGCAATGGATATAGTAAATGGGACAAGTAGGTATATACTAGAAAGCTGCATGAATGAGAGAAAAGTCAAAGTCAAATGAATCCACTCGAATTGAATTCAAATGAATGAGTGACAACTACACAATGAAATGAATGAGTGTGAATGCTAGTACTTGTCAAATCTCTAAAATACGTAACTCTGTTTAATGAAAGGCAATGAGTTGAATGCCAAAGCATCGAAATGTACTAGGGCACTCGAATCATTCGAATTATTCGAATTGTCTCATTTCTATCAGGACGTTTTAAAACAACAACAACTAATTATTTGATCAAAAATGTAGGGAAAATAATGACGAAATAAGGGCTATTAAAATTTGAATATGCTGTACACCAAAAACATTATTGCGCAGTTTTTGATTGGACATTTTGGGACAAATCTCGGAAAATCTGATCTAGAAGGGGTTGCTAGTTGCCATGAACCGAGAAAACATAAATAAGGCTGTCTAAAATATTATAAAAAATAAAATTAGCTAATCCATCATATACACATATTATTTCACTAGTTGGAAAAAGGAATTCATCTCTGTAGAGGGTATTGAGAACCCGACAACAACAGTATTGTAGTCTGGATGGGTCCCCACTAAGCCAACTATCACACTAGTTTAATCATTACTATACGTAATCACATGTACATAGTTCAAAAATATACAATAAAATACCAGAATTGGGATTCGAATCATAGCAACTCATTATCTCACTTTCTAACTCATTCAATACGTTTTGTTTCGTTTGAATGTTGTGCGACTGAGTTCTACGTCAACACACTCATTCAGTTGAAGTCGATTTTCAAAGTCATTCAATTCATTCATTTGATTTTAGATATTGTTAATTCGAATTCATTTTTCTATCATTCATGCAGCTCTCTAGTATATACCTCAATGAAAAACATCATCTATCGGATTATCAAATTGTTTTTTTTTCTCTTTACTATTAGTTTTGTCTCATGTTTAAATACACATTTTTAATAATTAATAATTATTGTTATTACAATTTGTGGGGGTTACATGTGCACTTTGCCTTTGTGTTTCATTTCATTTCGTATAACTAGGTACAATTTATGCTAAATTATATATGTATAGTATGTAAATATATACACATACAGTGAATATATATGCATCTATATGTATATATGAGTACAAAAGAGTTGAAGACATTTTGTATATTTTTTGGGTGATTTTACATATAGTATTTGTATGTATGTAAGTATATTATACAATTATATATTTGATAGTGATTATGGTGGAGAATCGATCGGGATTTTTGTTTTGTTTGTTTGACTAATACAAAGGATAATCAAATGCATATAAATAAACGATTTCAAACTAATTTCACTTTGTGTATTAAATGCAAAGGCGCCGAAATATTTTGTCAAATTTGGTGAAATTTGATTTTAGTTTCTCTTTTTTTTTTTTTTTTTTTTATAGGTTTTTGGACTTATTATTATCTCAGTATCACATATGTTTCCGCTTTCAATATGCAAATAAACATGAACATAAAAAAAGGATTAAACCATTTGGAAACATATTCATTATTTAGCAACAATTTTACACGCTTAGCAAAATAAAACTGAACAAAAAAGAAAGTAAAAGGAACACATATTGGGAACCTATTTGCAATTCCGGAAAATGTTCACACAATTTGAAATCGGAATAGGAATTGAGAATAGTCCTCTTAAAAAAAGTGAAAAAATATTAAACTTAAAATTAGTAAATATTTAATATTAGTGTGTTTATAGCCACGATTTAATTTTATAAGGACTGTTTTTGTTTTTTAACCGAAGAGAATTGAAGGAAATTTGCAAACAAGAAAAATATTAAGTCACACATTAAAATGGTTAAAATTTGAAAATTGATTTTGGTCAGATGAAATGAAGACAAATTTCCATCAATTCATCAGCCTAGAGAGTTTAGTTCAGAGGAAGTGCTGCTAGTTTAAGCTTGGTAACTAAACACGACTCTTATACAGACATACACATATAAACATCGAGTTAGATAAGGTATATATGTATATAGAAACACAGACACATAGTGAATACATATGCATATATATATATATATATATAGTTTAGTTTGGTTTTTGAAATATTGCTTGCCACAGCCACACACAATCTCTTTTGCCCTACCTTTCACACCACTCGCCACTATTTTATCTCTCTCTCTCTTTATATATCATCAATAAGGCGACCCTCAATCACAGATGAATGATGATAGTTGGGACGTGGTCGGAAATCCTCATTTTGTTCATTAAGCTGAGTGGGCGATAGATCTACATTAGGACACGAGGGTGTGACCACAATTTGCTCGTACTCATGCATTCGTTTACTATATAGATAAGAAAGAGATAGACAATGAGAAAATTCTGGGTTATTATGAATTAATCAAGTTTTCGTATAACTCACCCAAAGCAACGAAATATCACACTCTTGAGCCAGGCAAAGAAATTGAATTCAGCTGTGAGACCAGGCTTAACGGCAGGATTGGCAGTGCCCACATAAAACCAGATGAGGAAAACGACTACGAAACACGTCAAGGCATAATACCAGTTTACCAACAGCATAACCAATAGTTTTGTAACGGCCTTAACAATGGAAGAAATACGGCTTCTGATTAGATGATAGTGAAAAGGATAAGAGACACTTACCCCGAGCAGTGAAGCCCAACGGTTACAGAAACCGGAATACCAGTTTTTCGTCTTCGAATGTATGGGCGGACGAATGGGGGCAATCGGTTCATTCTCATCTTCCAGTTCAGTTTGCACTGTTGCACTTTGTGGATCAACGGAAACAGTTGTGGCTGCTGCATCGCCAGATACATTTTGCTCAGTAATGTCTCTTGCTGCTGCTGTTGAGTTTTGATGTGAAGTCGTTGCCTCATCTCGTCTATTTAGTTCACTATCTCTTTCCCTTGATGGCATCGGTTGTTCCACTTGATGCATGGGGGAATTTTGTGGACTTTGTAAATTTTTATGACGCACACGATCCGGAAACAAGAGATCCAAATCATTGCCACCATCGGAGACACTGCCATATCGTCGGGTCTCATAGCTAGGGCTCGAGGCCTGTATGCGAAAGCGTTCCTCGCGTTGCTCCTGTATGTCAAATGTCTGGGCCAAAGCGAAGTACGCATAATCAATACAGGCATAGGTCATCAAGAATGGCATTGTCACTATGGGGGGCCAGGAAGTTGATGTCACCGACTATAATGAAAGAGACTGTGACAACAGCCACCACCGCCATGGCATAAAGTGGCACCTTATTGGGTCCGCGCTGCCAAAGTAAGAGAAAGAGAAAAAAAAAACATAGATAAAGGTTTTCATTGCGTTTTCATTCCGTTAATGACTCACTCCTTTGCCTAGGACATCGATGCCAGGTATAACACTCTCCTTGGATATGCTCTGAAGGACACGGGGTGTACCATACATGGCGCCCAAACAAGAGGACATGCTGGACACATAAATGCCAGCCAATAAGAGAAAATGTACTGCCGACACTTTGACGGCAATCATGAAATCATCGTACAAAATCTTTCGCTGACAAGTGGCGCCCAAAAACAAAACGAAAACCAAATACAAAAAGGTCCTAGACAAGTAAAAAATTACCAAACATTAAACATCTTCATTCGGCTTATGAAATTTGTGTAAACCTTACGAAGTGCCAAAGGCAGCCAAGGTGCCATTTGGTATATCCGTTGAGGGAGCGCGCAAATCTCCGCTCATATTAATGCCTGAAAGTACACCGGTGACTGTGGGAAAGAACACACCAAAGACACGGAACCAAGTATATTCGTTTTGATATTTGGGCCACAGATTTTCCACAAAGTTATTGCTGACCCATCCATCAAAACCGTTTTCTAAAATGCCAAAGATTAAGAGTATAGAAATTTTCAAGAGTGAATTTTTTTGAGTGATTTTTTTACTTACTCGGATCCTCGCCTATAAAGCTGCCCACCATAAAGTCCAGCGCCGATATTAGTAAAATCATTAGCAATATGAATTGCAATTTGATTACCCATTTAACGCCAGCCACATTGATGCAGCCAAGAAGCAGGACAGCCGCAGTGGCAAATCCTCGAATGGCCCATGTACTACCGGCCAGACCCACCAGACCGGCCATCGATTCGCCAAAACCCATGACATTCAATGCGCATCCTACTGCCTGGCCGAAGCAATACAGTAAGCCCAAAGATCCACCAAAACGTGAACCCAGTGTATGGGCTATAAGGAAATACACTCCACCACTCTCCACACGACAACGTTCACAGATACCTATAGCCGATAGGACACTGACCAGGGCAATGACCACTGTGCAGAATATAATGAGGACAGCGTTAATAATGCCTGCCTGGGCCACAATCCAGCCGGAACGAAGGAATACAATAACTCCAAAGACATTTATCAGGCAGGATGTAAAGACGCCATCCCAAGTGCCAAAGAGCACAGGTTGAGAGATGAAGAAATTTGAACGCCACCTGTTGGAGGGTTAAAGAATCATCATCATACATACATACATGTGTGGAATAAGAAGAGAAGCAACCGTTATTCGCCCAAAACAGTTGCCATATGTTTACGGCGGAACAAAAACGACTTTGCATGACGTTTGCGTTGTATTTTTTCGTTCCGTGAAATCGATATTCCACTACCGTAAACGTAAATTTCAACGTTCACTCTTTGAAGAGATTACTTACCAGGGTTTATCGCCCTGCTCGCCGGCAAATATTTCATTTGCTCCCGAGGCATGATGACCACCGGCCGCATATGTATATTCATTTCCCAAATCAACAAATCCTCCCGTATTGTTATTGTGATGATTACGTTGGCGAAAACTGCTAATCGTCACCTCTCCGGATTCATCATCTTCGTTGCCCAAACCAAACCGTTGCCAGTCCACTGTGCGGCGAGAAGTGCCGTTACTTTCTGCACTATTACTCATACTACTGACGCACCCCCGCACCTGACTTCGCTAGCTCTGCTGCCACTCTTATTCCGCTGCTGCTATTTGATTGATTCTTTGGTTGGGCCTGGCTCTGATCTAATCAGCTGGCCATAAACATATATGGGATTTTTACGTTTCAAACGTTCTTCCACGCAGGCAAAGGCTAGGCAGAGCAAGGCCAAAGGCAGGTGAAATCTCAGCAGCAGCGGCGACAACAAAAATTATTAAGAAAAACAATAACAATTTCTGTGGCTCTTTCGTTTCTCTTTCGCGCTCTCTCTCACTCTTTGGCCGTCACTCTCTCTCACTTGCAGTTAGATGCAGCAACAGTGGGCCACATTAGTTTTTATAGTAACTAAACTGTTAATAAACATTAACAAAAAGAAAATTTCTCAAGTTTACTACACTTTGTTAAATAAAACCACAGAAAAATTTATGTGCAGGTCGTCATCGATACCTTTTGTTGCTATTTATTTGATATTATTGTTGTTGTTGTTGCTGTTGCTTAGCGTGAGGGCGATAAGCGATAAACCAAAAAAAAACCAAAAAAGAGAGTTGCCAGACAGTTGTAAAATATTACTTTTGTTACACTAAAAAATAAATAATAAAATGTTTTTAAGAATGCTCTTATAGTTCAAACGGGTTGAATACTTTAGGTCAATCCTATGAATTTTTTCCTATATTGTTCAGTAGGCCATCTCTAGGCGAATTTGACAATGTAATCTGTTGATTTCGATGGGATTATCTGTTAAATAAAAGAGTTAAATATAAAATTTATAATTAAATTTACTTATATAATCTAATAACCTTTTTTAAACTTTAATTTGAGCCATAAAAATATACTAAATTATGAAGTTTATTTTTCTAGCCGTTTTTTGGTTATCGCAAACAGATTTGTCATCACTGTCGCCGTACCGCACGTGTTGATATTTGATTTTTGTATTTTTGTATACGATTTGCCGTTTGAACGTTTAAAAATATTGAAATGGCCAAAGATAAAGAGAAGAAAGCAAAATTGAAAGGAAAACCGAAGGAACGAGAGCCAGAGAAAGCCACATCGTTCACATCCTCTACAGCGCTCCAAGTGCCCACAAATGGCAACGGCGAAGCATCCACCTCAGGAATATGGCAAGATTCCCGTTTTCAGCATTTGCTGGCAGATCCTCGATTCCGGGGAGTGCCCAAGGTGCAGCGTAAGGTGAAGATTGACAAACGTTTCGAGGGCATGTTCACCGATGACAAATTTAAAGTCAAGTATACCGTGGATAAATATGGCAGGCCAATTAATAAAAGCAATGCGGAGGATTTAAAAAAGTTCTATGAACTGGATGAAAGCGAAGAAGAGGACGACACTGATGATGTGGAAAAGACGGATATTGCGAAAGGGGAAGAGGTGGAGAAGGAGGATGAGGAGGCCAAGGAGCGCCGTTTGGAGGAACTAGCATTGGTTCATGAAGATCGCCCTGAGAAGGATGACTTTGGCAATGATCTTTTGGACAGTGATGGCTCTGAGGAGATACCGGAGACATTGCGGCAGCGTCTGACAAACCCAAATATTGATTATGCTCGTGGTGAAGGACGTCTCATGAGTGATTCCTCTTCTGATGATGAGAGCGAGGCAGAAGGCGACGACGAGGGACCTGAATTGCAGATAGATCATGTTTGGGGTGAATTGGATAATGATGCAGAAACAACTGAGGAATCGACCAAACGTTTGGCCATATGCAATATGGATTGGGATCGCATTAGAGCTGAAGATTTAATGGTGTTGCTAAGCTCATTTCTACCATTAGGTGGCAGTGTCCTAAGTGTCAAGATTTATCCCTCTGAATTCGGAAAAAAGCGCATCGCCGAAGAGGATATGCATGGACCAACGGAACTTATCAAAAAGAGTGGAGAGGACGACGACGAGGATGTCAGTGATGATGATTATCAAGATGAGGATGAGGAGGATCTGGTTAAAGAGCAGGACAGTGATGCCGAGGAAGGTGATAACTATCATATGGAAAAATTACGCGAATATCAGCTTAATCGTTTACGTTATTATTATGCTGTGGTCGAATTGGATAGTGTGGAGACAGCCGATAAGATATATAAGGAATGTGATGGCATTGAATATGAAAGTTCTGCCACACGGATGGACTTACGATTCATACCAGATGATACGACATTCGATGAGGATGAGCCCACACAAGAGTGCTATGAAATGCCGGATTCCTCTTCGTATAAGCCTCGACAATTCACTACTACGGCGCTGCAACAGGCTAAGGTGGATTTGACCTGGGATGAAACGAATCTAGAACGAAAGGAATTGGGTGATAAGTTATCATCGGGCAAAGTAGATAAACTAAATGACAAGGAACTGCGTCAGATAGTCAACTATAGCAGCGAAGAAGATGACGACGATGATGATGAAGCAGAGCTAGATAAAGATATAGTAGGTCAGCCTGAAGAAAGTGTACAAAAACCGGAGGAGAAAAAGAAACTATCGAAAAAAGAACGTATTGAAAAATATAGAAGTCTATTAGCTGAAATCAATGAACAGGAAACAAAATCGAAAGGTCAAAAATATGAAATGGAAATGTCCTGGCAGATAGAAGATCCTGCTGTTGAGCAAAAAGTAAACGAAGAGAAGTCAGAATCTAAACAAAGCCTGACACCCATCGAGAAAGTCATACAAAAGCGTAGTGAAAAGAATAAACAGCGCAAGGAGCAGCGACGACAAAGGCAAATCGAGGCCAACGGTGGAGTTAATGGTGATAATTCCGATTCCGACTCTATACCCGATGGTATTGATATGAATGATGCTTATTTTGCCGAAGAGTTTGCCTCCGGTGACTATCAGCCCGCCAAGACCAAAAAGTCGACGAAAAAACAAAAGAACAAGACAAACCGGGAATTGAATGAGGATGAGCAAAAGCAGGAACAGGAATTAGCGCTACTGCTGGACGATGCCGATGCCGATGAGAAGCAACATTTTAGTCTTACAAAAATTCTCAAGGAAGAACAATCGACTGAGGGATCCAAGCGCAAACGTCGCAAGCAATTGAAAAAGGCGAAAAATCAAAAGGAATCCAAAGAGCCCGAAGATAATTTCAAATTAAACCTTGATGATTCACGTTTCAAGGCTGTCTACAAGTCCCATGAATATAACATTGATCCCACTCATTCCCATTATAAGGCCACCAAGGGTATGCAGGAGATCATAGGCGAGAAGCTGAAACGTCGTCACAATCAGGTGGAAAAGAGCAAAACCAGTGGGGATGGCATTGCGGATGAAGATCAGGATAAGCCCAAGCGATCAAAGCAACAGTTGGAGCAAAACGCTTTGGTCAAGAGTCTAAAGATGAAGTTGCAGCAGCACAAAAAACTTTAAGCCATCATCTCTCCTCTTATTTTTGTTTGTTTTGTATAAAACTTAGTTAGCATTACAAAATAAATTTGTATATGAAACCAGAATGAACAAAAATTTGAATTATCTACCATGTGATAGCTTTGTCAGTTTAAATTTTAATCTCCAATCAACTGTCGTTTCCTGACATATTAACTGATTATATAAAACCGATTTAGACCTGTTGAAATATTAATTAAACGAACGAAAGACAAAGAGAGTGCAGCTACCCGTCTCTTCCCTCATATTCCACTCCTTGCTAATGCAGGCGGTCTATGTGTGTGTGTGTGTGTGTGTGTGAGAGTGTGTTATGCAAATTTCATTTCTATTTTATATACCATTTACTTTCAAAATGGTATATTAAAGTCACCCAAGTTTTGTAAATGTAACAAACAAAAGGACCGCCAAAAAATTTATGTATATCTGAGAGAACGAAATGGCTAAAATTGACCGCTTGAAATGTCCTTGAATGAGTGAGCGGGATATCGTATATCAATTTGGCCTTATGAATAATATTTAAAACTGTTCCGCTTACTGCATGGTATACCCAAGTCGACATTATATGTTTTTCTTCTAATTTTGTAGTTAGTCTACTTTTACTTTTTGTTGGCTTTAAGCATCCAACTAACCCAATAAAAATGCAATCGATTTGATCTTAAAAGAAAAAATCCATCTTAAAATATTGCGGTTTGATTTGTTTTGAAGTTTCCTGAGAGCTTGAGAGATTCAGATTTATTATCTAACAGTGTTGATGCATTAATTGCCAATCGTTTGAAAACGTTAGGCAAAAGCCCATGTAAACGAACATTCACCCAAGCCACGCCCCCCATACATTTTCCAAATGGCTTACATAAAGAAACAAAACACATGTACATATAAAAAAAAAGAGGCCCTTCACCATAATTAGAGTCAAATTTGAAATCTGACAGCAAATCGATCATTTATCATTGTTCAATTCATCTAGTAAAAGTTGCCCCAATTTCATTTTTCATTTCATCATTATGAAATGAATGCGGAAAATGTGCAATCAAAAAATGCAATACTAAGATATACTTATTTTGAAACCAAGTTCAAAATTAAGTCACTACTAGTACTTACATATACATATATGTGGATTAGGGTGTAAGCTTTTAGACAGGTAAAGGTAATGAAGTCCTTACAAAATCCTATTAATCTGTTTCCATTTCAAAAATATCAAAGTTGACTAAGAAGTTTTCATTTGAGATATTTCATTCATTTCCGGCTGCTTCAATTTAAATTAACACAATTTCTTACCAAACAGGAAGGATTTCATAAAGCTTAGTTTTTTTTGCTTTATTTGGTTGGGGATATCCCAAAAAATTCATTCGTTTAGTTGGCCAATTAGTGTCAATAAAACAAGGAATAGAAAGAAACTGTTTGATTTGTTTCATTTTTGTTTTCTTCTCTGTTTTTGCTTGTTGAATTTACCTTCAACTTGTAGTGTATAGATGAAAATATCGAAAATTATTTGAATTTTTTTTTTTTTATAACGGGTTTTTGTTTGTCTTTGGGTGGTTAACCCGCCGCACCACAATTGATTGATAACGGGTTTGATTTTTGGTTTTCCATTCGGGAAAATGGTTTTTTGTTTCGTTTGCCTTGCCCCTTGTGGTGTATACGTAATATGTTTTAATTGTACGAGTTTTGCACGCAATATGCAGCATGTACATATGTATGTGTGTATATGTGTGTGTGAATGTGCAACAATTGTGGCAGCCGCCATAAATTTCGTTTAGTTTGAAGTTTGAAGTTCGTTGCCGCCATTTCACTTCGGTTTTGCCGACAATTTTCACATTTCGCTATTTGGCTATAAATCGAATCTGGTCCCAACCATTGAGCCACATTCAGTTTGACTGTCTCAAGGAGTTAACATCGTGAGAGAGCTATATACAATAATCGATTTGCCCAATATCCGCCTTAACTTTGCATCGGACATTTTACGGATTTTTTTTTATTACTGTGATTTTCTGTGTTTTTTGTGCGTTACAAAATGTTGAAATTTATTGTAAGCAAATTGAGAATAAGAATTTCATTTAGAACTGTATTTTAATGTGATGTAAAATAAGTAATGGCCAAAATACATGCCATAGAAATTGTGTTTGAAAAATTGTGTCAGGATTAAGATTAATTCAGAATGAATTGCATCAATTCAAAAAAGTCTTTGTAAAGTCTATTTAGTGCGACTTCAACGGATGCCTTGGAACTAAGAACATGACTAAATACCTAAGATCGATTAGTTTGAATTTTTTAACACTTTCCATAGTTAAAAAACAATTTGATCTTTGCTGAGCTTAATACACTCTCAATTGTAATCCATTTTCAGTTGCCCTGTTTGGTTCTCGTGGCCCTCTCAAATGCCCTAAAAATCCATGAATACGATCACCATCACGAACAACATCACGAGCCAGAGCACTATCATCATGAGGCTGAACCCGAACATGAGGAGACAGAACTGCATCACGAGATCGACCACAAGCATGCCACTTCGCATCAGAGTGTTAAATTCCATCATTACCATGCTGTGCCCGTCTATATCAAGAAGGAGGATCAGCATTTGGTTAAGAAACCAATCGAAATTGGTGGCACCAAACAGAAGTTGAAGCTGCTTCATCCCAAGACCGAACACAATCATAATCACGGCCTCGTGCTGGAGAATCACAGTGAGTCCCATCTGCATGAGCATGGACATTATGAGGAGCCAGTGCACCATTCCGAGCACTATGAACATTATTCGCATCATGAGTAAACTTGAGTTAAAAAATCATGGACGATGTTGCCAAATCTTAATTTTATAAAAAATTCTTTCTTATATTTACAATAATATGTATGTTTTTTTTTTTTGTTTGTGTTAAATCAATAATAAAAAAAAAAAAATCACCTAGAGTATTATGGAAAATGTATTCCAAAAATTTATATAAATTCTTTATCATTATTTCTGGATCATCTTTAAAAATAAAATAAATATTTTTTCAGTCTTCAGTAAAAAAAGTTTCTAAAGAGTAAGCATTTGAAATATATTTTGAGACTGCTCTTGATAGATCATATCATAATTGACATTATATTCATATTGTAATCAGTGACGGATTATCTAAATAGCAGGACTAGCAAATGATATGGGTCCTGCGCCTTGAGCCCTGTTAAAAGGTACCAAAAAGTTGATAATGATCATTCATTTTAGATTAATTAAGGAATTATGGAAAGTTCTTAAAAACTCTGAACTTTGCCAGATTTTAACCAATTGTTTAAAGTTATATATTTTTTTAAATTCAAATATTCAAGTGTTTAAAGCCGTTTTTAAATAAGCTAAGCTGCGATTAACCTGAGATACAATAAATGTTAGTCACAGTAAGCACAGAAAGGACAAAATAATAAAATCCCTCAATTTCATAAGGCTCCATTCATTGCGTATTTGAAAAGCGCATGTCCTTATTTTCAATTTAGAATGAATTCTTGCAGTCTTCATCTCAATATACCCATTATCTCACAAAAGATATGACATTTTAAAATATGCTTATAAAACAATTATCTTTGCGAATCTGTAAGTGTATTATTTTTATCTATCAATCGTCTATTTAGATTGATAGTTAGTCTATCTGAAAATATTCTTTTATTAGAAATTATCATTTCAAGGTGATTACGTATGTTTACGAATTAGTTTTCTTTCAATTTTTTGGTATTTGTCTAGATTTCGACCTTATTGAAGTCAATCAAAACTGGGTTCTTGGTGGTTCTTGAAATAGCTATACAGACAACCTGCTCACCTTTTGTGCTGCCTATGATTTAAAATCTTATAAAATTAGTAAGATTTATTGACCTGAAGCCAGCTAAAACCCAGTCTTGGTTTTCTTTCAATAATTTATTTTTTTTAAATGGGATCGTTTTATTTAGAAAAGGACGATTTCAGAATTTCAATAACTTAATCTTCTTGAAGTTTTTCTTATTAGACTAAGTTAAGTAAGTAATTTTTTTTTTATTAGTCCTTTCTTTTTTTCTCCAAACCCCATTTATTAAAGTAATATTGAAGATTTCTCGGAAGATTATAAGCCTATAAAAAACGATTCAAATTTGCACTCATATTCTGGTCCCTGAATGAGGATATTATGTGGTATGTAGTATGTAGTTGATCATACCCTATGAGATCGGAAAAAGCCGGTTTGCAGCCATTAATACTTATATTATTTCAACCTATAACGAAATTATGTATAAACCAGAAGGCCGGGGCTAACTTCGACCGCGTCAAAGTTTATATACCCTTGCAACTTTTTGGGTTACTCTTTCCTTAGCTAAAGCCATCAAAATGAAATAAGTTTTATCTAAAAAGGCTAATGTTTGCGAAAGAATGGCCTACAATCTTAGCATACGAGACCGATCGTTCCTATGGGAGCTATATGATATAGTCACCCGATCTTAACAAAATTTGGCATAGTTGTTTATAGATGCAATAAACTCACCAATATTATAATATGTAATATATAAAATAGCGAAGTTATTCAGAAAAGTCACTGTTCTTGACTTTGCCGTTTGTGTGGGAGCTATATAATATAGTGGTCCGATCCGGCCGAATCCGAGATATACAACCCCTGCAGTATATACAAGCCTACGTGCAAAATTTCAGCTCTGTAGCTTTTACGGTCTAGGAGGAGTTCGCGTTGATCCAGACGGACGGACAGACGGACGGACGGACATGGCTATTTGAACTCGTCTCGTCGTGCTGATCAAGAATATATATACTTTATATGGTAGGAGATGCTTCCTTCTATGCGTTGCACACTTCTGACCAAAATAAATATACGCTTTTTGCAAGGGTATAACAAAACAAAATAACGGTATTTTTTCAGTGGCGCCGCCTGGGCAAACGTATTTTGGCGCCACTCGTTTCCTGTTCATACTTTTTTGTTATTAACTACTTCCGCTTAGATGTTATTTACCATTAAAACGAAAAAGTAAACAAATTTGTTTTCTTTTTTTTTTAATTCTTTATTTTATTCGTTATTATATTATGTAGTAAATATTTCTTTTTTTCGTTTCAATTGAAAGTTATTTAACAAGTTTGCTGACTAACCCCCCTTGTAAGGCCCAGCTGGCCATAAAAAATAAATAATTACAAAAAACACTAAAAATAAGCGCCAAGTAAAAACGAAAAAAAAAAAAAAAAAAAAAATGGGAAAAAATATATAAAGTGAGAAGGAAAATTTCTATGAATGGGACTAATTTTTGGGTGGCGGTCGTAGAGCCAAATTGGCTTCCATGTCCTTGACCAGTTTACCACTAACAATGCCTGGACTTGTGGTAACGGTGCGGATTCGTTTCTTTCCCTGTGCCCCGACTGGTGGTGGAACACCACCGCGTTTGCCCCGCTTGCCAGCCGATGAAGAGCCGGTGGATGCTCCTCCAGAGCCACTAACTCCACTGCCTCCGCCCCCACCAACAGCACGTAAAGATTGCGTTTTGTAGGTATGTTGGTAACCATATCCCTCGGGATTGTTATTGAATTTGGGACTATAGCTGTCGTACTCAAGATTGCTGCCCGTGGAGGACTTGTAGATGCCACCTGCTGCAGAGTGTTTGGTCAAACGTAATGGTTGATCCCACACAGACTCACGTTCGCCATGCAGATCCTCATGGTACTTGGGTTCTTTTTCAGAACATATTGATAGGGATTAATCAGAGGATAGCCATCATCATGCAAGGATTCACTGCTTGATTTCACTAGATCTCTTTCCCGTTCACGTTCCCTATCGAATTCCGGTTCCGGTTCGGCAAAGTAACCCGTATAACCCTTATAATCTGAATTTGCATCAGAGGCTGCTTTTAGCTTGTGACGATATTCCTGATGTTGCAGATGGTGCTGATGCTCTTGCCGTAGCTTTTCACCTTTGTAGGGCAATGAATTGATGTCGTGATAGATTTCCGAATTGAAGTAAAGCTTTTGTGGTTTACTTGTCACCCGCTGATCGTCCTCAATGCGTTCTGGTGTCGTTACCACATGGGATAGATCGAATTCCTCGATATTCTTGAGGGCTGCCCCATGGTCAAAGTGCTCGGAACTCTTAAGGGGCAAGGTGTAGGGCTTGGAGACCGTTTTCACAGTGGCCGTTTGCAGGGGAGCACGTGTCTTGATTTTATAGATGAACTCCACATTGGGCGAGAGCTCATCCACGGGGATTTCAGGAGCCTGATATGCTGTCTCCGTTTCCGATTGATATTGCTGCGGATGTGGTGGATGTTGCTGATGGGGTTTCTTACTCAATTGTTGATGATAGCCAGAGGGATGTTGATGGATGACATGTGATGCATGTGGGGCATGAACTGTATGTTGCTGGGAATGCTGGACGTGATGGTATTGCTGGTGCTGGTGTTGCTGCTGTTGTTGCTGTCGTCCCTGATTCAGAATCTTGGGCCTTATTGTACTGCTACTGTAACGTTTCTCCTCTGATGAGGCAGCCGCAGAGTTTAACGACGATGAGATCGGTTTATAGTATGTCTTTGTCAATGGCGGCGGTGATGATGATGATGCTGAGGATGATGATGCAGCTGATTGCTCTGGCGGTGTACTTAAAATTTTACCCTCAGCCTCCAATTCTTTCATATATTTAATGACCGACTTCTCAATCTGTTTCATAATCTCCGATTTTGGTATTTCCGTGGATGCCGACAGGCGCACCTTTTCCTCGGCCTCCGCTTCGATATTCCTATAAAGATGTGGCGGTGGGTACGGATAGTTGTAGTACTTTGTTAAATAATTTCGCTCGATATCCCCGGAGCCATTTTGTTCACCACTTTGGGCTTGTTGTGATGTAGACTCATATAAATTATAGCTTCGGGTAACTGGTTCCTTTTCATAAACAGGCGCTGGAGCGGGCAACTCTCCCGCTTGATGTTGTTGCTCTTGCTGTGGCTGTTGTTGCGGTTGTTGTTGTTGTTGCTGCTGTTGTTGTTGTTGATGTTGCTGCTGCTGCTGCTTTTGATGCTCCTGATGTTGCTGCTGTTCGGCCAGAAGCAATGCCTGTTGTTGAGCCAATTGTTTTTGCAGTTCCTCCTGTATTTGCAACTCCAACAGTGATCCTCTTGAATGATCTCTCTCATGCTCGGCTGGTATTATATGTATGGGATAGGAATTATGATGATGTTCGGTGCTCGTGCTAAAAGGTCGCTGCGTAGATGCTGATGATGATGACGATGGTGATGTGGCGACAGTATGTGGACCTAAATGCTGTTCCTTATGCTGTGTTCCATATGCCAATTTCATGGCATTGGCCACATACTCGGCAGCCGTTTCCGAATCATCCAATAAGCTCTGTTCATCGTTCATAGTGACTGATGCTCCTAACCGTATTGCCGCTGCTGCTGGTGCTGTTGCTGCTGTTGTTGTGCTCAGACTATTGGCACCATAATGCGTACTGAGTTTGGTATGAGAATGTGAATGTGACTCTTTCTCGGGTCGTATTAAATTCAATTCCACCTGGCTGTAGCCAAAATCTGTTTATGCGATATTGCAATAAGTGATTCATTAGGCAAACAGATGTAAAGGTTAATTAACAAACTAAATAGAGCTAAATAGAGTACTTTATGTTTATTACCTTTCCCGCCATTGGCATCCTTATTTCTGGTGGTTAGGCCACGTCTCGTATAGCTACGTCCGTCCGATCGACTGGCAGCCAAGGCTAGTTGATCGGGTATCGATTGCAATTTATCACTGGAGTCCTCCACAGACTGCTTGACGGCTGATCCTGAGCCGCGACGCCGTAGTGCCCCCGTCGTTCCGTGTGTCACCGAATGCGCCCAGCTCAGCGATAACATAATGGTCAACTGAACAAAAGATATAGAAATAGTGTAAAGTGTCATTTACTTGTTTGTTTGTTTTTTTATTTTCCTATTACTTATATGTTTTGTATTTGCAATTAAACTAATTAAAAAAAAAGAAAAACAAAAATAACGTTAACCAATTCACTTTCGCTTCGGCGCTGTCGGCCAGTTGCCAGTTGCTCAATTTTCTTATGATTGAAGCCAAGTTCAATGGCCTCGTGTCTCACAACGATTTGAGAGATTGGATTGAGGCATGAAATGCTGCATGCTATAGGCACGCAAGTTTTCTTTCTGCCATTGACTGTGATACTGGAGAAGAAGCTGGAAAGATGATCCTCTTAGCCAAAGTTAATATCTCGCATATTTTCAAAGGAAATCTTTGACTTTTCAAATGTACTAAATGTTAGACTAGATTGGGTATATTAATTTTGGTTACAAGTGTGAAACGCATACAGCATCTCCGATTATATAAAGTATATATATATTCTTGATCAGTACGACATGTCAAGTTCATATAGCCATGCCCCTTTCTCTACCCGTCTATATGTACGGCGGAATTAACACAAACTTCTTTGAGAACGTTTAAGATAGAGTATTGAAAATTTGTTTGTAGGCAATGCTTATCTCGGATTCAACTATAACAATTGGCTCCTTTGGAATGGAAGTTTCGGGCGAAAAGAGTGACTTTTCTCAATAAATATCTTATTTTCCACTTAATCATCATACAAATTAACATTGGTTAGTTTAATTTACATGTGCTAACTTTCATCAAGATTGAACAAATATCGTCATATACGGCAGGACAAAAATTAATGTTGGTAAGAGGACCTTTCCAAGGTTATTAACTTACTCATATAATAATCTATAATTTTGGCAATATTTATTGAACTTGGATAACTAAATATTAGATAGTTATTATATATGTATGTATGATTCCAACTTTTTAACATAGTCTTGCCTGAAGGTAAGTAAAGAGTAAAAGAAAAACTTGCAAGTGTATCTAAACTTTGGCATGGCACAAATTAGACATGCCCTCAAGTTTAAAGTTATTATCCCATTAAAAAGTCTAACCTATTCGTTTTTCATTTTAATACATTATATATATTTCTGACTTTTAGGGAGTAGGGTTAGTCATTTAGGGGTCTAGACCATTTCGTCAAATATATAAATATATATATGTATTTAGGTGCACTAATAACATATGGAATCTAAACAACATTTTTAAGAACATGTCGACTTTAGTTTGAAATGTGATATGTTTTTTGCCACAGTTTAACAAAACTTACATACAAATTACAATTTAGAAAACGATTTTTTGTTTTTGTAATGTAACGAGCAATTTTAAATTTTTGGTTAATTATTCAATATTAAACTCAGAAGAAAGTATCTGAATAAATGTTGTTATAAAATTTTGTTTCCTTAACTTGATTTATTCATTTCGATGTGCTTCGAAGTCCTTGTAGGTTTTTGTTATTCAATTTTATTGAATTGAATGCGCACTATTTTTGAAATTATTTAGAGTTCAGAATATTTAGCATAGTCTTTTCACAACACTTTGACAACACAAAAGAAAAATAAACAGAAACAAACAATGCAACAAAATAGAAAACAATCCAATTTATAAGGTCCCAGGTGAGCTCCTTTATTGGCCTCTTTCACTTACAATTAGCAGGAGACACAGGGAACGTTGATGACTGCAATGATGACGGTATGAATGATGCGTTTTGGCCATGGCTATGATGTTATGGGGTAACATCTTTTCGCGTCTAAAACTGAAATTGAATTGTTTGCACAAAGCGTTTGAATTGTGGCTTTTATAATGAAGCCGCCCGTTGCCTGTTGCAGTTGCAGCGCGGAAAAAATGTATGCGAAAGATAGACAGAGATAGACATTACAAGAAAGAGAGAAAGAGAGAGAAAGAGAGAGAGAGAGAGAGAGAGAGAGAGAGAAAGAGAGACAATGTGAAAAATAAGCCCATGGTTAAGTGTTTGTTTAAGGAGTGGATAAGAGTAGAGGGGAGAGGAATCTATAGAGCAAGTGCTCTCACCTCAATGGGAGATTGACAATTCAAATTCGAATGGCAAGAGATATACAAATTGTATCGACCAATTAACGCACTTCGTATGCGTGTTAAGTTCAACGATAATGACCCGACATATACCCACATATGTATATATATATATATACCTCCTCCTTGGCTCCTTGGCCAACATCTCTTCTTCACATAGTTTGCAACTGGTTTTTCGGCTCTTTTCTTTAGTTTTCATTTTGCGTTTGGCCAATTAAGCCATCTGAAATGTTGAAAGCCATTGGAAATGCAGTTCAATGAAATAATATCACTCACTCATGCTTGTGGCCTGAGGTGGAGCCAAAGTGTTTAATAATAAGTACGTACATACATACAAACTCTGCAGTTTATGGATATCGATAGCCATATAATCGATCTGTAAAATCATTGCATAGGAAAGACATTTATTGGGCTGTAATTGCCAACGAAAATTGAGCGAATTTCACGTATATGTGCCTCAACAAATATGTATATTTTGCGGCTGGGAAAAATATGGCTTAAAGCTATTAGGGAAACAACTACCAATACATTGGAAATGTAGTCGATGTTGTCTCGAAATTTAAAGCATCTTCAATTGAGTTTTCTTAACCTGTGAAATGCAAAGTCTTAACCATTTTTTAAAATCTCAAATACAAATGCGTTTTTCTCATTGCTTACTTCTTGATTGTTTAGTCCTTGATTTGCCTTTTTCAATTTGCTATTGCTTTCACTTTCTTTCATTGCCCCAATTAAGGTATTCCTCATTTAGCTAGTGATCAAGGCTAATCAAGATATCATCGCCCTCACTAAATGCTCGACTTACTTTCTTATTTTGATTTGGCACTAAATTTTAGTTTATCCCTGGGCGATTTTCTCCACAGTGAGGGCTTTCCCTTCTCCCCCACATCTCGTCCTCATCTTGATCTTCCACATCATCATCATCATCGTCATTATCATTTGGCAAAGAAAACCCACAATAATCGCCAAGCAACTAACCAATTTTTGTTGTTTTTGTGTAGTTTTTTGGTTAACATTTTTATCATCATCATCATCATCTGCGCGTTTCTCGTCCACTTCATGGTCAGTGATTAAGTGCATAATAATTAACGGTTTCGGTTTAACAAGAAAACAACAAAAGTTTAAATGCAATTTATTGGGATTTTGATCAGAAAGCAGCAACTGCAACAGCAACACTAACAACATCAACAACATTTGCCATCTCTTTGCTATTTAAGCCTGGTAAAAGTAAAAATTATAAAGCCGATCTTTAATTTTCGATTGACTACGAGTATTTGCTGGTTGTGTGGTAATTCCCGAACCCAACTAATTAATTTTAATGAATTCATTGCTGTCTTTTGAATTTAGATTTATATTCTGACAACAAAATGTGTATGCACATGTCTCTTGCCTTACTTTATTTCGAGTTGCTGATGGTAGCCAAATAATTTTTTGCATTTTTGTTGCTTTTTCACATGTGAAGATCAACAACCTTACCAACTGCGAAAAGCGCAGGCGATGCATTACAGAGTTATATGGCCAAAATGAAGCAGCAGCAGCAGCAACTACAGTAAAAACTGGCAATATGGCAACGGCCAGCAGCAATTGCAACGATGATTGTAAACTTTGATAAACATTAGTTCACAGTGCATCCAAAGCAGGTGAGAATTTATAGCCAAGCAATTGAAGAAATTATCCTGTTTATTGATTTAAAAAATGTTTGATAAAATTACTTTTCAGACGAGACGATATCCATCCAAATTAACTGTGTCTCTGTTCAGCTTAAAAATCATATAAAATTTCGAGTTATTAATTCTTTATTGAGAAATTTTAAGAAACTTGTCCTTATTTTGACAGAGTAATGATTCTAGCTGAATCTTAATCTGTTTTGCTTTATTTGACTTGTGATTCTCAAATAGTTTTAGCATCGATGATGTATTAACGCCATTGTAACTCTAAAGATCTTTAGCAACTGATTTCAGAATCTTACTGATTCATTCAATCATTCATTTATTCACTAATATTGATATATGTGTGAGTAATATTCTAAGGGTTAAGAGTTCATGCTGTTCATGCTATAACTATTTACTAGACATTGATGCTTAACGATAATACATATATTATGAGATAAGTTGGGGGAAAATTTAATAAAAAATCCCCTGAATGAATCTTACTGATAAATAGAGCTAAGGCCGATTAATTGTTGCTTCTTTAATATAGCATTTGTTCTTCCATTCTAGTCAACTAACTGAAACCCATTTTTGTCATATCAAAAATTTTGCTTATGTGTATAATATTTGCTCCACTGTACAACTGTGTGTGTATAGACAGACGGCGGCAACGCTTGGACAATGTTGGAAAATGTTACGTTTGTTGCACTTGCCTCCCCCGGCTATCTGCCATTTGCCATCTGTCTGGTCCACGTTTAAATTATTAATTGTTGTTGCAGGTAACTGAGTGAATTAGTTTTTGTTTTTGCTTTTGTTGCTGTGATGTTATATGGGTCCATTGTTATAAGCTAGACCATTTTGACTATCATACAAAATGTTTCTTTATTCGCCAGGAAATAGTCATAACTTGACTTGGCTTGGCAGGAAAAAAAGTGTCAACTTGGATCTGTTTTCTGTGTTTTTTTTTTTTGTGGTTTGTAAATTTTGTAATTTTGACGCCAATTGAAAGTTGTTCATCTTCTTTTCAATGGCAATAAACGAGTTCGTTTTCCAAGACGATGAGGTGGGGCCCTGGCAGAGTGCCTAAATGTCAACGCCACGTGACTATCATATATTACAAATTTCTCATATTCAAGAAGAAACTTTCGATTTTTGCCCTTTTACCACACACAACTAAGCAGAGATTAGATGAAAATCTTCTCCTCCTTTCCTAGTAACAAAGGAAAAAAAGACCAGGAGTAGGTCTATTAAAATTTTTCAAGCGGAAGTGTTTGCTTTTTGCTGCCGCATCTGAAATGGAAAAACAAGAAAAGAAAAGAAAAGGCAACCAAACAGAAAAGAAAAATTATAGAAATTGGCACAATTTACCAAACATTGCGGCAGCAACATCACATTACATTGGCTTATTATGCTAATTGTTTGTTGCTTTACGTAAAAGGCAACATTTAAACGAATGTGGCAACAGGTGAGAGCACTAATTTGCGCCAAGATATGCATAGTGAAAGTGTTTGGATTTAGACCATTTGGAAAAATTACGGAAATCAAGAACCCAAGAGCACTTTTAACGAAATCTAGTGGCATTTTCTAACACGAATCAAACATGGTTAGTGATAGTAGGCTGTGAAAATGTTTACAATTCTGAAATAACTCAATTTATTCACTTACTTACATACTCTTAGGTGACGAACATCTAACAAGTTACAATCTAATTTCTTAACTTTATTATTTCCACTTTAATATTGCATTTAATAAACCAACAAATTTGCAACTTTTCAAAATTTATTCAGACAGGATTCAAGCAATTCGTCGTCTCTTGAAATGAACAATATACGTTCAACTGCTAAAACTTGCCCAGAAGATCAAAAAGCGAATGGAATAAAATGGATTAATGGTTTACTAAAGGCGAACATTAACTCATTTCAGCAATTGCGCGATGGAGTGATCTGGTGTCGTCTCCTTAATCGAGTCTATCCGGGGAGTATACGCATGAAATCGGTGATCCAACGTAGTGGCAGTGTTGTTGATTGGTACGCCAACTACCAATTGCTTTATGCAGCACTACAAAAGCTGGATATATCGGTTGGTTTTAGTGTTCACAAACTGGTTAATGGGCAGGATGCTGAAATTGGGAATGCAGTTTGTTTCTTTATTGAGATCTATCTAATGAAGAAGAACCATCGACAAATATCATCGCCAATCGGACAGAAAGACGATAAGAGAAAGGACAACCCTAGCAAGACCTTGCCATCGTCAAAACAGCAATCTCAGGCAACTGGCTCGAGTCTGGATTTCCTACCAAAATTTATGAATTTCTTCTCATTTGACAAGCAAAGACGCGAATACGCTAGACTTCTCGATGAGTCCGTGGAAGAGAAAGTGCAAAAGGAATTAGAAAAACAAATGGAGAAATTTAAGCATCTTAATCTAGGATCGGAACGAAAACCAGGTGGCGAGGGACGACAAGAAAAAATTGAGACGACACCACAGCAACAAGTTGCTGACAATTCTTTTCTTGTGGCTGTTAACAACAAATTGGAGTCCGAACAGCGATGTCTACATAGGCTGATGCATATGTGCGCGGAATTGGAAATAGCCGAGCTGCAAATGGAGAGTCTGTGGCTACTGAAGCGCCAAAAGCGTAAAATGCGACATGCTCTGTGTCTCTAGTTAATTTTAAATTTATATCTACAATATAGTTTACTTTACATATTCATGACTCGAACTTCAATGGTTTGATTTAACCTTTTCAACAGGGCAAAAAGTAAAAGCAATAAGATAATACTAAAAGTTTTCAAAGCCATTAATCGTTGAAAGAAACAAAAATTAAAAGGAAACAAAAAAAAAATGGTAAAGTATAAACAAAAATTCAACTCATGTTTAGCCACTATTAGTCGAATGAAAAATTTAATATTTACGTTTTTCTACTCTCCTGACGTTTTGCGTGTTTGCTTTTTTTGGTCACTTAACACCCGAGTTAATGCCAAATATTTGCAATTGATATATAATTTTGATAAAGATCTTGCATCTGTGGAGTGAAATGGTATCGTAAGCTCGCCAAAAAATATATATAACAGTCGCAAAGAGGCTTTTCCGGCCTCATGAAGTATTTACATTCACGATCACCATCAATAGTTCCCATAAGAATTCCATCAGGTCCTATAGAGATCTAGATCTCAGATACTTTTAGCTTTGCATTTTTTTCAATTTTATTTTTCAATATAATTGGCGATTTAATGTATTTTTTACCTATGACAATTTCTAGCCAACCAGCCAGTTCCACATATGTAAAAATGCCAGGAAAAAATTATCACTATATTTGCAAAATTGGCAAACAATTTTATCCTCAAAGTTTTACAGCACGTTCAAAACTTCTATTCCATTAAGAAAATTAATAAATTAATTTTAAATGTGACTAAAAGTTGTGTTGAAAAGTTAGGGCTTTCGGGAATTTGTGACAGTTTTTCAAATCTTTTTCGTTTGACAAAAGAGTTAAAGATGTGCATCTTTTCGAAAGGGTCCTTTTGAGCAGCTTCTTGAAGGTTATATTAGAACCTGCAGGTGCCATTTGATGCCAATTAACACGGATTAACCAAGTTAAGTAACCAAGTTCACAAGTTTTTGCTTGTGAACTTAAATGTGGCATACTTTTAGGGTTAGATAAATTAAACGCCCAATTTGCCTTAAACTTGCAAAGATATGACATTGACAGGCAGAAGAAAGTATATGGAACTGTGGTTGTACAGATCGATTTGTATTAAAGTCCTATAAATATTCCATTTTATATCCCAAAGCTATCTTTCAGTGCGATGACAAATGTTTCAAAATTATTTGATTTTATTAAGTAAAAGTATGTATAAATTCGCAATTACATATCAATCTTATGACAAACTAAATTATTGCACATTTTTAACACATTTTGTTTTTGCTTCGTTATTAAGGGTTAAACACCATTATTTAATGAGACAAAAAACAACAAAAAAAAAAAAAACATTAAAATGAACGTAAAAATGAAAATGGAGCGACATAATCTAGTTGGGCTCTAATTTGACTTTAATAAGAAGTATCCTTAGGGTAACCTAAGAAAAAAACAAATAAACAAACAACATACCAAATGAAAAATGAGTTTTCCATCGAATCGATTTGTGAATATGAATTTTTCGTTTTGTAAATGTGTGTATGAAAATGGGAATTTTCTTTGTTGTTTTTGTTTTGTGCGAATTTGCATTTCTCTTAACTTTCGGAATAAATACTAATACATTGGGTTTTTGTATGATATTTTGTTGAATTTTTGTTTTGTTTTGTTTTTTGTTTTTTATCAGGCACAACTTTAAAAAATCTCTCTAATCCTAACCCTCTAGCAATTGTGTGGTTTTGTATTCCACAGCAGAACCCATTTCGGCACCGAGCTTATCTCTCACATAGTCCCGGATCTCCTGTAAACGTTGATCGGGACCCGCCGCCGCCGCCGCGGATTTCGGAGATCTTTTAGTTTGACTTTGACGCTGCTTGAGACCATGGGCATGATAATTGTAAGGTCTTTGATGTGATTGGGTTGGCTCCTGCTGCTGCTGTTGCTGCTGCTGCTGATGATGATGATGATGTGGATGGTGATGATAATTTGATGGGGGATCCACAGCATGTTGGGCATCCTCTTGGGATGCTGCTGGGGCGTTCTCATAGGGTCGTCGTATGGTGGCATACATATGCGACGACCCACCATGGTTTTGGGTATTAAATATCACTTTGGTGTGAGTGGGTCGCGGATTGTTTTCAGTGATGGGCAAATCATGATCTTCATGATGCTCTGGCACAATTGTTTCCTCCGCACTCTGGCCTTGTTCCTGTTCGGGTACATAGATGGGTTGCGATCCACTGTATTGTTGCTGATGTTGGTGATCTTGCTGGGGAGGAGCTGCCATGGCGATGAGATATAATTGTGGTTGCTGCTGATAGCTTGGATCGTATGAGGCCTGCTGGGGTTGGGCATAGTAAAATTGCGTTGGCTGATGCGTCTCCTGCTGATACACAGAAGGTGGAGCATAATAGGCATCCGGCTGTGGTTGTTCGACATAGTGTTGCTGCTGCTGCTGTTGTTGGTGTTGCTGTGGTTGTTGCTGTTGATGATGTCTGCCCTTATAGGTCTGGTAGACATCGTCAATGGCGGCGTATTGAACTGGCTCTTGTTGGTGGTTATAATTCACTTCTGGTTGATATTGAACAACCTGCTCCTGCTGATGTTGCAATTGCTTTCGCTGTTCGGCTTCCTGCAGTAGGCTCAAATATTGGGCCGCACGTATTTCGAGATATTGTTGCAGCAATGCTTGCAAATGTGCCGCATATTTGGCTGGGCCCGGAATACGTAGGACTATAACCGGCTCTTGGTACCCTCCGTTATCATTATGAGGCTGCTCTTCATCGTGTGGCAAATCAATTTGAGGTTGCTCTGGTACCGGCCCCGGTGCCTCCAATTCCTGTGGCTGATGTTGCTCCTCTTGTGCTGGTGGCGCTTGGGTCTCGTAGCTTGTCTGTGGCTTCAATTCATATGAGTATGATGGTTCAATAGTCACACTTGTCACCTGTTGTTGATGCTGGGGCGATGTCTGTGGCAGCTCGAAACCCGAGGGTGAATACCCACCATAGACATCGGGTGATTCGGTGGCCGGTATATCATGTTGCGAATATGGATAGAACATAAATTTTGGTGGCGTATAATCATAACCCTGATGACCATAGCCATAGCTGTTGGAATAAAAAAAAGTAGATAAGTACAATTCTCTAAACATTTGGAGCTCACTTACCCAAGATCTCCTTCTATGGTCCGCTTGCTATTCTTTCCGCCTGCTTCTCCAGTGCTGCCAGTTGAATTGGATCTTTCCACTTTGATCTTTATCTTATCGCCATGCAATTTGAATTGCTTATCCAGTTCCTTGATGAATTCCAAATCATCTTCTGGCAAATTGGTAAAACTATCAGCCAATGCTGCTGCCTTCTTGGGCACTCTGGTTGTCGTTGTTGTCATCTTGGTTGTTGATTTGGTGAACTTTACACGTGGCTTACTGGGCTTTGTGGTTGTTCCACCATTGCTGGCGGTGCTGCTGCTCGAGAGGCTGCTGCTGGTGAGGGTCGCTGCCGTTTTGGTGGGACGCTTTTTCAATGTTGTCACCTTTTTGGGATAACCACTGGCCGATGATGACAATGATGTGGTTGCTGCTGCTAATGATTTGGCTGGCGTCGTCTCCGATCGTTCTAGACCATTGACTAGGCACAACAAGGCGCTTGTCGAGCACTGCGAATTGAATGAACGAAAATACAAAGACACAAATAAAACAAATGCAAAAATCAAAATCAAAAAACTTGTGATTGTTAGTTGTTGCAAATATCGATGGATTGTGTTTTGGTGTTTTGTCTTTTGTGAGGCCTTTGTCATCTCAAGGTGACCCAGACAAAAACCATCGATAAAATGTCTTTGCTCTTGGCTAATGGTCGACATCAAAAATCAATAAAAGAAAAACGATTTCACATTTGACATTTCAACTGACTGACTGACTGACTGACTGACGGTCGGTCTGTTTGTTTATCTGTCTGTAATACAAAAATCGCGCACCTGACCTGGCCAACAATTCACAACATTTTTCCTTTTTGACACGTTTATGTACAAAGTCTTTATGTGCAATTGGTTTTCCGTGAGACCATTAGTTGATCGCTCTCCCATTATGGCGGGGCAAATGTTTGACTGAATCATAGTAGACGACCGTAGATCGTTAGTTTAACAGTTTAAGAGAAAGACCAACGGTTTTTGATTGATCTTCAATAATCATAATTATGGCAAAGAAATCAATAATAATCATTGCCAAAAAAATTAATTATCGAATCGATAAGCAACTTGTCGTTTCAAGTGAAGATCTACTTGAAATCAACTGAGTAAACAGGAACATGAACAAAGCCCAAATTCAAAATCCAAAATCCACCAAATCTCTCTTCAAGTCTATTGTTATTCGTTTGTTGTTGTTTTCACAATCCATTCATCCTCATTTTCAATTTCAAAATTAAATTGAAGGCGTTTTGCATATTGCTCAGTAGTCGTACACGTACACACTAACTACTCACATATCTCAATTAAATGTCGCGCACAACTGACTAACTAAGTAATCTAACGAATACTTAAAATATTTAATTGCATTTTGTCACTCAATTACAAAACTCACAACACAAACAAACTCGCAAAAGAAACTGGGACAGTGTGTCAAGTAAAGTATAATAGTGTCTCCTACCCCCCGGCCACTCCTCTATTGACCAACCCAACCCCTCCACTCTCTTCTTCACTCCCTGGTAAGCCGGCGGAGGCTTTGCAAGCAGGAAGACATTTTCGGCAAAAACAAAAAACTAGCTTCAGGTACACGATATTCGTTTACAATGTGAAATACCAAAATATTTTTTTATTTTTATTTTGTTTTATTTTTTTGTCAAATCTTTGGATAGTGGGATAGGGTGGTGTGGTGGTGGTGGAGGGGTTGGGACAAGACGGGGGAGGTCTTATTTATGTTTGTTTGTGTATGTGCATTTTCTTGTTGTTAGTTAGTTAGTCAGACTGCTAGTTGCTATCATATTATATAATCCATCTAGTTTTTAGTCCACTTCAAATTGGCTGTCTCACATTGATTTATCATTTTAACATTTTTGTGCAATAATTTAATTAAATTTGTTAAGAAATGAGGCCTTTCACTTGCTTCAATCCAAATTGATTGACAATATTTTAAGAAATTAAGTGAAAATACTGGAAAATATTTGCCATCCGCATAGAAACTTTTAATAGCGTTCCCTGAGGATAGATCCTTTATATAAAGTAGATCTTTCCTAACAATTTTAGAGTATTTAGAGTGTTAAATAACTAATAAACTTTGCCTTCATTAAATAAAATTTGGTCTTTTGAAAGAACTCAACTCAATCTCTATCGTTTTGAAAAAGTCTTGGTAAGGTACATATATAAATTTTTCGAAATCTTTTGCTTTATACAAAACAGTTTAATGAACTTTACTCACTCTGCCAAAAGCCCCATGAAAATGACGACAGAGAGTGCGAAAGAGCTAGAGATAGATAGTCTCTTGTTGAATAAACTACTAAAACTAAATATATAAGATAAGACAAACGATAGTCACGCAACGCACAGAAATTAGTCAGAGTTGGAGTCAGAGTGAAATTAGTCGGAGTTTAGTTGCGGATAATCGTCTTGGAGTTGCATAATCATCATCATGATCATCATCATCTTCAGTAACCACTAACTGTTTACAAAAAAAAGAGCACCCATCCACTCCCCCTGCCCCCACCCCTGCCAAAAAAAAATAAAATATTTCAAATTTAAGTGTGTCCTGTGAGTCTTTGGACTGAAACTCTTTTTGTTTGTGGGAAACTTTACATAAGCCAACCACATAAACCGCATAAAAACAAGTTCTCATTGCAACAACAAAAACTTGCTATATATATTTTTTTTTTAATTAATTTTTTCCATTAGTTTTTTGCTTTTGATTTTTGCTTATGTTATTCGTGTGTGTGTGTGTGTGTGTTTATGTTTCGGTTTTGGTTTCGGTTTCGGTTTGTTAGGAAATGCATAACGGTCTATTTAGCTGACATATGGTAGCAAGTTAAGCCTAATTAGCGGGGGGGCAACACGCTAAATGACCTGCCTGCCCCGAGGACTGAATAAAATGCTTATCTTCGCGGTGGAGGTGGTCAGGCGGGCTGTCAGTTTTTGATTGATGTACAAGGGCAAGGGCAGACAGCTACGGAAGAAGGGCAAACGAAGCGCAAAAGGTCAGTTAGTTCAGTTTCGATGAACATTAAGCTTAAAAACAGGAAAAACGAACAGAGACAGATAGTGAGAGAGACACAGAGAGACGCAAAGTGAAAGCAGTCCTTTATTTATTTACTCATTGTCAGACAAAGAAGACTTCTTCATATATATGATTGGATCCCACTCTAAAAAGTTAATTGCTAGTAGTAAAATGTTTAAAGAAAAGGTAAATATATTTTGGAATAGACTACAAATGAATCTACATGAATTATCATAGTATAACCTACTTCTACTTCATCTAAATCTATATCTTACTCGTAGATATGCAATTGGCTTTGAATTTGATGTTGTAAGATTTGGTTGACTAAAAGGATCACTGAACTGTCTCAGAGTTAGTGTTATTTCCCACTTCACCACTTTATATAGATACATATACATATGTGCATATGCATGTGCCACCTGCCTGCTGGTCGGCCTATAGACCGGCTGAGCAACTGCAGCTGCAACGGAGTGGCAAATGCAAATTAAGCAGGAGGAGATGAAGAAGAAGGAAGAGATGTCTGTTGGTGGGCGTTGACTTTTCTTTTCATAGCAGACAGTTCCCCTCCACAACCCTCTCTCAATGAAGTTTTCTTTCCGGGTTAAGATTTGGTTTTTTTTTTCTCTTTTTTGCTTACCAATATCAATGCTAATCTCATGGTTGTTCCTTTCCTTTGCCGCTTCAGTAGACAATCAACATTTACTTAGAAGTTTTCACACACAAATAAATTATTGCTGTTTTTCTTCTGTTTTTTCTTTTGTTTTTGTTTTTATTCACTTGGAAAATTTATTTAGCTTTTGCATGAGCACAACAAAAAAAACAACCATACACAATTGTTTTCCCACAGATGCAGCAGAAAGAGGAGGAGTGGGTGGGATGGATCACGGGGATGGTGGCAGAGGTAAGCAAAAAAAAAAAATACAATAACAACACAATTTGATAAATCTCTTAGATGGCAGTTGACGGTTGACGGTTGGCGAATGTTTTGGCCCCCGATGTAAACGTTCAAAAGTCGCGATTCGTACTGTGAATGGCGCTGGCAAAGTGTTTGGTTTTTATAGCAACTTCTTCTTCTTCAAATGTCTTTCGTTTTTGTTTTTGTTGTTTTTTTTTTTTAAGTTTCAGTTTCGTTTTCATCTTCGGTGTATTGCAGCAGCCGCAAGTCACTTGGCCAGATAGTTTGAGTCAGGGAATGAGAGAGAGAGAGAGAGGAGATACCTTGGGTCTTGGTCTCGGTGTCGACTCCAGTGGAGTCGACAGGGAGTCAGAGCGTGCGGAACAATTTGGTGGCTGATGGACGAGTTCATCAGCAATGACACCGCATGTATTTTTCTATGTATACGTGTCTGTGTGTGTGTGTGTGTGTTGAAGGTGTAGGTTGCGGCTTTGCCTATTGCCTAAATCATCATTTAAAGATGCCTAGATGGCAAAATCGAACCAATGCAATTAAAAAATATAAATACAGTTTTGCCAAAAAGAAACTATAAAATTGTATTTTGAAATTGACTTCATCATCTAGAATCATGATTTATTATCGCTGCTGGCATATACATAGTTTCCGGATTCTTAACAGTTCTCGATTTCGATTTTGGAATATAAGGATCTTTGAATTATTGCCAGTTTTGGCTTGTTTCATGTCCTAGAACTGACCTAGAACTGAATATAGGATATCCCCTACATATATATGTATGTATATTTAAGAATCTATATTTATAATTTGCGTATTTCTCTTGAACTGCATTAACCTTATCAATATTTTTTGTTGACCTTGTCTTATCCAAGGGAGTTACCTTTCAAATTTCCCAAATCCTTTCATTTTTTATGACGCTTGGTTGGTTTTTTTGTTTTTGAATTTCTTTTGGAGCTGTTGTTGTTGTTGTATTTCGTGTGTAGTCTTTTTGATTTTTCCAGTTCAAGTTCAAAGTCATAAAAAACTGGCGCAACTTTTTGCCCACAAAAAAGAAAAAGAAGAAAAAAAAAAACTGACAACTGACAAGACACAAGAGACAACAGACAGCATCTGCGATACAGCATCTCCAGGCCTTTCATTTTATGTGAATACATTTTATGGTTATTATTGTGGCCATTATTATGATTTTCTGTTTCACAAAGAGCAAAACCTTAGCCAAAGACCCAAACAACAGAAAAACCAACCTTAAACCAATCGAAACAGAAATTTGCATAAAAACAATTGCAGAAGTAGCTGACTATAAGAAGGGAAAATGCCTCAATGGCAAAAGGGGGGGTTGGGCTTACTAAAGCGGGAAGGTTCGAGGAATTGGCTAAGGGGTTTAGCTGTTTAAGTAGTGGCAATTTAATTGACGCATTAAGTTGTCGTCGTCGCCATCTCCGTCGGAGTCGCAGCAACAGGGCTTGGATTTTGGACAAAGCAAAAAGAAAAAGAGAAATGGCATAATACAAAAGGCGGCGAAACTGTCTCTTTGTGTCTATTTTTTGTTTTCGTTGGTTAGTTTTGTAATCCATTTTGTTCACGATAACGATAAAACTTAAAAACCAAACACATACTGAAATCACTGCATTCGCAATCTGAAGTATATTGCCGAAAGTTGTTGCCCTCATACACATTTTGTGGCATCGAGGAGCTAACCTTTTTTCCATCGACTTGGCTAAAAAACAATACAATTTAAACAATTAACGAATTACTAACGAAACTGTGTACCATAAAATAGTTAAATGCATAATTCAAAGAATATGCAAATATAGATCTACATAAATCTCTTTAGGGAGTTATATATAGGCTTAAATGCATTTGATGATTGGAAATGTATCGGGCCTTGCAATTATTGACAAATGTGTGAATTATAAAGTAAATTTAAAGGATTTACTTTTATCTGATTCTTAGGAAATGTTTATATAGTGATGAATACTATTACCAAGTATTAATGTGGCAAGTTTAATTACGATAACCCAAATATTGCGTGAAAGAATCAGGTATAGGTATATATATACGGGACCCTTGGCCAAAATTTTAACCAAATTCAATTTGCACTATATACTTGTGGCTCTAGCATCTAAATTCTCCTATATATAGATGCTAGATTCTCCTATATATAGATGCTAAATACATTTGGGTCTCTAATATAACCCAATTGCCAAATGGGTGCATGGTATAAAAATGGGAACGCTTCGATTGGTTGCTCTTTATTGAAATTTTTAAAAATGTAATTTCTGAAATAATAAATCATGGAGTACGATGGGAACAAAAGGCAATTGTATTAAAGGACGTCCTTTATCTTTATAGAAAGATATTTCTATTAAGTTATTTTGGTATTCATTTTTTATCAACGGTTTAGTGGTTTTAGTTTTTCCAAATATCGTAGGATTAGTTGGTTATTGCTCCATATTGCAACATGAAACTATATGATTTTTCAATTGTTTATAAGTACAGTGAAACCTCGATATAACGAATCTGAGGGGGATCGCAAAATTATTCGTTATATCTATTGATTCGCTATAGGTACTGAAATGTAAAACCTTAGTATAACAAGGGACTTAACAAAAAATTCGTTATATTGGGTTTTTCGTTATAACGAAGTTCGTTATATCGAGGTTTCACTGTAGTTGCATTTCTGACTACAATAGTGTCCCAGTCTTTGTCTCAGTTTTGTTTTCTCCTCTTTCAATATTGTTTTTGTTAATTTTTTCGCCTTGATCGGTTCATGGATAACAAACAGCAATTGAAATGTTGGTCGGACTTGCAAGATCTCTTGTCCCAAAACCGACAATGATCAAATATTATAATAATAATAATAAAAAAAACACCTACCTCCAGTTCAGCATTCGTGCCATCAAGTTGCACAATTGAAATTGAATACAATATACATACATATACATATATATATATATATATATAGAAATATATATTTATAATTTGATCACACAAACGATCAAGCTCAATTTCATTTAGCTCATCGATCTTTGGGTCTACCCACAAGAGCAACAACTGCAGTCAAACAATGTCACTTAGTCAGCATTTATTATTATTTATTATTAGCATTATTTATTATTATTATTATTATCAAAGGCAAACTGAATAATCACGGACAAAGGGAAGCAACATAAATCCATGATGATGAAGAAGGTTCAGCCAAGGTAATGTGGAGGCCCTTATTTTTGGTTCGTAAAAGGTTAAAGCCAAAAGGTCAATATAGAAACATATCACGAAATGTCATTTGAATTTGAATGAATCTATTCATGTATCAAATATGTTGCAACTAAATAAGCAACAAATAAACAACAATTACAATTAGAAGAGCACCTCATCTCTGTTTTTCCAAAAGTTCGGAAATGTGTTCTATAAATAAGTTATATTTCTATACACTTTTACATAATATTCCATTATGATTTAATTGAGAAATGATTCCTCCCGGAATTCCAGTAGTAGCAGGAAATAGACAATCAGACACACACACACACACCCAGTTACACACACCCTTTTAACCTAAAGCAAAATGATTGTAGTAGTACTTATGATGGCATACAACATGTCTGCATATATTTAATTGATGCCAAAAAGAAGAAAACCCAACACAACACAACAAAAGTAAAAAAACCGCAAACAATGCCAACAAAATTTTGTGGCAACTTCATTAACAGTCATGGGATGACTTGGCCCAAAGGTGGGGACCAAAAATATCATAGAGTAAAACTTGGTAACTCGTTGAGCCACATCTTAGTGTGTAGTGGCAACAGCATCATCATCATTTTGCTTCCTACTTGCATAAATTTTTGCCAAAACAACACACTGCCACACAAATCATCATCATCATCATGATGATCATCATGATGTGTGGATCAGCAGAAGATGCGACTTACTTACTTTCGTTTCGCGAGTCGATGCCGATTTAAATCCCTCTTCTCCCCTTCATTTTCCAAGATATTGTCGAGGCATAATTGTTTGTTATTGCCTCCGACTGTTTGCTTTATGGCCATTATTACGTGAGCACTAGCCAGTCTGGCATCTTCAGCTCCATCTCCAGCTCCGTCTCTAACTGCAGCTTCATCTTCATAGCCATTTTTATCGTTGTCGCTGCTGCTGCTCATTGAGAAGAAGTCACCTTATGGCACATTGAATTTTGGACTTGCTTCGCTTTAAAATGGTACAACAAATGGCAGGCACATGGTTGGGGGGATTTGGGAACTGGATAGGAATTGTGTTATGTGACCAGTTGAATAGATCCTCCATGTTGTTATGTGAATTGAGTATCGACTCATTGTAAAAGCCGCAAACTAAAGGAGAAGACGACTTTTCCTGCCACCAAGAACTTGTTTAACCAGCAATCATATAATACTTATTCACATGAGTAAACAATCGAAAGAAATATGTACATACATACATACAAATATGATTCTCGAGAACATTTTTTCTCAAAATTCTTTTATCTGCTTAGATGTTATCAAGCGAAACATTTGTTAGATATTAGAAAGGTAAAACTAATGTTTTTTCTTCTCTTTAATAAATAAAATATTTTTATGTTTATATTTAAAATAAATGTACAAAAAAAATAACAAAGTGAAATGTATTAAACTATGCTCTATGTCGAAATGTTTGGTGTCTTGTCCAATGACTGAGTTAAGGACTTTTTCACGATTCTGTCCGAAGAATCATTCGCCACCCTGGCGGACATTCTCTTGAACAATCTTAAATTGTTAATGGGATAGGCCAAGGTGTGACTCGGCGATGGGGATAAGGATGATGCCGATGATGAGGATGATGGCAATTGATGTTGCTGCAGGATACGAAGAACCTCCCAACTGGGTATATAAGAATCCAGCAATGACTTGGACTCACGGCCAGCGAATAGATCTGGTGTGGGGTCCGGCTGAGAGGGACGGAATGGCTTCTGGTAATGACCATAACCGAAATTCCCCCTTCCTGGACCAGGACGACGGGTAGTGATGCTTATAAAACTGGGTGGATATGGTAAAGGAATCCTCGGACTTGCAGCATAATTTCTTTGTGCTGGCGGTGCGAAGGCAAATTGTTTGGATTGTTGATATAGACTCGATGTAGCTGGTGATTGGGCATAGATATAGGGTGGTCGTACTGGGCGTGGTCGTAGCGAAGGCGGTGGCGGTGGCGGTCCTGGCGATGGCAATGATGCTAGGGCATTTCCTGTTAAGTATTGTATGCCATTCAATTGCAAATCCAAATCATAGGGCACAATCGGCTTCAGCAGCCTTGTCGAGACCGTTGAGGCAATTTCTTTTGGTATTGTTGCTGTTGATGTTGTCGTTGCTGCTGTGGGCGTACTGTGGGATAGACATAGATTAGTTTAGCTAGTTAGGTTAACTAGATAGAGTGAGCCACAAAAAGAGAATTGCCAAGCGATTTAGTCTAATTGCCATTACTCCAATTGAATCTCATTTGTCGGAAGCCAACGGCGGCAGCAATCGTGAGTGAAATTTTCAATCCATTTCATCATCTCTCCTCTTTTCTCTCTCTCTCTCTCTCTCTCTCTCGCGCTCTCGCTCTCGCTCTCTGACATACATACAAGAAGCTATTTGCAAATTAGTTGAAATTCTGTTAAAGGCATTGACTAAACTATTCATTTTCCAGTTAAACATTGCAAATCATTGCAATTTCACTGTGTCACTCAAATTAACGAAATGTGTGAATATTGCGTTCAATCAATGATACTTAAAGTTTTCCTATACGAAGAATTATAGTAAGTAGTTTCCAGTCAAGTCATATATAAGTATATATTATAGTTGATATCTATTGATGTAGTCGCTACTTTTATCTAAAGTCATTTATTCATTTTATAATTTCTGGTTTAGACGGCTCAACTCTTTGGTGGCAAATTGAAAAAATTTTTTGAAACCATTTCAAAAAAAAACTATGCCTAGAAGGAGACCAAATTTGGGGAAATCTTAAATTCTGATTTCATTTGGTTTTTATATAATGCTAGTGAAAAGTTTTAATGTGTTAATTTATAGCGTTAAGTTGGGCATTCTATTAAGATTATGCACCATAAATTTTGTGGGCATATCTCTAACGGTTTTTTGTTAAAACGAATTTTGACAAAAAGCTCAAAAATTTGGACTTGGCCAAAAAAGACCCATTTTGATGTTTATATAAATTGACTGACAAAAAGCAACAGTTGTAGGTCTACTAAATCGAAGATAAACTGTAACGAATTTGGAGCCAATTGAACAACGCAATTTTGTATGCAATTTGTGTGGGCTTCCTGCTTGGCCTTCTTTAACGACATTAAATGATTATAAGGTATAACTAACAAAATGAATTAAATTTCCCTTTAAATGAGATATTTTCCATCGATATCGGTTAAAATATATACTTTGGTGTAATTCCGTCTACTATGCCCGGTTAAAGAGTTGAAAAATTAACTTTTCATTTAATTTTGAAATGGTTTTTAAGCAAATTGGATTCATGTCCTGGCAAATGCATTTAATTCCTATAGAATTTTCATCATATGTTTATGTATATCCTCTATAACATTGGACAGATGTTTTCTTGCAAATATAATTTATTTTTCGTTTATTGTAAACTAAGAACAAGTCAATTCAATTTCGACTACTGTCATGGCTTTTTTGATTGCCTGCTAAGAATGACTCTTCAAAATTATTGGAAAAAACGAAGTTATCCACTAAAACCTAGAATTGTTCTAAACATAACATTTAACATCACATATTGTTCTAAAATTTGCAACTACTTTTCATTCCATTATCTTTTAATTCAACGATTCAAACCGGAAACGAGAACAGGCGAAACAGGCGTGAATAAGGGCCCATGAATTGTATTCAAGCTTAAATATTTTTATTTTTTTTAAATTTTGTTGTTGTCCGACCTCAAATCAAGCCGCATATGTAGGCACCAATTTTTTTTTTTTTTTTGTTTTTTTTGATCGACAAACTGTTACTTAGCTTTATAAGCAAATCTATGACGACTAGTTAGGTTTGGCACTCATTGGAAACTTTCACGCTTATTGAAAAAAGGTTCGTGTCTTCAGTCATTTGTTTATCAAGCAGCTTTCAAGCTTAAACTTAATGTTTTTGGTTTGGAGCTTTGGTTTCGAGCTTCGACTTACACAAAAAAGAGATTCGCCGGCAATTGGCCGGGAAATGCATAGCCGGCGCTCAGCTGTTTGTGTTGCTGCTGCAGCTGATGCAGTTGCTCCAATTTCTCCCTCTCCCTGGCGATTTCCCGCTGGGCAGCATCTTGAATGTAACTGGGTGGAACACTGGCTGCCACATTGGGGCGCCATTCATAGCGATTGGGCAACAGGGGAGGACGATTCAGATCCACTTGAAATTGCTCTTGCTCCCGCTCCAGATCCTCGAGGCGCAACGGCAATGGAGTGATGTCATCGTCGTAGCCTTGGGGCGGTGGTGCTAAAACGGCCCAAGCTGAATTAAGTGCCAGTAAATAAACCAAAAGATGTGGCCAGACGAGCTGCAATAGAAATGGAAAAAAGAGAGAGGGTACGATAGGTCATTAGAAGGGGATTGGACATGTGTACTCGTATATAAAAAATTGAAGCAGGTGCAAAATGAAGTAACAACTTGATACATTTTTTTTGTTTTGGTTGTTGTTAATTTTTTTTATTTTTAGGGATTTCGTTTTGTTTCTTGTATGTGGTGAAAGGCCTCTTGCCATGCCACGCCTATCGTCTTAGCGCCCAGTGATGCGTTTAATTGGTTTTTGTGTCTTTTTGTTTTTCCTTTTTTTCTCGTTTTGTGGGCTTGGTTCGAAATGACAACAGAAAACAAATTAATGGGAGGAGTGCTTTGATTTTTTTTATTGAATAACTTTTAATAAACTTTAAGTAGATTTCTAAAAAGTGATAAGTGAAATGTTTGACCAAATATGACCCTGAGGGAAACTATAAACTAGTTGTTACTAGGTACTAGGTTTTATCAGGGTCACTTATGACCACAAATAATCTGATAACTAAAGCGAATAGCTTTTAAAAATAAACATATCACATGAAGAAGGAAACTTACAAACCATATATGTATAAGCATATATAAATATATACTGACTTTGGAATTTAGTATTACATAGGTAAATTGCAGTTCTTTAGCAAACTGTTTGGTATTAATGACCAATAAAAAGCAATCCAGACAACTGTAAAAACGTTAATTTTTTACAGGGTTTATAGCTTTCAAATTTGTATACCCTTGCAAGACGAGTACCTTATAATTGATGAGAAGTATGCAAAACATAGAGTAAAGCATCTTCGACTGAATATAGTTTATTAATGATTGCCACGATCTTTCATGCTGTTTTTCTCGAATTCCAAGTAATTCGGTAAACTTTTATTAAGATGATGTACCACAAATGTTGCCATCAAATTCAATTCGCCAGGTGCATTTCACCATAAAATTGTCCCTCTTGGGCCAATTATTTAACAAGTGGTTTGCCTTGAGATTTTCAATTTATCCTCAATAATCGTTTGGGAGACCAATGGAATTTAGACTTTTTCGTATTAATAAATTCTAAAATACTATTTAGCTGGATCAATAAAAGAAAAGTATTTTAAATTGTTGAACGAATATGTTTTAAGTAAAAAATATATAAAAAGAGTGAAGAGTGAGTGAAAGAGTGGAAGCATTTACTAAACAGACTGCTTAATTCCTAGCTGATCCCCAAAGTGAATAATCTAATTCTAACGACTTATAAACTGAATTTGACATTTGGCGAAATGCAAGTTTCTAATGACAATTCAAATGAAGAAATTAGCTACAAAATGGAGATGCAATTGTTCAATTTGGTTACTTTTGCAGATTTTTATCGTAAGGTCATAGTATGGATGGATCTACAAAATATTTATTTAGGGAGGGTCCGATCTAAAAATCAAGATTTGCTGCTCAGTAATTTAAGTAATGTTTCATAAAGACATTTTGCAAAAAAAGTTCAAAATTATTCGCTAACATTTCGGGGAGTATTCCGAACGACTGGACTCTCCACCTTGTGGATCAAAGGTTTCCTAGTTTGGTGATAAGAAACAAAATGTTTTTCTAAGAAATAAAATTCATGTAATACATTTCTGTTCTCAGTTCTGTAAAATGATAATAATTATATAAATAGAGCTTTCGATGAGTAAAAAATGATTATTCAGCCCAAAATCTAATTATAAACACTTGGTCAAAAGTAACTATGATTAAGTATATCGTTACTAACTGACATTGATACAGAAATACAAACTCTAACTAAAATAGTTGGACTTTCTTTCTTCTTCTTTATCAGAATGAATATTTTTGCTCATTATTCTATAATTACTCTACTACCCACTAAATTCGATGGCTCAAGTCTTTCAAAGAGGCAATTGCAAATTTAAAGCACAAGTAGGTACTTATTTCTTATTTCAAAGGTTTATTTCATTGAATATATTGGCATGCTCAACGAAGAGTTAAATGCATTTTGCATGCAAGTATATAGTGGGTGGATTTGGTTTGTCACCCCCCACCACCACCCTTTACCACAACTTTAGACAAATGGCCCAAGGCCACTATTGATAACCTGGCAGATGCCTTTCTAAAAAAAGATATACAAATCTTCACTTGGTTCGGTTACTAACGGCCATTTGTCATGCCATATTTAAGCTGCGAAAATTCCAATTGGCCAAGTTGCGTCACAGCAAATGGAATCGAGTGGGTATATGTATGTACATATACTCGTATACAAGAAGAAACGAAAAATAAATGAAACCATCTCCAAATTGCAATAAACTGCAATTGCCTGGCCAAAAGATGCCTTGCGAATGCGGCAAAACTAGTTGCAAATAAAAAAAGAGATGAAAAATCATAGCCAATTTCAAAATAAAACTGAACCGTTGACGATGCGTGAGCCAGATTGGTCTTTTGGTGTGTAATTATTTGTGGTAGTCTGCTAATGATTTGCCCAGGTCAAATCTGTCTTGCCAAAAACTGAGAAGGCAGAAAGGAAAAACACAAATTAAACACACTATGCAAATGCAGCTTGATTAATGACCCCCTCCAGCTAATGATGGGCTTTAAGATAGATGCTTTGTAATCTTTTGTTTGCGTTGGCAAGGCAAAAAAAAAAATAAACCACACGCAAAGAGATAAACAAAAGACTCAAGATACAAACTTGACATGGACAAAAGAATGAACTTCAAGGGGGCTAGGGCAATGTCGATCAATCAAACGTATGTGAATGCCAATGCAATTACTAGGGAGGTCCAATCGTTACAATAGAACTTTGCCATTCTAAAGAAGTTAACGCCAAGGTAAATCCATTGCTAAATTATATATATTAATGCGTATTCCATATTGAATATTGGGAAGGAATTCTCAAAATGCAAAGATCACTGGTTTGTCAATTTCTAGAATTTTAGAAAAATGCATTTCTGCTTTCTACACAAAAAAACTTGCACCAAATAGTTAGTTTCGTTTGGATTGATATAGGTCAAGTGCCAATCCAGCTTATATTGAATTGGCATAGGCTTAGAATTATAAAGAAGTATTAAGAAAAAGTCCTAAATCATGAAACAGGAAAAATGAGTTAACTTGTAAATAGCTTTGCCATTTTGTAACCAATATTTATTTAAAATATACGCGTATATTTGAGGGGAAATCATCTATATCTTCTTATGCAGTCACAACAAATTAGGTCGGTAAATTAGAGTTGTCAAAATGGATGGAAAGGAATATATGACTATCTTTCTTCTATCTAAGTCAAACATTTTATGAAGAGCGGCTGAAAGGTTATCATTCTCGCTTATTATTCTTGAGGGATAAGCATTGTGTAATCCATGTAATGTAGGATTAATGCTTAGTGTTCATAACAATCGATAGGATCTTTACAATGGGACAGACCCAACTTATACCCTAAAGGCAAAAGCTTTTATTATAGAATGCAAATATCAGCTGTAGATATATCTGAGCTGTTAAGAATGTATGTATAAAGAGGGTAAGTCTTATTTACCCTTAAATGTCTTTATCTTTCTTTGTATGTTTCAAACATTGTGAAAAAATCATGAACCCCAGAATTGAGCGATGAATCGTGCATAAAGTTCTGGCGACCCTCATTTAATTTTAACCCCTAAGGTATAGTTAATTATCAATACTTAAATACTTAAACTGAGGCCAAAATGTTTAAATAAGATAAATAATAATTTTCTATCTATCAATCTAAGGTATATGAATGCAATTTTTCAATCTATAGCTTTAGATAACAATATGTCAAGAATATTACAAAATATTTACTCTACTTAATATGACTTAAGGGACATATAAAAAACTTTCATATATGTTTATATTATACTATGTATTGATAATACCTAATAAGATTAAATTTTTCAGTCTGTAGAAAGTTCTTATGCAACGAAACTGTCATCTAACTTTGTTTTCCATAATTTCAAAAGTTATGCAAAGAAATATATTTGGATTTTGTTTCCTTTTGTTTAATAAAATAACAAAACCTTTTCATAACCTGATGAAAAGTTATTAACATTTGTTGTCAATCAATTAATCGTATTGTTTGCAGAGGATTAAATATTTGAAAAAGTTTCTCTTAACAAATTTAAATTGAAACTTGAAACGGAAGAACACAAGGCACATTTTGTTTCTGTTACTGTTTGATTTTTCTTTTTTAAATTTACGCACCATTTTAGCGAATTTACACGGTTTAATTATAATTCAAAAGAAAAAAACACATCCAACATTAATACAACACACTTGTTCACTGGTTTACTTGTTGGCCAGAAAACAACATTCACCATTCAACTCATAAAAAAAAGATGTGTTTTTCTTAACCGAAACGGAAAACCGACCAAATGACGACCGTCGAGTGAGGCAAACTGCGACAGAGTCGAGCTTAGCCACAACATTTTATACCTACCCAAAAAACATCACAAAAACCAAAAAACCAAAAAAAAAAAAAAAAAAAAAAACTAAAACTAAAACAACAACGGCTACAGCAGCTCCAACGGCAGCAGCAGCACAACAACAAAAAGCATAGTAAGCACTTTTGTTTTTTTGTTTTTGTTGCTTTTGTATTTGGTTGGGTTAGTTCTCTCCACCTCCTTGGCCATTGCCTTAGCAATGGTTGGTGGTCACCTGCCATTGGGAAAGATGCAGATGAGCGACGATTGGCCAAAGGATTGACTGAATCGAACTAAACCAAAACTAAGCTAAAGTGTTGAGTGAGGCAATTAATTGAAATTGAAATTGAAAATGTGTGGAAAAAAGGAAAGTAAAGAGCTTCAAATTGAAATCATATCGAATTCCAGTCAAAAAACCAAACCGCAGTCAAGCTAATTTACGCATTTTGCGTACTTATCCATCTGAAAGAAATGAAAATGAACGACCAGAAGATACTCTGTATCTTGTGTGTAGAAAATCCTTTCATATATGTACATAACAGGGGGAACCCCATTTATACTCTTTTATTGAAACAAACCAGATTAGAGGATAGTTATATCGACTAGTCCCCAACAAACTAAGTAGGGACTAGAATTTCATTTCTTTCATTCTAATGGTTTAGAGTTTTCCTTTAAACTCTCGTTATAATTTTTTCTCATTTTTAGTCTAGTCCTGTGTTTGTAGGGTATGTATGGGAAAGAGTATTACATCATTTGGTCTTGTGGTCAACAAACACCTAATGCCAAGCCATTCCTCTTGCCAGAGTCAGCATCAATAACCGTTCACTTCCGCTGAACTCCTAGGGAGACGCAAGTGCACCAAAATAATCATTGACCGACAGACCCATCGACAGTAAATCCATTCAAATCTCATTACAATGCTCTTACAAGTGTTTCAGCCACACAACGCTGCAGGGCGTCATCCATCCATCGTCTATGACTATCGTCGTCGTCATCGTCATTCGCCCTGGAGGCGAGGCACAAGTGTATGAAAGGTTAAGTGCTTGAAAAGTAAATTTAAATTGTTATAAACATTTTGTTTATTGCATGCTTATAGAGAGTACCCATACTCGAAACTAGGTTAGATTGTCCATGTACCTACATAAATATATATAAATTTAGTTGTCTTAAAGAAAACTCCAATCAATACTTTTTCGCTGAAGCAATTAGAATACTTTAAGTTTTTAAATTCATTGTTATCTTTCTTTTTAAACGAGTTGTAATATAATAATTTGTTATGTAATCTGTAATAGTTCTGAATTCCAGTAGGTATTTAATTCATTTCGCAGGACTAAATTGTCAACGTTCTTCCATTCCTATTCCATTTAAAAATACTATCAATACTACATCTTTTACTAAGATTATGAATAAAATGTTTTTCCCTGCCCAATCCAATTTGAAATGAGTCCTAATGGCAAGGGCAACTTCAATTCGTTGGCCTGAAATACATATGAATTTCGCCTTTGGGGCATTTGCTCTCAATATGATAATAATTTTTACCCCTCATCATCTCCCTTCATTGATAGGATGGGATGGGGGGGGTACTGATTGAATTTTTGTTTGATGGTTTTTAAAATGAGTTAATTTCAAATGATTTTTTTCATCGCCTCGTTTTATTTTTTGTTTTGCTTTGGCTTTTGCTTTTGTTTGTTTTGGGGTGTAATGAAAGCGTTGAGTTGAAAACAAATTTAAAGTTTTCCAGTTTGGCTAGTTAATGTCAAAATGAATTTGTCATAAATGTGACAATTAGACAAATGAATGCCTTGGGGGTATAGGGCTTGCTTTTGGGGTTGTGGAATTTACCTTCTTGCGCGTTCCCTTTGCCACCTTCTCCTTTCTCCAAATTGTGTCGCACTCTGATGTAACCTACTCCAAGGTTGGTCAAAAGTAAAGAGTCTGAACTCGGACACATGCGTGTGTGTGTATGGGTTTTATTTAGTTAGTCAGTTCCGGTGGGGCGTGAAATTTTTTTTTTTTTTTTTGGTTACAACTTTCACAAAAGAAAAAAATAAATAACACAAGCGCAAAACTTTGAGACAATGCAAATGCATTCTCAAGTTGATGCCGACGATGACCTTGTTGAGTGTGTCAAGTGTCTGGGACTTGGACTCGGATTTGGTTTAGGCTTTTTTTTTTTTTTTTTTTTTGTCTCTTTGGATTGTTTCTTGTTATTTGTTCATGTTATGCTGGCCAAATAAACAATCTATGTGGTAACCATGCCCCAACATCAGTTGTGGGTGGCTGGCCAAATGCGTAAGAGGCCTATTATAAACGTGATACGAAATATATACATATGTCGAGTCATTCAGAAATGGGTGTGAAATGTTTACAGAAATTATATTACAGGCTTTTGTGTATGATAAATTCTTGAAACTTCTTTTACGAAACCTTGTCAACAAAATGTATATAAATTTTCTCAAATAACAAATTTCAGTTTGAGTCTATATAGAGATATACATATATAAAATTCACACGAAACCCAACTCCATCCTGAACCAATGAGAATACCCTGAATATCCTGCTTATGACCATAGGGTCAGACTTTTATGCAGGGTTAGGTCAAGATTTATATTTCAAATTTGATCAGCACATTTTATTTAGTCAAAAGGATTAACAAGGATTAAAGGGTAAACATGGGTAACTATGACCTTTGGCTTGGACTTGTTAATGCTAGAAATCTATGTTGCTCTGGCTCTAATGTACATATGGGTATGTGGATGTGAGGCTGAGCTGGCAGCAGTTACATCATGACTGGCTCCGCCCAATCCTCCCACTGAAGAGCCACCAACCAGCGTGGCACTCGGTATATATTCATTGAGATTCAGTGTAAAGGCGGGCGGAAAGTGTTTGTCCTTGGCCTCACGATTGATGCGATAACTGTTGCGATAGGCAGCCGCTGGCGATATTGAACCGGCATAGCCATGATGCAGCGATCCATAGTGAAGGCCAATACCAGAGTTGATGGACGGCGATACACTGAGGACGGCGGCATTGCGTCCGCTATAATCCGGCTGAGCATTTGCATGCGGTGTGAGGGATGCAGCTGATGGAGAAGGAGCCGCATTGCCATTGTTGGCTGAGGCTGCTGCCGCTGCCAAATATGGACTAATTGGCACTATAATCGGCCTGGTGGGTATAAGCTGCAGATACTGAACAGCCCCGCTGCCATCCTGGAGGGTTTGAGCTGGCAGATATTGCATTAGCATGGGCGTCGATGGCAAGCTGGCCACACTGGGAGTTCCAGCTGTCTGCATGGGTGTGAAGTTTGTCTCCATTTCGGGCATTTTGTATGATGGCTTAAATCCGGACTCAATTGGTGAGGATTGTTGTTGTTGTTGTTGTTGCAGCTGCTGAGCCTGGTCATAACTGCTGGCGAACGCACTCAGCGTATTCAGATGAGGATCTTGACCGCCGCTCGATGTTTGTGGCTGCTGCACTTGGATGCTATTAACCGAATTTGTCCCCTTGTTGGATATCTCCGGATTGGATACTGGCAATGATTGTACAAATTGCATCAACACAAACAGCAAAAGCTGGCAGTGGAAGAAGTATCGCAGCATCTGCATTAAAGAATGTAAATGATTAAATATTTGAATTGCTTACAATAATATTGAATGGAGTTAAGGCATTGTAACGTTCAAGGATAAGGATGTATATATGCCTCCAACATTTGAGATACTTATTACTCAATATAAATTTCCAAGAAGATATAAAAAACACGATACAAAAACTGTCTAGTCTAGTCACCTCCCACTTCAATCTGATGTTGATTTATATTGCCGAATTTCACTTTCACTTGCTTTGAATTATTAGGTTTTTGCTTGTTGTTGCTTTTGTGTTTCTTTTTTTGTTGGGTTTATGTTTTAATATATTACAAACGGACCAAAAAAAAGAAGAAAAATTAAAAAAAAAAAAAAATCACCTCAACTTGACGGGGTTATTGTTTATAATTTTAATTTGTTTGGTTTTTGTGTTTATATTTATTATGTTGTAAGTATGTTGAACGTGGAGGAGCCTGGACAACGGACGCGCTTTGATTAACATTGCTGAAATGAAGTGCCTTGGCTTTTATATAGCAAAGAGAAGCGAATGAAAAAATAAAAACACAGAAAGCAAGTGAAAAACCTGGCGGCAAGTTGCCAATTTTCCTCAATTGCCATTAAAAACTGCATCCAACCTGGGTTAGTCTCTTTCTCTTTCTCTCTTTCTGCATCTCTAGACAATGGCACTTGCCTGTGTGTGTGTGTGTGTGTGTGCATAAAGTCAAAACCAAAACTCAAATACATCGTCGTGTCGTGGCCAATTCTTTTGAATCAAAGGCAAAACGCAAAACAAAATATTTGAAAAAGCGAAGGAAAAACAAACAAAAACAAATTCAATTGTTGCATGTGCCCAACGCATTTTGGCCATCAATTCAAGTTCAAGTTTAACACGCGCATCGCGGCGAGAGGCTCCTTTTGAGGTTTTTCTTCGTGTATGTATGTGCATATGTATGTATGTAGTTGTTGCTTGGTTCCGTCTTCCGAAACATTTTTCGAGGCCCACAATTAGCCAAAGAGCTAAGAGTGTCTTCCGCATTTTGTCTATGATACGGTTAAACGGGTTTTGGCACATTCGACTTAATTCGCTTTAGTTTTGTGTTTGTTTTCATTCAAAAAAAGCTCTGGAAAATGCTTTTCCAGTTTTCGTTGTTTTTCTCTCTCTCGCTCTCTCTCTTTTCTTTCGTTTTCTTCCTTTTTAGCTAATAAGACATTTATTAATTGGTATCACCAGCATTCAATTAACAATGGGCCAAATTGTGTAAATAATACTAATTTACAGATTTAACTATGTTTCGTTTAAGAACATCGTTTTGTTTTGAGAGAAAAGCGTAAACTTATGGTAACCACAACATTTATCTAGTAGTTGTTCCCTTTTAGCTAGAAAAAATGTGTGTGACTTAAGGGATTTTCGGTTTTATTTTTAAAGTCACAAAGGTGCTCAGCAATTGTGAGGACCAAATTGAGAGGACAACACTAAAGATATTCAAGTTACAATGGAGTTAGAAGTAGTGGGCAAATTAGCATTTATGGACACAATGGACTTGACTGGTACTAACAAAAACTTGGTCGAATTATCAATTTGAACTCCAAACACCCTTAGGATTCCTTTTTCAACACGGTCAAAACTTATACAAGACAAGATTTGGAGGCAATCTACGAATTGTTTCATACAGAAAACAAAAATCAAAATAGGATACATGTAACCCGATCTTCTCTGTAAGATTTCAACATACTGTGGATGCCGGCTATAACGATTTATATTGGTTTAATTGGCTTCAAGCATGTTCGAATAGCACAAAACCCGCAAACGCAGATTTGACGCTGGGAATAAAAACAAGTTGGAATTAAAATCCTACAAATGCAAGTAAGTATTTGTTGAAACAAGAATTTAAAAACCAGGATCTCAAGGCATAAGTCTGACACTCAGAAACGAAACAATATAAACCCACAAAAAACAGAACACGCTGCCCACAAAGTGGACACTCTCCGCAGCTGTGTTCATCCTTTGACAGGAGACACATTACATTGGAGAGATGCTAGTCCTACCCTTCATTTTAAAACGGACAGGGACATACATATACCTGACCCAGACAAATAATATAAATTAGGCGTCGCACAGTGAGGCCTTTTGGCATTTTACATTGCAAAAATCATAGCTTCTAAACCGATTAAGCGATTTTAGAAATAGCCAGAGAGCCGGGGCTAACTTCGACCGAGTCAAAGTTTGTATACCCTTGCAACTTTTTTTGGCAACTCTTTCTTTACCCATATCCATCAAAGTCGAAAAACGTTTTATCTAAAAAAGGCTAATGTTTGCGAAAGAACGGCCTACCATCTTAGAATAGAAAATAACGAAGTTTTTGATCAGTCACTGTTTTCCACCGATCGCTTCTATGGGTGCTATATGATATAGTTACCCGATCTTTATCAAATTCGGCACAGTCACTAACAGATATATTAAACTAACAAATGTTTAGTTTGAAAGCAATCACGTGAAAAGTAACGAAGTTATTGAGAAAAGTCACTGTTTTCGACCGTTCGTTCCCAAGGAAGTTATATGATATAGTCACCCGATCTTAATCAAATTTGGCACAGTCGTTGATAGGAGTAATAAACTCACCAATATTAAATTTCAAGACAATAACTAAACTATAAACTATAATAACTCTCAATTACTATTGAGAAAAGTCACTGTTCACTGTTTGCCTTTTGAATGGGAGCTGAATTCGAGATATATAACCTGTGCACTATATACAAGCCTACATGCAAAATTTCTGTAGCTCTTACGGTCTAGGAGGAGTTTGCGCTGATCCAAACGGACGGACGGACGGACGGACGGACAGACATGGCTATTTGAACTCGTCGCGTCAATACTCAATATCTAATAAACTCAACATTTCGGGACTATAGTTTCCTTTCGTGATCGTCTCAGTGATGCAATCAGTGGGTCCGAAGAGGCTGCCAGCATGTTTAAAAGGGCTTCATTTTGTCTAACACGAGAAGTTTTTAATGTATTAGTGTATTGTGAACCTTTTGTAGTCCTCGTTTTTACATTCCTGTGCTTCTTCGGATAGCTCTCCAATTGGTATTCTATTATTTGACAAATTTTTCACCATTTACCATTTCCTTGCAATTTATAACATTCAAGATAACAGACAACCTTTTAATGATCTTTCGACTAGCACCTGTTATTAAAGATGTAACTTCATAATTTTCAAGAAATCTCCATGAAGTATTTCCACCATTCGTGTTTCCGTATTCGTGCTTTGGGCAATCAACTTTCAGTCCTCCCATCTTCCTTCTCCGAACCTACGAATCTCGTATACTCCTCAAGCCAAACTTCGTCTTTTTTTCTGCAGATTTCTGCAGCTTGCGATCCAATTTCGCCTTAAGTTAGAGTGTCTATACTTGATTTTTACCTTAAGCTCCGTACTAGCGTTTTCGAATGAAACGCCCATCTCCTTCAGCAATCCCATTTCAAAATCATTTGGGTTTTCACAGACATGGAAAACTTCAAAAATCCGTTCATTCTTTAACATGTTTGCATTAATAAATAAAACTATCTTGAATTATATTGACAAATACTATTCAGTCCGGATTTAATGTGTTTCCACCTATGAAGTTAAATTTAAACTGTCGCAAACGAGAGACAAAATTTAGCTCTTTTTGTTATATTTTTTGAATTAACGAAAAATCGGTATTACCCTTTTAGTATTAAATAGGTAAAAAACTAAATATTTACATCCAATTAAGTAAACGGAAATAAAAAGGACCAACTAGGACTAATTCTCCATCAACTTAAATAACATTTGCCTTTTCAGTTTTTCCACAGCAGGGAATTAACAATCTAACATTGTAGAAAGGTATATATGTAAACAGGTAGTATTTCCAAAACAGCATTACGCAGTGTTATCACTTAAATGCAAAGAAGCTACTGGCCAATACGCATGCGCTCTTCTTCTTCCTTTTACCTGCAGCACATTTTTAGGCGAGGTTGCCTTAGTTTTATGGCTTACGCATCGGTGTCACAGGTCTCCGCATATTGGTACCATATACATCTGATAGGTAAATATTTCACCTACCTGGTGTATGTAGTCCGGCATTGATCCTAGTTGATCCTTGTTAGTTGTTTTCCACCAAAGTTAATAAAAACTCCAATAATTATAAAACATTAATAAAGAACATACTTTTCAGATAAAACATAAAAATCTAATATCGATGTTGAAATCGCCCAATATTCAGTTTTAAAGTTGCGATTTTTTGTAAAACTGATCATTTATTTTCATTTACTGAAACTTAGGGCGCCTCTAGCACCCATGAATCTTAGCCGATTTCAAAATTTTTTGGATTTATAATCTCTGAAGTATTTCCCATGGATTGTATATATATATATCATTTTTGCCAAACGTTTCTGTTATTAAAGTTGTCATTTTTTGTTGTTCTTGTTGGTGGTCTTGTTTTTGCTGTTGATGAAAAATTTGGAATGAGATAAAATGCAGATGGAAAAGCCAGATAAAAAAGTAATATACTTATGGGCGTCCTTACGCCTTTCGCGACATTGTAACCAAAGACGTTCCATAAATAGCTCGGACCTTTCCAGTTGAGAACATTCTTGAATTAGCTGCTGTTGCGGTAACTTATCGATAGGGATCTTTTTTTGAATAATAATTTGCTGTCTTTCCTGTTGCTGTGCCTCAGGGACTTGCCTGTTGTCTCGTCGATTGGAGTCAGATCGATTTGTTGGTGTTTCACTTGTCATGATCTGCGAATGCTGCTGCCCCAAAAAATGTTGCACTCTCAATTGCAATGGCTCCCCTTCTTGATGTCCTGCCTCCATACGTTTTCCTGTTTTTGTGAATAAACGATTTGGAAGAAAAACTACGCCGGCTGGTCGCTGACCAGAACCCAGCTCGATGCAATAACGACGCTCGTTTCTCGGGCTGCTTTTGATCCAGTTCCTCTATGTCAGCAATAGTCACTTTTTTTTCATAATTTTGCTCAATTTGCTCAATTTGTTGTTGGTTCACCTCCTCATCGTGGAAAACGGCTAGGAAATTTTTCAATTTCGGAAGTATACAAGAGGAACCGCCTATTTGTGGCAGCAAATTATCCGATTTCTTGCCAAAGAGCGATTGACTGCCCTGTTCTTTCTTACGCACGTATAGCTCAATAAAGGCATAAACTACACGTATAATTTGATTAGCATCGCCATCAATTATTTTATATATATAAAGCATCATCGGTATGTGGAGCCGCTTTAACGCTGAATGCAACAGATGATAGTTGGCATGCCAGTCGGTTAGATTAGAGCTATTAGAGCTAACTAAATCCAGACGAACACTGCCCGGCAATATCCGATCGAGCAGACGGCACCAGACCGCTCCATTACGCAATTCTTTAAGTGATTTGTAATCGCTTTGCAATAACAAATTTACCACAGCCAGAGCCCGTTTCTCTGGGCTTAGTACGTTGGATCCACTTGTGCCAGACATCAAATGTTAACAATTTGGAAAAAATAAATAAAACTCTAACTTTCCGTTATAATTTGGAATGGAGTGTAATATATATCTTTCGTGTTTGGTAGCTATAGTTGTATGTATTGTTTGATGTGATTCGGAATTCTGAATGTGACTGACTACCTGGAAACTGTCTGGATATGTATGTATATCAAAGCCAATGTGATGGATATTAAAACAAGAATTTATTCTTAGGAAAGCCACACTGAAAAGGTTACAATTGGAATCTCAAAGATTGCTTTTCGCTTACTATTTGTAATTTATAATTATTTACATGAATTTTTGTAATATTCATTGTTAGCCAGCCAGGGTTACTTCACTTTGCCGACTGCAGTGATAACTTCTGGTATTCTCCCGTTGAGCGAATACCAATTGATTGAGTTTCCCATCAATCAAACTTGTTATTCGCTGACGCCACATCGCAAGGCCATGCCACATCTTGGCCGGCAAAGCAGTGGCCCATAGGGTGAACCATAAGAAGCAAGCACCGATCAGACTTGTTGTGAAACCAAGTAACCAATATTCCCATGCCACATAGGTGGCATTTTCGGTGATCAAGGGCTGCAATATACCGACAATGGCACAGTGGCACAGTCCCTCGATGCGACACCAAAGTTTCGTTAGCATCAGATCCAATGTGAGGCAGCATACCAATGTCTCCATAGTCAGTTCAAAGAGAGTTGCCGAATAGTATGTGTACCACCAATCGGGAAATATATGAATCGCTTGTAATACGGTTACAATGCAGGCCGAAAAGAGCCAACAGCCCAGCATTGGAGCCGGTGAGCATTTGCCCAGCAGAAAGTAGTACGAGACGCCCATCACCGAATGAAGTAAAACGGCCATGCCCAATGCTGTGAGGCGAGCCATTGGAATCACTTGGACTCACTTCCTGCACTTTGTTTGGCTATTGGCTTGGTGGCTTTTCCTCGAAATCTCTATTCAGGTGGTTTGTTCATGTCAGTCAGACATTTGGAAATGGTTAACTAACTGAGAGCCAGTTTAACTGGCTCCAAAGTCAAGGCCTTCGTGTTTTTTGTTCCTCATTTCCACTGAGCTCATTACGTTGCCTGTGAAAAACTGTGAAAAATTCAATAACCCGCAACACCGCACCCCTCACCGGGAGCCATAGATGTACATACACCCGCCACTTTAAAGGCGGTTTGTTTACTTTCATTTTTTATTGCAAACCACAACAAAAATAAATAACTAAAAACAAAAAGTTTATATTTATTTTCTCCATTTCAATTGCCTAGTTTTAGGCAAATCGTTCAAGTTGATCGTTAGCTTTCGCTATGCCTAAAGCTTTCTTAAAATAATTAACAATCCATGTTATATTTATGACATCTTATGATGTGGTATTAATAATTTAATACCATGCACCCACATAGTGAAATGGTATATTAAAGCTGCCAAGATGTATGTACATATGTATGTAACAGGCAGATTTTCCAAAGGACATATACATATGTATATATTCTTGACTAGCATCAATTTTATAGTTGATGTTAATTCAGTTAAATCGGCCGAAAAATAGCCAAATTGTACGTATAAATGTTTTGGACTCTGTGGGTCGTAAGGTCGCCTTTGATCAGTGGCGGCGCTAAAGTGCACGTGTGCCTATAAGAATGAGCGAGATTTTAATAAACAATAACGAGATATACCTAGGGAAAATATACCTCTAGGGAAATCAATTTGCATGGTGTATCAAAGTCAGCGGATGACATACTTCCTTCATTTTATTACGGTTGAAGTTTATCTAAAAACATTTAATAATTAAACCCGAAAAATGTTATGATATATACGATTCCAACTAAGTATGTATGTATGTATGTACAATGTACATTTAAGTGATTCAATTGAAATGTGAGTGAGCAACTGAACAAGTTAGTGAACAAATGAGTGAAGAAAAGAATGAATCGTTTGGCCCAACTCTACTTTTTTGTTACATTTTGTTGTGAGTGTCCTTAAATTGAGTGCAAAAATTTATATTTCCGCTTGAAAAGTTATCCTTGATACTAGTAGCCCTTGAAAGGATTCACTCACTCACAGGCATAGAGTTTTAATTTTATAGAATTCTTTGAAAGGCATCACGAAGTGCGGTGAGACAGGAGGAAGCCCTTAAAGATAACGCATTAGAGTAAAAGCTGTCTTAAAGCCAATACAAAGGGCTGCACCAGCTGCAGCTTCAGGAGGAGCGAAAATTCCAATTTCTCATTTTGTTCTTACATGGGCGTAGGTAGCATATAATTTACTGGGGGTTCTTGCAAGAAAAAATAAATAATTGGACAATATATTTATCTGCTTTCGGCCGATTTTACCTCCATTAAATTGCACGGCGCCTTGTTTTTGTTTTGTATTTTCAAACGCTAAATACGATTTCACGATTTAAAAACGAGTTGATGGAAAGAAGATTTTAAATTTAATTCTCATAAATATAAGGTGTAACTAATTTGTTTTCGCCATATTTTGTTTGAAAGATAACATCAAGTCAACTAGTTTGTCAAAAATGTCTTTAATTATAAATTTGTTGTTATGAACTGACCCCCTAGCTACGCCTATGCGTGCTTGTCTATTGGGCGTGGCGTCTTTTCACTTGGCTAAAGTGCAACTAAAAAGAAAAATCCTATCCCAAAAAAATAATAGAAACATACTTATATATATATATATATATAAAGAGAGAGAAGGGGAGAGTGTAAGTATAAAAGAGAGAGAGAGAGTGAAAGAGACGGGGTGAGGTAGGGTGGAGAGGTAGAAAAATAGGGAAGGCAAAACCAGCTGCAGATTTTCTATAAAAGCCGTAGCTAACGAGATTTGATGAATTGCAAGTCTTTGTGAATGAAGCTACAAGAAAGCTGCATCGCATGAATAGTTCCCAAACTCTTGGCCAGCCAACCTCCCGCATCAGCCAAAGGACGAAAAAAAACCCATTAAGTGGTTTAAGGCACTGCAAAAAAAAGAAGCAAGAAAGTAACAAAAAAGGAGTAAGAATGAAAGAAAATTGTAAAAGAAATGGCTAGCAAAACACCAAGGCAACATGGCAAAAGAAAAATGCAGTTGACATGAAAGGCAGCCACCAAGTAAGCAGACAAAGCTAACACCCAGTTTCAGTTGCTCGTCCTGGATCCCAATCCCAGACCCAGACCCAGTCGCAGTCGCAGTCTTAACAAAGCAGCTTGACGAATTACTTGCCAGCTGGTTGGCTGACAGCCGAAGACGATGCCAACCAAAAGGCAAAAGAAAATTTAATTTGACCAACATTTTGATAGATCAAGTTCATTTGCAGGCCAAAAAGATTTATGACTCACTGTACATAGTAGCAAAACAGCAGGAAACAGGCAGCAGGCGAGCCATAAAAGAGTTAACCGTTTCACTGGATTCAATTTTAGCATTTATTTCTGTTCTCTGGTGTACTGACTAGACCTGAGTACCTATCATCAGGATAAGTTTGGTATATTCAAAAGAGAAATGCATTTTCCCCCAATTGCATTTCGCTAAATTAACAAAACTGCCTACTGTAGAATGTTTGAATTGATTCAAATGTCCGAAAGTAGAAAGAAACTTAAGTGAAATATCAAAGTATAGCATGATTCCCTGTCACCTCTCGACTTCAATTTTTGCTATTTATATAACAATAACAAAACTTGAAAACAATGCGAAGTGGTTATACCCTAGTCAAAATGCAATCAAATATGATAACAATTGCTCATAAATCTCGAGTGTTTTTAAGCCCTGTCTTTCTGACTACATCTCTCTCTCTCTCTTTTTATCTTTACTGCTCTGTAAACTACAAACGACGAATGACTATTAATGCCAAAATGTGAATGCCTTACACTACTGTGTAAGGGTATCAGGAAAAAAAAAACCTGACTGCAAAGCGTTCATCAGGACCAACTGCTGCTATTTCTACTGCGTCCTTCTGATATCACGCACTTGCACACACACATACACAGGCAAATATTGCAACGTTCGTCCCAAATGCATTCAATTAACAATTTTCTCTACCGGATTCCTAGTGCAAAACTTTGCCAGGCGGCCAGAAAGGCTTCTATAGAGGGCAGGAGCTATATATATAGAGAACAGAGTGCTAAAGATTCAGAGTGTGAGAGGCTTTTAATCAAAAACTTGCATTTACCCACAGTCTGTTTGTATGTGCGTGTGTTTTAGTGTGTGTGTGTGTGACTACAGAACTTTTGTGGCCCAAGTTTTCTGCAATGCGACGGCTTCAAACTGTGGGCGAATGGGTGGCGGGGAGAGTCTAGGGCGATGAGGGTGGTAGGTAAAAACTTCTCAAATTGTGACGTCGACAAAAGTCAAATCGTGAAGATGGAGGACCTTTCTACTAACTCTCGTCCATGCAGCAATCAAATTGGCTGAAAAAATATGCCAACATTAAATTGGATAATCGAATTGGGGATACCCTATTAAAAAGCTTCAAATTTCTTTCAAATGCTTGTAAATAAACATCTTAACGAGTATACATGTAGAGTATACATGTATTTATACATAAAATTTATTTTTGCCCTTCTTATTATCATTGTTATCAATTTCATTGGAAAAGGCTGCACACTATTAAAACCTTTTCGACGCAAATCTACCCGCATCAGGTAAAAGTTTGCATCCTTCTTCTGGTTTGGCCCACCCAGGTTGTCCCCCTTAGAAATGTTTACCTAACACAGTCGTCGACAAAAGTCCATGGCCATTTAGCAAAAGTAATTAAGCGTCGATGCGTTTCATTTGTGTTACTTTTCTGGGCAATTAAGGCAAAGAGAAATAAAAAAAAAGGAAAGAAATGGTAGGTGGTAGGTATATATGTACGTATGTATATGTATATACTTATATAGAAAGTTTTGAAATTGCAGTTTTTCCAGTGCGGCGTAAAATTTTCATAGTTAATTGTAGACCAAAAGCTGTTGACGTGCTGGCGGTTGCCTTAGACTTGGATGGGTTGGAGTTTTGGTTTTGGTTTCGGTTTCGGATTGGGTTTTCTGCTTTTCTATTTTTTGGGAGAAGAAAAGTTTTATGCAGTGCAGGAAAATCAATGAGGAAAAGTGAGTGGTAGGTGAAAAAGGCTGTGTGCAAGTATCGTTGGCAGCAACAAGTGTGAGTGGATGTAGAAAAAGGCTTTAGACAATTGGTCAAGGGTTAGCCAGCTTTTAGATATACTTTCATAATGAGTCGAGTGGTTCAGTTGAGTAAACTTTATCTAATGCTTAAAAACATTGCAACTCCTTAACTATTTTGAGTGCCGGGCGGAAAAATTCAGTTGTGTATGTCTAAGAGATGCAAGCTCAAGGTGTTTTAAATTGTTGGTTTCTTGAGTTTTCAATTGAATTAAAATTATTATTGCTTGATAAATAACTGACCTGCTCCATTAGGGCAGTTTACAGCATTTACTTAAACAGAAAATTTTGTGATATTCTTGCGATGATTATTTTTAATCTGTCATTGTGACTTCAACTATGTATCTGTTCGGTAGCTAGTTATAAACTCAATGCTGTGCCGAAAACATTTACTTCACCTCATCAAGCTCATCATTCTCCCAGCCAGTCTCGGTATTGGTCCTCATTCTCATCACCATTATTATTATCATCATCATCATGAATGAGGCAACAATTTACCCAACTCTCCAGGCAATGCAATGTGCAAAAAGTGTTTCTCATTAAAAAGTTGTTTCACAATTTTATTATCCTGTCGTCGACGTCGTCGTTGTCGGTTGTTGGTTGTCGGTTGTCATCATCATCCCTGCTCCTTGTCCTACTTGCCATTGCTTTTACTGTCCCCATAGCTATCGCCTTTGCCCTTATTCCTGTGGTCCATTCTCTCCAGGTGCTGGCTGCCTGGGTAGAGGGTGACAATGTCAATAAAGCAAACTTCTTTCCATCCGGAACAACATCAAATTATTTTTAAATTACTTGCAAAAATGGCAAAAAATACATACAAATATATGTATGTACTTAAAAAGTTATAATAATAATAGTAAAATAAATAAAACAACGATTCCCCATGGGCATTTGTGGGTGAAAGTGCCCCACGATTTGTAGTTTGCTGTCAGGAAACAAATTTTCATAGAAAATTAATTTATTTAATGTTTTTTTCTTGCCATTCTTCTCATGTCCTGTCATGTCATGTCTTCTCATGTATGGTCTACTTGTTTCGTCAACCTCATTCTCAAGAGTTAAGATAAGAAAAACTAAAAACTCACGGTAAATGAAGTAATTAGCCCACTTCTCACCAAGTAAAACAAATATTCTGCAATACTATATGTTTGTATATATTTAAAGATATGTCTACATACAAGCATATATTGTTACCTCGCTTTTTCTTACAACGGCCAACTCCTCTACTATAGATTACACATTGAAGAACGTTTATCGACATAACTTGGCTATTTTCAGTCGAATTTTGCTGAAATTTGACATGTTGCCTGATATTAGTGACAGATTTTAGTGTAGAAAATTTAAATGCAGTAGTTAGTAAAGAATGTTATACCTCTAGCTAGTAAATTTAAAACAAAATCTCATTTATTTAAATCGCTGAGTCGGAACGGGGCATGGCACTATATTAATATTTATATCTATATAGTTTTACATCCTATGTGGTTCTACATACCAAGTTTGCTGGATCTATCTATCATATGCTAGTTGTTCATATAGACGGATATTCAACAAATATTAAAATAAGTCTATCTCACTCATATCCACAACAATACAATCCAAACTCAAGTCTCACTCACTTGCTTGTTTTTAATTCAATATTTATGAATTTTGTTAACATGTGCGTCTAATTAAAATTATCGAGACTATAGTGAATATGATTAAAACTTCATAAAAATCATTTCTAATTCAATTATAAGTTATAATTTATAACCCAATTTGAAATCTACGCATTCATCTATTCCGTATACCCTGCATATAAGCCCATAAAAAATGGCACAAATAAATCATTAATCAATTAAGTTCTAGGAATTCTTTAGCCATGGGCTTAGCTAGTGTTTCACCAAGGGGATACTGATAAATCGAATAAAAAAATGGCCCTTGGACCGGACCCTTTGAATACCTCTTGTCTACCACACTACGCGTATGAATGTCTCTAAATCGAACGGCGGATAAGAAATTTATTTATCTGTTACGAACTTATTGAAGAAAACCCTTATCGTTTATTGGTTTACTGATAAGCGATATGAGTTTGAATTTTCATTGATGACGAAATAACGTCATATATGTATGACCGATATGACAACATACAGAAAAAGGAGCAAATTCCTATATATTATTTTTTTTATTTTTAATTATTAGGTTATGCAAGAATCTAAACATCTTTGAATTGATTGATAATGATACTTTAAAACATTTTATTATATACATGCATGGGACAATGATGACTTACCAAGACAATGTGTTACCTCTATCGTTTTCGCATTTTTCGTAGCCAGTCTAGTGTACCAGATAAGATGGTTCTTTATCAAACTGATTAGATTGGTGGCCAAACTATATCAGTTATGGTAATGCTACCGGCATTCTAGTTTGCTATTAGCCGTCATGACACTAAGAGGTAGTTTTGCCAAAGCGACTATTTTGGTTTTTCTGGCACTATTTGCCCTGCTGCTGGTGATAAATATTGGGCACCATGACACACAGCAGCAGTTGCACGACGAATTGCTGTCGTACAGAGCCAAGGCAGCTATCCCATCGGCTCCTACGATTAATAAGGTGACACCACCAGCCGTTCAGTACGTTGAAGAGCCCGTCGATGAGCAACTAGTTTTACAATTGGAACAGGAATTACCAGAAGTAGATTATAAATATTGGTATTATCAGGCCAAACCGAAAACGTATCGTTTAAATAAAACCTGCGCCCCCTATCCGGATCCCTTGGAGCTGCAATTGCACAACATATATTGGCAGAGTTTCTTGAATGCAAATGTCACATTTCGATTGTATGCTGCCTACTTGGATACACGGAACGATGACACAGAAGGGCCCCGGGTGCGAGTGCTGGGCACAGCGAATCAAATCGGTGATGGTTTCCCACCTACATTTTGTCATCTGTGGTACGACAATCATAGTCAACCGATAATCGTGAATGTCACCGCGTTTGTTAGTGTGTGGGTGAAGGCGTGGGGAAATAAACCTCAGCTGAGCTATCCCCACTTACTCAGTTGCCCATTGCCCAAAGAAGTCCCGCCAAACCTAATCGATGCCATACCAAGAACAGTGTCTCTAGTTACCGATGAATGCAAGAAGGCCACCAATTCGCTTAGAGTGCACTATGAGCGGAAAACGGATAACATTAATGATGATAATAACGATGATACGAATACAACAATGACCAGTCCAAATACACTGAATTTTGGGGTCTGTGTTAAGGGCTTTGATTTCCCTATGTGGATTTGTCGGAACGTCTTATCGAATGGTTCGAAATGCAACGTCTAATGGGAGCCACACGTATCTATGCCTACATGTACGATGTGCATCCGTCAGTGCAGCGGGTCTTGGACTATTATCAGCATGAGGGCTTCCTGGAGCTGCGACCTTTGACCATGGCCAATGGTATGCCCCGCTTGAAGCACTATCAACATATGCTACTCCAACAGCGTCTTTTGGTCAAGCGTCTGAATGAGCTAATACCCTACAATGATTGCTTCTATCGCAATATGTATCGTCATGATTACCTTCTGAATGTGGATATCGATGAGGTGATGTTGCCCTTAGGCAATTTGACCAACTGGCAGCAGGTCCTAGAGACAACAATGGAAACCGAGTTGAGCAAACCATCGACACAGTGTCCCAAAGGTTTTGTGGCATTTTGCTTTATCAACACCTATTTCAGCAAGGTCGTGGGCGATGCCACCAATCACGAGGAAGCCGAACAATCCGAAGAGCTCTACATTCTCCAGCATGTAATGCGTCATCGGAATTTCTCACGTGCTGGCCAAGCCACAAAATGCTTCCATAACACAAACTTATCTATAACGCTACACAATCATTTCACTCTGAAATGGATAACAGGTGGCTGCAGGCCACGGACTGTCAGCACCGATCATGCCAAAATGCAGCATTATCGCGAACCGGATAAGAAATATGAGCTCTCTGAGTTGGTCGAAGATCGTAGCATATGGAGATTCGCTTCAGAATTGCGTAAAAATGTAGAGCATGTGTGGATTCATTTGGATGATGGTGTCCAGCAAACGATTGGTAATTTAGAAGAGGAACAATCCTTAGATGAATTACTAGAAGAGGATCTAGCAGAGGAACAAACACAACAGCAGGAACAGATACTAGGATAACGCCAGAGGCTACTTATTAGTTTACTTTATTTTTTTTTTTTTTTTTTTTTCGATTATTTTGTTTAAGTTATGACTGTAAATACATATACATACACATATACTCATCTATAAACAGGTAGGGCTATATGTATCAGGGAAGGGCTGTGCTGTACATATTAAATGATATACCTAGTCTAATCAGTCAATCAAAATTTTACCACATACTTTTGGTATAATTGCTTTGATAGGACAAACAGACACAATTGTGATTTGTTTGGCCTGCCAAAAAATAATAATAAATAAAATATAATATAATTAACAAGACGATTTTATCCGATTAACCTCAATAACATTTATCATGATATACGAGATTGTTGTGTTTCCTGATGTGTTAAAACCCAAAAATTATATTGTATAAGTCAACAAATAGTGTGCGATAAAAGTCTTTTTCAACACATTCTACAACTTTAGCCTTTTATTGATGTAGACACTTTCACTGAATGTCTTATCGTACAAATTATAGGGAAAACCTTGAGATATCTTCACAACTTGCAATTTTACTTAAAAACAAAAAAAAAAAAATATCACATATGATGGACATTTAGCTACCTCGTGAATGAATTACTGGCATGGATTTTTAGATAAAACTTTTTTTTTTTTTATAGGTACTGATATAAGTTTTGCGTAAAGCTAAATGGGATTAGAAATATACTCAATTTTACTCATGTTTAATCTCAAGTAGTTGACTTTCTTGATTGCTAACGTTCCCGGGCTATCCATTTAAGTCAAAGCAAATAGACGTGTCTGAATTGATTGATAAAAATATATATAGTTATTTGACGACAATAAATATTATGACGATGAGAACGTTGTTCATGATGTTGATGTTGATTATGATGATGATAATAATGATGATGATGATGATGGTGATGCCATTGAGAATGGTAGCGCTTGTCTTACAATTAGAGTGAACACACTTTTCACATTCTCACTACATATCTTGTCGGTTATACGATATTACAAAAATAGATGTTAAATTCAAATATTGACATGGACCCCCACAAAGTTTCTTATCAATAGAAATTCATACTGTGATACCTCATCCGAAAAACTGTTTAACATCGACAACGAGAAGGAAATTAAACTGGTTTCGAACTTTTCCTTCACTATCTAGTTTTTTAGATATTTAATTAGTTTTGTTTTTCGGTTTTGCCTGGAATGATTACTTTTAAAAGTAATCGTTAAAAATTCACATGATAGAGCTATTAAATTGGCAAAACTTATATGTAATTCCAATCAGTAAAGCTTCGAGATAGCGATAGCAAGTACCGAGAATTGATATGCCTTTAAGACTATTAATTAATTTGGCATTAGTATTGCCTTTAATTGTCCCCTGCCTTCTAATGGTAGTCAATAACAGCCTAAAATTATGCTACGATATCTAGCATTCATTTAATTATATTTGTAGCTGAACAAAAAGCTTTTATCTCGCTGTCTCTGTTTCTTTCATATACCCTTGCAAAAAGTCTAATAAAAATGTTGAGACATTTGTAATTATATACATTCTAAATGGTTTATTTAAATGGCAAACTGGAAACATAATGATTGTGTGTGTGTGTGTGTGAGAGAGAGATAGAGAGAGAGAGAGAGAGAGAGAGAGAGATAGAGAGAGAGAGAGAGAAAGAGAGAGAGAATTGTCAGTGGATACCATTTTCGTCACTTCAATTATTCATTCAGTATTTCTTGTTGTTTTTTCTTGACTGTTTACCTGTTTGTTTTTTTGTTTGTCTGCCTTTTGATTCAAGTTAAGTCTTAACAAAAAACAATGAATAAGACATATGCCAATTGAGTATATTTAGTAAATATTTGTGAAATCGGTTAATAGCAAAAAAAAAAACAAAAACCTTAAACATAACAAAAACACAAACAGAAAGGTTTAACAATTCCAGCGTCGACTTAAAAATAAACTATTTACCATTTTTAGATTTTAGAATTGTTGCTAGGTAACCATTTTTGGGGGATTTGAAAACCCCAAAATATGTAAATAAAATTGCCTTTTTTTTGGGAATTTTCACCGATTCTATATTTTACTAAAGTTTCAAATAGAATTTACTTAATTCATGCATATCGTAAGTGTTCTATCTTATCGAACAATTCGATTGTTATTTATGTGTATGAAAATATGTATATAAATATTTATTTTTACTGTGATAATTTTTTTCTTTTGCCGCAGCAGATATTCAAGGCCCTTCCACTTCGGTTCCGACTTTAGTCGAATCAGCAATATATTTTCGCCTTGAATGGCAAAATTTCTGTATTTTATATTTCATTTTTCGTTTTTGGTCAATCTTATTGGTGGTTATCTGCATCTGCGGACATGTATCAGTCAGACCATAGAAAAGACCATTCGTTTTATTTACTTAGCAATCGTTTCGTTTATTATTAGCAATAAATATGGTAGGTAGAGGTAATTGCAAGGTGGAAGGTGAACAAAATGACGCAACCCTCTAAGAACATGATACCACAAAAAAAAAAAAAAAAAAAAAAAAAACACTTTTGAGGCACTAAAAAAATTGCAAAGGAAATTTTACCCTATAGAACTCGTGTATCGCATTTTTTGTTGATTAACTAGTTACGTAGCACCATGGCACCCACAGTTAGGATTAAAGTACTCGCTAGAGTGGTGGTTAATTGAGTGGCAGTTCCTGTGCCATTCCCGCTGGTGGCCATCAAAATTGGCTTCTCATTGGATCGGGCATTCATCCAGGCCTGGCAATCGGTCTCGTTCTTAACGAAACGGAAAATCGACTGAACTATATTCGCTGGTGTAATCTCGGAACATTGCTCCAAATGATGCACCACACAGGCCTCGAAACTCTGCAAGTCGACACAGTGTGTGGGCGTGAATAGCAGTTCGGGGCGACTCATCAGATCGGATATCTGGCCATCTTTGGGAATATATTGATGGAAGGAACGGTTCATGCAGTGGCTTATGGCCTCCTTGTTGGCTTCCAGGCACTCGGGACCCTGTTCGGCGACAAATAAGGCAATCTGATCACCACCTCGAGTGCAGGCGAATCCCAAAAGGGCTGCCCCAATACGCATCATGGTGGCCTGTTGGTGTTTCTCCTCAACACTCAGACATGGCTGGATTTTCTCATTGAACTCCTTGACACAGTTCTCCGCCTCGGGGGCCTTTTGGCAATACTTGTGGAATACTGTATCCAAATCGCCAGTTGGCTTTGCCACTTCCATTTCCTCCTGCAATGCCGTTAGATTTGCAACCTTGGACAAACACGTAGACATTTTGGCTGTGGCCTTCTCAATCTCCAAATATAGAGTAGAATTCTCCGAACCGGTAACCTTTTTACATTTCTCTCTATACATGCGTTTGATGTCATCTGAATTGGAAATTGTTGCACTGATTAGAAATTGTTTGTTTTCAGAAATCAGACATTATATTCACTTACCCACGCTGACATTTGTATTCCGATATTCTGGCGGCAGGAACTGGGATGTTAAGCCACCCAACTGACCGGCATTCACCTGCTGCGGCTTGGGACTGGCCTGCACCTCGATTAATATGGCCCCCAAAGTGGCCATCAGGCATACAGCCATCAAGACATATTTGTTCATTTTGGCCTAGGATATGTAATTTGTCTCGGATTCGCTGCCTCTCAGTTCACTTCTCTTCGGTGGACGACCGCCGTGCTTTGCTTTGTCTCAATGAATGCGGTTTCTCGTTGAGTAGCTTCACTGCCGCAGCCGTGGCCACCGATCAGGCAACGAAACTCTGATAAGCTGCCTTGCCACAGTGGGCTGAGGTTAATCAAAACAAAGTTGCCTAACATCATAGTGCAAACAGATGAATATAGAGAACAAGGGCAAGAGGGTAAGGGTTATTTATATAGTTACTTAAAATACTTTCCTTATTCAATAAAGAACATATTCGTTTAGTTGGCAAGACTTTATTGTTTTTGAACTCGTTTAACAATGTGTTTTTATTTTTGACAGCATTCGAACCACTGTGGCACGACCATTGTCAATCAGACGACTACGAAAGCATTTACACTTCGGCATCAGGTCCGGAACTTTTATTCATTTTGCCAATGGAAAAACTTACTTTGTCTCTGGGTAATGAGTAAGTGTGACTATCAAGCATACACACAATTGGTGTGTGTGTGTGCGTGTGTGGGTGTATGGAGGCAAAGTACAAAGCAGTAGTAAGATACCCCACACTGTCCCCTTCAAAACATAGTATCACAGTTAGTCCCATTCCAATTTTATACGCGTTGTAATCTGTCATCCGTTTTACAAATTACAAAACGGACGGCCTGGAGACCAAACATACCAATTATAAAAATACATATACCGAATGACGATATCGTTTGACTTTAAAAAAGAAATAACTTATCGGGTTATCTTATCATTGCGAACCATGGCTAATATATTATTTATAAGCTAAACATTATTGATAATGGATGAATAGGTAATGGTAACCGTAAACCGAATACCGCATAACAACTAAAAGACCTCAGGAAAATGAAATATTTGGAGTTTTGAATAGACACCTTGAAATTCTTGGGCTTTAGCTAATCGATATGCCTTGCATTTGACAAGAGTATACAAAGATTTGTTTAGCACAAAGAACATAAAGACAATAAGGTTCGATTCCCAAGAAACGTCAGTGAATCAGTTTCCTCATCGTTTTCTTGCTTAATGCTGGTTCATAGTCCATTTCAGTGTTATTCCAGGTGCGATATGATGATGAATATGTACAATATTTATTATACAATGCAATATAAGTATACATATACACACACATACCTACATATATATTATGGGTTTATATAGCTCATTCTGGTTAAAAACTTTACAATGGCAACTGAAACCGAGAAGACCATTATCGATACATACATACGTGAGGGTTTTTCGACTTTTCCTTTATTTTTGGTTTATAGACTTTGTTTTTCGTTCAAGTTGTCTATTTCGTAATTTAATTATTATATTTGACTTGTTTTGTACACTGAGAAAAATGAATAAGCTGTTAAATAAGAAATGCTTGAAAATTAAATTTATTGAATTTATTTAAACGGATGTTGCTTTAAAATGATAAAACATTTGACTGCGTTTTGTTTTTTACTTTTCTTTAAGTGTCCAAGTCACGCGTTATTATCCATGACATTGGGTTTATCTGACATACTTGTAAGTATGTGAGTACAGACTACTGCAACAAAAACCAGTTCTAATTGCTCATTCAAAGTTCAAGTAGTTCAACTTGTTGCTGGCATGAGGAGGAGGGGGGAAAGGGGGGCTTAAGTCACAACACAATTGCCGGTCATGAGCGAATTATAGTAGCTTTGACTTTTAATCTCCTCCGTTGGATTTGTGATGTGATTTTGCATAACATAGTCTTCGAGAGCTAAAGCCAAACGTTGCTCATGAGCTCCATCCAAAGGTTCCGTAATGGGCAACACATTGGCCAGAGTTGATGACAAAGATGTCACGAGCAGACGACGTTCCGTTAGTTCCCGCAGAGTCTCGATTTGGTCACCAATGTAGCCAGGCAGCTGGATAATCTGACGTTTTCGGAAACGCTCCTGACGCGTTTGTTTCGACCAGTGGTCCAGGTCACTTAGATTCGCCAAATTGAGATTAATAACCACCAGTAACAGACCATTGTCGTTCTCATTGCATTTGAGTAGATCCTCTGGTTGTTGGTGGACCAAACTGGATACCCATTCGGTGTAGCTCACCATTAGAAGGCGCACATTGAACAGACGGCGTATATTTTTTCAGGCAACGCAGGGGATAACAACCATGGGCCACGGCATTCAGCATCAGGGAGATATTCGCCAACGAACGATCTGTGATAAGAGATTGCAGCTCATCGGGAAGCAGGTAAGGAGGCTCCCAGGGTTGTGGATCGAAACGCTGCCGACGATTAACATCCAGACGCTTTGGCAACTCGCCACGCGCCACACGCAAACGCTGCAAGTCCAACTGAATTTATAGATAGTCAAACATCATTTAATGACAAATTGGGATGCTAGGACCTACCACCAAATCCCTTTTGGCCCAATAGAAACGTGAAGGTCTCTCACGATCGCCATAGTTGTTGAGGGTAATCAAATCACGTTCGACTTCTACATTGGCCAGACCGAACATTCCCTTGTTGATATAAATGGCCATGCGACCCAATTGGGTACCATAGATCATGGCGGGCAAATGCTTCAGTGGCTCCGGTGTCAAGCGACTGACACTCGCCACACGAGCCTCTGTCTCAAAGAAATACTGCCAAACAACGTTGCGATCCAAAGGGTTTAATTTTTTTGGTTATTTTCTGATCAAAACGTTCATCAACCGCATTATAGACACGACCATTTTTTGGCTCCTTTTGTACGTAAACATCGTGGAACCAATTAAGCAATTTACGAGCCTCTCGCCTCTCATCCTCTGTGATCAAACGTCCCACGGGAATATGGAAAAAGATTTGAGCCCGTGCCAGACCCAACTGTAGATACTCATAGTTTAATATGTATTGAATCACATGACTACATTGGAAATATACTAGACGCAAGTCAATAAATTGGGGATACACAAGATGCAGCAGTTGACAGAAGGCAGCACCACTACAGAAATCCCTATAGTCCTCGATTTGGCATTGCAGCAATCGATTGACCCACAAAAGCAGGGGATCGGGTATTGGCAGTGGCAATCGTACAATTTTTTCAAACACAAATGGATAAGCTCGATGGGTGGGAACGGGTGTGGGAAGTCGTGGTAAACGGCAATTTCGTCGTCTTTCTCGTCTTTGTGTTAACATATTCTAAAACGCAAATGGAATTAATTGTTAACATTTCGATAGTTTAATGTTCAATATACATATATACATATCCAACATTTGAAAGTTCTTTGCTTGGGCTTGTAATCCCCTATGATAATGATGGCAGAAACGATAACAAAGTTCAAAAGAGGCTTAACGGATTGGCAATTTAATTGCCAGTCTGATGCAAAAATTGCCTCAACATGCACATGAATACAAATGAATAAGCGAATGCAGCAGTGTTTGAGTGTGTGTGTGTGTGTCTATCTGTGTGAATTAATTCACCCCTCAATGCCTTAACTTCCTTCCGTCACACATTCATTTGGACCGCTTTAATCAGACATCGTCAAGGACTGTGCCAAGCTGTGTGCAGTTTGCCTGACTGGCTGACTGGATGAATGGTTGGCTGCTCTATGAGCTTAGTCGTGTGCTTTACTATCCAATTAAGCTCGGAAATATATTTAGCAAACTAATGAATTATAAACAGACGTACATACATACATACAGTGCGTATATACCCTTATCCTACATACATACATACATATATACATATACATATACATACATATTTAGCCGCAACGGCAATAATGGAGGATGGTCGTAAGGTGGCAAGAGCTAAAAGAAAATGAGAAAAAATTAAAATATGGCAGGAAAAATGAAATAAAAGTAAATCTCACAGAATCAAAATGAAATCGCAGTTTCAATGTCCAACTTTGATATCCTTGCTACTTGGCTCTGATCATTTATGTATGTATATCATAATATTCGAAAAGAATTAATTGTAATAGATTTGGATTTTTTCCAAACAGACTTTTAATTTAATTTTTCCAAGATTCTCGTACATAAACTAAAATATTGATAATGCTATTTGGTGACCCCGACGAGTGGTCTTTAAGATCTACAAAAGTAAAATTTCATCAAAAATTCTATACTTACATACTTACTAGTATGTATGTATGTATAGCCATGTCTATCCAACCCTAGGACCAGCGAAATGCGAAATGAGTAGAAGTTAATGGGGAAGGTAAGGTGGAATAGAGCAACTTTGTGCTGGATGCCTGACTCGCTGGCTGCCTGACTGGCTGGCTGCTTGGCTGGTTGGCTGGATGCCTGCAGTGCTGTATCCTTTTAAATGAAATTAAGCTAATTTCGGGAAACAGGCAGGCAAAGCAGCGCGTTGTGAACGGAACCACGCCCACGCAATACGCCCTAGTTCGCTAGAATTTAATTCAATGCAGGGGCCAACATACACATGCACACACACTCGTACAACCTCATGCATATGCATGGCTCTAGGTGTGTGTGTGCCGCGTGCGAAATCAAAGTTGCTTCATATGTATGTGATGAGAGTGTGAGTGTAAGTGTGAGTGTCTGTTTTAGCTATTTGCAGCACATGCTACATGTCTGCTTCCATCATCTCTCTCCTCTCTTGCCCCTGCCCACCACCCCACATGTGTTTCTGTTTCCCTCTCATCTGGCATCTGGCATCTGTCCCACCTGTCCCATACATCCATCCTGTTGCCGTTGCCCTGTATATTGTAATTTATTATCCTGCATGGCAAAAAGGATTTTCATCAATTAATCATACTGATGATTCTCTCTACTGCTGCAGTTCAGGTTAGTTTGCACACACGCACACACACACACACACACACACACACACACAGACACAGAGATTCCTAAAGCTTTTCCAAATATTTTTATAGTGATTAAGAGGCAACTTGGGAAGAGAAACAGCAAGCAACAGCATAAGCATAGCTAGATGAAGCAGTCAAGAATTAAATTAGTGCAAATCATGGGTATGCATTTCGCTTTTTTATTCTTTTGGCGACCCCGATGTCATAACGACATAGCCTAACTTAATGACCCAAATGAATATTTGAATTCTAGTAAATTCCAATTTAAATTGTTAACATACAAGCTACTTAATACCTCGTGATACTATCACTGATAGTGAGCTTCGGTTTTGGCCTGAGCTTTAAGTATTTGGCTTTACACAAGAACTTTCCCTTCGAAAGACCGTTCCCATCGAATGCTCCTTAACGCCGGTTGTTCAGAAGCAAACCAATTGGTTTTTCTCCTGTCTTGGCACATGTCCAACCACAAATGTTTAAGCTGTCCAACTGTCCAGCTGTTTGGTGGTCCGGTCGTCGGGCTGCCCGGCCCGGTCTGCCATTTTGCCGTGGCCTTGGCCTCGACTCCAAACATGCAAGAAGTCTATTCGGAGTATTTAGAGTGATTTATAGACTATGCCTGGAACCGAACATATATACATAATTCATCTGCCCCCTCCTGTTCTACCACCACTCAAAGCTATTCTTGCTTTCTCTTTCTCTCGCTCTCTCTCTCTTTCAGTCTATAGATGCATCATTTTGAATGCAACCAGAGAGAAATTGTTATGTTTTAGCATAAAATCAGCTTAAAGTGCAAATTTCCTAGACGAACGCCATCAATTATTCGAAGCCAAGGTGAATTATTACAGCAAACTAAGTAAGCAAATAAGAAACGATAAACAATTTATACTATGCAGAATTTAATTTAAATAATCAATTAGGCAAACAATTCAAAAATGTATAAAAACTCTATCACTTTGCATACAATAATTCCCACTACAATTATTACTCACACTTTTCAGGGGTATATGGAGATCCTTTCACTTAAAGACTTGAATGCGCACTAAATCAATTTCCAAATGAATTTCTTTTCATATACCGCACACATTTATATACTTGATCAAATTCCTCAATTCGCGATGATCGGCAAAGTTTTCAATAATTTCATTAAATACTCGTATTCTCCTGCTTCTTAGAAGGAAGTTGTTTATACATTTTAATAAGCAAAGTGTCTCAACTATCAGTGTAACTGAAGATGTTACTTATTGAATTGATAAACAACTCCCAACCAATTGATAAACAACTCCCAATCAAATAGCAACTGAACGCCTATGGGGTGAAACGTCAAAAATTGTTTAATTGTTTGTGTTGAATGTGTAGGAAAACTTTCTTAAATATGAAAATTCGGGTTCGTGTTGATATAATTGCAAAACTGAAAGAACAATTTCTTGTTTTAAACTAATTTAAAATTCTTAAAGATTCCTAATCTAAGTAAAAATCCAAGTAAAAATAAAGCCAATTTGTATAAAAAATATCAAAGAAGCTAACTTCGGCAATGCCGAAGTTTATATACCCTTGCAGTCTTTCGCAATAATTTTTTTACATTTTGAAACTGAATTCATCAATTCACAAACAAAACATTCAAATTATTTCTCTTTTTATAATAAATTTTCTTTCTTCTTGCATCATTCCCTAAGCAAAGCACAACACACATACACATACAGTTCTTGTAGCGCTGCGTCTGTGTGTGTGTATGCATGTGCTCTGTTTGAGCAGCAAGCAGCGCTGTTTGCTGCCGGCAGCGCTGCTTGCTGTCTACTAGGTCATCATTTGAACCGATTTGTGTTGACTGTAACTTCTGTTCTATTTATCCGATCAGATTCAAATTTTGGGATCTGTCAATTTATGTCAAATACTATCATATTGGTAAATTTCATGGGGATACTCCAATTTTTGCAAAAATGTTTGTTCTAGAACTATATGATATAGTGGCCCCATTCATTTTTCATCCCAATAGCTCTTAAGATGGCTGAGTAAAACGCGTACGCACAGACAGACGGACAGACGGTCAGACGGACAGACGGATATATCGACTCAGCTTCTCATGCTGATCAAGAATATATATACTTTATGATTATGACCAATTTTATAATACCCTCTGCAAGGGTATAAAAATTTAAAAAATATACATTCGTTTAAAGTTTAAGCAGTTTGCCTTTAAGCCATTTATTATTTAGAAGCCACTTGAGATCATCAACTGAAATAGTTCTTCTTGTTCTTTATTTAGGCCATAAATTTGTTGTTGTGCAACTTTTTGTTTTGTTTACCCCTTTTTGCTGCCCTAGCTGTGACTCTGACTTTGGCTTTGGCCGTGGCTTGTTCCAGCTAACTAAACCTGGGCAAACTGGTCTACTTGTGCCTCTAATATAAAGTGACACCAGCTGCTTAATGTTTTGGTTAAAAGCATTTTAAGTGAAATGCAACAGCATGTGAAGCAGGAGAAGAAGGGCAGAGCAATAGATGGGGGGGGGGCGGGGTAAACTTTTACTGAGAGTGGAGTTTCGGGGGCCTTTTCCCCATGCTCACCCACATAATAATAATTCAGCATCTCCTAGTGGCCGCAAGCAAAAGAAGTTGCCGCATTCGGGAATGGGGCAAATTCTATGGGTCACACCAACACAACAGCGCACACACGTACATTGCAATTTGCTTAAGCAAAGGATACACCATATGATGCAATGATAACAAATTTCGGTATATGAACTTTATGATACCCTTCAACTGTTTTTTAAGAGTATTAAACTTGTTCAATTCCCTGTATCGAAAAAATGAATTTGCAAAGGAAAATTGCTGCAGATGTATCCTTTTATTAAATTTTCTATTTGTATCCTTTTTAAGGACACTATGGCCAAACAAGAAGTCTTTGAGGACTTTATATAAACTTACCTATTTCCCAACATTGCTGAATCACTGCATCAAAAGTTTTAAGGAACTGTGCTTCTTGCATGGTGGCAATGTCATCATCATTCATTTGCGCCCAGGTGCGTTTCCGTGTGCGCTTTTTGGAGCAGCAAGCAGCACAGTATATAACCTCCACCCACTGCTCCACCTCCTTCTCCCACTTGTGCAGGTATCTGTGGCATACCAAGCTGTGCTTTTCTTTTCCGCCCTTTTGTAATCTTTTGTGAAAGCAACAAGACGACGACCACGTCCAACCAAAGTAGCAACAACAGTCAAATGATTCTTAAGCCTCAGTCTAAGTTCCATTCTCACATGCATTCTTTATCGTCTGGCTTTGTCGACTGGCTGACTGACTGACTGGCTCCGTTATGCCGCCATTATGTTATTCGAAGACCTACCACCTGACTCCATAGTTAATTTATTCTGCCTGGCAATTCAAAAAATTAAACAAACATAGAATATTACAGCTGCTGACGTAGGAATCCATCTGACCTCACAACTTTAAAGTCTATTTGACGTAAGTGGAAATTTTGCACTAATGTGTGCCATTCTTTTCTTCTTCAACGACCTCATAATCTAAATTAAGTGAAAATTTTGTTGCGTTGTGTAATACCTTGTATTTGTTTAATATGAAATGACAATAAAGATGACCATGAAGATAATATAATATGAAGATAAAGATCTAAAAACACATATAGCATGTGATAGTTTACATAGGGTAGGGTATATATCCTATCCTTTGTAGGGTATGTATCCTTTTATTAAATTGTCATATGACATTTATCATATTTCGGAAATCTTACCTTTGCATTGTAAATGAGGTGACGGCAATTCAAATTGGGAGTATAATGTGCGTAGGTACATACATTCATTTGTTCGTCAGAGATATTTCGTATTAATATGAGTAATAGAAACATATTTTACCATTTCCGTTGCTATTTGCATTAAACACAGCGCAAACGGGCTTTCTGTGGGAAAACACCTTTATCAAATAAAGCTGAGCACTTTTGGGTTGCAAAGTCGATCTACTTGAGCCATTCAGCATACTCGGAGATAGTAATGTTTAGTAACTGAAGACAAAAATGTCAATTACTCGCATTCAACTGTTTCGAATTTTATTTGTTATTATATTTCTGAAATTATTATTTCTATTGGGCTTGTATGCGCGAAGCAATGTTTATATTAATCAAGAGAATTCAATGGTCAGTGGGAAACCAAATAAGGTGCAACTTTACGATAAACTACTGATCGATCGAAGAGGAGGTTAGTGCTAGAAAATTCAAATATCAATTATTTACTAACACCTATGTACCTATGAATATATACCTGCTGGTGTATTTACATTTAGAACCTTCATTGAAGCAACGCTTGAAATGGATACGCAAGGAAATGCCCTCATTTCCATTAGACGAGTTACTAAATCGCCAAAAATTTACCGAAGACCCGAAACAATGCGGATTAGCTCCTCATATATTAAATATCCGATTTCACAACGATTACTGGCAAACGGCTAAAACGGCCAATCTCACATATTTTCTCTTTGGAGCCTATTATGATAATAGGGAAACAGTTCCGGAGGCCCCGTTAGTGCGACTTCTGGCTATGATTGACACCCCATCGACGAAAGATTATCAATATCCGAAAATCTATTGCCAATTCTGGATAAAGGATCAAAAGGAGCCGGTGATTGTACCAGTGAGTTCGCATAAAAAGATGTGGCCATTTGGTTGGGCACCCGACCGATTCTATCCACATTTTTTGGATTGTCCCCTGCCCGAGGGCGACTACAAATGGTTGGTACCACAGATGGTATCCCTAGTGACCAAGAGATGCGAACGAGGTACCAATTTGCTGAAGGTGATCTATGAACCGGATGAGAACAAAGACGATGTACTGACATCAAACAACCAGAATGCCTCCCGATTTGTCGTTTGTGTAAAGACTATGGATTTTCTTTATGTCGACAATTCCTGGAGATTAATTGAATGGTTGGAATTGATGCGTCTTCTTGGTGTTGGCAAAGTCGTTTTATATGACGGCAATATGCATACGAATATGTCCCGTGTGGTCCACCATTATTTGGAAACAAATTCTGGTTTCGTTGAGCTGCGACCCATGTCGCTAGGTCGAGGGGAACCGCACTCGCCCACTCATTTTCATCACTACGCCATGATGGACGATGGTTTCAATAGGATTCTCAACGAAATGATACCCTATAATGATTGCTTCTACAGGAATATGTATCACTATGATTATGTGGGTGTCTTTGATATTGACGAGGTCATAATGCCATTGCACAATGTGACCAATTGGTCGGAACTAGTCGAGCTGGCTCGCATTGTCCCCGACTATGGGGGAGTGACTCCAAAGAATTGCACTGAATGGGTTAGCTTCTGTTTTCGCAATGTCTATTTTCCCAGATACCCCGAAAGGCCCAAGGTCTATAATAATCTATCAAGTTCCTTCTATATGCTTCAGCATGTGGAGCGTGTCCAACAGCATTGCAATCGTGGCGACGCGGCCAAATGCTTGCATGACACTCGTTTCGCCGTGGCTCTCCACAACCATTTCACCTTCTATCACACAGAGGAGGCAAGTTGTGCGGCCAAATCTGTGCCCATTGCTTATGCCCAGCTGCACCATTATAGGGAACCCGATACCAAATCCCTGCTAATAAATCCCATTATCGATGATAACATTTGGCGCTTTCAGCCGGAATTGCAGCAGCGCATTGAACACAAGTATAAAACTCTCGGTTTCCTGCCCGACCCCCACAAATTGATGAAAATCGAAACACAGCGTAGGCATTTGGATGAACAACAACTAAAAGATGCCATAATTCACAGATAAAATGTTATTAATTTAATTTTAAGTTATTTTGGCGTCGACATCTTTTGGCATAGGGGAAAATACGGTGATGGACTTCTCTATACGACCGAAAAAATAAAAATAATTATAAGTGGATAAGAGATTTTTAGGTGTTTTTTTGTTTTATTGACCATAACTTTAAAATCCACTTAAAAGTGGAGCTTCAAAAATTAATTTTTTTTGTTTTGTAAATAAAAATTTAACTCATTTCGATTAAATCTACATCTTTGTTCATCAGTAAGTCAGGGTTTGATTCATTCATTTTTAGAAACAGAATGACGAAATTTTTTGCCTCTGCGGAAATGTCTACTATTTTGTCTAATAAATAAATAGTACTAAAGGTAATCCTTATGGTCTCTGAAATCTTTAGATAGAATGGCAAATTTAGATTCATGTGTAGATATACTTTGTGGGTTCCAATTGGCAACCTTTTATACATCCTTTATCTGTCTACAAGACAGAGCCTACATTTTTTATATTTTAGCCTTATATTTTATTAAAGTTTAAAATATTTTAAAGAATTAACATTTCGCCATCTTATTTGAATCGGTTTCTACTATTTAAAAGAACGTCAAACATTATTTGGTGAGTAAGCACTAATGAATGTTACAGTCTTTAGAAGGACATTATCTATTTTTAGGTGTACATTGTTGACACTTTTATTTTGTATTACTTTAGTACTTACTTTGTTCTTTAAAAATATACTTTTAAATGCAATTTAAATATTTACTTAAATGTTATTGCGAACAACAATTAGTTTGTACGCAAAGCTAAGTGAAAAGACGTAAACGAAAGTTGGCTTTTAGAAACGCCAAAAATAAATATGTCTTTATTAAATACATAAAACAATGACGAATATTTATGAATAAAGAAAAAAAAAAGAAAACAACGGTATTAGATTTTTTTTTTTTTTTTTTTGCGGCATTTCAAGGGAAAAGTTAGCCAATATCCAATGGCTTTATTTTCTGTACGTACAGAAAAACCACGAAAAATCCTGCTTACATCAGCCGAGAGTGCAAATTCCTGTGTTAGTTGTTCCTTTGGGAAAGTGCAACGATCTTTTTCCGTGCCAGATTAAGCCAGCGTGGGGCCTGTAGTCATAATGCTTTAGAATATCACTTTCCAAGGTGAAAGTTAGAACATGAATATTAGAAAAAATTGTATCCAATCTGATTTTCGGCAAACATTGACAAAAAATCGAGTTCGAGATTGAAAGAGGTTATTGAAACTACTCAAAAAATTTACTAAATTAGAGCTTCATGATAATTAATATGAAACATATTTTTAATTGAAATTGAATTTAACGGCATTTAAATCAGATCTTACTTTTCAAAATCGATTAAAATTTGACAAAAAACAATTTCGCAAAGTTAAGAACTTTGAAGAATTTAAATGAACATTGAATCAACTTTTCAATGATCAAAAATCTTTTAACAGCGCTCTGATAGCTGGGCTCTCTTCAAGGCGCGGTTCAAATAAATAATAAAAAAAAAATAAACACAGATGATGAATGTAAGTCGCCAATGGCAATGGGTTTTTTATTTGTGTACATACATACATACATATCTAACAACCTATAACTGTGATAACATTACCAAAATTTGCAGAAAACATTATCGTTCACGCATTCGGCAATTGTATCACGAAAAGTAGGTCGCAGTCCGCTGTTAAGCGTTAACGGAGCTCTGTTGCATGAGACGGAACAGTTGGGAACCATCTGAGAGACAAGTTTCAGTTGCCATCGAACCGTTGCACGGGGCGGATGATGTTGGGGTTGAATGAATTGCTAATGAGACATTGTAAATGTTTATTTTAAAATTTCATTTGGACACTAGACAATTGCATTAAATATTTAATAGGTTGCCTATTAAAATGCAAAATTATTTAAATTGTTTGCCTCTAACCACACGCAACTTTTTAAATGTTTTTCGATTATTATTACTTTTTTCTATGGTTTTTATTTATGCGGTATACCCATATACAATTTTTTGTACTTCTTTTTTTCTGTGGCACAGATAAAAATTGCAGCACTTCTAATTAATTGCATTGCAGCAATTTAAAAACAAATATTTCGCACAAATATGTGAATATATGTACATAAATTGAGCAAACAAAAATTAAGAAGAAAAAACTGCAAATGATAACCATAAAATGAAATGATAAATTAATGATATGAGCAAAAAGCTGAACAAAAAAACGCACAATATGAGCAGAAAAGATTTTTTAATTAAATGGCAAAAGAATAGTGAAAAGCGGAAATAGGATCAGGGCCAGTTGAATGAGGAGACTGAATAGAAGAGTAAGAGTAGAAGGAGTAAGGTGAAGAATGAAAAAATATTTGAATAGCCGCAGAAACTGCAGCAGTTACCGCCAAACAAAAGATAAAAAGTGCCAACAGCCAACAGACACAGAGACAAACTCAAACGCAAACACAAACACAAACAAACATCGGAATAAAGGGAGAGCAACCGGAACCGGAAGAGACAGTCAGCGACAATGGCAATGCCGAGAGCTGCTGCCTCTCTCCATTCGTTTTGATTCTCAAATTCGGCAACTGTCACCAAATGGCGGACCAAGTAACGTCTTAGACAACCGAAGAAGTATTAAAGCCCAAACTCAACCTGTTGATACCCTACTAAAAACTATTTTTTTATTGCCCAAAAGTATGCTACATATTTGAGCTGTCAAAGTGCGTGGTAAATCTGTTGCCTGATTTCAGTGGTAAATGCATCAACATAGCCAAGAATCAATGGGAAACTACACAAGAGAACAAATCACTGGCAGCAATTCGGATTTATTAAAGAAGAGTCTATTATTAAATTTATTTTGAATAACTATGAGAATAAACCGAAGTTTATACTACGAAATCCATGTACATACTTCGATTTGTTGTTTGTTCAAGCGTTACCGTCATTGTATTCACTGGAATGTATTTCTCTTCTTTTTTTTTTTTTTTGGCTTGACTTGTCCAAAATAACCAATGTATATATAAACGCATACCGAATATATGTGAATGGATGTATGTATGTATTTACAACAAATATGCAGAGAGTTAAAAACTAAAGCAAACAAAACCGAAAATCTAACACGAAGCCTTCCATGTTTTTTGTTAATTAAAATTGGCATGCCAGCCAGTCAGCCAGAAAGGAAGCGACAGCAGCTGGGCGAACAAATGTGAGAGAGCAAGAGAGAGATGAAATTTTTGCATTTTCATCAGGTTTTTTTTTTTAGTTTTTTTTCCTTTTTTTTTTGCGAGCAAACAAAACAACATTCTGTGGACCAGGTCAACAGCAAAATCGAAATAAATAGCCTTACAATGAACAATAGAATTGACCGAAACAACAAGCAAATATTGGTTTTATATATGGCCAAAATTTCTCTTTTTGCTCTTGTTAACTACATATTTAATTACATGCCAAATGAGGAGAAACGAAAAAGTAATTTCGATGCGTAATCCCAAGGGATGTATGATATATGCATATTACCTTGCAAATTATGTTGGGTAACAAAAATAATTGATAAAATGCACTACAAACCTGCAGCATAGTCCTTACAGACTTTGAAAATGAAAACACTCACACGACTCATTAGGCAACAGCCAGTTGCGAATCTCAATTCACTTCATTCTTAGCTAGATCAAACAGGGAAAATATTACAAAAATAGTCTAGTAAAACGAGTTCAATATCGATATTTTCAAAATGAACATAAGATTTTAGGATCTATAGCTAAAGACAGAAGGAGACTCAAGAAGAGATAAGCATCCTTTCTGTTTCATTGACAGCCAGAAACAATGTGAACCACGCCCCCGCACTTAACACTTTACGCCTCTTTCGGCCATAAAGTTACCCAAAAGGCAGCTTGGGGATTAAACATTGGACACGGAGTGAAGACGAAAGAGAAGGAAATGCTAAAACATTGCACAACAGACATAAAATGAGCAAAAGACGGCCCCAATGCCCGATGCCAACCACCGCTTGTGCCAGATTTGCTTTTAAAAAGCGCTCAGGGATTGGGCCACCGGCTGTAAGCAGTAAGTCAGAGGACTCCAAAATCCCTCCAACCGCCCTGACACACACACACACACACACACATACATATACATCATCCCATACTCTTCAGCTCTTTCCAACCTGCCCCACTCACTGGGGCTCTGTACTGTAGTTCAGAGTGCTGCTCCTTTTCTCATATACAAATGCGCTTTTAACTTAAATGACAGTCCAACGGGGAGCTGCAAACTAAAGCTGAAGCCATTCCATGGTCCTTGGAAAATACGCATTGCAATTTTTTATACAAAACCCTCCGAATTGGCATCGTTCTTTTCCCTTTCACTCCCTTCAATTCCACCATCTTGCTTCGTGTATTACAACAATTTGATGTAAATATTGTATTAGTCAGGGCCAAAGTGTTGAGTAAATTTATTGGCAGCACATAAATCGCTTTCTTGAATGAGGTTTTCCCTGTTTCTTTTGCCATTGCCTTTGCTTCAATTCCTCCACCACCCCCTCCCTCCATCTTTCTTTATTTTTTATGCTGATGTTCATGTTATTGTTGGGTATGAGGAAAATGAAAAATTAACCACTTGAAAAAAGGTAAATTTATGCCCTCCCTTCGGAAGAAGATGCCATTTTGGATGAATTCTCATTTCGCCAATGCAAAATGGAACTCTCAAGTCAAAATGATTTCCTTTAACCTATTAAGATTGATTTTTTTGTTTTTGCTATACCCAAATCTACCAAAATAAAAACTATGACATTTTTTTAAGGTACTGAATAATGACAAAAAGCCTGAGTAGATTTAAATTTCCCTCGAAAAGCAAAAGAGAATCATCTCCACGACTTTTACATCATATACTCGGCTAAGGACTAACCTCGAATCTGTTGATTAGTTCAAATGCTTAGACTATCAATCGTTCTCAAACTTCTCTGCGTATACGTCATAAATTTGTCGACGAAACGAAAGAAAAGGGGGAAAAAAACATTGTCAAAGGTTCAGATCCTGATGATACCTAGACAAATATTTGTTTCTTTGACTTTGAAAATGTTTCATTTCCACTTCACAGAGCGGTTGGTTGACGGAGCATTGGGAAGGGGCTTGAGACGGTAAGGTGTAGATGGTAGATGGTCTGGAACCGAAATGAAAGTTTGTTCAATAACATTCAACACACAAGCAAAGGCAAACAAACAAAAAAAAAATAGAGAAAAAAATGTTGCCATTAGTTAAAGTTTGGATTTCTATTTCGATTTCATCTCGTTTTCCCCACCTATGCATCTCACACATTTTCCTATTTTTTGTCCCATACGCTTTCTCTCGCTCCTTCCGTGTCATAACAAGTTTTGTATGTAGCAAAAGCAACTTTATCCCAAATTCTACTCGATATGTGGAAGAAGTGCAAGCTAATAATAAGAAATGCGTGAAGTGTAGCGCCAACTCGAATTCGTATGCTTACCCAAACCCAAAGCGAAACCAGTGAACCCAGTTCCAACAGGGTGCGCAAATATTTATTTTGAAACTTGCCAAGTTCTTGCCTCCATAACCGCCCCATACACATATGTACATACGTTCATATACATACATACAGTCCGCACGTTTCTTGTTCTGGTCAGTTTTTTCGGCACTCTAAAAAGACTTTTCTCAATTTGTAAAAACCAAAAAAAAAAAAAAAGAGAAAATACGTCCCTAGTTAACTTGACCTTATGTTACCCTCTAATAGCTGCAAGTTAAAAAAGTTAGGCACACTTTTCTCTATTGGCTTTGTTAATGAGATATGGAAATCGATTATTGTAGATCCATTTACCTGCCCAAGAAGTTTAAATATCGAACAACAGCAAACTAAAGCATCCCTGGACGATTAATTAGCTCAATATTGCAATTAAGTTGTAAACAAAAAAAAGATCAAACTATCTTTGTTTCAACTATAAAGGACATAAATAATAAAAAACTAAATCATTAAAAATAAATGAATTCCTAATTAATCCACCATTTTCATGTTTAAACGATTGATTAGTAATCGTGCACCTTTGATTAATACAGTGCTTATCATATTTATAATCCACCCAGCAGCTTAAGCTTTAAAACAATTTCCACAACATTTTTTAGGTTTTTTAAAAATAAATTTTACTGAATAATAATTTTATCAGAAGCATGTTCAGTAGAATTTACCGCAATTTGTGTTCTACTTTTAGAAAACTAAGAACAAACCGCTAACTTTTTCTGTGTGCTCGCATCTTTGCTTGCATTTTGGTGTATCGAAATTATAGCCCACAGTAGCAAATTTGACTTTATTAAGTGCAGAGCAGATATTTGGATTTACAGACATTGTAATTAAGTGAATTTAGATAATTTTTTAAGAAATGCCGCTTGGAAAACCATTATCGGATTATGAAAAGGGCCGTATTTTCTCACTTTTCGAGTCAGGAGGGTGTATTTCGAGTATTGCACGAAATTTGAAAAGAAGCCGACGTGTAATTAAAATCCCGAAGAATATGGATCAAAGAAACGAACTGGGCGAAAACCGCTGCTAAGTGAGCGCTGTAAACGCAAAATTATTAACAAAGCCAGCAACAGCTCAACCTCCTGTAGAGCTTTGGCATTTAATGTGGGTGGATCTGCTTCAGCGATGCGTTTGGCGAGTACTTAAGAGCTCAGGAATCATAAACAGATCTAAACTGACCAAAGCCCCCATGTTGCTAAGTCGACACAAGGTTGCCCGACTTGACTTTGCCGATAGACATACTGCGACCGATTGGACAAACGTGCGTTTGAATTATCCTCTTATGGCTTACAGTATTTTTTTAAATTTTTACCCTAACAGGTCATATTTTCTGATGAGAAGAAGTTCAACCTGGATGTTTAATTCTTATTGGCATGATTTGAGAAAGGATCGTATGTTTTTTTCAAGGAGAAACTTTGGTGGTGGGAGCATTTTGTTCTTTTTGGTACCTTGGAATTAAAGTTTGTAACGAGCCGAATGAACAGTATCGAGTATATTCAAACTTTGGATAGTAGTCTCATACCATTTTTAAGAGAGTTTCGTGAGAAACCAATGGTTTTTCAACAGGATAATGCCAGAATCCATGTGAGCCGACGTACAAAGGAGTATTTGGAGGAATGTCATGTTGATGTCCTTGATTGGCCAGCGTGTTATCAAGATCTCAACCCAATAGAAACAGACATTGTGTATTCTTGCAAGGTATTTGTCATTTGGGAAAAATTTTCAATGTGTTTTTTTCATCACTAGGGTTAGCTAGCTACAAAAATCAGAGAACTAAATAGGCGACGATAAGAAACTCCGAGCATCGAATTGTCATCCTGCTCGCACGAATACGCTTCGAGTTCAGTTTCTGTTGGGCCTGTGCCGGAGCTCGTTGTGCCAGATGATAAACAAATTTCGAGTTATTTTCACATTTTCAGTTTATCCTGTTTGCTTCTGTAAAAAACTTTAATGAGTGTAACGTATTAAAAACGGCAGCAACAGAGCTGAAACAAAAAAACGAAAAAACTAAAGTTATCTAAATTAAAATCGGTACAAGAAAATAACATTTTCCATGTAAATGCCGTACCGGCAGATCGCGATAACTATTAATTTTGATAGCGGCATTTAAAGTTAACAAAAAAAAAAAAAGAAAAAATGTAAGTATTCCTGTCCATAGCCTTGCTCCTTTTCCCCCGAATTGCAATCAACCACCCATCTAAAGACGTTTTTCTGTTTGTGTAAGAATATCCTGCAATTAATTTTTACGTTTTACTCTTTCCTTTCAGAAGCAAGATGTATCCCAATAGCTTTTATAAAACGAAAAATTTTGCCAATCCCAAGACGATGTTCAAGTCACGCGTCAATAATGATGATTTATTCAGTACGGAGCCGGTGGTATCGACCACAAATGGGAGTCGCATGGTTAGGTCATCATCGATAAGAGGTGGTCCAAAGTCTGGAACGCCGCAAAACGTACAGAAATGTTTCGGGGCCGGCTATCCAAATGCTACTAGTACTCCGGAAATAAGTACGTCCAAACATAAGAATCCCCAATCGACATCATCATATGGTAATACTGCTAATGGTAACGGCAACGGATCCGGTGCCATCTCAGCAAGCGGTAGCAATGGTGGTAATATTGGAAATGGGTTTGGTTCGCTTGTTGGCTCAGAAGGTGCGGAAGGATCTGGTTTTTCTGCTAGATAAAGTTCATGTAGTTTCTTGTTTTTACCAGATTCTCTCTCGCGCTCCCATTCGAGCTGCTCAAATCCAGAAGATGCTGTGGCCACCACATCGATGGCTTGTGGACTTGGAGCTGGAGCCCCAATGACAGAGTCTTGTGGTGATGCTTTAGGCGTACAAGCGGCTGGGCAAGCGGCTGGACAACAGGAGCCGGCTGAGCCGCATCATCCATTGCATAGCAATTGGACTTTATGGTACTTGGAGAACGATCGCAGCAAATCATGGGAGGATATGCTTCACGAGGTGACTAGCTTCAATACAGTGGAGAATTTCTGGAGCTTAATCAATCACATCAAGCCACCATCGGAAATCAAGTTAGGCAGCGACTATTGTCTATTCAAGAAGGGTATACGCCCCATGTGGGAGGATGATGCCAATGTTCATGGCGGGCGTTGGGTGATTAATTTAAACAAGAATACACAAAATGATCTCGATCATTTCTGGCTCGACACGATGCTCTGCTTGATTGGCGAATGCTGTGACTATTCCGATGAACTTTGCGGTGCTGTTGTCAATATCAGGGGCAAGAGCAACAAGATATCCATCTGGACCGCTGACGGTAACAATGAGGCTGCCGCTCTCGAAATCGGTAGTAAACTACGCGAAAGCCTTCGCATGGAAGATGGCTATGTTCTGCAATATCAGTTGCACAAGGATACCATGGTCAAGCAGGGCTCCGCTGTCAAATCCGTCTACACTATATAACACCCCCAAGAAAAAAAAAAGAAACGAAACAAAAGAGAACAAAAACGAACACTAAAAAGGATCACCAATGTCACGCACACAAACAGATCAACACAATCAAAACATTCCATTCGTTTTATTATTGCTATATGTATATACACATGTTTTTTTTTTTTTTTTTTTTTTTTTTTTTTTGAAGAAGGAATTTTTAGATCCTTTACCGCCCCCCCATAGTCGTCCCATTCTTCAAGTCTTAAGCTATTAGTATTGTCAAAATTCTTCCACACTAGAAAAAAAAAACACATTTTCGGCCTTTGCAAAATTTATATAGTTAAATTATGTTCACCTTATTGAGGGATCTTAAAAAAACAGGAGGAAATTAATGTCTGAAATTTTTTAGTTGCTATTAGTACGATACAAAGAAAGACTTATCAAATTTTTCAAAATAAACTCCATACGGGCAAAATCATAACACCAGAAAAATGGTTTCAAAAAAATATCAAATTTGAATTTTTTATCTACATATTTGCACGCATCGGGGCCATCACCAAGCAAACTTAAGAGGCAGAGCGAAATCTTATCTGCCAGGATGGTAACTGAAAAACGAAAAAACGACGGGTGATAATATCAACGTTTCTTTTGCCCATTATGCTATGTAAATGTTGTTTTTCCATATAAGCCAATCGAGTCGAAATGAGCCCGACAAGTTATGCTGATCGAGAATATGTATGTATACATTTCTACTCGAAAATGGAAAACTGAAATCGAAACTGAATACCAAACTTCATGTTGTATGTTTCATGTGCATGTTGCTGACAATGGTTTTTCTGTGTGGTTTGGCTATTTTAGTTTATATTTTTTTATTTTTATTTTTTTCTTCTCGGCTGACTATTTCTTTTGAGTGGGCGAGAAGCATGGCGGCAGCGCGGTGGGGTCACATTGTTTGGACGGACTTATTTGGCACATGCCATCACAAAAAGTTGGCCGCGCTCAATTATTTGATTTATTGACGTTTATTGGCAGTTGGCATTTTATTGTGACTATTTTTTCAGGTCAGGTGCTTTGTGTGTGTGTGTGCTATGTGTGTGTGTGTTTGTTTCGATTTTGGTTGCTGTTTCGGTTTAGGTTTCTGTTCTTGCTACAGTTGGCTGTTAGCTTGTTCCTTTCGCCTTTGTCGTTGTCGTTGACCATTTTACTTCCATTTGATTGGTTTTTATGTGCTTAATGTGTATGCTGTGTGTGTGCGAGTGTATGCGAGTGTGTGTGTGTGTGCATGGTCAAGAGAGTTGGGTCGAGAAAATGTTCGGATTCTTACATTGAGGCAGGATCAAAGCGCTTTGTCAATCCCTTTTATTTCATTTAGCTGCCAAACCATATGGTTAACATAAATTTATAACCTCAACTAAATAGGCTAAATGTGTACGAGTATTTTGGTCCTTGATTTATGGCATACAATTTCATTTTATTATACACATACATTTTGGTCAAAGTGGTAGTCGGCGGTCGATGTTGACGGTCCTAAATAAGTTGTAACTTACAAAAAATTGATTAAACACTTTAACCAATTTTTATTACCCTCAGATTGGTCATTGCCACAAAAAAAAAAAAAAAATAGACGGAGAATTAAACTTGTACACAATTGTCCACTCATTTCGCTATGGCTCTCTAAGATTGAAAGAGATAATCCCAATCAATCACAGTTAATGACTTTATTATATCAACGAATTTTGTCTTAAACAATTTCCATTTGAAAATTTGCTTAACAAAAAACCTAACCGGATATCGGATCTCCTCCACGGCTCTTACTTGCTTTGCATAAGCAGTATAAAAAGTGATTGGCAAGGGTTAGAAATAAAATGGTATAGGTTGGTAAATCATTATCCATTATCAGTGTCTTTTAAGGAATTCAAAGATAGAAGTGTCTTTACCTGGGATCGCATTATGTTGAATTATGACTAAATCTCCACCAAAACCCATTTTGGAGGCATACAAAATTTTGGATGAATTCCAGCTGATTTATCTTCGAAACATTACACTGTGATAGTTTTTTTCAAAAAATAAAAACAAAGACATGGCGAAATTCGTTGGTTTCACCCTATTTCGGGTTATACGATCACATAACATACGATCAAATTGAAACTGATTTATTTTTATAAAGAAAGCTTTTTTAGTTACAATCTTTTGCAGACTTGTGAGAAATACATTTTTTAACAATTCTGCATTAAAATCTCAAATTCGAAAAGAAAGACACGATACTTTCGCGGAAATGCGTCGATATATTCGTGATCAGGATCAACGCCCGTCCGTCCGTCTGTCCGATTGAACACGTAGATCTCAGAGACTATAAGAGTCACCAAATTTGGCACGTAGACTAGTGTATTACCTACGGTGGTCAAGTTTATTTCAAATTTTTGCCACGCCCCCTCCGCCCACGAAATTTAAACAAATTTGATTTTCTTAAAGACTATGATAGCTAAAGACATCAAATTTGGTAAGATTAATCCTTTAGTAAGCGCGCAGAAATTTGTTGTATATGCAAAGATTTTTCCGCCCCCGTAATTTGGATTATTTCACGTAATTTTTTACCTTTTGTAATCAAATTTGTTGCACATGAATTTGATACTAATACCCAGCAAAATGCCAAATTTCATTAAAATGGAACTAAAAATAGCCAAGTTATGCATATAAAAATATAGTCAGTTGGCCGTTGGCTGGTGGGGGCGCTAGGGTGCTCGTAATCTTGCGTGAGCGAGATAATGAGATATACTTCTAAACTAAAAAAACCTAAATGAATTTGTTATTATAAATTTGAAATATGTATTTGTTTTACTGGTGTATGGTATACCTAAGTCGGCGAGACGACTTACTCCATTCAAAATGCTCAGGGTTTATTTTGACTTCTCTCATCCGCTTCGATTTTAAGAGAAAACACTTGTATTAACTGTTGCATCTTTATATCTAGATCTCTGGAATCACTTTTTTCTACGTCACGAACTTCTTTCATTTCCATATTATTTTTTTATCGATTCTTCTTCTTCCACTAGACTAAACGTTTCATTCAAGGTCTTATTTTCGACAATCTTCTTTTCGTTCTTCGACTTCGCTGGTGTGCGCAATGGTGGCGACATGTCGGTTTTTCGCGGCTGCGTGGCGCCGACTGATCGAGAACGACTGTCCGAAAAGCTACCGCGCACTACTAGAATTTTCACAAATGTACAACTTTTGTTATTTGGATGTTTTGTACCAACTTTTACAACTTTACAACTTAATTGTTTTTTAAAAATTCTAGCACAACCACATCTACACTTTTCTAAGAACTTTCTACACCAGGGGTAGGCACAAAGAGAGATGTAAAGTTTACATCTATCAATAAAGAATCTAGCTTTTCCTCTAAGGAAAATATTAAAAGATGTATGAAATCGGAAAGTATTTGAAGGGATACGGTTAATTTTTTTTTTGTTGTGCTCATGAGATGAATGCAAAGTAATTAATATACGTATAATTATGTACATTTTAAATTGTAACTCACTTTACTCACTTTACAATTATCGTTTTCTTCTTTAGCTTGAATGAATTTCTTTTATTCTCAAAGGCCAAAACTTTAAAAGCATCCCTTCCTGGGTATAACATTGGACAAAGGGGAGAATCGTCCTCTTCAAAACAGTCAAGGAAAGAAAATGAAAGAGTGGAAAAAAATGAATAGAAAAGCAAATTTACCTTTAAGCTGCCAACTACACTCCAGACAGTCATGGATTTCTTCTTCTTTTCTCTTCTGTTGTTTTTTTATACCCTTGCAAAAAGAGTATATTAATTTTGGCCAGAAGTGTGCAACGCATAGAAGGAAGCATCTCCGACCATATAAAGTATATATGTATATTCTTGATCACCACGACGAGACGAGTTCAAATAGCCATGTCCGGTCCGTCCGTCCATCTGTCCGTTTGTCTGGATCAACGTAAGCTCCTCCTAGACCGTAAAAGCTGCAGAGCTGAAATTTTGCATGTAGGCTTGTACAAATATATATACTGCAGGGGTTGTATATCTCGGACTTAGCCGGATCGGACCACTATATCATATAGCTCCCATACAAACGACAAAGTCACGAACAGTAACTTTTCTCAATAACTTCGTTATTTTCTTTTCGTGAAATTTAATATTAGTAAATTCATTATAGCTATAAACGACTATGCCAAATTCGGTTAAGATCGGGTGACTAAATCAGATAGCTCCCATAGGAACGATCGGTCGAAAACAGTGACTTTGATCAATAACATAGTTTTTCCTATGTTAAGATTGTGAGCCGTTCTTTCGCAAACATTACTCTATTTAGATAAAACGTTTTTCCACTTTGACTGCAATAAGTGAGGAAAGAGTACCAAACAACTTGCAAGGGTATACAAACTTCGGCGCGGTCGAAGTTAGCCCCGGCCCTCTGTTTTTTTTTTTTTTTATTGAGAGGTGTCCTTCGGCCTGTATTCACCGTTCCGGACCCACAGGTGGCATTTTGTGTTGTAAAGCCTCGATTTACATGCGTGTTGTATATGCAGCACATCAACCAACTTTTGGTGACGAGAAGTGAAAGTTGTGAGGTAGAGATGGAGGTGGCGTGGGGTGGTAATAAAAAAAAGGCACAGGGGGACGCCATTCACCTTATCTCTTGGCGAAATTTCAATTTATTTATTTTTATTTGCGTATGCAAATTTCGTATTTATTTTTTTTTTTTTTTGTTGTGCCAGGCAATGGGATTTTGGAACTTATGCACATTTCCTTTAAACGTCAAACGAAAAGTGACATAAATATAGGTCGGCCAAATCAGGATACCTTGCCTTTTCATCTCATCTAAGGCATGCAATTTCCAACCTGCATGTGGCAAATGCATGATTGAACAGCAGGGGTTCGACCAAAAGGAGGAACAAGAAGATAAGCAGCAGCAGCAAAAGCATATCCTCAACTCCGCATGTGTCATCCTTCGAGTCAATGCAATATTGAAATTCTTGGCCAAAACCATTGTGGCCCAAAAGTCAAGACGATTTGAGGCGAGGCACCTAATTATATCCCGGAACGTAGGCTCGCTTTCACACACACGTACACACGCACAAACACACACTAGCTGGACTGGATGTTTTAGAATTCTGGCCATTAAAAGCAGAATTTAAATTTTGGCCATTTTGAACATTGACGTATCCAAAAGGGGGGTCAACAATGAGGTTCTTAAGTTGTGATATGCAGTAAGCTGTAAAATTCGAATAGTACATAAAACTAGAAGGTTCTCATAAATATTACGTATACGACCTATTCTTAGTTTCAGAATTCCGAAACTAAGCCATTGAAATTCAGAGATCTACTAGATATATTGCGGTTGCATTGGAATTAGATGAGATGATGGTGTACTTCAGGTTTGATTCTTATAGGAGCAAATTCATCTCAAAGAAATATTAGCATAATAGATTAATGTTTAAAGTAATTCAATTGAATGTTTGGTATAATAACCTATAAAACTCAATCAACTGACTGTTTTGCCTTTTTTATGTTTTGTTTGTAGACTATTTCCCTGACACTTGGGCCATGCTAAATAAGTAATGTCATGGCTGGCCACGTCTGTCCTTTTGTCCAGTAACTATTTGTCAATCGTCCATGAGCTGCATGAGTTAGTTAGGCTAGGCGTCGGTGTGATTACCTTTGGTCATTTTGCTGTTGCTCAAAGTTCAATGTCCATTTCAAAGTGGTAGAACGATTGGAGGGGAGCGAGTCTACCAAATAGCATGATATGTCAATCAGACAAATATCCATTTATATGTACATATATGTATATGTATGTACACTCAAACATTTACAGACATTTTGTATGTTGTATGTATACTACGAAGTATTTGAACTAAAAACATGTAGCGAGAAATGTCTGCCAAAATGTTTCAACTAATTTGTTGTTGCATTTAATTAAATCCCGTGTATGTATATGTGTGTGGAGGGGAAAGGGGGTAAGTTCCCAAATGGAAAATGCAAATTGTCGAAAAGTTTCCAACAAGAATAACATCAACTATAAACGACATGCATAAAATATAAGCATTTATATATACATATGAACATATACATATGTATATAAAAAACTGTATATAATTTTTGCTAAAGAATGTTTGAGCATTCGACTATCTGATGACATGCGTTTATTCTAAAAGGTTAAACGGGCTAGGAACTCTTTTTTGCTTTTGGTTTTTTTGGCTCTCAACCAAAACTCCAACCGGAAATTGCTTATAAATTGTTCCACTTATTAGAGATGGTACACATAAGGACATTGGCATGTTATCCCCAAAAAAAAATATATATACAAAAAAACCCTTTCACTGGAACTATCTTTATTGATGGTTGCATCAATGTAATCACAATATTTAGTCTTTATAGTGAATTCCTTTTTCGTTTTCTTTGGCCATCTCTAACTCCTTTGTTGGCTGTCCGTCAGAGCAGTTTAATGTATATTGCATGGCCAACTTCATTAAGGTCAAATTAAATCGATTGCTTTGCTGTGATCAAGATAACTAAGCCGACATCAAAGTGTCCTTAGCCTAGCTCCTGTGCGCTTGCCTCATTCCGCAATGCCACTTGCTTGTTGCCAATGTTGGCTACTTCAGTTGGCAAATGTTGACATTTCCTTGAATGTTTTTCCTCTTTGGCGCTTAAAGTGCACGGATTTTGTTTTTATTATGATTATTTTAACTGCTAAAGCAAAGACAAACAGTGAGCAAGCAACCGAGTGAGTGAGTGACTTGGTATAGAAGGAGAGAGAGAGAGAGTGGTGGCGAAATGGGACATAAGAATCTTGGAGAAAGGATCGGTTGAGGGCATAAAATGCAATTTTCGCATGGGTTAGAGTCGGGTTAAGGGCTGCCTTGTTGATAGCTTTCAGCAAGTGTGGTGGGGGGTAGTGGCGGGGGGAATGCGGGTGAAACAAATTTGGCGTCAGGGCAAATGCCAGACAAAGTGAAATGTAATAAAACACACAAAAAGAGAAGAAAGTAAAACAAAAAACTACCATGAATTTACACTTGCCGGTCGACGACTTTTGACATGCCCTGGAATCATGGGTCAAGGTGTGACACTAGCCAATTATTTTCATCAGGTAATAAGAGATACACACACCCACACAATGACAATGTTCTAAAAGATGTTGGGTGGGCGTGTCTCTGTTACGATTTAATACCATATAACATGAATGCGTCAGTATTGCCTGGATTGGCTTCCGGATACGGGGTACCAAAAATGGGTAACAGCAGTGGCACAGGCAGCAGGCTACAGCGGCAACTGTCTTGTCTTGCAGCTGCGATTGTCAAATCCCTCTCGCCTCGCCCTGCCCCCTCCTAGCATTCTACTCCCTGCACATTCCCCGCGCGCCATCCATTTACAGAGCAATGATTCAAATTGTCGCCTTGGATTATGGATTTATTACGCGTCTCGTTCCTTTTTTTTCTCTTTCCTTTTTGTTCCTTTTCCCTTTGTTTGTTGTTGTTCTTGTCGTTGCTTTTTGAGTAAAAAAGCTGCAAGCGAAGTTGCTGCAATTGTGCATGCTGCTTGCAATTACTATCAATGGATGGAAGGCAAGTGCCAGGACATGAAAGGACGAGACCAGGACGGGAACGGCTACGGCTACGGCAACACATAGTACCGACACGAATGTCGTCGTTTCGTTTCACCATTTCTCCGTTTCTCCGTTTTTGTGAACCATGAAAAACATTTATATCGAATTCGAAAATGTGTCACTAATTCGCGTTGACAATATTTCGGGTTTTAGTTCCTTTTCGCTTTGCCCTCTCCCAAAAAGACCTGCTAGCCACATACCACCAAACTGCTCTGTGTATGTGTGTGTGTGTTTGTTTGTTTTTGTGTGTGCGACAGTGTTCTTGCAACCTTTTTTGGCTCTGGCAAAGATATTTCAACTCTGTTGCACTTTAAAGACATGCAAATGGAATTAGTAAACTTTTCACTTACTCAAATGCATCAGACCTAACATGAATTTTTTGGATATTCTTAAACCCAATCACAACACTAAAACTAGTAAGAGCTTCCATTTTTAACGACTTTAACAAGTTGTAACTTAACTTGAAAGCGCAATTGAATAAATAAATTAATTAATCAATAAATACAATATTCTCAACCTCTCAGAAATCTCTCTGATGTATGTTCCATGTGTATACAAGAGGAGAGAAATTTGCTGTTTTGTTAATCAAACGTATATTTCAGGTATTTTAATTAACAAACTGTACAGAAATTTCAATGTTGGGCTTACAAGTGCATATTAAAGTTAACTGACATAGTATTAAGTTAAATTCTAACGCTTTTGCTTGCATATTTCAAATGTGTCGGAAATGTGGTTAAACTGGCAATAACACAAAACGGAGAACAATATTTAATATGCATTAGTTAGTATGTGTATGGGTAGAGGTATTTATAGATTTTGTGATTTATGCTGTTAATTTGCAGGTTATTCGCTTTGCCTAGTCACAGAATGTTGCATAACTTTCTGCAACTGCAGCAGCAGCAGCCATCATGTCGACCCTTTTCCATCTTTAGCCCTCCATGGGCTCGTGGCCATTAAGCCGACTCATGCTTGGAGGTCCCATAATGCCAACAACAAATATTAAATAAATATGTACATATATATGCTCATTCACTGACTGATTTGGTTGGCATCGTCGTCCGAACTTGGGTTAGCCCGGTGGGGGGTGGGGAGGTCAGCGGCCCTGACAGCTTAGGTGGTTGCCCAAATGCGGTGACACTTGAAACAGCACAAAATAAAACATTTGAAAGCTTTTCGTAATTATTATTATGTATTATTATTTAAACAACAAAAACTGACAAAAACACATAAACAAAAGCTGTCACTGCACATTTGTGTGACTGCAAAATTGCCGTTGACAATGCTGACATTTCAAATTTAGACATTTTTTGTTGTATGCTTGTGTGTGTGTATGTTGACCGAGCATCACCTTTCAAACTCACTCCCCACAGTCCACTCTCCCCCTCTCTGGACCGCAACAACCTCAGTTGGTTGTCATCTAGCTAGCTAGGATTTTTATAGGTGGATTTTCACTCTCAAAAGCATTTCTCACTTAGCCATTATGTAAAGATTATTTAAAAAGAATTTCCGTGAATTTGTTAAAAAAGAAAAACGTGTCAAACAATTGCTAATAGCTCCAACAACAACAAGAAGAAGCGGAGCTAGAGTTGGACCGAGGATGGAGAGGACGAGCAGCAGAGATGCAGCACAAGCATTGCAGATTAATTAGCGTCTGTGCGATAAAGCACGTCGAAATTGCATCCCAAGTTGCAGCAGCCGCCGCAACGTGAGCGATTCCCCAACCATTTCTCAATTTCAACCGATCCAAATTTGATGCAAGCCCATGGCCCAAAAGCATTTGAAAGTTGCATGGAAATGCGAAAATTTTGTTTCCAAGATGATTTCCAAAAGTGGCTGTCGAGCGACTCAAAAAGGGCATGCCCCATGCAAATTACTTATCACAGAAAACAGAGGCGAAGTGAAAGAGAAAGAAAGAAAGAGAGAGGGAAGAGTCAACAAGGCGTAGGGAAAACCAAATTCATGGCAAATTGACTCTGGGCGTGGTTGTTTTCTTGACTTTTCCTCTACTATTTAATGGTTTGAACTAAGTTGAAAAGATATTGAAATTTGAATTTCATTAAAATTAAAAGAAAAAAAGAAAATTGAATTGAAATGGATCATCTTGTCTATGACGCCATCGATGGATTTTTTGCGGTTAATGCCAGCGAAGAAAATTCAATTATGTATTTTAGAAACGAAAGTCAATTGAAAAATCGTATAAGGCATATAGAAATTAGTCCTGCATCAACATTTTCGTTTCAACCAGCAGTTCCTTAGAGAATCTTCGCCATGATCGAGACGTTTTTAGTTTAGGCGGATCAGTTAAAACTTGAATGGGCTCTATCAAAAAGATAGAATAAAACGTGGCATAAAGTTTTAACAGCTGAACTAACTAACAATTTTGAACATGTTATGAAATACACCTTTGTTTAAAGCTGTGTGAAATATACGTACATACATATGTATATACCTGGACTTCCCCCTGTGAGACATGTCCGTCTGTATCAGCTGAAGATACAAAAATTTGATCACTTTACATACTACACGAGTCTATATAGTAAATTTGATGCTCAAACGGACGGATAGACGGACATGGATAGATCGACTCGGCTGTGCTTGACTCGTATAACTAAACTGAAAAGTTCGAGAAAGTTGTGTTAAGTACATACATATAGAATATTTGCCAAGTGCGCTTAGCATTAAGGACTTTATCAGGTGGTCTTGGTTTAAGGGACTTAAATTTTTTGGCCCCCTTGTCGATGTAGCGCTTTGTTGTTTGTCTTAATATAAAATGATAAATGAGGGCAATTTTTTTGTTCGCCCAATTTTTCCTCCACTACCACCCTGCCGCCTACATATGTATGTATATACATACTCGGTCTATATATGAGCTATAGCAAATCGCAGCCTGAGCTCTGATTTATCTAACGTGTCCAAAGGATGAGCAAAAGGACTTAACGTACAAACTGAGAAATGATGTCTAGACTCTTGTGCTTAGTTCCATGTTGATACCCCCCAATAAGCGAGGGAGTTTATTAAGCTCTAAATGAAAGATATACAAGTCTCTAGAACTTAAGTATATTGACAAAAATTCTTCATTTCTAGAGATAGAGTATAGAGTTGATTACTGTTTCTGACGAAAAGAGTCAAAGTTTGGCAGAGTAAAGAAACTTCGACCCGTCTTTAATCCGTCGCTTTAACGAGAAGAAACTAGAGAATTGTTAAAAAACAAAGGGAAAAAAATGTTGCAAGACAAAATGTTTTATTTGTCTCGTTTGTTTTTTTTTTTTTTTTTTTTTTTTGTTGCGGCAATTCGCTTAATTTTCGTTGGTCTCAGCATGTTTCCTTTTGTTTCTGTTTTTGCTGTACCTCTGCCTTTCACTTGTTCACTTTTTTTTTTGTTGCTTCTCTTTTGCTGGAAAACTAAATACCTGTATAAATATTTTATTACGCAAATGAAACAAGCATTGTTTGCATTTTATTTGCAAGGAGCAGGAACAGGAGCAGGAGGTTGAAGAACGAGCCGTTACTAACCGCGGCAGCATCCTGCCACAAGGCAAAATGAAATGAAATGGCCTCTGCAAAAAAAATGAAAGAAAAAGGAAAGAAAGGTGACGAGGACCCTGGCCACGACAAGGCAAGAGTGAAGTGAAGCAAAGTGAGGCAGGGAGGAGGGGACACATTCATTTGCATGCAGGACAAGGAATTGTGGAGTTGACCACAGGGAAGAGCCACAGACGTCACCACAGGAAATGCAAAGCAAAATGCAAAGACTTTTCCTGCACTTCACTACTCTGTGCCTCTGTAGAGTCACAGGATTCCCCTGTACTAAAGGGCAGCTTTGTCGGTCAGAAAAGAAAAGCCCATCCCAGAAGGAAATTATTTGTTTGTTTTTGTTTTCTTTTGCTTTTTTTAGACTACCGAATAATTCAACGACAGATTAACCAAGAGATCACAAATCTTTCTCACATTTCTTAGCTCTTACAATAAAAAATAAATTAAAACCTATAAACGATCAAAATTACCTGGCCCTTAAATCGTTGACTAAGCAAAGTTGATCTCTCAATTTAATCTGAACTTAGGCGGAATTCCTTGTTATATTGGTTAAACTAAACTTGGTGACCGCGACGAACTTAGAACTTAACCGATTTTTTTTTTTTAAAGTTCTAAAGTTTTCGAGTTGCTTTGTGGAAGTAGGCAAAGCATTAAGCATTTGTTTCAAGTCCATTTGAAAATCTAAATCGAAATTAGAAATAAAAGTTTCCAATCCACAATCCACAGATAAAAATTCAAAGTTATACTATGTACATTATGTCGACTAGTGAGTTATGGTTTCAAGAACTCTTTTAGATCCTGTGATATTATCATGTATTTGTTTTAGGATTAAAGCAAACTGAGGTGAAGGAGATTCACATGTTACTTCATTGGATCAATCGTTTATTGGCTCCTTTACGTGCCATACATTTCGATGATCTGAAAGATGGTTCCATTTGGTGTCAATTGTTGGGAAAACTGCGTCCTGGTCTTGTACCCAGAGGAGTGGTTAAACATTGTACTAAATCATCAAAGAATTGTCTACACAATTACAATATTCTAAAGATAGGTTTCAATATGGGATCACTCAATTGGCATTTTAATCTCGACGACCTTGTGGCAGGTTGCACTCCGGAGTTGCTTAAATTGGGTCGATTTCTACGTACTTTGGAACAGAAAACTGGCAAAAAGAATACCATCCTTCCAGCAGAACAATCATTGCATATTTGGCAATTAATTAATGTAAAGGACCAGACCAAAGTTTTTCGCTTAGTCGACGGTATGAATGAGTTGCCCCAAAAACCAGATAAAAATGCCAATAACGCCGAATCAGGGCAATTTGAGGGCAATGGAAATTCTGAATGTGATTGTGGCAATTGTAAACTAATAAGCTGGGACTTGGTCAAACAGATTATTGGGAAAGATCAACCCAATAAATTGGAAGTCGATGTTTTGTTTAAAAGAAAAGCGGAAAAGTAAATCGTTGAAAGCAATTTGCTATCTAGCAAAGTCACAGTCAGTTAACCGTTTTATTTTATGGAAAACTCTCCACCTGCTCTTTACTGGGTGGGTGGATGAAAGCAATCATTGACTTACCATCCTACTGTGGGCACTTTCATGATTCCGTCTGCTTCTGTTTGCTTAGCAAATGATGAAAAGAGCAGTACTAATTCCTGTAAGTCATATCTAGCGACGACTCTTTGGTTATCCTATAATGGATTTGATAAATGAATGCACTAACTTGTTCTGCAGAACTTTATATGCCCATTTACTCAATGGGTATTCGGTAGTGAGTGAGAAAGAAAAAACGTAAATAGAACATACTGATTGGTCAGAAGCAGACCAGCCCAACCCAGTCTCCCAGATCAATCGAAATTAGGCTAATGAAATGCTTGTTAGGTGAAAATTGCCACTGACATGATGAGGCCATTTCAACAGAATGGCATAAAAACGGAATAAGGCCCCAGCAATTAAGATGAGACCAATTGAGCAGCGATGCATCGATGATATCTGTTAGAGTTTTGTGCTTTTTTTTTTTTTGTCTTTTTGTTTTTTTTTTTTTTTTGTTTTTTTATCAGGTTTTTGTGTTTTTCTTTGGCCTTATGTTTTCTATTAACCCACATACACATCGATAAATCCAACTTTGACTTCGACTTTAGTATATTCCATATAGCATTTTGTTGTTGTTTTGTCTAATTATTCATTATTATGATTTTGGCCTTTGCGTTGAAGTTGTTTATTTGACTTTGCTGATGTTTAACTAAATATTTTTTTGTCGGCCGCTGCGAAATGACTTTTCATTTTACACTCGTTGAATGGTTTATGCAATAACCAGGTAAGTGTTAAAGCAGAGGTGGTAAGAGTATTAAAGAAAAGTCCATTTGTTGGCAAGTCTCAATGAAATGAAACACTTATCTGCACTTCTCTAGTTCCTAGAAACGATTCCTAAAATACAATACGGGCTTAAGTTGGTTAAGTTTTACTTAAATTAAAGCATATTAATCTAGTATTACAAATTTGTCAATGCATTTGCTTGAAAATAGAAGAGAGAGTATAATTAAATTGGTTCGCCTCTCAGTATCTCAGTTTTATGAACTAGATCATTATAATACATATATGTACATATATGGTATTCTAAATAGAGTCAGAGGAATAAAAGAGGTGTTTTGTCGCTCTTAGCAATTAAGTGTATATATTAAATATAACACTAAACTAAAGTACCCTAGAAGTAATTACGATAAAATAATGTAGAGTGTCATTCATTTGTTTGACATCATCATTAGAGAGAGTTTCTCAATGACTAGAAGGGTATATGGAGTTCGCCACATTTGAAGTAGTTCATCTTTTAAATTTTTGTTTATTTTTAGTTAAATTAAAGTTCTCTCTGATTGACAACGCCTCAGCCCTTTGGGTCATGGTTGAGCCTGAGTCTGTAATGTGTGTTAATTGTTTTGACATCATATCTTACATCTATGTACCTATGTATGTATGTACATATATTATGGGGGGCATATTAAGTTCTTACTTGACAAGGCCATCAAATATGTTTTTCCAATTCATTGATCAGCAATTTTCCAGCCCATACATTCAATTTTCAAGCATACATGCATTCACACATATACATACATACATACATACATGGATATGCAAAGAGGAAACCAAAAAAAAAAAAATAAAATAAAGAGAAAAATTACAACGAATGCTGTTCAAGAATCTTTCGATTCATTTGAAATTCCATGTGCATAAATTTTCACACGTGGCGCCAGCCAGTGGCCTTATGCATTTTACATAGACCGAAAGGGATTTTCCAACCACCCACCACAGCACCACCTCCCCCTCCACCTCAACCTAGGCAATTCCATTTGGTCCCTGGTCGGTTGGCAAGAAACGAAAAGGAGAAGTTTATGTTGCTGATGGCAAAGTTGTTGTTTGTTAATACGACAACATTTAATTTTTAATCGCTGCTGGAAATGGAAATGCTGCCTGGCCAGGCCTGTCCGGACCTGGACCGATGGCCAACCAACTCCAGTACCGAGTCCTTCTCCGAGTGGCCACTGGCAACTCTGCCAGTTGAGCTCAACGCGTTACATATGTTAAAATTCAAGGAGATGCAGCAGCTGCGGTGGGCGAGGTGCTGCTGGCCAGGACAAACGGACCTACAAAGGCATGGCATTGGCTTACACTTTGGTTCAGAATGTTTGTCATGTTGGAACAATGGAAAATGGGATATGTCCAAGATAATATCAATTTCCTCATGGTATCCCTAGATGAACGACAGGTGAAGGTTTCAAAGCATGAGTCCTTACAAAAAAACTTGAAAAGTTTTGATTTCTATTCGATTATCAACGAACTAATTGGATCCCTTTCGCTGTCAGTTTAAGCAAATATATATTTTGAATTATTTTTTCAAGTGTATCAATACAGACATATGTACATACATATGTACGTGCATACATACATACATACATAAATATATCCTCTTTTTTTGGGATCGACGAAAAGTTTGCCTGCGTGTGAGCCTTTGCCTGTCAATGCAGTGCAACTGCCTTCAATGCAGAATTTTACACCCACACATGCACACACACACACAGATACATATACGTACATTCTGACTCTGCGGCAAGTTATTATAACAGTTCATTGATTTTCAATTTTCAATGCATTTTCATTGCAAGGCATTTTCATTGTTTGCATTTTTTTTTTTTATTTCTCTTCTCTTTTTTTTTTGCCACTGCCATTTATGTGTGAGAATGCCGCACCATAACTCCCTCCCTGTGTTACCCCTCTCACCCACAGGATGCATACTCCAACCAATCCCCCTTCCTCCCAGTACATTCCCATCGATGGCAACAAATTTCCGCACTGCAAAAATTCACTCGTATGCATAAATTCATGGGTAGTTTATTTTTTGGCCAACAAGAAATGGGATAAAAATTAAAAAAAAAAAAAAAAAAAAAAATGAACCAGAAACAAAAACAAAAACGAAGATAAAAATGTAAATGATTTCATTTGTTCGTGGCATTTTATTTTATTTTTATACATGTATATATTTTTTAAATTTTTGAAAGAGAGAGAGAAGGAGAGGATTTACGGATATTTTAAAGCTGCAACTCCCATGAAAACGATGAAGTGAAAAATATTTGAGAGGATTCACAATGGGAATTGAGACAATGGAATTATGGTGGCTTACAGGACAGGAATGAGGAAAAGCTGATTATCCTAGCGAAAATTATGAATATATCGTTCGATTTGAAATGAATGCACATATGTATATGTACCTACTAATGTTCATAAAAGACTCGAATTTTCATTTCAATCCATTAACCATGAGGTACAAAAAGGAAAGTGAACAATTTTTGTTTAATCTGACTTTTTTGTCAGACTAAATTTTTGCCAATTTCTAAAGCATTTTAAAAAGTTATATGTAAATCCGTTAAATCACAATTAAGTATATTTTAAATGGATAACAATCAATTGGTTATTTCAAGAAACGAGAAACGGCAGAAATTTAGTTTTTGGAATCTAAATGCAGATCGAAAGACATTATACTGTTATACATTATACAATGACATGAATTTTTCAAATTGTACCTTGTGTTATAAAGAAATTCGATATTTTTTTGTGGCATGTTCTCTAGGATATTGTGCACTACCAGTAGGTAGTAGAATTGGCGAAACAATATTAAAAATTGTTAATATATAAAATTAATTAGTAATGAAAAATGGGCAAAAAAATCAATTTGTTTCTACAAAATCTGATAAGTTTTTAATTTTTCATCCTTTTTTCTCAATTCTAAAATTTTAATTTTTGGATTCAGACTTCATTTGCGAACGGTAGGATCTTCATAAGGACGAAATGGGGATGCCATTGTTGAATTCCCTCCCTCCCCCTCTTTTCATGGATCGCCGAAAAAAATTTGTATACGTAGAATAAAGTTTTTCCAAGGAAGACCCCTTAAAGTTTCAAAAAATTAAAGTTTATTGGAATTTGCCTTTGCCATTATTTGCCTCGCTTGATATCTTATTAATTAGCAAAATTTTCATTTGAGATTCGAATCGAATTTAAAAGCATTAAAATAGTTTTCAACATCGGTTAAAATTTGGATAAGTTACAGATTCCCAAAGCTATGAGTTTTTAAGAATTTTCAAAATTTATGAAATTAATTTTTTGGTAAATGGATAAAAAATACTTTAATAGCGCGAAGTCTTCGAGCTGTTGAACCCGCCTGCTTTATGGCTAATCCGGCACTGAAGTTCCATATGGATAGTCTACCCGGACTAGTCCTGGGTTAGTCTAGACGAAGCTGATGCAATAGCGGACTTATCGTCCAAGAAAATGGATGGAAATGGAAAATGGATCAATCTTAGTTAGTTTAAGACACTTTTGGCCTAAAAACGGACATCATACGACTTGACTTCTACAAATAACATTATCTTAGCTATTGTACATCTTTTATAGTTTTGTTATTTGTTTTTTTTTTTTTACTTTTTCAGTTTCTCTTTCCGTCTTATTGTTGGCTTATGCAATTCATTAAAAGGCATCCAATGTTTTCGCTTTGCCAAATGTTATTGATTTTAGTAAGAGAAATGACCGAAAATTGTCAACTCATCATTAAAGATTTGGGTCCATTTTGGGCAGTTGGCTCCTCTTCATTTGTTGTCTGCACGTGTTGTTGAATTGGTTATGGCTTGGCCTTAATAATTTCAACTATTATGTTATAAAAACTTTTCCAAAGCCTCCAACTTGGCCGTGACATTTGGGTTTTTTACTACGTTTCTCACCTGGAGGAAGTCCCATTCCCATTTCTATATTCCATTTTGAGTTCCCTTGGCAAGCCCCCTCAGTAAATGAATTTGGAGATATAAGCAACATGCCCCAAAGTATCGTAAAGTAAATATGTTGAGGTAGTTCATGAGATGTCAATTTCATAAGGTTGTCAGTTCTGAGGTTAGTTTTCTTGTGGATTGTGGATTGAACACTTGCAATATACGCCGTGTGGCAAAGATCGTCGACAAGTTACGGACAAATCAAAAATAACGCTGTTATTTACATATATAAGTGAAGTGAGGATTTACAATCTGCAGTTGCATGTGTAACAATCAACAATTTAAATTTTCAGCAATTGAAAAGACACAAAAACATTTCATAGAGGCAGAATTGAATATGAAGGTTTTTAGATTCTGAATTGACCATTAGAAGTATATAAAAATTTAAATTTCAAAGCAATTTGTTTGCTAGATGATGAGATAACAACGGCAACTATTTCCTATGTCCTTTGTTTGGTGTTCAACAAAATGAATGTTGTTCAAAAGAAAATCACAAAGATGAAGAGAAAAGCAATGGACGAATGGACTTTTTTAGTGACCCAACGCATTTTCCATCTAACAGACAATAACACAATGAACAAATGATGCTTCTCTAACTTTGTTTACTTATAATTACTTTGACCTTGTCGCCCTACTGCTCCATTGCTGTCGCTTACAACCAATCTCAACTTGAAGCAACAACAAGGATGCCATATCTAAGAAGTGGACCAAAGACGTCCATTCACAGTGGTCTGAAGACGTACTAAAAATGTTAAAATTGAGAGAAAGTAAATGTGTTTTCATTTTGATTTTAGTAATATTGAATCAACCGAATCAGATCTGATCCGTTGTGATGTTTCGTTTCAGTTTCGTATTGTTTTTTAAACACTGTGCAAACGTTTTGTTCGCTTCCTGTTTGGCATCGAGAAAAATAGCTCACTTTCACATTTTCTTTTTGCCTTTTTCCTTTTCCTATAATTTGTTCTCCTTCTTTCGCTTCGTTTCGTTCGTTCTACATTCATTTTACAGGTATTTAATTTGATTGTCGTCCTAGAGTCGTCGGCATCGTCGTCGTCATAGCCATTAGAGCGAGAGGCGCAATTGCCATAGAAGTAGGAGACTGTGTTACCTGTTATTTTTTTTTTTTTTTCGGTGTCGCTGTCGGGAGGCAGAGCCTTTGTATTTCACCGCTACACCATGACCATGTCAATGCAATGAAAGTCTCCGGCTATCTTTATTTAAGCTTCCTTTTGCTCATAAATTTTAATTATGTGCATTTTTAAAGAACTGCTGACCCTTTTTTTTATTTTCTACTTTATTCCTGCCATTTCCTTTTTAACGGGGGTGTGTGCAACATCATTATTATCACTCTATGGGGGCGCTGAAGCATTAAAATAAGCCAGATGGGGGAACATTTTTCAGTTTGAGTTTGAGTTTGAGTCTGGATCCCCACCACGTCGAGGGTTGTTTTCTTTCTATTTCTATTTCTGTTTTTGTTTACCCAAAGGTGAGTCTCTCTCATTGAACCCGTACGATGTCATCTAATTAGCGCTTTGCAAGCCACCTCTTCAATTTTCCAATGCAACAGTAACAATGGTGCGGAATGCGACACCCGCGCAAGCCACAAACCTGGCAATCAACATTTTCACAATGATCATTGGGAGTGGAGAGTGTGGAGCGGAATGGTAGGAGTAGTAGGAGGAGTAAGCAGTTGCCTGAACCCAAAATTTGAAACCCGACCGCATTGCCTAAGCGCGTCAATTACATTTCGTTTGCGAAATTTTCAGCTTGGCTAACATAAAATTGACGGCCTTTTTTTTTGTCTATTTGTGTGTGTGTGTGTTGACTGCTGCTATATAGCCATAGGTGTTGTCCCCCATGGCACCGTCGTCGTCGTCGGGGTCACCACACCAAACCACACAGCACACACAATGCATCTAGCGTTGATTTAGTGAGACGCCAAAATGCACATTCGATATGCAGATATTGAGATATAGCCAACTGCTGTTAACTTTGTAACCATTTACATATATGGCTTCCTAACGAGAGTGCCAAGAGGCGGGAGGAGAAGCGAGCTGGAGGCCAATTTAAATGGCTCGCGGGAATAGAAAAATAGGCGAAATAAAATTGCAACGACGCCATTCAAACAGCCGCAGGGTATTGAAGCAAGTGTTAATGGAAATGAGTTTGCACAAAAAAAAAGTTTTGCTTTACATCAATGGAAAATGAAAACAAAAATTATGACCAAATCTGTTAGTATTTTAAATTTTGAAGCGGCATTAAATCTAGTTACATTCATTAAATATGTAGCAAAAGTTTCAAAACAATTTTGATGGGGAATTTTGATTGTTGATAACTAAAACTGTTTACCATAATAAATAAGGTGATTTGGGGCAAAGTTGTATTATTTTTATTTTATTTAAGTATCCCTGACAAAAAGTTGGTGCGCCTTAATTCTAGTAGTTTGTTTGCCAGATTCTATTCTTTATTGATTAACATCGACATGGACATTATTAGATCCTAAAAATTCCTGCTGAAATCTGAAATAATAAGACTTGTTCGCTTAAATAAAACATCAATCATTCAACAATTAGTCGCAAGTCCTTTGGGGCATCAGGATGAAAGTGGCTACAAACAACTTTAATAATAAAAGCCTAACTTTGATGTAAATGACATCCTGATAGTCCGCGTGGAGATAGTAAAGATATTTTTAAAAGAGCCTACAATATACAAATTAAATTTTAGGAGTAACTTAGATTAAATCAAAAAAAGATAAGGTAAAAAGGTTGACTACAAAGCCAAGAGTAATGATAAGTACGTACACATGTTTACAAAAAATGGATGAATTGCAATATTAGCCTTTTTCGATTCACCCTTCCCCTTCTCTCTGTTTGCTTCACCAATGTTTAAACAATCTAAATCAATACTATGTAGCTTTTCCTACCTATCTGCAGATGTGGCAAGGAGTGGGGCACGAGTACGCATATCAACACCGTTCAATGATCGCCGAGGGCCGCCAACTAGTGGGACAAATACCGCCAAAAGCCATTCAATCAGTTTCCTTCAATCGCATCATATTTATTCCTTTGCCATCTTCCATTCGTCTACTTCAGTCAACCATTCCCGTTAACCAACAACCCTCCATATTCTACATTTTTTTTTCGTTTTGCCCCTTGTTGTTGAACTATAAACATGGTTGCAATTTATGCACCCAGCCCAGGCCAGGACCAGAAGCAGAAGCAAAGAGTTGGTGCAACCGCAACCCATTCAATATCCACTGCCAACTATTGGAAAAACTCCTGTATGAGAGGGCTGGGAGAGAACACGCGAGGGCTGCCAAACTAACTTCAAACTCACAATATAAACACATAAATCCTTCTCGACACAAACACACATTGGGACTCAGGGCCGCAGGATCGCAGGATGCCGTGGCGATGGCGTTGGCGTTGGCGAAGGGTGCAACATTTCCTTTTATCAATTTTTTTACTTCATCTGTGTTTTTTTTGTTTTTTGCAACATTCGAGCAACTCGCTTCGTTGTGGGGCCATTCAAAAAAATATTATTGAGGCATATTCTCATCTCTGGGCGTGGCAGATTGGCCAAATTCATGGTAAGGGGAAAGTGAGGACAAAGAGGTGTAGTTTTTGTAGTTGGGAAAACAAAGTGATGTATTTTCCGCTGATGTTGTTTTTTGTCCAGTTTTCTAAAATGATGAAACGTTTAGGTTTTTCTATGCAAAGTGACAGCATGGACAACAAAAACAATAACAACAAAACCTTCAAAGCGATAATAAGGATACCAAATCTGATTGAAAAGACATTAAACAAAAACCGCTGCTAAAGGGAAAAAGTTACGACCCACAACAATTTAAAATCCCAAATTCGTGGACCTAAAATGAAAACTATCACCTTAGATCACCTGTTATACCAAATCTATAAATGCGAAAATTCTATTGCCTCATACAAGACGGTAACGAGTCCAAAATTTACTTTTTGATGGAAATTTTCACAGCTTATTTTATTTTTCAAGTTGATCAAATTCGGCTTATTTGAAATTGCAAATAATAATTATGCCAAAACTAATAAAGTTTAACAAACAAAACGAACTTTAGTTCTTTTAGAATAAATCTCGCTTGTACATTTGTACAACATTAGTGTGACCATGGATAACAAAAAGTGTGGCTGCATTTGAAACTATAAATACCCATGAATAAGAAACGCTATAGAAATTCTTATATTTATTCAAATATAGCAAATCGTTTGCTTTTGGCAAGTGCAAAAGCTAATATAACTTCATTATATTCTATGAAAACAGTTGAAATCAGCAGTAAAAAAGTGAAATATGATCTTAAGTATGCATGTAAGGTACCTAGAAAACGAAACACCTCTTGTGCAAACTCCTCTCTTCATCCCCCGCAATTCAATATACGGCGAGAATCGAGACAGAATATTTTATGCATATGAAAAATTGTGAAACGAAAATTGTTAGCATATTGCCAGAACTTCTACTTCATATGTAGTCCCTCTCTACCTCCCGTTTCCTCTGTCTAGCCACCTCTTTGCCACACACACACACATAAAAACACATGGCACATAAATCTTCCCTCACTCCCTCACTGTTTACTCCATATACCGCCCCCTTTTTTGAACAGGCAACAGAATCCTTACCTGGCAAGGTGCTAATGGCTGTTTTTTAACCATCGGAAGTGGCTGCAAAAATGCTGCGAAAAGTAGCATGAAGAGCGATTTTCAATTTCCAATGTAATTTCTGCCAATCCTACCCATTCCACATCCGCCGCCCTCACTTTTCTGATGTGTATTGCTCTTATTTTTTATTGGCGTTATATTGAAAATTATGCGAATAAGCATGTTTGCCTAAAACGATTTATATATGTATGTAGAAATACATATATACTTCAACTTGGGCAACGACATGTTGTAGCTGGGGGGATGAGGCCATTGAGGAATGGTGTTTTCAGCTAAATAATAGTGTTCAAATGGGAAATGAAGTAAGTGCATAGACATTGTAGGCCCATTTAATGAATCGGTTGATAATAAATGAGATTTGCCCATCGGAATGAATGAAGTGGAATGAAAAATGATCACTGGGAAACCAAATAACCTGTCTTTAATTAAGTGGTTTATAGGAAATGGTGTGTGATAATCTTAATTCCTTCAATGAATAGCATCAAAATTACAAGACCTGTTTTCAATTTAACCATTGAAAGTTACGAAGTATTGATACCTCTTAAATTTCATTTCGAATTCTTATAATTCCTCACTAAATAACGAAACCGTAGATGCCCTTTATACACTTATTAGGGTATCTGTATATCCATTAATCTTCTACAATGCAATCCTCATAATTAAGGCAAACTTCCGCAATGCATTTTTATTTTTTCATCTAGATATTTTTAAAGGGGTGGAGACAAAACCTTAAAAATTACATTAAAAGAAACTTTTTTTTAAGTTTTCTTTTGGTGTTGTTTTAGTTTTTGTTTTGTATTTTTCATTTGTATCTTTTGACAAGGTGTCGACAATTAGTTCAAAAAATGCTGATGGGCATTGAGAGATATAGATTGTGAGTGGTTAATGATGATGATGATGATGTTGGTGAATCTGTTGCAATTGCCTGGGTCACCCATTTGATACTTAACTAGTTATGCACTTTTCGGTGCGGTTCAAATGCAAGTCTCATTTTAGTTTGTCACTCGTTAAACATTGAAATTGGATGGAGAGCTTAATGACATACAAACCGACAGACCGATAGACAGACAGTCGAAAAGACCTTGACGATAATGAAGACGATGGCGTTGAAGTTGGAATTGGAATCGGAGTTGAAGTTGAGGTTGAAGTTGCTGCTGTTGCAATCGAATGATGCTTTAACTCTTTTCGGTATTTTGTTTTTCTTTGGTTTTGTCTTAAATGCGAGTATCTATGGCTTAGGGCCCAATAGGCCAAAAAAATGAAAACAAAAAAAGAGTGTTGCCACGACTTGCTCTAAACGCAAACTGCAACTGCAATAGTTAATTGGGGCGACAAGCTGCAGTTGCAGTTGCACTTACTGTTGCTGCCAAGTGGCAAACGTCATGTTCAAATTGCCAAATTGTTAAGCAAAAAGCGAATTTCGAAAATACAGGCTGACATTAAAGTGAACATCGAAAGTTTTATCTATAATAAAGTTAAGCTGGATTGGTTAGATATATATATATAGTTTATCCATCAGTTGGAAATCGTTGAGTTACATTTCTGAAGTTTCATGTGGCATCTCAATAAAACAAACTCAAATTACAATCATAATAAAGAAGTTGAGAAATAAGTATAACGAAAACCTAATAGAAATAGAAATGAATAGAAATAATTTACTTTTGTATGACCTCGAAGGCTATAAGATTAATTGTGTGAAGGTAAAGGCTTTGGAAAATTTTGACATTACTTCATTTATTTCAAAATCTAAACTTAGATAATAATCAAAAAATGTTAAAAAAAATTAATTTTTCTCCAGGTTTATGCATTTTAATTCGAAAATTTGTATATTCTTTCAATGTTTCCCTTTTTTCATATGCATTAAACTTTTCCTGACCATTTGCGAGGAATTTCTTACCTAATGTTTTTTTTTTTTGTTTGTTTTTTTCTTTTTGGCACTGTATCATTTTTTCTAGATTTTGCTCTCTCTTTTTCTGTCCTAATGTCTGTTTGTCTCTTTCGAAAAGTTTCGTTTTTGGCCAAAGTTTATGTGCCACTTGCAAAGATTTACTGGCTAAAGTTTTTCGCATTTTGCATACACAGACACGACACCAAAAGAAGGCAACGAATATGGAAAGAGAAGACGGGCAGGACATGGATATAGATATAGAAATAGATATATTTATATATAAAAATATATATACATATATATTCTTTTAAAGGTACTTCTGTATATGTTAGTTTCTTTCTATTTTCCGTTTTTTTTTCAGGCTTCGTTTCATTCATTTGCCGTCAACAGAAATTCAACTTTTGAGACAGAAAAACTGGAGGGAGAGACGATGTCTGGAGACAGGGAGTTCCCACAATTTATAAGGTCCTGGGTCCGGAGACTTCAAGCAGCGACCATCAGCCTGTCACATAAGGTGCAAACAGCAACAAACAAAACAAAAACACAAAAAAAAAAAAACTTATCGAAAATGCAGAGAGAACTTTTTATTCTTCCTGTAGACAATTCAAATCAAATGCGTTGTGAGGAGAAAATCCGTGCAGGCTACTCACTGAATAATATATGCGTTGTGAAGGGAAGAGTCAAGAAGCAGGGCCAGTGGCAAGCAGAGGGAGACAGGTAACAATTTGGACAGTTGATTAGGCACACACACATATAGCCAGAAAATGCTTGGACAAAAGAATACCACAAGGAAAACTTTAGTATAGGACTAACTAAAAAATTGCTCAAATTCTTTGAACTGACATTCAAGTTTCAGATTCAACATAAATCCATTTGAAATCGGATTAGATATAATAACAATATCCGATTGTAAGCCCAAGCAACTTGAATCCAACTTCAATAAGCTATTCTAAACCTTAAAATGAATGCCAAGTCAAAATGCTCTTTGAGCTATTTCATCGAGGGAACACTTGTCGTATGCGCAATATAGCTAATGCATACGACAAGAGCTAAAATTTGATTCTCGTACCCTACAACCTTAGGGCGATTGGGTATATTGAATTTACCATTATTTTTTACTAATAATTCTGAACAACAATCTTACAGATTACCTGGTAAAAAATGTTTAATCCATTTCGGAAATGGAATACCATGGTCAAAGATTCAAGAACAATTGACTGTCATTGTTATTGAACATTTTATTGAAGTAAAAGTAAAGACAAGGCTCCAAACTGTGTAAGGTTAATATTGATTTCTCATTGAAAATGTTTGCTCGATTTTTGTCTATTTAAGTTATTACATTTGAAAGTTAAATTTGCATTTATATGGCATAATAAAAGAATTGAAGACAAGTGGGCCAAGCACTTTGGAGAGTCACTTCAATACACTGGCCATACAAATGTATGTATGTATGTATGTACACATATATTTTAAGGAGGATGAAGATGATGCCGATGATGATAATGACCACATATGGCCCATGAATTTGCTTTGATGTTTTTCTACTGCCTCCCTCCCCCACCAGATACCCGGGCCATGGTTCACTTCCACTTTGTTACAGGCACTTTGCCACTTCACTCAAAGTTAAAGTTGAGTATGTAAGAGAGACGTGGGGGAGGGAGCTTCCTGCTGATGTTTCCTTGCTCCTTCTAATTGAGTTGTTTGCCTTGTTGTTGTGGGCGGTTTGCATGTAATTGCATTAAATTTGCCTCAAAGGCTCTCTCCTCTTTCGGTACGGTTCGCTTCAGTTCGGTGTTTGGTCTAAAGGGCAAACATCCTTTCGGCCACTTAAAGGCCAAAAACGTAGCATACAGTAGCCAATGGTATTTTAATAGAGCCTAATGGGTATTTTAATTGCCCAAGCCTTGGCCGCACGCACACATCACATAAGATACAGATACTCAGATATAACAACATGCAGTGGACAAGAGGGAACGCGGAGTTTGAGAGGGAACGATTTAGCCGGCGATAAAAATCACACTTGGAGCAAGGGGCAGACACTAGGGCGGTGTGGGGGGCGTGGCCATCACGCACGCGGGTGCTTTTTTTCGCTTGCTTTTTAAATGCCAACTACAACTATGCCGAGTTTTTATCTTTATGAATATCGCGACACTTTATGAAGGCTGCTACTGCTAACGCCCCCCACCTACCGCGGTGACCCCGCAACCCCCTGTTCATCCCACCATTTACCGCGATATGGAACTGAAAACAAAAAAAAAACCAGCAAAACGTGTCCAACAACAAGTGAGTGGGAGATAGATGGAGGATAGACGAACGAGAGCGGGAGGCGAGAGCAAGTAAGTGAGAGAATTGGATAAGCCGGAGACAGTGTCACGTACTTGGCTCCGACAAAGATATGTCTCACAGATATGGCCCTGATATAGCCATCATCTCACACATTATTCGTGATCTGGGTAGAACTGGGTCGCCTTAATTTGAATGTATTTCGTATGTATGTACGGTTCACTTTTTCTTTTGTTCTTTTATTATTTTTTCACCAGAGGAACCTTTTTGATTTCGCTTTCACGTTGTTCCCAATTACAAAGCATTGAAAGCCGAAAGCCAATTCCAAAGATCAGCATCGTCTCGACACATACTTTTCGTATTATTCACATTAAAACGAAAGTTTACAGATAATTTTAATTTTGAAATTATGATCGGATAGTAAGCTGAACAAATGTTGCAATCCCAAAGGATCTCAGGATCAATTATTCAACTTTCAATTGGGTTTTTATGTTATTTAAGCCTTTAAAATTGTCTTGCCGAAATTCTCATTTTCCCAGCGTGAAAATCGGTGCCAAATAACCAACTAAAAAAAACAACAACAAACTCTAAAACTAGCAGCAACGAAAAATGCAAAAACAAAAGCATTTTACCAGTGTTTTTTTTTTTTTTTTGTCAACAAAGAAAACTTTTGCTGGCAACACACAAAAACACAGAAAAACAGAGAAAAAAAATAAATGAAAAAAAGGAGAAGAAAAACACAAAGTTCATTTACGTAAATGTTTTTCGTTTTTAGGGGCTTAAGTAATGTGAGAAATTAATCAGCAAATGGATTTTCAATTTCCCATTAACACCAGCAACAGCAGCACAAAGTGTCGCCTTTTCCCTTTCTCCAAGACCCCTTATACCCCTTTCCCCGTGTCTCGTCCCCATTTTACTCAGTCTTTTTGTTTTTTGTTGTGTTTCTAACTAAGCTTTTGTCTTTTGGCCAAAAAGTTTTTTTTTTTTTCTTGTGCCAAAAAGCATATGTAATCATTGGAATAGGAGGGGAAGCAAAAAAGCGAGAAGGAGTTTAGCTAGAGATGGAGAAGCAGCAAATCTTCTTGTCATTTGGCCAGAGTGGAAAATCTATAATGAAGTAATACCAGTATGAAGGCAATCAGTGGTGGAGCGATAGGGAGAGGGGAAATCAGGAAACAGGTTGCATCAGTCGAGAGACTAAAGCGAAAACCATCGTGAAGTTAACTTGGCTACTGGTTGTTGTTTGGCTACTGTGGTTAGGTCAGAGTTAGAGTTGATCCCTCAGCTCCTCCTGGCCAAGGTGTTAGGTAACTGATCATTGTCAGCATCATCTAGAGGATGGCAATGTTGATGACGACAAGATCCAAGTTGTTGGCTCACTTTTTCGATTGTATAACATGGTCGAGTGCAAAACGAAAAGGGACTATTAATGTTTCACAATCAAAGCCTAAGACACTCAAATATACATACATTCTTGATTAGCGTATCTACTATTCGTAACTTTTTAAAGATGCTTTTTCTCAGGACATGATTGAAAAAAAGAGTACTTACCAATTGTGTAAGTTCTTTAAGCCGGGATACATTTAAATCGTATGACTGACAAATTTTTAGAGTTTCCCTATTGTTATGAATTATCTAACGACATTTTTCTATCCCTACCTACAAAATGAAATAAAGCTTTAATTATTTCATTATGTTAATAAAACCCTTTTCCTTTATAATATGAAAACCATAAATTAACAAAGATAAAGAATATGTTTAAGTTTTTTGCACATAAATTTAAGGTCAATCTACTTTTCTTTTATAATTGAGATATTGAGCTTACAGTAATAAGCATAACTAATAGTTCAAACAAAAATTGATATTTAAAGCAATTAAAAGAGATATCACTTTCAAAAACCGGTTCAAATTTGGGAAAGTTACAGACTCGCCAGTTGTTTTTGAAATTTGTGATTGTCATAGGACTTAATAATTGTGAGTTTATTATACATACATACATTCTTATTTATGACTGTGCCAAACTGATATCGGATCACTATCAGTTGAAGTTACAACAATTTTAGTGAGCAAAACTTTTCTGCGAAAGTCTATTAAATTTTGATAAAAATGGGACAACTATTTTATAGCTTCCCCAACCATCAACATAATTTACAACTATAAACATAATAAGAAAGTCCAATACCAATCAACAATAGACAGAATCAGTAGCACTGCCAAAGTCTTTGATATCCCCCACAAACATTATCCCAGAAACCCAATAATACATACCCCACAATGGCACCTAAGCACTCTATTAACGGATTCCTCTCTCAGAAAGTATCTAAAAACCTCAACTCCTCTTCTCATATATAACAAATTATTTAAACAAATCCTTGCCAACAACAATAAATACAAAAGCATATTCACAGACGGCTCCCAAATAAACAAAATCACATCTTACGCCATAACTAACAAACACAACTTAATAAAATCAGGCTTAATACCATTTTGCTCAACAGTTTTTTCGGCTGAAATAATTGCGATCACAGAAGCGCTTAATATTTTTAAAAGCAAGCCCGGCAAATATGCAATATACACCGACTCCCTCTTAACCATAGACGCAATAGAAAACATCAACTACTCATCCTATTGTCCATGCTTCATCCGAAACATTCTCACCAAATACCAATCAAAATTTAAAATCATCTGGATCGCCGGCCATGTAGGCATTAAGGGTAACGAGTTAGCCGACCTTGCTGCGAAAGATGCAATCGATCTTCCACTCGTCCTTACGCCAAATCATAACTTTCAAGACATAAACAAATATTTAAAAAACTCATTTAAAACACTTACAAGAAACACAATACACAACACATCAAACTGGTACCAAACTCTTAACGTGCAGGAATGCAAAGACCCAAAAAACACGCCAACAAGTTGAAATCACAAAACTCAGACTTGGCCACACCAACATCACCCACCAACAGTACTTCTACCCAGCATTAAATTCTTCATGACCATTCTGCAATAACACAGAAATAACATTACGCCATATCCTAAAAGAGTGTCAATCCCTAAAAACCTCTTATAATAACTATAATACCCAAAAATCTTGACCCAATTCAACTCCTATCCCAACCAACACCAAAAAATGTAAATGTTATCCTTAAGTTCCTCACCCAGACAAAAATTGGAAACCAAATATAATCACACCAAGAGAGTCGAAGGACCCAGCAGCCAGCACTCTATAATTAAGTTGGCTATATAATTTTAAATTGTAAGTTAACTGTAAATAAATATGTAAATAAAATATTATAACTTAAGACCTTAGACCATTCTTTAGCAGAAATTCGATTTTTTATACAACATTTTTATACCCTTGCAAAAAGGGTATATTAATTTTGGTCAGAACTGTGCAACGCATAGAAGGAAGCATCTTCGACCATATAAAGTATATATATTCTTGATCAGCACGACGAGACGAGTTCAAATAGCCTTGTCCGTCCGTCCGACTGGATCGACGCGAACTCCTCCTAGACGGTTAGAGCTACAGAGCTGCATTTTTTGCATTTTGTATATACTGCACAGTTTGTATATCTCAGATTCAGCCGGATCGGATCACTATATCATACAGCTCCCATACAAACGGCAAACAGTGAACAGTGACTTTTCACAATAACTTCGTCATTTTCATTTGTCGTGAAATTTAATATTGGTCAGTTTATTTGGCTATGCCAAATTTGATGAAGATCGGGTGACTATATCATATAGCTCCCATAAGTACGATCGGGGAAAAACAGTGACTTTTGTCAATATCTTTGTTATTTCCTATGTTAAGATTGTAGGCCGTTCTTTCGCAAACATTAGCCTTTTTAGATAAAGCTAAGAAGGCGAAAGAGTTATCAAAAAAGTTGCAAGGGTATACAAACTTTGACGCGTTCAAAATTAGCCCCGGCCCTCTGGTTATTTGCTATGATGTCTGTAGATTCAGATTTTCAATTGGCTCCAAATCGAAAGTTGGGGCCTAAATTAAAATTTGTGGTATGCAGTTTATCTTATTTTTGCTAGATCTACAACTTCTTCAAAGAGTTCATACTTCTATCTTTAATATTTAAGATTTTGGAAAAAACGTCCTAAATATATGTCCAGCCAAAAACGGGCTTTTCATTGTTCAAATGCAACTGTGAAAAAAACGGATTAAACTATCAAGACCATTTTTACAGTTCATCATCTGAATACAATAACCAACAAATTACAGAAAATTATTGCATTAAACTATTTAGGAGCCGAAAAAATTAGAACTAAAGTCAAAAAACAAAAACGTCCTAGATTCGTGGCCACCACTGTATAAGAAGCACAATGGAAAAAATTCAAGGGGTATACAAACTTCGACACTGTCTGATTTAGCTTGTCTTTGATACCAAATTTCAATTTTAATTATTGTTGGTCGCTTTTCATCTCAATTTTTTTTTCATTACTTCGTTGAATTATTTTTTGGATTTCCTTACAAGGCAAAAGTTTGTCAGTTGTCGTTTGCACTGTCTTTGACTTTCTGACATTTGTCGTCCTCCCACTCGCATGCAGGTCCACCTACATGTACATATATATTTTCATACATGGCATCGCATCGCAGCGACCTTCGCTATTTTGCGCCATAAGCGTAGCCTTATTAAAAGTGCGCGAAAACTTTCATATTGGTGCAGACAGGAAGTGCAAAATGAGTAAAAACAAAAAAAAAGAAAGAAAAACTTGAAGACACAACAACAACAAGACATTCCTAAAGGCAACAGAAACTAACCAAGAAAATTATTATCAATGTACGCATAATTCATTAAAACGAACAAAGTTTTTTAGTCGAACAGGGTGAAGGGAAGGAACCGCCAGCCCCATGCGTTGATGATGATAATGCCAAAAAGTGCACTTTGTCATTATATCAAGTCACATATACTCTAGCATCAGCAGACGAACACTCACACACACACACATACACGCACACGCCACAACCGCCAAAGCGGAAACGGAAGGAAGGAAGAAACTAACTAACTTTGTTAAGACTTGAAGTAGGTGCCTCTCTCTCTCTTTTCTCTGAGCACACCCTCGCATGTGTCTCTTCAAATGAAGTTATCGTCCAAGTTTTAAGCGTGAACTTTTTTTACTCCCCTCCGTGTCTCATGCCAGCCTCATGTCCTCGGCTATCCCCTCCCACATAGCCACCGCAGTCATTGCATTGAAAATTGGCCTCCTGCAACCAGTATCCTTCAGCTTTTCCATCTGCATGCATCTCTCCTCGGCTCTTCAGTTTTTCAACTTGCTTCATCCTTTTCATTTGCCTGCATCATAATTCGCTATTAGAAGTCACTTAAAAACTTTTCCAAGTTTTCCATGCAGCTGCCAACATTGTTGTTAGCCTTTTTTCCTATCCACTAGCCCCCTACCCCCACCCTTCCCTACCCTTTCTCTCTCCCTCTCTCTCAATCTCAATCTACACTTCCTTGTCTTTTAGCTGGTTGTCTTTTTTTGATCCTTTGGTTTTTCGGGGGCGTTTTTCTTTTATTTTTTCCCACATTTTGCCTTCTGTGCGAGTTTAAAATTATATTAATTGCCCAGCATGCACTTTTTAATTAAATAATTTTTGTAGGCATTAACAGTGGGCGTGGCGCTGAGAGAACAAGGCTTGCAATAAATACATTTACATATATGTACACACACATTTTGTACGAGGGCAGTCTGAAAGATATCTGCTTGCCACTTTTCCAATAATTTCACTATTCCTTTGCATCACCCCTATTGTCCATTGGCAATATATAAATCAAAATCTCTACTCGTGATATGTTTAAATTGACGATTTGAAAATAGTTGTTATTTTTAATGAACTGCTATTACATATACAAGTGTCACCAAATATTGACCCAATTCATTCTGCCAAATGATTTCCATTATATGTTTTTGAAACCCACTTAAAATCTACTTAATTCTAATCATATTTACTTTACTCATTATGGATAAATACTAACTAACTATGTATGTGTGTATCTCTGTACATTGAGGTGCATTCAATTTGGTCTGTCCTTCCCGTCACCCAGAGTCACTTGTCCCCCCGCCAAACCACCGCTCGCCGTTCCCATTCTCCATCCTCCACTTAACATGCCCAACGATGCGTGTAAGTAGCAGAGAGTGAGCGAGTGGACAGACGAGCAAGCAGACAGGCAGGCATTAATGGGTTAATTTACTTTAATATAACCAATTGAATGAACGTTTGTTCGTCCATGCATTTGTCGTCGTCATCTCCATAACGTTCCCGTTCCATTGACATTCGTCCTATATGTGTGTATGTACAATTGTATGGCAGTTGCATTTGCAACAACTTTTGTTTCCTTTTTTTCGCATGTTTTTTTCTGGTTTGGTTTGTTTTAAATTTTTAATTCGATTTTCTGCTGCATTTCAATTAAATTAATTTACCAGAGCCAGAGGCAAAACCTCGTGATGCTGATGAAAACTGAGACGACATCAACAAGGCATGGCAATGCTCCAAAAAGTATGCAATTCTATATACATACATACATATGTATGTATGTATGTGTAAATAAATTGGTATGTGCGTGGAAATTGTTGTGTTTGCATGTGAAATTCCTTTTAATTCATTTCAGGAAGCTGCAAAAATTGAGTGTTAGGGATTATCCCACAATCCACAACATCAACATAAACTTAAAGTTCAAATTTGAATCTAAGGCCATGTAAATACTCAACTCAATGGAATGTCTAGAGCAGTGTATCCAACTGAATATCTATTCGCTTACACATTATTGGAAGTGCAACCGAGTTCTGAATAACGAAAATTTCACAAAACTTGAATTTGCACACTTTTGTGCATCTCATAAATCGGTTTACTCTATTTCCAAACAGTTGAAAGCAAAAGTCCAAAGTCAAAGACGAGGCAGCAAAACATAACAATGACCATCATTGACCAGCAAGCGTAACCCTATACCCCCACATCTTTCGTCTGTCCATGGTATCCATGGTTCGCCTTTTGACTGCACTTTTGCCGCAACTCAGCGAGTCTTAAAGATCGAGTCGCCTACGTCTCTTGTGGCTCTTGTGATGGGCTCGTCGTCGCTTCTAACGATTCGCCTGGGTGCACTTCATTACCGTTGGACCCCGCTTCTTCTGGTATAACCCTTCCCCTCTGGACCTTGTTATCTTAGACCGAACTCCTCAATGTTGAAGCTACTTCTATGTTGAACTCAGTTCAAGCTACTTCTTCTCTGGCTACTGATTAACGTGATTTGCTGATGAGTTTTTATTCTTGTTTGTTATTTATTTTTTTTAAGGTTGGTTTTAATAACTCTTTTTCTCTCCCTCGCTCTTTCTCTCTCTCTCTCTCTTTCTATCTTTCATGTTTACTTTTGTCTCTTCCTGGCATTTTCCCTATATGGAAAAGAAGCGTAGCATGACGACCACAATACACAAAAATTCACGAGTTTTCTAATACCCAACACACAGAAAATTAATTAAAGGGTATATTGGCATACATTAATTTCTATATAAACCTACATATATGTATTTAGTTATTTCACACTTAGCCTAACGGATATAAAACTAAGGCTATATGGACATATCGTTTATTTAAGCATTCACCGTGCAGGGTATTTCACTGTCGATGCGCCGTAATCCAAACATACCCCAGGCCATTTCTTTTAATTGAAACTTTTGCCGTTCCACACGCGTTCAGCTCTAAAAGTCTTTCCAAAGATGTCTTTCTCTTTCACTCTGTCTCTCTCGCTCTCTGTTGCTGTCTCTTTTTCTGGTTTTGTTACTGTCTCTGTAACGGAACAGAACCCCCTAGAAATTTCAAATTTGATTCGAAGCAAAGTGTTGATTGATTGGCCTCAACTCCCCAAGTTCACAGTATAACCCCAATTGCTGCAAACCATGGCCATGGCATTCCAAAGGCATTCCATACCCAACAAACACCCACACAATCTCAATCGCAATCCCAATCCTAGTGCTGACTCCAGCTCTAGTTCCAGCTTTTTCTGCATCGCCTTTTCGGTATGTTGGCAGTGTCAAATAAATGTCCCAAAAGTTGTAGAACTTGGTAGTTGAATTAAAGTTTTAGGTTTTTTTTTTTTTGTTGTTGATATTTTTGTTTCTTCTTGTTTTTGGTCAAGTTGACAAAAAAAACCAAAAACAAAACGAAAAAAAAGAGAATAGTAGCTGAAACTAACTGACAAGTCAAGAAAATAGACAAGAGAAGTTAGCCAAAAATTGGCTTGGCTACAGACAAAAAAAAATATCCTTTACTGGCCAATTAAGAAATTCTACAAAATCTTACAACAGACAAAATGAATGTTGTGTACATATGACATAATATAAAGTTATGATCAGGAACCAACCTCTGTCTATAAATTGAGGTCTATAACCCTACAAAAAGTATTGTAGAAACGACAAATCTGAAGCACAAGTCAAACAACAAGAAATATATGTATGTTTATGTGTGTGTGTGTGTTTTTTTTGTTTTTGCCGGCCTCTAGTTGACATTGAGCTTGGGGTTTTGGGGCTGATTCCCCTCAAGGTCAGCACTCAAATAGTTGGCAGTAGCAGAGAACGTATAGAAACAAGAAAAACAAAACGACCGACTGAACGATAGCTCAGGTGCGTTATGTACAGCATTTGAATGCATCCAACGCTTAATTACACAATTTATATGTGTATGTAGTCCCCTTAGCACCGTCAATTGACTTGACTCCCTCTCCTACGCCTCGATCTCTTGATCCGTACTCACTCGACTCGTATTCAAATGTTCAAAGTCAAGTGCAAAAATAAGTAAGTAAGCTACAACGATGGCTTATTAAAATGCTGAGTTTACTTTGGCTTCGCACGCACCGATCGGATAACCCCTCTCGACCCCCAAAACTCAAGTCCAAGCATATGGGGCGGACTGTACTTGATTGAGGGTTATTCATAGTTACTATACATTTCAATATGCCGCTCCTGTAGATGACACAATAAAACTGTGATTAATATCAGGTGAGTTCATTGAGGTGATAAGACCTATGTAAAGTGATCTTACATGATGATCGTTGTTTGACCTTTCTGTAGGCATAGTTTTGTTGTTTCTTTAATTTGTCATTTTTAACATTTGACCAACGGGCTGTGTGTTACCCTAATCCATCACCACCAAGAGCAATATTTTTTATTTATTTTGATCACAAGTCAAATGTTTGAGACAAATAATGCCTTACTACTGATTATTGGGTAAGCTGATTGCATCTATTTTGATTGATTAGTTTAGAAATTTTATTATGTATTTAGATTTGGGTACGTCCCATGTTGATGAATTGATCTAATTGTCTTTCAATAACTATTTCTGAGCCCATGCATTTTGCGTGCCAAAACATTCGTTGTTAGAAGATGTTAACTTTATTAGAAGTACACAAATTTAGCTTTGGATTATTAATATGTACATACATATGTACATACATACATATGTACATATGTATATATCTTCTCAATGTCATATATATACAACAAAGTGGACAACATTAGATAGGTAAATGTATATTAAGTTTTTATTACTCTGTTTTTGCCATTTGTAAGAACAACGGAAATTAGCAAGAAATAAATATGTAATTGCCAATTATAAGAACTTTGTCTATTCGTAGTACTTGAAGGTTACCTATCTATACATACCATAGTGAATATAAACATAGGAAAGATATTAAATTGGACATAGTAAATTAAAATTACTACTTGTAAGTTTCACAATAGAATTAAGAATGTAGTTAAGAGTAGTATCTCTGCCGGCTTGAGGTCAAGTTTCTGTTTTTTATATCCCAAAGATTAACAGAGATATATTAAGAAAAAAACAAAACGCAATGTTTAAAATAAAACAATGTCTTTTTAATTTTTACTATTCTGGGATCATCAAACATTTTATTTTTTACTTATTGATGATCGTCTATTTCATGTATTTCCCCCTACTCATTTACAGTGCTCTGTTAAACCTCTGTTATGCTATGTCTCTGCTATGTTATTTTGGTTCTGCTGCCGCACAGTGGTCATTCATAATTTATATTGTAAAGAAAGGCAGATAAAACCCAAAATGCATCGCTGAGAAAAGAATTTACATAGTTCTCATTTCTAAATATGTATGAATTCTAATTTGATTCAAAATTGTATACCTAAAAATATAAAATATTTCTGTGCAAAAATTGAATTTAAAGGCGTCTTTGTCAAAAACTCCATACATCCCAGACAATTGGCAATCCATCAGTCATCTAAATTGGTTTATTATTAAAAAATGCGTGATATACAGTGGCGGCAAAGATTTTGAGACAGTTTTTTTTTTACCTTAAATTCTGATTTCATTCGATTTTTATTTTATGTTAGTGGAAAGTTTTGATGTTAAAATTTATAGCGTTCAATTGGTAATTCTATTGAGATTATGTTCTGTAAATTTCGGGGGCGTATATCTAACGGTTTTTTTTTTAAATGGATTTTGATAAAAGGCCCCAAAATTCGGACCTGGCAAAATAAAAAAGACACATTTTCAAAATTTGTAAAATGCATTGTACACCTTTGGACCCTAAGAAAGAGTTTTAGGTCTAGTAAAAATAAGATGAACTGCATACCACAATTTTTCATTTTCGCCCCAGGGTCCAATTTGGAACCAATTGAAAATCTCAATTTTGTATGGATTTTTACGGTCTCGGTGCTTGGCGTCAATTTTCGCCACTAATTCATCCTAAAGTATAACTACACTTAAACTATGATCGATAGTGAATTAAATATTCTGTCGAATGAGATCATCAAAATCGGATAAAAAATAGATAGACTTCGTTGTGTATGTATTTCGGAGGCTTTATCTCAAAGGCTTATTGCGTTACGCAGAATTTGAGCTTTATTTCAAATAGAAATCAAAAAAAAAAAAATTTACCATATGAAAATAGATAGAAAGTAACTTTGGTTTTCCGCAAAATAAAAAATGTACACGAGTTTTAGAAAAACCATTAACCAATCAAATTGAATTTTCGGATTTATATTTCACAATTTTTGCACGAGTTGTTTCACTGTGAGGCGATGCTCGCCACACCAAGGTGGTTTGACAGACATGTCCGAGTTGGAGTTAAATAGTGGGCCAAAACATAAATAGTGGGATGTGGGCATCAAATACAGGGAATCGGGTCAGAAATAGAGGTTCGCGGCGGTTGCATGGTTAACAGCGAGTACGTTCGATTCGAACTTGGCCATTTGTTATTGTTTTTCGTTGAAAAGGTTAAAAAATTGTTGTTTACCGTTAGTATTTTGCCGGCATTCGTTTGAAAAGGTTGATCTGCGCGTGGTCTCCGTCGTGTTTCAACTTGCGTGTGTGCCGCGGATTTTTACGTAAAATATTTAATTCAAATATTAAATTTTGCTAAACAAACCATTGCTCAGAATAATTCATAAATAATTTTGTTAAAGCAAGAAGAAGTGAAAGAAAGATCAAAAAGAAAAGGATCGTGAAATACGCGTAAGTGTGAGTGAGAGGAGACAAACGGCGTCATCTGTGTGTGTTTTTTTAGCGTCGGCATTTTTCACGTGTTTCCACAACGAAAAAGAAAATTTGTTGCTTATTTGTTTATGTTGGTTTAATTTCGGTTGTTTTTTTTTTTTTTTTTTTTTTTTTCAAACAAAAATAAAATTGTGCAAAATAAGAATTTGTTGAAAAAAGAGAGAAGAAGAATCAAATCAGTTTAATTTTTTCTATTAGTACCAACAAGTGGAAAGAAATACAAAACCGGATTCAATACCCACACACACACACACACACACACACAAAACACACACACACAAGAGAAACAAGAAGCTAAAAAGAAAACCAAACGAAAAATTTGTTTTTTTTCTTCTTGTTTCTGGTAGCAGCAGCAGCCGTCGCCTTTGCGCACACGCACAAGCAGCGGCGCTGACGCGCAGCCTCAGCTGCTATTATTATTGTTGTTGTTGTTGTTATTGCTAGGAAGTAACCAACAAGGAAAACGTAAATAAGGTGAGTGCAAAAAGCAAAGCAGAAAAAAAACCAAGGAAGAATATTCAACACACACTAGTGTCCATAAGTATTTGGATTATGTGCTAGAAATTTTTATGATCGTATCAAAAAAACCTTAAAAATACAAATTTCTTTGATATTTTTTCAAACAATTTTTTTTGCTAGTACTAAAGTGTAGAAAATATTTTAAAAATTAAATGTCAGGGTAGTGTTTCCTCTCTAAAAATTGTTTTTCTTGCAAATATTTTGTAATAGGTGACCATAAAATCGGCCGATTGACTTTAAATTAGGAATGATTAACTAACTAAACAATACTGAATTTCTTTGATTGATTTCAGTTAGAGTCGCTCGCCATTTTGATACAAGTATTAGTTAAAAAAGTTAAGTTAGTTAAAAAAGCAATTTAATTAATAGTTAAAAAGATTTTGTTTTATTTGTTTAGGTTGTTCTTTATTGATTATAACACAATAATTTGAATTATTCTTAAAATACAAACATGTCTGAGTGCTTTTCCATTGAAATTATTTCAACCTAGTAACGTTTTCTTATCAAAATATCTAGCCGAACCACAGAAATTGTTAAAACTCTTTGACAACTCAAGGCAAGGCCAAAAACTGTTGTACGATAAGAATTCCCGAAGGGTGAGAGAGAGAGGAGGAGAGAGAGAAAGAGATAGCAAGATTTACTATTACCCAAAATTGATTATATTTAAAAGTTATTCGGCTTGTAAAAACAGCAAATGAAGGGCATAAAAACTTGGCTTTAGTATCGGTTACTTAATAGTGTAATGAAACTATCGTCAGATGAATCGATTAATTACAAGCTGTAAAATTTTACATTTTGCATAGTTAAGATCGTAAATTTGGCAATTACATGTTGCTAATAAAGTAATCGGTTTTATGATTTGGATTAACGATTTTTGGAATAAGCAAAAAGAAATTGCCTAAAATAAGGCAAATTAGTTTGTCGAGACATTAATTAATTAATTAATTAAGTTTTCTATCACTGCAGATAAGAAACTTACACACAATATTCATTGAATGTTTCTAAATAAATATTGTGTTTTCATTTCACGCGAAAACAACAAAACTGAAAACAAAAATCTAATCAAAATATTGATAACACAAAATAAATGTGTGAGCGACTGACAAAAGACAAAAGGAGGCAATAAACAAAGTTTTGAAATGGATTATTATATTATTATTACTCGATTATGGCAATAAATGTTGAAATTACACAAAAAACCCAAATCTGTTAAAAGAAAAATCGGTCATCAAAACATTGCTATGATCAAAATTCATTAGATTACCCAAAACTACAACGACTAGAAGTTACCCTTTATCATCAAAAACCAAATCTCTTTTGATACGATGTCAAAGTATCTTGTATCTTTGATCTGGCAATTCGCCAAAATGTATGTAACAGGCAGAAGGAAGCTTTTCCGACCCCATAAAGTATATATATTCTTGACCAGCATCAACAGCCGAGTCGATCTAGCCATGTCCGTCTGTCTGTCCGTCCGTATCAACGCGTAGATCTCGGAGACTATAAGAGATAGAGCCACCAAATTTGGTATGTAGCCTCATGTAGTATGTAGAGTGATCAAGTTTGTTTCAAATTTTTGCCACGCCCCTTTCCGCCTCCGCAATTTTAAAAAAGCGTTTATCTCAAAAACTATTTTAGCTAGAGACACGATATTTGGTATGTATATTTGCTTAGAAACTGCGCACATTTTGAATTTGTAAAGATTTTGCCACGCCCATTTCATCCCTTGTAATTTAAAAAAAACTATTATCTCCCGTAATTTTCTACCTTGTGCAATCAAATTTGGTACACTTAAATTTGATAATAATACCCAGCAGAATACCGAATTTGATCAAAATCGGACTAAAAATATTCAAGTTATGCATATAAACGTTTTTCCTGTTGGCCGTTGGCTGGTGGGGGCGCTAGGGTGCCCGTATGCTTGAGTGACTGGTGTATGGTATACCTAAGTCGAGACGACTTACTTCATTAAATATTGGATCATGGGATCAATGGTGGTCATATAGAGAACGTAAAAAGAAAGCAAGGAAAAAGGAAATTGTTTATCATCAGAAGAATATAAGAATCTCTTTATCGTTGCCTGGCGTTAATCAATCAACATGGATCCCTAAATGGGTCCATAGTGGTCGAGTTACTAAACGAGGTAGAAGAAAGGACAAATCAGATCCAGGTGACAAGCTTTTATGTCACTGCATGGGCATGTGTTTAATACCGTTATTCTAAGTTGCCCCGACATCGTTAAACTTTGTCTGGGTTTGATACCTTTTGTATTAATCCAATTTGTCTTATGCTTTCTGTTGCTGTCCAAGAGTGGGAAGGGGGGAATGGACTTTGAGAATTTGGACTCTCTTTTCGGGGTGCTAATTGAATTAGCAGAAAATGTAGCATATGCGGGCGCCTGGAAACCAAATCACAATGGCATTTCCATCTCCTCATTTCTGTCTGTCTGTTTTGGTAGAATGGAACTCGAAATATATTATCAGTTGACTATCGACTCTGATAGTTATCGATATCATCAGCAAAAAGTTCTCACCATCTTTTTATTTGTTTTCTGCATTATTTTCCTAAGAAATTGACACGAGGTTGCTAACTTTTTGCTAATCTTAATAGGTTTTGAATAGTTTTTTGTTGTTGTTTTTTTTGTAGGCATTATAAAAACCAAACTAAGCCAAACCGAAACCCTTTCGCTCTTTGCTTTTGCATATATTGATCTGTGTATTTGTCTTTCTTTGACGGTGTTTTCAGTTTTTTTTCCCTCTCCTCTCATAGCTCTTTGTCTCTTGTTTAGTTTTTTTAGCTCATTATGTCAACTAAGTTTACGGCCAGTGCAAAAATGGTAGAAAAAAATGAGGTGAGAAGCGTGGAAAGGTTGAAAAGAAACGACACTTTTTTTTTCTGTTTTCGCCTCTACCTGAGGTCAGTTTGACCGATTTTCATTTGATTTATGCTTGTCGCCCCATTAGTTGGCATTTTTATAATGTGTTTCAGTGGAGCAGAGCAACCTGCAGCAGCAAAAAACTACTGCAAGTGAGAGTTGGTTAAAGATTCCCTTTCACAGGGGAATTCAGGGGCAGTTCTGGGAGTCTTTAGCATTTTGTGTGTCGCTTTTCCACAGAGTTACACAGATCAGTCCGTTAAGCATTGGTCGTTTTTCGGATTCAATTCCTTTGCCAATAATCCTTAAGGTTTGCGATAGAAAATCCCGTTATTTTCTTCAATACTTTTCAAAGTGGAAAAATAAAATTAACCAACTGGGGCTGTTGAAGTGATCTTGCCACAGATAATGTCCAAAACATCTAAAAATTTACCAAATATATCAAGTCTATATTGTACTACAAGTGGCCCATACGACACCGGGACATGAACCAGACCTGTCCACCTCCCCCCCGACCGACGGGCACAATCGCGTGGACAAATACATACAAATAAAACGGACAAACAATTAAAATATGATTAACTACAGCTAATTACGAGCTAAATGAGAGCATAGGACTCGAAAAGGTTCATGCAAAGAATAGTTGGAGAGTGTGAGAGTATAGATCATCTCAAAAATCTGCGTTTGAACTCTGAGTCTATCTGAATAGTCCCGCATCCAACAAGACTAAACGTTCTAGATCTGACTAAATCCAGAATGGATATCGAGGCACAGAGAAAAAGCACAAAAGTGTAATGCCGGATAAGTTGGCAAAGAAGAGAACTTCTGTAAACATTCAATCTGCAAAAGTGTGGACTCAACTCACACAGGATGCAGCAGTTTCTCGAAGGACATCAACTGGGCTAAAATCTGTCTGATTGATGCTTTTTGGTTTCAGTGCATTCAAATGAAGCCTTTCCTCTGTCATCTATCTATCCATCTTCGATTTAGGGATTGTTCGCCCATTCGATCGTTTAATTTTCGTTAATTCTTTTAATTAAAATTACTTTGCAATCAATCCGCCGCATCTTAACGAAACAAAAAAAATCTTTCTTGCTGCTTCTTCTTTTCTCCATCTCGCCGTAGCACCAGAAATTTGGGGTATTAATAAGTTTAATCAGTGTCACTAAGCAACGATAAATGATTGCAAAAATTTATTGCGGCTTCTCTTCATTTCTCTCTCCTCTTCTCCACTTGAAGTGTATTTAATTTCATTCACTTTTTCTTGTTTTTTTTTTTGTGTTTTGTTGTTTTCGTTTATCTTTCGTCTTGATTGTATTCCATTCCAAAAAATTTATGGCTTTCTACATACATTTATTAATCAGAAATTTGTTTATTAAAAAATTGAGTCTTGCAAACTTTGATTGCAACAAATTCGATTGAATTTTATTTTGGAAATATTTAATTTCTTTTCTTTGATTATAATTATGGAAATCAATTACAGTTGATTTCGTTCAAATAGTCTAAATAAACTTAACTAATCTTAAACAGAATTGAAACCAAAATGTTTTTTTCCTCATTTTTTGGCGTTGATAAATGATTTTGCATTGTTTCGTATTGATGAAAGAAATCAAGTAATTCCATAAAATTCATAAACATATATCTATCTATATTCGAATAAAATGAACTAATTAATTTGTAGTCAACTTTTTTTGTTGTTTCTTTTGCCGCTCATTGCTCGTTTTCTTTGTCTAATGTATTTTTAATTGGTGAATTGGCCTTTCCTTAAACACTGAAGAGACTGAGGAGAAATGGTTATTGGTTATGCCATGAGAGGCCCTTAATTAGCTCGTGTGTTCCCCTTCATTATTTGCATTGACTTCTTTAACAAAACACACACACACAAGAGGTCGGCTCCCATTTCATTTGTTCGTGATTTTTACGAATTTATTGGTTTTTATTTGTTGTTGTTTTTTAAGGGGGGGGTCATATCCGCATTATGAAATTTGCATTTTGATTTAAATTTCGCGTATTTTGCGAGTAATTTAAATCGTTCGCCCCTTTTGTGGTTTTCTTTCTGGTAATTTGGAAAGTGCGATATCAGCAATTGAAGTTGGTCATTAGATACATAGATATCTATCGTTTCATGTGATTATTTAAACAAATCTGCAATTTGATTTGACTAATATAGTGTTATCGTAATGAAATTGGAGTCTATAAACTTGACTGAGACTTGAGTATCTTATTATGAAAATTGTTTGATCTAATAATAAAAGCCCTATGAATATGCAAATTTCAAGCTTTTTACACTGACTCCATCGTATAGTCCATTACCTGTTTTCTTGGTCTAAACTAAGTGGGTTGGATTCCAATTAGCGTTTGCTTAGATACGTACAGTTGCGGTGAAAGTATAGCACCATAGAACGTTGCGAAATTCAAAGTACGAAAAGCACGGCCGTATCATAATATCGGAACCCCGTGCTTCACCGTTTTTATACCCTAGTGGCAGTTTACTCGGACTGATCGGACTCACCGCGCTATTTTGCATTCTCCTTGCGCTTTTGCTTCTTCTGAGAAGAACCGTTATCATTTTTATTCTTTTTCTTGGTCTCCCAAATCAGAGAGACAGACTGTCAGTAAGGCAAGAGAAAAGAAACTGAAAACCAAAATTCTTTTAGTCAAGTTTTACTGTAAAATTAAGTGAGCTGCTTGTTTTGGTGCTATTTTTTTCATCGGCACTGTACATACATACATACATAAGTACACATCTACATAAGTGATTTTCATAGGATTCTTTTAAGTGATCTTTGGGTCTAACTCCATTCCAATGAACCATTAACGGATCACAGGAGGATTCTACGGGATCTGGACATCTCCCACAAACTGCCAATACCCCTAACTAGTTTTTAAAGTGATTAGGCAATCTTGATATATTCCCAATCAAAAAATTTCGCCTGTCTTTGAATCTCAAAAAGTAATGAATTTCATTTTCTCGGTTGTCAGTAAGTCGTACAGAATGGCCAATTTGGCCTGTTTGTGGAAATTTTCTTCTGTTTTCATATCCAAACTAATTTATTGGCCTAGTTTGATTAGAAATCTTTCAGTTTTCAATCAATGCATCGCCTCAAACATTTTGAAAAGCATTTAGGACTCGGGAAATCGGAGGAAATGAAGAAACTAAGTGTAGATGCCTCTTAAAATTTTCTTTGAATTTTCGCTAACCTGAATTTCAATTATTTGTATCATAAATATTCCAAATAAAACAACTAATGAGAGTTTTTTCATCAGGAAATGAATCGAATTCTTTATCATATTTTTGTCAATTTCTTTTGAAATTCTCATTTTTGGGTTCCCAGTGCTGATTTATGGGTAAAATTTGCCGTCGTGCCTATTACCTTTTCGGTTTTGTTTGTTCATTTTTGTGGCTCTGTTTTTCCTCTGGTTTTTCATCAGTGTTTTTCCTCTGCTTTTTGTTATTTTCTGTTCAATTGTGTGTGCCCATTGCTGCCGCTTGGTGCTAGTTGCTTGGGTTTATTTCTTTTCTTTCCTTCTTACTTTTTGGCTTGAAATAATTTTTATATTTAGCTGCTACTAGCTGCTGGCCTCGGCACTCGGCACTCTGGGCTTGTGGTTTTTTGTGCGTGCACTTCTTAAGAGGGGAAAACACACTCTCACACTCACACACACACACACACACTTGGATGCCAAAGAGAAAAGAAGACGATGAAAAAATGCACAGCATTTCGTGACGATGATGATGAAAACCATGATGATGATGATGTGAGAAGTGTCTGTTAAACTAGGGAGATGGATGTGGATAGGATGTGAAGTGTTGCTAAAGGAGGGGATCAAGCCTATATACTACATATGTATGTATATGTACTTATATATACACGCACTATATACACATAATTGCAATTTGCAATGCGGTAATTTAAGATAAAAGAATTTATAAGAACGAGCATGATTAAAGCTTTCTGATCTGAACACTTTATCGATTGATATTTCCCAAGCCTTACTAATTAATGGGGAATCCTCGGATTATAACTCATGTCCCATCGATAACAAAGAACATTATTTGGTTTTCGAAATTTCTGAAGGCACTTTTGGAAGTTACTTTTAGATCGTTATTGATAATAAATCATTATTTATTTCTTACTCAGTTGCCTTATGTCTGCATATGTGACTCACCCTGTCCTTCTTTTTATTGTTGTTTTTGTTGTCGCCGTCACCATGTAAGAAAAAAGAAACAAAAAACACCAACAACTTGAACCGAATCTGAACTGAGAAAGTTATGCTTTTTGCCAACTCTTGTGTTGCCCCTTTTTGTAAGTGTGTGTGTGTGTGTTTCAAGTTGTTGCCACAGCTGTGCAACACGTGTGTGCCACAGCAAGCAATACCAAGGACATGGAGAGGAGGACGAAAAGGGCGAATCCCGCTAGAAGGGCGAATCCCATTTATGTCGCCTTGCATTCCCCTTGTCCCCTTCCCCTTTCTGGTTTTTTTTCTTTTTGCCCATGGAGTGCACTCTGACGACAATTCCACTCCCCCTCCTCCTCCGCTTCACATATTATTATTTCTTCTTGTGTAATTAAAATAATAATGCGGTGTTGGCGGCAAAACTCTCCTATGCGTCTCGAGTGGGCGTGGTAGAATGGGTAGGTGTGCGTGGGTGAGAGCAGGTAGGGAGGGGTCGAAGGTGTGAATAATTTTCGGTGCCACATGTGTGTGCTGGCTGAGTGCGAGACTCAGTGCAATTGTTTGTTCTTGGTTTTGGCATTTGAATAAGAAAAAAGCACTTGGAAAAGGTGCGGTACATAGATGATTACGATGATAATACTGCGGATGGGGCCCATCTAGCCCACAGATAAATCCAACTGAAGTCGAGACACTACAAATATCACACATACTTTAGGGCCTAAACAGATAAATGTGGCTTTTAAATAGAAAATACAAAGTATACCCAGTACCTAGCATATTTTTGCCGCCAAATTGATTCTTAGATCCGTAAGAACAATGGATGATATGGTCAAAATTTATCGGAATCGTAAGATACATTGGGATCGAATCAATATTACCCATAAAATTTGGTCGACATACACTGAAATAAGTAAAGTGATTCCTAAAGATTCGTAATACTATCATAAAGTAAACCAAAGGGCCAGCTAACTTCGACCGCGTCAAAGTTTGTAACTTTTTTGTAACTCTTTACTTTAGCCATTCAAGTGGAAAATCGTATTACCTAAATAGGCTAATCTTTGCAAAAGAACGGCTTACAATCTTAGCATTGGAAGTAACGAAGTTATTGACAAAAGTCACTGTTTTCGAGCGATCGTTCCTATGGGAGCTATATGATATAGTCACCCGATCTTAATCAAATTTGGCACAGTCGTTAATAGGTGTAATAAACTCACCAATATTAAATATCAATGACAATAGCTCAGAAAATAACGAAGTTATTGAGAAATGTCACTGTTCGTGACTTTGACGTTTGTATCGGAGCTATAGGATATAGTCGTCCGATCCGGCTAAGTCCAAGATATACAACATGTAGGCTTGTATATAGACAAGCCTACATGCAACATTTCAGACGGACGGACATGGCTATTTGAACTCGTCTCGTCGTGCTGATCAAGAAAATATATATACCTTATTTGGTCGGAGATGCATCCTTCTATGCGTTGCACAGTTCTGACCAAAATGAATATACCATTTTCGCAAGGGAATAAAAAAGAAGATTGTATAGTTAGAATTTTTTGTAGGATAGGATGGATGCTCACTGGGGAAAGCTAAACAACTTGTTTGTTAGATTTGTGTCCGAACTAAAAACAGGACTATTGAAAATTTTAAATTACAAAATGTTCTTAAACAATTGAAAAGTGTGGAACTTTTAAATGAAGATCACGCGACGATTAAATAATTAGATCTGTTTCGTTTACAAAAAAAAAAGAAAATCAATATGATATTCCAGCAAAATTGAAAAAGGCAACTTGGAATATGTTCTGTTTGAATAATTGATCAAATTCAGAACAATATAATATAACAAAATATTTGGGGGCGACGGTTAGTTGGTTAAGGCGAAGCCCTTTACACTAATTCTGATGGCGCCCAAGGATATGCACATAAAAAAGGTGGAATCTGCAGTTGCAAGCTTTGCCGTTCTATTATCGCTTCATGTCGTTTGAATTCCCAACTACTTTTAGCGTTGACGATATGGTATGGCCATTACAACTGTGGATTCTTTAGCAAAGTCTGCTGATGATAGAACTTGGTGGTTCTTGAAATGGATATACAGACAACCTGCTCACCTTTTGTGCGGCGTATGATTTAAAATCTTACAAATAAATTATTAAGATTTATTGACCAGCTAAAACTCAGTTTTGATTAACTTCAATAAGGTCGAAATCTAGACAAATTGCATAAGATTTTATTTGCGTGAATATTATTATTTTTGAAGTTATCAATGATTGTGCGGCGTCCAGACTTGTTTGCCAATTGTTTTTGGGAATAGGGACATTGAACTTTATATTTTAATATGTACATATATGAAATATGTATATATACATTTTTATCGTATTATTAATTGATAAAAGTTTAATTTAGAAGTATATATATATTCATTTGCGTATGCTTCTGTTCATTTATTATTAAATTATGCCAATTAACTGAGCAGCCATCATCTTTATCTTTGTGTTGTTGTTGCATGTTTGTCAATGTTCTCTAGCCAAAGAAAATTGGAAACTTGGTGTAGCTTGTTGTTCATGTAGGCCCGCCAGCTAAACAACAACCAAGCAACAACCGAAAGCAACCGAAACCGAAAACATAATGGCAAGTATCTCTCTACTCTCTAGCAAGCAGAGCAGTACAAGAAGTGGAGAAGATAAAGAAAAAGGAGTACGTAAGATTAATTCATGAGTGCCCCCTCATTAACATCATACAACAACCTGAACAACAGCCCCACACGGCAACAGGCAACAATGCCAGACGACTTTGACGATGATGCAGAGGCGAATGAAGAGGATGATGATGACGACAACAATGATGATGATGGGGAATGATGAGGATGGAATGGTGATGATGATGATGATGAAGTTGCTGCTTGCTGGTTGTTTGTTGTCTTTGGGCAAAACATGCGTCGCGCTCATCGTCGTCGTCGTCGTCGTCGTCGGCGGCATCAGGAATTTGTTTAACTCTTATATATGTACACATACATACATGGAGAGAGAGAGAGAGAGAGAGAGAAACAAGTAAAAACCGGTTACTTTTGCATAGATACATATATAAAATGACATTCCCCGCCATTAAATTAGAAATGACGACTATCAAATGCTCTGCCAACAAAGAGAAAGAGAGAGAGAGACAGAAGAGCTTTAAATTAATTAAGAACACTACGGAGATCTTTAGTTCTCATAGTCTTGGAGACCACTCACAATATTCACAGTATATTTGGCTATTCTTTGCTAACCAAACTAATAATTGTCAATCAAGTGGCCAAGTAAACATTCTCTTTCTCCCGCTCTCCATCTACCACTCTATCTCTCTCTCTCTCTCTCTTTCTTACTTTAATTTATAGGATTTTCCATTGAAATTTGCTTCCGCATTTAGTTAAATGTTTTAGTCACGCCTTTTGTAACTGACTGACTCCCACTCTCTGATTTTTAAATGGTTTATTACAAGACAAGATCGACAAACCAAAAGATTGCATATCGGCCCCTTCCTATGAGTAATACCCTGGACTAGGCCGATCTTGGTCTTGGCTCTCTCTCTCTCCATCCCTTGTTATATGTTATTTTCGTTCCTTGGTTCGTTGCTTTTTGCCTTAGGCCATAGAGAGGTAACTTTGCTTTTGCCCTTCTTCTTCTCCTTCTCCTCCCCTTCTTTGTTGTCTTTCTCTTACTTAAATACATATAACAGGTCCCGAAAAGAACCAAGAGACGGCGCTTAAGTTGTGATCTCAACTTCACCCAGGAGAGAGAGGGAGGAGGCATAGGGAGACAAGTTAACCATCCGCTATGGCTGAATTCGAGTTCAGTAGGAAATTTTCTTTTCCTGTTTAGAAGGCGAGGGAAACATCAAGAAATGTTCTTTCTACAAAGCCTTCAACTTTATTTAGTCTTAATCAAAAATTATTTATGAGAAACAAAAAGTTGTTAAACGCATTTAAATCTGAAAACTTACTTGCAAAATGTCGCGTGCCTTTGTTTTAAACATTTCTAGTCTTAAAATAAGTAACTGCATTCCCTTCCCACCCACACAGCTCCCCCGCCAACCGCCTCATTTGAAGTCAGGGAAAATGCGGGGAATATATGTTGGTGGAGGGGGGGATATGAAAAGGAAGAACCGATTTTGGAAGGCAAATTGCCAAAAAGCTTTTTTGTTGTTGTTGCAGCTTCAAGTGCAGCCCGGCTCCAGGGCCCACGCCCCAATGCCTAACCTCATGGTCCCCGTCCCTTTCCTCTCCTCCTTTACCATTCCTTTCCTCTTTGCCAGTTTTTATGCAAATGCACGTGAAAATATTCAAAATATTTCAATTTTTTTTTCTTTTCTCTGCCTCTGTCTCTCTCTCTCTCTCTCGTTTTTGCTTTCAATTTCATGCCACTGCGACACAACTCCAATGCAGCGATCCATCCTCCCCCACTTCACTCCACTTTATCTCCATCTCCGTCTCCACCTCCTGCACTTGCTGCTCCTCCTCCTCCACTCTTAAGTTGATTCAACGTTCCGATCCATCGTTGTGAGGGGCTGGGCGACAGTTTTCGATTATTGCGCATATTTCGCCCCCGTCATCGGCATCATGAACCGCGCTGCTGCTCTGAGTGGATGTGGGAGTGAGTCTGTTTTGTTTTGGGCTTCAAAAAAATTTGTCAATGCCTGAAAAATGCAACCAACCTTCTATTTGCCACCCATTTACCTCTATCTGTTTCCTCCACTTCTTTGAAGTGCAGCAGCATCCACACAAAAAAAGAAAACAAAAATTGGAGAAGAAAAAAATGGACGAAAAAATAGGAAAAAGGAAAATATTGAAGAAGAAAAAGAAGCAGATTATATTGACAACGTCAGCGGCAAAACTGAAAGAAGGCAACCAATTGTGAAAGAGGAGAGTGTGGAGGGGTTTGTGGCGGTGGTGCGGTGTGCTGTTTTGAGGGGTTTTTGTGGGTATTACGTGGAACCAGAGTTCCCAAAAGACCCCAGCACCATCGACAGCCTTTTTTGTGCAATGAAGCAAAACGACGACAGACGATGGCGAAGCCGCCGCCTAAACTGAACACAGCCGAAGTTTGGGTTTTTCTTTTTCGCTCGTTTTTATATACCCTAATAGAATAGGTATATTGGGTGCCTCATTCAATATACTTTGGGCACAAAATTTTCAAGTCTAGGTTCGATTCTAAGGGTATAAGGGAAATGATGTATCTTGATTTCATTTGTCTTTTCCATCTTGAAAGCGGTGTGATATAAAGTATAAAATGATAATCTCTCTCCTCACCTCTGACTGCTGTCTTCATCCAACCGTTTAACCAACATCTCTGTGTGGATTTCCCAATGAAGTTGCGACAACTTCACTTTTATTTCTTCTTCGAGCTATCGATTTATTGTACTATTCATATGACTCTACGAAAAATGCAATGATATTTCGATTTTATTTAATCCTCTTCCTCCTTCCACTCCCAGCCATTTCTCATCGATGAAAATAATCAAGATGAAGTATCTTTCTATATTGATGACTGAGGAGGGGACAAATAATTAAAATATATTGTCGCTATCTATTTGTCGTCGTTATGAAATATTCAAAGGGAGATTTCTTTATGAGTTTTTCGAAATGATCATTTCATTCTTTGATTCACATCGAAAGCCCTTTGGAAAGTCTTCAGTATGCTTAAATCTAACAGTCTTGACGATTCTTTCATTATAGATATAAAATGTTTAGTTAAAAGAATAAAATGGGGCAGTGTGGCGGGGGGGCTTATAAAAGAAGGGAGACACCTTGATCATAAGGCTGCTGCTGCTGCATGGCAATTGGCAAATAAAGAGCTTGCCACATTTGACATTTCGCTGAAGGTTTTACGGCAGGAGAAGGAGCGGCCAAACATCGGGAGACAACAAAAGACGAGGGGGAACGACAAGGATGATAGACAGAGAAAGAGGGGATATAGTGAACCATACTTGGAACGGCCTCAAAAACGTGCATTGTGCGGTAAGGCGAAGTGACGACGGGTAGCCGAGTGGGGGAGGAGCAGACAATAGCGGTGCAGGTTTGCGGCTCACTCATTGGGTTGGCCAATAAATATTTTTTGACTTGCAACAGCTGTGCCAGGATTGGGACCAAGGCGGTGGAGCTGTGCGGTGTAGGTTGCCAGCTTTTGGGGGGTTAAGGATTGCCTTTTGGCTTTGGCTTCGTTTTTCGTTTTCGATTTTTGTTTACCCAGCCGCCCCCCCAGTTTGCATTTGCATTGCCAGCCAAAAGTATCGAACTGCCAACAATGTTTTGAGGTTGGTTGCGTTTTGTTTGGTGGCAAATTAAACGTTTTTGTTGTTACCACTCCTTCCAGCCAACATCTAAATCTTTACCCCTCTCCATCTCTCTCTCTCTATCTCTATCTCTTTCATGACATATTAGACAATTTTTGCAATGAAAAGTAAAAGTTTATGGTTTAGAGAGAAGAAGACGAAACCGCCAAAAGTTAAGCAACTGTAATTGTCGGCTCGAATCGCGTCCATTCCGCGGCTCCTCCTCACCCGTTTACCATTCCTACCCTTAAAGACAAAGAAATTTCATTGTTCGATATTCGAAAGATAAGCAAAACAAGCTAACCAAATCAGTTTTCGGTCACTAAGTCGACTTGGTGTTACCTTAAATTAAATGAGCAAATGAAGTTCAAATTATTCTCCCCTCTTTGTTTGATTTGCTGACTGACTTTACTACATATATAAAGGATATAACTCTTTGTCATTCCTTTCTTTGCACTAATCCACATATACCCGATAATCTTGTTTGTAGGGTATATAGAGAAGCGTATCGCTTCGCTTCGGCTACTTTTGCTTATGATTTGATTTTATTTTAAAAAATTTTAACATTATTATCATGAATTTTGTTATACTTTTTTTTTTCGAAATTTGTTTTTTGGTTTTTCTCGGTTTTGGTTTGGAAATGTGTTTATGGCCTTTGGCCAGGTTAAAAATGGATAATTAAGCCAAGCAAAGAAACTACAAAATTCAAATCAAATGAGTTTCATTTTGCCATATGTTGTTTTCGTTAATGTTTAGGCCTCTTTCCAGGTGGTTGACTCAGGTCAGGGTTAGATACTCTTGTATATATGCATATATAGTATATATGTATATATATATAGACAATGCATGTTTATTTATTATTTAGTAAGTAAAACAACAAATGTGTTAATTAGGTGACAAAACTTCAGGTAGAATGGACAAGAAAACAAGTTGAAATATGTTTGATTTAGAAACAAAAATTGCCCAAGCTTAAAGTGAGTGAACATATTTATGTAGAAGGTTTTTTTAATACTTCTTTAATATGCACTTTTCAAGTCTTTTTGGTTACAACTAACGAAAATATAAATTACACCTATTACTCAACAGACCTGTTATAAATAGCAGACTTCGGAGGATGAGAGAGCAACTTATTTCATTTACTTACAGTATAAACCATTGAAAACTTATAGACGGCAAAAATTATTTGCAATTTTTTCTAAAACTGAAAACTACAATAAAATTTACAATTCTTAGTGTTTTTTGTTTGCATTTTGAAGGAATCAAATTTGTATCCAACGGGACCAAAGGGAAACAAAGAGCAAAGCTCATGCGAAAACGCAATCAAAGGCTGTTTATCTTGAGTGCCCAGTCCCAAAAATGAGGGTCACACAGACGCACACACCCACACAGAGAAAGAGAGAAAAAATGGCCTTGCCCTAGGACCTTTATCCCCCTCGTGTCCTCAACTCGTGTTGAGCATTTTCATTTACATTTTCAATAATAATTCCCTACTCACATTCGACTTGCCTTCTTGCACCAAACAATATATGTATGTATGTATGTATACACACACACACACACACACACACACATATACTTAAGTATCTTTGGGGACGGACTTGGGACGCATAATTTGTTATTGTGTTTGTTAAAGACCAGCAAGGAGTGGGACTCCTGGTCCTCCTTCCCCCCGGAAAACATTTATTTATTTATTGCCTAGGAAATCGTTTATAACCAAGCAAGTTACATACATAAGTAGATTCAATAGTGCAAATTTAGGCATTTGTTTCCTCTCCGAGATCAGATCAAAATGGTTGCAACCTACGAAGGCGACGACCCATCATTTGGCTAACAAATTTCAGGAGCGAAATTAAAGAATCAGATTTGGTTTTAAAGATTTTGACTTATAAGGGACTTTTAATTCAACACATTGCTTAGAAATCTATCTTTGGAATAGAGTTTAATTCGTTTTCAGTTTTTATACTGGGTCAGCCCCTTTTCTACGCTCCTGTTTTCTTATGTAAATGTGAAAGGAATTGTTATAAATTGTCCAAAACCTTTTTTCTTTTTATATATATTTATTTTCTCCTTGCCTTTTTTGATAGATATGCCTTATTTGCTGTTGTATTTCCCATTGCTTCGAAAGGAGAAAAGGGAGAAGGAAGGAATTGTGAATAAGGGCGAAGAAGGGCAAAGGAGGTGAAAAGGGGGGCGGAGAAACGGAAATCTTTTCAGATATTGTATCTTGTCAGGCTGAACGACAACAACAACAAAATCAACAATAACACTAACAGCATAAGCGATTTGGTTGGCCGTTTTTTAAATCCATCCATACGATAGATGTTGGCAACAGTTAGAAGAGATTTTCCTCTACATATAAAAAGCATAAGAAATGTATCTAAAAAGTGTCTCAAATGTAGGAGTGTGTGTGTGTGTATGTGTGGGTCGAACCAGTTAAACAGTTAAGAGTTAGGAAAGGAAAGGAAAAGCCAACCTGAAATACCACTGAACCGGTTAAGAACATTATATGTAAGTGGCGCTGAGTGGGCGTGGGGATTTGGAACAGTTAGCCAGATAAATGACCACATTTGATACAAGTCAAACTTCTCTCTGGTCAATCCCCCCACCCCTCTCAATCCTCGTCGTCATCTTGGCCAACCACTCGCTTGGCGATTTATCAACAAGACAACAGTCTAAAGAAAAGTCACAGCTGAAAAAGAATGACCAAAATGCAAATTATTCATAACAGAGGGACACAAACATCTTGTAGCTACTACAGGAATATATGTATGTATATGTGGGTGGCAAGAAGGCAGAGGAGGCCCTCCTTGCGGCATACACAAAACGTTAAATTAATGTTAAAATGCTGTCAAGCAAAGCGAGGCAAATTTTTCTATCCCTTCCCCCTTCACCGGTAATACATTTCCACCTCCGATTTGCTTCTTGACTTAAATTCTAATGGTCGCTGGCTTGGAAATCGACCTACAGCAATTCTTCGTCGGCTCAGGCTCTTTTCCCTCCTCTTTTTTTTCCTCTCCGTTTTTTCAGTCTATGTAGTACGTAGGCATATATTTAAATATGATTGATTGTCGTTAACAAAGCTAAAGCATTGATAACATAAATATTTTATAAAAAAATATATGTCAACCAGAGGGGACTGAGCTGATTGACCTCACGTTTCTTTTTAGATTGCCCGGCCCTCTAGTAAACCAAAGAAATTATAATGCATACATAATACTAATACATTTATGTTGTGTCCCCAGTCGAGAGATACGCGTGTTCTTGTTGACTGACCGTTTATTGGTTTCAAATGACACAGTTACCAGATCTAAGGAATACCAGGCTTAACAATGTCGGGAAATGCTTATCTTAGATTAGAAATGATTCATAACAATATACACAATCATTCCAACTTGGTTTTGGAACAAAACAAAGTTGATTGAGTGCAAGATTTGTTTGCTCCTGGTTTTCTAAGAACTATAAGATATAGAATGCTGATTCTTGATTCTTGCTTAAATGGTTATATATATATCTAACTCGATTTCTGACGATCCGGAGTCTTTCAGCAGGTCAATAATTAAATGGTTCATCTTGTATTATGCTACTTGAAATTTAATTTGTTTGCATATAGAATCCATTCGTGCATATCAGGCAATTAACTCTCATATATGTATAAGATGTAAATATTTGATTTGAAAGTCCCTTTATAGTTCTTCCTTTTCCCTCCGCTGCTGTCGCCGCCTGTTCTTCTTGGTTGGTTCCCTTTATAAGCACATTGAGCCAGCTTCATCATCATCGTCATGGTAATCGTCATCATTATTAATTAAACACTTAATTAAAACTGCAGCGGGGCCAAAATGCAACCAACCATATGATGGGAACATCAACGGCTGCAATTTAATGATAGAAAAGAGGGTAGTGGCGGCATAACAAATTGATTAGATGATGTCGATGAATTGAATTTATGAAATATTTTACACAAAAGGCACAACAGCCACCAATATGTTTGGGATGCTCTCGATAATTGTTGGTGTTAATAACTTTGAAAAAGTTACGCAAAAACTTTCGATTTTTATTCCATTCAACACGATACCGAAACGAAAACGAAAGAAAACCCTCAACACTATCTAAACCAAAGTCAACAGAGATGAAATTTAATGCTAAACGATTATATATAGAGCGCAGACTTGTGCAAGACGTTGGGACGTTAAGATAAGATAATGCAGCAGTAGATTAACATAATCAAAGAAAACAGAAAAAGATAATGCAGCAAATATTTGTATAAAGTGTTTGAATGTCAACAAAATAGTTCTAATGATTAATTTCCTCCCGCTTGTAATTGGTTTTCCTGCTGAACTATAATCGACTCATTATTTAGCAACTATTTTCGAATTTGACATTATTTAACACTTGATTAGAGTTTAAAAAAAGGTTTACAACTTTTTTGAACTTGTCTAACTGATATCTCTGCTTACGTAAAAACAAAACAAAAACTAATAATAGACTTGTTAACAAGGTCTGTCTGCTCCATTGTTTAGGTTCTACTAAGCGATAAGAGCTTAGAAAACAGTTGCTAATTTCTGCCTAAAAATGCGATAAGGCTATGAAAATTTCCCAAACTTGATGACTTTGTTGAAATGACATACATAACTGATAGAAGGGATAGGGAGAAAGGGAATAGTTTATTGTCTGTACTATATGCAGGTGAAAATTATTCATCATCATTGTAGCGATTGAGAATAACTAATATAAAGTCGTAATATTGATAATAAATACACTCAGTCTTATAAGTATTCGTAACATAGTCGGTAATAGTCTGCGAAGAGGCATACTCAAACTGATAGTAAGGCCCATTTAACCGCTGTAGGGGACGAATATTGGTTGCCGATTTATTTTGGGTATCCTGTAAGTTGTGAAGCAAAGAATTTCGAGAGTTTTTCTAAGATTATTACATTTTTTGTTGTGAGTGTCTCCATGAATGTAGGAAAATGTTGATTAATTCTACTAAAAACTTATCAAACAACGCAGGAAAGAAGGAATCCAAGGACACTGAATGAACGAATAACAAGATCAAATTTCATGAACGTTTCTTTCATTCGCTATAAAAAGGTTTTAATGAAAGTTTTCATGTCAACATTTCAATTTTTTTCATTTTTTTTTTGATGTGACATTGAAACAAGCTGCCAAAAATGACATACTAACACACTGACACACACACACACGCGTACAGATTTAAACAGAGTGGAAGAGGGAAAGGGAGTTAGTTAGAGGGAGAGGGAGAGACTAAGATACCAGCTCGTTGCAATTTTCAACTTAATTTTCTACTGCATTAAAAGCCAAATGCAATTTTCACTTTTTATGTTTTTAAATATAACAAACACAACGCCCGAATGGCTCACTGACTGGGCCAAATTATACATACATATACAACATCTGTGTATGAGTGTGTGTGTGTGCACATACTGTTTGTCTGTTTGTTCGTTGCCTGTTTGTTTGCCTTTCTTTCACTCGGTGAGTGTGTGTGTGTGCTTGACTTGCAAACATTGCGCATACGACGCGTATGGCAAAAAAAAACAAAACAAAAAGTAAAACAAAAACGCCCGAACCAACGAACGAATGGAAAAATGAAAAGTCTTCCATGGTTGTTTTATGTGTGTGTGTGAGTGTATGTGGAAATTGTGAAAAGCGTATTTGGAGCAGAAAATGTAATGTCTGCTTCACTCCTCCATCTCGTTGAAAATTCACCCACTTCTTCTGCTGCTTCATCTTCTACTTTTTTTTTGGGTTTTGGTTTTCGGGCCGCCTTCACTCATCTTCTTGTACTTATTATTTATGTGCTTCGAATTTAAGGCTGTTGCTTTTTATACCATACACCCATAGGGTGAAATGGTATATTAAAGTCGCCAAAATGTATGTAACAGGCAGAAGGAAGCTTTTCCGACCCCATAAAGTATATATATTCTTGATCAGCATCAACAGCCGAGTCGATCTAGCCATGTCCGTCTGTCCGTCCGTCTGTCCGTCCGTCCGTCCGTCCGTCCGTATGAACGCGTAGATCTCAGAGACTATAAGAGATAGAACCACCAAATTTGGTATGTAGGCTCATGTAGTATGTAGAGTGATCAAGTTTATTTCAAATTTTTGCCACGCCCCTTTCCGCCCCCGCAATTCAAAAAAAACGTTTATCTCAAAAACTATTGTAGCTAGATACACCATATTTGGTATGTATATTTGCTTAGTAAATGCGCTCATTTTGCATGTATAAAGATTTTGCCACGCCCCTTTCCGCCCCCGAAATTTGAAAAACTCGAATATCTCGCGTAATTTTTTACCTTGTGCAATCAAATTTGGCACACTTAAATTTGATACTAATACCCAGCAAAATACCAAATTTGATCAAAATCGGACAAAAAATAGCTGAGTTATGCATATAAACGTTTTTGCATAAGGCCGGAGATGGCCGTTGGCGGGTGGGGGCGCTAGGGTGCTTATATGCATAAGTGCGCGAGATACTGAAATATGCTAGTAAAAAGCATGTGAACAGAATTTCTTAAAATAGGCAAATGCATTAGTTATTACAAATTTGAAATATTTGTTTTACTGGTGTATGGTATACCCAAGTCGGCGAGACGACTTACTTACTTCATTTTATTTTTTTTTGTTTTCTTTCTTGGTTTGTAATATTATTTATTTAATTACTATTTTTTTATACTTTTTTCAATTAACAAAATCTCACGTGATGAGGGAAACGAGTCTCTGTTATTGAGAGTTCCAGATAATCGCAATATCACTTGCTAACTTTCTTGCTGGGCCCTCTCGATAAGATTGGCAAATCAATTAATTATAACAAAAAAAAAAAACGGAAGCCACTTTCAATAAGACAGATAAGATTAAATAAAAGCAAATATAATCTATATATTAATACATATGTAAGCCCGACATTATTCCTAATAAACTGCAATATGAACAATCCAAAAATTTATTGATAATAAATGATTTCTGTCAATAAATTGACAAACTATTGCAAATTTGGCATACGTTTTTTTATGGTTTTTAAATTTATAAAAAATCTTAGCAAAAAACGACAAGTTATGCCTTTTTATGTTTTTGATGTGCATGTGTAAGTGTGAGTGAGATAGCCTCTGTTTGCAATAAAGATAATTTTAGTTGTCCGCCCTACAACTTACTAACATACTTCACTTGTTTTAGTGCTTAATATTTAGTTGACCTTCCTGTGCTCATAAAACGCAACAAATAAACAAGACAAAATTCTTAACAAGTATTAAATTCTTGTGCTTATTTTCATATATTTTTAATAGTCTCTTACAATTATTAAGCCAAGGCTTATCTTCTTTTAGACTCGTTAGTGATAAACCTTTTTCTTATTCAGTTGAATTTGCGTAACATACATAATATTTATAATTATTATAAATTTATAAATTGTTTATTATATTTACATGTTAAAACTGGTTGAATTCTTCATTTTAATTTCAAAATTAACATATCAAACCAATGTCTGGATATAACAAGCGCCTCGTGCTAAATAAAATAAGAGAATAGAAGAGAATATAGAATAATTTTTTTAAAGATATTTCAGGTATCTCATTAGTTAATGTTCATATACATATGAAATTAAAATTTCATGCTTATTGTTTATTCTAACATGATTATTAATAAAAAGTCGCAATTGTGCTTTTGTTTTACAGATCATTAAGAAAAATCATCAAGGGAATGTAATTGGAAGTGGCTAATTGCAAGTAAGTGAAGTTATATACGAATACATGCGAGTCTGTACAGACATATCTTTTAGTATATATCTTTGACGTGCGAAATGATGAAAAGAATCTTACACTGGAAGAAATTCAATTTAAGATAGTCTATGTTTAGTTTTTTTTTTTCGTTTAAGCCCACACAAGTCATGGCTCATTTAAAACTTTTCCTAAGTTAAGACATTTGAAAATTGTTAGCATTTTTTTTAAGGGGGGATTTCTGTGTGTTTGGGTTTTTGTTTTTCTCAGTGTTAGTAGGTATATAAATGAAGTTTTTTTTTTTTTGTGTGTTAGCAATAATAATACTTGATGTAAATCGCAAAACACGACAGCCAAGGCAAGGCGAGGCAAGGCAAGGCGCTGGCGATGGCGACAGCTTGCTTGACTAGCTCAAAGTCCAACAATAACTATATACAACAAGAGCAACAACAGCAGCAGCAAGTCGTCTAACTTGTCAGATCGCGTGCCAAGAAATAATAATGAAGAAAAATCGTGTTACTTTAGGCCTGACTCTTGGGTGTTGGGGTCTGGTCTTTGGGTCTCTGGGCCCTGGTCCCTGAGGTTGGCTCTAACTCTCTCAGACTGAGCAACACAGCCAACAACACTTTATATGCCTAATAATCATAATAATAATAGCAGCAGCAGCAACAACAACCATAATAAGAACAACTACTGCAACTTCTTTACTACAACAACTGCCGCCACCGACATCAGTCCTCCCCTTTTTCTCCTTGCCACACGCCGCCACTGTCATTCCTTCCCCACCTCTGGCTTTGACTACTAATTAGTTGGTGTGGTTGGAAAATCCATTTCGCTGAGAACATTTCAACTACAACTACAGCTTGACATTGCTGCTTTGAATGGCTAACTATATTTATTACTTATATATTTCAACAAAAATATTTATGTAGATGTATACAGGGTGATTGGACCTTTGTAAGATTGACTGTGTTTCTTTCGGTATACTCTTGCATTTGTCTTACACATTCTTCATTAATCGGTTTTTAAATAATTACCTTGTCAGTTAATCCTAGACAAATCAGATTCCACAAAAAGTTTACCCCATCGGTTTGTGTCTTTGTCTCGACTTGTCTGCTTGTGTATTGCTTGTTTAAGCCTCTTCTCAAGAGTTCCTTATCCTAAAACAAAACCAAATCGTCTTATGCATTAAGACTAAATCAACAAAACTCTTCTAGACCTAAGCCCAAGTTGAGCCCTGTTGAGACTCGGCAGACATCAGGGAACAATCGACCCACCCATCGGAAGAATGGGAGTTTGAATGTTATGGAGCCGCAATTTCAACCTCGAACTAATGTCTTCCACCTGATCCCGCCAAAAACTCACACACACACGCAAACACACACACACACAGGAAAGAAGAGAGATGAAAAAACAGAAATTCAAACCAACAACTTTTAACAAATGATGTTGTACGTCGTAATTGCGAACCGCCGCAACATGCTAATTAAAAGCTACTTTACCAGCCGCATTAATATACACAAACAGCACCGCAAAAATCATGCGTTAGGAGGGTTCCGTTGTTGCTGTCTGTTTGGGATTAATGAACATTTACAAGAGACTGTCAAGTAGAAGCATCAGGAATATCTAGCTAAGCAGTAGCAGGACCACAACCACGAAGCAGGAGCAGGTAGCAAAGCCTCCCAATTGAGCCCACGCTTCTGTCTGTCGTTGAATGACAACAATTTGCATTTGTTTCATTTGAGCCAAGTGAAAGAGAAGGAGTGGAATCATAATACACTTTTAGAAATTAGTCTCTCAACACTTGGTGTTCTTATTGTATATACTCAAGCCTAAATTTTGCAGTAAGTTTTGTAAATGCAAAACGAAATTTACATACATATAAGCCATAATAGATAAATTGCCAAATAGATAAAGATAGGCATCATTTAGTAGACCAATTACCTAGGTGCACCATTTTAACATTATTCTCTGGATATTTGATGGGCCTTCCTGATCGAAGAGAAACTTACAATTTGACTGGGAAAATTAGGCAAACTTTTATATTATAAGCTTGGGCATCTTGAAAATATCTTGGATAAATACGATTTAAAAGTCTATCTAAACCCGTTAAGCCTCGTAAAGTTTTAAATCAAAGTCAAATGATTTGCAAATAATGATAACTAGTTGGAAACTTTTTAAACTAAATAAATTTTCCAAATGATTGAAAAATTTGACAGATATTTAATTTAATAAATATGTATGGTATGTATAATATATAATAAATATAAATATGTCTGTACATTGTGACACTCTTAAGTCTTTGAGGGTTAATTTTAGTTTCAATTTATCAAGTTTTTCTCTCAGTGTTGATAGCATACCGCATCCGTTCCGAAAAGAATGATTGCTGGACTGGATGGAGTAGATAGAGGGTAGAGTAGATTGTGTGTCTGGTTCGCTAACCGCAGTCAGACGCAAATTTCGACGGGGCTGAGGGATAACAACGACAAGTGCCTGGATTCCCTCACTCTCTTTTGCACCCTCCTCCCGCTTTTTGTCGCAATTCTTGTGTTCTGTGTCCTGTGTTCTGTTCGTGTGGCATCATTAAAAATGTCTTGATAGGTTTTGTGGCTTTGATTTTGATGCGTTGATGTGGCATTCCGCTTACTATCCTTGATTCTGGTTTTCCCTCTTCCCCAAACCCCTCTCCCTCCGTTCCAATACTAGGTATTGACAGCTGCTGCTGCTCTTGGTTGATTTTCCAAGTGGCGCAGGACTTGGAAAAGAAGTTTTTCTTTTTGCGGTAGACGGGGGAGAAAAAAAACTGTACCGAGTTAATTGATGGAACGGAATTGAGTTAGTCTAAACAAATTAGAATTGTCAAAACGATAATGATGATAGAGAACTCAACTAAAGTTAAAGCAGCTACAAAGCTCTATAGAAAAGATATTTAAATTTTGTGAAAATGGGGACTTTTTCCATCCCGTTTGGGGAAATTTCATTGTGTCTCTTGCAGTTGACAGATTTTTGGCATCTGGCCATTCGGTCAGCTGGCTTATTAGCCAACTCCTTGAAAACCTCCTATGTCTCTCAAACCTCTGTCACGCCTACCATGGCCCCTCGTTTTACCCCCCTACTATCACATCCTGCAGTCAGCCATAAATTATGCAATACTTTTTCGCTTCTTCATTTGTGCCCCTTTGGCAGCATCTCGCGTAAAGTGTCAAAGCTTAAAATTGTTCCAACTCCCTACCACCCCCCACACCCCAAGGCACCTTCCCCATCACAACACATCGTTACTCCTTTTTTTTTTGTGCTTTGGTTCAACTTTTCCAGCCTTTTTCGCGATGTACTTTTTGACAGTCATAAATTTGCCTTCAACATGAATTCGACAGCCAAAAAGCAGCAGCAAAGGAAAAACAGCCACCGAAATAATTTTTCTCTTGGTTTTTCTTCGTTTTTCTATCGCGCTTATAACTTTTCCATAAAGTGTGAAGTGAGTAGAAGCATGGCGTGCGGGAAGTGGGGAATTCTGAAGAGGAGAAGAAGGAGGTGTAGCTGGTAAAACTTAAAGTTCAAAATCTGTTAAGCGGAATGAAAACTTGCTGTGTACTTGCAACTTTTCTTCCCTCTGTCTCTCAGTCGCGCCGTTGGTGGGCCACTTCTTGACTGGTAGTTCTGAGTCCGATCTAGTCCGAGTTACTGTTTGGCTTTGGCAATTTTCTCTGTTTATTTTCCACACTCACAAACACACACACAAACACAGCCATACAAACAAAAAGTTTTCTCCCTGCCCCTCCCTGCTTTTGCGATCTTTTCTTTTGACCTTTGTGGCTAGTGGAAATGCAAAAACTACTACTAAAAAAAAAAAAATAAATAAATAACAGTAAATGCAAAGAGATAAAGTGAGTTTTACGTGTTTTTACAGATATTAAATTATTTGTCTTACAATTCAATAGTTTGAACTGTGGAAAGATAAGATAATTAGATAAATTAACTATTTGTTAGTATTGAACTTACAGATAAAATGTCTGGAAAGTAGTCTGCCCAACTTCTCTACCATCTAAAAATGAAAATGGAAAATCTAAAGGGATTCTCTTAACAATAATATTTTCTTTTCTCCAATAACGAAATGTTCCTTGAATATTATGAGAATTTCTAAAAGTTTTTATACTGTCATTTTCGTTCCGTTTGAATAAGTTTTTTTTTCATATTTCCTTACTAAATGTGGGCTGAAATACAACTTTTTGCCATATGTTAGCATTCACACACACTATCACACACATACGTGTACTCACACACTGAAGGACGAGAATATTGCCTGCCATCTAAAACCGCTAATAGTGTCTGCGGCTCAGAACTTTATTTCATTTTTCCTCTTCGTGTGTTTTTATACCATACACCCATAGGGTGAAATGGTATATTAAAGTCGCCAAAATGTATGTAACAGGCAGAAGGAAGCTTTTCCGACCCCATAAAGTATATATATTCTTGATCAGCATCAACAGCCGAGTCGATCTAGCCATGTCCGTCTGTCCGTCCGTCTGTCCGTCTGTCCGTCTGTCCGTCCGTCCGTCCGTCCGTCCGTATGAACGCGTAGATCTCAGAGACTATAAGAGATAGAGCCACCAAATTTGGTATGTAGGCTCATGTAGTATGTAGAGTGATCAAGTTTATTTCAAATTTTTGCCACGCCCCTTTCCGCCCCCGCAATTCAAAAAAAACGTTTATCTCAAAAACTATTGTAGCTAGATACACCATATTTGGTATGTATATTTGCTTAGTAAATGCGCTCATTTTGCATGTATAAAGATTTTGCCACGCCCCTTTCCGCCCCCGAAATTTGAAAAACTCGAATATCTCGCGTAATTTTTTACCTTGTGCAATCAAATTTGGCACACTTAAATTTGATACTAATACCCAGCAAAATACCAAATTTGATCAAAATCGGACAAAAAATAGCTGAGTTATGCATATAAACGTTTTTGCATAAGGCCGGAGATGGCCGTTGGCGGGTGGGGGCGCTAGGGTGCTTATATGCATAAGTGCGCGAGATACTGAAATATGCTAGTAAAAAGCATGTGAACAGAATTTCTTAAAATAGGCAAATGCATTAGTTATTACAAATTTGAAATATTTGTTTTACTGGTGTATGGTATACCCAAGTCGGCGAGACGACTTACTTACTTCATTTTTTTTTTTGCTGTTGTTTTTAATGAACTTTACGAACCATTTACCATTATGAGTGGCAAAGTGAAGGGAAGACCAAGAGCAAACAAAACAAACAAACAGGCAAACAAACAAACAAAGTGAAATAGGGCCAAAAAGCGAAACTCATTTCAAAGCTATTAGACGGAAACTGCAACAAACGGCAAGGATACAAACAGAGTATAACGCAAACTATGCCACCAACTAGAGATACGAGCGTGGAAACAAAGCAAAAAAAAGAATATGCAAAAAATGGAATCCTTCAATAAACTAGTTCCTCCCCATGTTGAAAGACAAAAGAAAACCTTCTGCATATACATTACTTGGAAATTCTTCTTGAAGCAAAACTTTTTCATATATCTCAAATGAGTTGACTAAAAATTTTAACAAGTCTAATAAAAATCAAGGATGAAAAACAGTGATTAATGTGTATTTTTGGTGGTTTTATTCGAATTATTACTTGAAAAGTGTCCTTGGTCACGCTCTCATCTTGAAAATGTGAAGCGAAGGAAGTAACCAAAGGCAATTTCAACTATAATTTTTACTGGCCTCATTACAATTCGTTTTCTTTTGTTTCTATTTCTTCTTTTTTTTTTTTTTTTTGGTAGAGGGGGTTCGCAATTTCTGCAAAAGGCGTTCATGCGTTACACCCACCGCCATCACCGCCCCAATTAGATGAAGGGGCCACTCAATGTAATGAAGGTCATTAGAAATATACTTACATTTACTTTGAGGGTTTTCTCTCTCTCTCCCTCTGTCTTTTTGGGTTCCGCACACGCACACAACTCATTTGCACTTTACGTTTTGGCCAAGTTGGTGTGCTGCAAGTGCGTAACAAACAAACATTGATAATGAATTGAAGGGATGGGAATGGTGATGGGGAGAAGAGGAAGGGGACAGCGCCTACATTGATGAAAGGGAAGATTAGGTCGGGAAGGGGTCGAAGAAACTTTCTCGTCTTGGCTCAATTGTTGCCAGCTTTGGGTCATTAGGTGACGCTTGCTGCCTGACTGTCCCTGTCCATGGTCATCGGTTGGTAAAACGTAATTAGTCGTCGTTGTCGTCGTCGGTCGTCGACGACCGTGATGATGATGACATCAAAACATGTAAAGTAGGGCGCTCGACTGACCCAAAGAAATTCGCCCCTCGTTTCGGCCCCCCACAAGTCATTGATGAGTAAAAAAGAGCGAGAGTGAGTGAGAAGCAAAAAGAAAAATGAGAAAAACTTGGTAATTAGGATGTTTGCGATGCCAATAGACAAGCACAAAAACAAAAACCAACACACACAGACACAGACACAAAAAAAAAGGGGCAAACGTCTGTCGAAGAACAAAATGGCAAGAAGATAGAAGGTAACTTTATTCAATCCCCACCCAATCCGCATTCCATTCTCATGCTTATCCCATCTTCATCTTCATCGTCGTCGTAGTCGTCGTCTTATTCTTGACTTGCCGTGCCTTACGTTGTCTTGTCTCGACTCGTCTCGTCTGGTATTTGTAAATTAAGTTGACATCTTAAGTTTAACTTTTTAATTAGATTTTATCATTATAATCAAGTCACACAGTGGCAAGCAGTCGGACTTTGACTCCCAACTACATCGACAAGGACAACTGCCGACTCTTGAGTCGGTGTCCTTGTTCGCTTGGCCCTTTTCATTCAATTTTGTGCAATTGGTTTAATTACATTCCACGTCGAACAGTAGTTAAAAAGGTGTTGAAGGATTTCTTCAATGAATCAAATTAACATTATTTAGCCTTAACTTAACCTAAGCTAAATGGTTGAATTGATTTCCTTTACTTTTGTCACAGTTGTTCAAGCAAAACGGTTTGGCTTAGACTTTTTTTTTTAAATAAAAAACAAATAACATTAACTTTTAATTATGTTGAACTTGAACTTTTACCATACTGCAAGAGAAAATGGTTTTTAAGTTTGGAACTATTTTTATTTTTAATTTGTCTTAAAGATGATTTAAATGAAAGACTTTCTTGAGCTAGAGTTACTTACTAGGCAGGAATGGTTGAGATTTTTTTAACTTTACGTTAACTGTAGCTTAACTTTTAGTCTTCTTGGGATTAGATGTTTATTATTATTAGATGAACAGAACCGATAGCCAAGTATCTATATTTATACTCAATTTCAATTTCAAACAGCAGCGCACTCAATTTCGATGATACCGATTCCGATTTCGATTCAGTATTGTTCGTTTACTTTGGCCAATCAATTCTTTTTCTACCAATGCAACAATGTATCGCGTGTGTCTATGTGTGTGTGTGTGACTTAAGCGCATTTCGTTGCAACTGTAAATCGCATCGATTGCACACTCCACCACTTTAACCATAAAAATGACGTTTGCCAGCTTCGCATCCATATAGTGCCTCTATAATATGGCAATTGAAAAAGGAAGCCCACACAAAAAAAGAAGAAGAAAGGAAATAACCAACAAAAAAAAAAGAGGAATTTAAGTAAGTGGTAAAAGAAGTCTGAGCCTTGTGAAAAATAAAAAGACATGAAAAACGAAGAGAAAAACGTATGGGATAATGGGAGAACCAAGAGCTTAAGGACTGTGGAACTGATGTGGCTAAAGGGGGATGAGCTTAAGTGATGACGATGACAATGACGATCGTATCGAAGTCAAAAGTTTCATTTCATTTCGCTATGAATAATGCATGTTCGACATTTATGTCAGGTCACCGAACTAACGTATGTATGTATGTCCATACATTGTACATGGATGATATATACATACATATACAAACACACAAATCTGTTTGCCCTGCCCCGTTGTACCATGCCTTTTACTACTACCAATACCACCATCACCTTGCATCAACCAATATTCATTTATTATTTAAACGGTTTTTGTGGTGCTTCGGTTAGCCATTGTAACCTCTGTCGCCTACTCTATCTCTTCTCTTTGTCATATTTGTCTTTGACATTGTGTGCGTGTGTTTGTGCTTGTATTTGATATTTATTGTTTATCGTTTTGTTGCTAAACTCTTTTTATACCACTTGCAAAAAGGGTATATTTATTTTGGTCAGAAGTGTGCAACGCATAGAAGGAAGCATCTCCGACCATATAAAGTATATATATTCTTGATCAGCACAACGAGACGAGTTCAAATAGCCATGTGCGTCCGTCTGTCCGTCCGTCTGGATCACCGCGAACTCCTCCTACACCGTAAGAGCTACACCGGTGAAATTTTGCATGTAGGCTTGTATATAGTGCACAGGTTGTATATCTCGGATTCAGCTGGATCAGATCACTATATCATATACCTCCTATATAAATGGCAAAGTCGCGAACAGTGGCTTTTTTCAATAGCTTCGTTTTTTTCCAAGCTGTTGTCGTGAAATTTAATATTGGTCAGTCTTGTACACCTACAAACCACTGTGCTAAATTTAATCAAGATTGGGTGCCTGTGTCATATAGCTCCGATTGGAACGGTTCGGTCAAAAACAGTGACTTTTGTCAACAACTTCGTTACTTTCGACGCGATTGCTTTCAAATTTGTTAGTTTAATATAACTGTTAATGACTGTGCCGAATTCGATACATATCAGATATCGACACGTTCAAAGTTAGCCCCGGCCCTCTGGTTTATACATACATTATTGATTGAATTTAATGCTTAGTTTAAGGTTATAGGTTAAAGTTCATGAAACATAACGAAATAATAATATTGAAGTGCATACTAGACTGTCTAAAGCTGTCAAAGTTGTTGCTAACTTGACGTTTCGGTCTAAAGTTGGTCAACGGGATTCTTTTTTGTTCAGTGTATCTTTTGTTTGAGGCGGCTTCAATTACTCAAGCAGTCAATGCCATTGCAACAATAGGTCCAAGGGGAGAGATTCTGCATTCTGTAGATATGTACATAGAAAGGCAACTTTTGCTGGGAAGAGAATGCGATGGTAGGGCGATATGGGAAGGTAGCTGCGAACATTGAACGTTGAAGTGCAGGCAAGAGGAAAGCGTTGTCGTCTCTGCCTCCCAACAACCAAGCAAGCAAGCAACCAACCAACCAAGCAACCATTCATGAAAAGCGCCTTGTGTACTTATTTTTAAACGTATTAAGGGAAGCCCCACCAAGAAGACGACGACGTTGTCCCAGGCCTGAGAGACTCTCGACAAGAGACTCTCCTTGACAAGGAGTTGCTGCAGTTGCAGTTTCTTTACATTTTTGAGTCGCATCGAGTTTCGGTTTCGTTCTGTCACTTAAAGAGGAAGGAGAAATAAATGATACGTGCGAGTGAATAAAAATCCAGAGGATTGAATCAATTTTTCCTAAAAAAATACATTTTTGTCAATATAATGTTACCAAAAAATGTTCAAAAATTTCTGGAGTATCGCATAAAGTTTTTTCTGACTTCTATGATAAAAATTCATAGCTTATTGGAAATTTAAAGCGTTTTGTCAAGAAACGAAGACACATTGGTTACCAAAAACTAATGAAACAGCAAATTCACATTCATCTTATGCTCGCACAGTGGAGCCAAAACAAATAAAATGCATTTATTCTTATTAATTTTCTTTGGATTTTAGATAAATTCTTCTATTCGGTTCCACAGTGACATATGCGACAAATTCATAGGTTGGAAAGGCGGAGGTACATAGGTGAAAAAAGAGAAAACCAATTTTAGTTGGTTGGCTTTTTCTTTCTTTTTTTTTTTTTTTATTTTACACACATTTTCAATGGCTAAATGCAAATGCCCGAAGCATACATTTAGCTCTCTTATTACTTATACGCCATGTGGGCCACACACACACACAAATAGACGGACAGTTGTCCAGCTGTTTTACACTTTTCTTTACCCAAACGCTTCGACCGTCCTGTGTCAGTGAATGTCAGAGAAAGAGCGTTTGTATGTGTGTGTGTGTGTCTGTGTGTATATGTGTGTGTATGGTCTTTACTCTTGTTCTCTGTTCTACTTTTGGCTTGCATCATCCTTTTGGACCACTTTTCGTGGTCGTTTGAAGTTTTTATCCTTATTTATCTTCATAAAATATTCATGCACTTTGCTTTTCGGGTAGATATGTCTTGTGCCCTGTGTGTGTGTGTGTCCACACTTGAACTTCAGCATTGAGCACTCAACACTTGCCCAGGTAAAAGCTCTTCATCAACTCTTCAGGGAGAATCGCTGGAAATTGCGGGCAAAAGGATGGGAAGCGGCTTATCCTTGTCCAACTTTTCGTTTCGTTTTCAATTAAAAATTGTTTTTCACTACATTTGAGTTGATTGATTTTTAATTGATTTGCCATTGCCAAAAACAAAAACAACCAACCATAAAGGACGAACAAGAAAAACGAAAAGCAAAAAGCAAAACTTCATCCCCCAAAGGCCAACAGGCACTTTTTCTTATTTATTATTGAAGGAAAATTAAATGCAGACAATTTTTACATTTACAACAAAACCCCAAAAAATGTTGTTAAGTGAATTTTAATTTGCCATTAACACATGGATACACACCCATACATACATACATACATACATGAAGAAGGACAAAGCTACCGGATGTTGCCAACAAAAACTGGACAAAAAACCAAAAAAAAAAAGAAAATAAACAAAAGGTTAGAAAACAAAATAGGCGACAACCAACTTGTGCCAAAAAAAAAGTTTTACTACCAACAACAAAAGTGGTTAAAAGGGGTAGCAAACAAGGAAAAAACAACAGCAGCTAAACTGGCAAAAGGTGTGGGATTTTAGCCTTTTTTTGTTGGCCATGATGTATTAGCAAGGCACTAGAAAATATTTGCTATTTGGGCAGAGTAAGACTTAGAGGCTAAAGATGGACACAGAGAATTTGCACAAGCAAATTATGTACAATCCTTTAAAGGGCTTTGTTATTGTTCGCTCTAGTTCTTAAATGTGAAATGAATTCGGGGAATTGTCTGCTGCTAAGAAATAATAAATATGCAGTCCTTCTCCTCGCTTCGTATTCGAGATCAGCAATAGTGAAAGATCGTTTAAATGGACTAAATACAGTATTAAGTGAATTTTTCTCTTCTACTTCAAGTAGGAAAACCGATAGTTTAATGATAAAAGTCTCCAATAAAAACTCTATTTTGCCCATTTTGATGTGAAAGTTCTTGCATATGCACATTGTGACCTCAAAGATCTTGCAGACTCTTGTGGCTCATCTTGTACAGAAGTGAAGTTGACAAGTGTTTCGATGGGCTGTTTCACTTCATCATTAAAAAATTAGTTTGACATTTCAATGGCATTTTATTATTCCCCTCAGTTTGCTGGTGTTTTGCATATACAAAACGATACCGAGACCGATGTCAAAAGCAAAAGCAAATCTTGGGGTCAATTGTTGATATTATTTTTTATTTTTTATTTTTGGGGGCCATCCTCCACCTCACCCACATGAATGGGGGAATGCAGTTTAGCTTTCGATACGCTTTAAGTTTTGTTAAATAACTAAATGGCGATTGCCCTTGGCTAATGTTTGGTTAACAATTTCGATTTTCAATTATGTATGGACGACGTGAGACGACGACGATGGCAACGACGCCGATAGCTGGCTAATTGAAGGTCGCACAATTGGTTTTACCTACAAGAAAAAAAGAGAAAGAAAAAAAAAAAACATAATAATATTAAAAAACAACAACAATTAACGTGTCCAAAATTATGACTCGAGGTGACAATACGAATGACATATTCCCCATGAGCATCGACACTCGTTCGCCACTTTGTCTAAGCGGTTGTCTCTTTGGTTTCCTTTCAATTAGAATCTTGTCGCAGGAACTTTCTGTATATATATGTATGTATGTACATATGTACCTATCTATTGAAAAGCTGGATGAGTACGAGAAAGGATTGGGAAGAGACAACATCTCTATTCGTTGCCATCTAGCTGCCATGGCACAACATGATGTGTGTGTGTGTGTGTGTGTGTGTGTATGTTTGGTTCATGGGACAAAGCGTGCCTTTGTTGATTTCCGGGGATCTCTTTCTCTCGCTGTCTCTTTCTCCTCGTCTGCTCCTGTATCTCCCTTCCGTATGCCACTTAACCAGCCAACCATTCATTCGCACTTATTGGTACACATACATAGGCCAGACGGTGAAAGAGAGGCGAGAGAAAGAGAGAGGGAGAGAGTCTTGAAACAATGGGCTGCAGCATGGATTAAGATATTTACAAATCCTTAAAAATTAAACTAAACAAATTAACTAACTTCTACTAATTTATAGAAGTTAATGGCAATGAAGGTCTATCCTGTAGGAATTGTGTCCGTTTTTTCTTTTTAACATTTAAAAGTATATAAGGAAAATATTAAACATCAGCCATCAACCCACTCACTTCCTTTTTATCCGCCCCCTCTGGGGCTCTAGCTCCTTGTCTCGTCCTTCAATATCTAATCCGTTTAACACTTATCACAAACCGCTTACTGTCATTTCTAACAAAATCTCAACTCAAAAAAAAAAAAACAAAAACAGATGAAAAAAAATATACGAAATACCATTTGACACTTGACTCCAATCACTTGGCACTCACCCAGTCTCACTCCCATTCCCCTGCTCTTCCTTTCACTATGCCAGTCGGAGATTCGCTGTTTTGCGTTGCCAGTCCCATGGTACGTTTGCCGTTTGCTGACATGTCAAAAATTTTAACTGGCAATTTGCAGCGAGGTTGCTCTCTTGCGCGTTCCCTACTCCACGCACGTACGGACGACTACGAACGGCTACATGAGCGAGGGGAAACAGTAGCAGGATGAAGATGACGATAATGATGATGATGATGATGATGAGTAGTAAAAGGATGATGAGAAGGAAGTGCGTTGAGGGCGATGCTAAGGCGTCGGTGGCGATGATGCTAGACAGTTTGGCCAGTGGCTGTTGCTTTACCGTCGCAGTCCTCATCGTCATGGTCCCCAGCAATTTCCATGAGCGAGTTTCCCCCTTCCGTCTTTGCTACTGCTACTTCCACTCACTCCAAACACGTTGTCTCATTTCGTTTGTGTTTTGTATCATTTTGTCTGTGTTTATGTGTCATTTGTTGTTCTCGTTGTTGCTGTTGCTATTGTTGTTCCATAAAACATGACACACAATATGTTGCCAATGTCCTGGGCCCCCTTTTCGTCCTGTCTGTGTGTCTGTGTATATGCTATGCCAAGCATTCGTATACCCTGTAACTATCTGCATTCACGGCTAAATGTAGAAGTCCACTTCTCCATATCTATTAGAGTTTTTGATCTTTTTTGTTCGCTTAGGACTAAAAGGATCAACAGATCACAGGGTATTTCCCCAGTCGACCACACGTGAAATTTTAAAATTAATGATGTCAAAATAATTTGGTTTGCCATTTGTTTGCTCAACTCCGAGCGCTGAATAATATAAAAGTAGCTAGCTAAATTATAAAACAATGAAGCAGGTGGAAATTAACGATAAATCAAATCATAAAAATAAAAAAAAAATGAAGCTAATTTCAGCTTAAAAACCAAAAGATTCATTTGCATGGAAGTGCACAAGTTTATCCCTTCTGTAGAACAAAAAAAACATAGCGTAAAAATATATTTTAATACATTTTAATTAATAGCAATACGCAATGATTTATGACATTTCTGAAAGTCTACAGTAAATTAAATTAAAATTGTTCTAGCTTAACTCTTTACCGTTGTCCAGTTTCTAGTGACTTTTCATAAATCATTCGAATTTGTTTTCTTCCATTTTTTTTTGTTGTTGTTGTGATTGATTGTCACACATTCGTTTAACAGCTGGCAGTGAAGAGTTTGCTCTCTCTCTCTGTTTCCCACTCTTTCGAAAACTGATTTCAAATGCTCTAAAGTTTTCCATGAATGCCATGAAACCCTTTTAGCCCAGCATCCAACCTCGTCCACCGTCCCACATTCTGCTCATCATAAGCATCATCATCATCATGATGATATTTTCTTGTTCCCATGTTTATGGGTTTGTTTTTGCTAATAGCTTGTTAGCCATTTCAAAAAACAATTTTGTTTACAAAAAGAACAAGAACAAACAGCAACATGTGTAGACCATAACTTCTGTCTGCTGTTGCTCTTTGCGAAAGGGTCGATGGGGGAGAGAAATAAATGACAACGGATCCGACATGGATACCCCTTCCAATACACACACACACACACACATGCCCTAGAGACAAGAAAATGGGCTCATATTTATTTATTTTTTTTTTTTTTGTTTTTGAACGTTTCTCTTGGCTTAAATAATTTTTCAGGTATCATGCCAAACTTTTCAAAAAGGGTTCTTCTATTCAATTTCTAACTCTAAAATCCGATTAGTAAGTGGAACTTTTATATGCAAAAACTAAAAACTAATAACAACTCATCTTTCTGTGAACCTAAAAACATAATTCTCGTAGATTATTTTAACATTCTCGCGTTATGTATTTGCCCCCGAACATTTGTAAGAATTTCTTGATACTTGAGCAAAGTGCTCTAAATCGCTTTTAAAGCCAACTACATCTCTCAATTGTCAACCCTCCAGCGTCTATTCCAATTCACCAATTTCCATCTACATCAATTCCTGCCTCACCCTCCTCCTGCTTTCTGTCGCTCCCTATTTGTGTCTCTTTGCTTTTACTGTTGTCTGTCACTTGGCAAATTTGGCAGACAATTGATAAATGATGTAGTCCAAAATGAAACATTCGCAGCTAATTTCGTGTGACAAATACATGCTCAGGCGCATAATAACATATCAATTTTTGCTTTTCCGAGATTGAATCTGTCATGCCACACATTTGCCGTAGCAAGAAGTTGCAGGAGGAAGCAAATTTTCAACAAATTTACGATAATTCCTTTTACTTTATTGTTAATAGATTTATTCTTCTTTGTGCTTTTAGATCTCTCACTTCCTGTACTTGGAGGATTATATTCATGTACCCAAAAAGGTAAGAAGAAAAGAATTGAATGAAATGTAATTATTTTCTATGGGTTTCTACTGCAAGAATTGTTAGTCAAGTCTTTCTTTTCTACTAGACTTACTAGATGATTTCCAGCTTGTTTTCACTTGTCATGTTAATGGCACCCAAGTACCTGCAATCCATCTATTCATAACTTGTGGTAGCTTTATGATTTATTTGACTTTAAAATTCTCATTTCTTTTAAAATACCATTGCCGGATGATTAGGCATCGATCATTTTTAGCCACATCACGTAAGCAACTCGTGCCATTGGGCCACCTGACGACGACGTCGACAACGATGTCTATGGCTATGACGATGACGAGAGTCATTCAACCATTTGGGTCTCCTTCCCCTCCCCAGTTACTAATTAATTAGCTTTATGTGCATAATTAAATGGCATTTGTTAAATTGTTGTGTGTATGTCTATTTTGTTTGCATTTATTTTCTTCATCTGTTTTTGCTTTAACTCTTTTTTTTTTCTTTGTCTTTTTAATTATTTGTTTTCATAATTTTTACATTTTTATGCTTTAACAAAGAAAGCTTATTAACTATTTAATCAAATATTGTCATAAGTTAAAAAATAATTTAAATCAGAATTTCATGGACAATGTAATTAGCTAAATCTTCTTTTCAAAATGATTGGTTCAAACTGATAAGGGAATGTGATTTTATCTCGTCGGGGTCACCAAATGCTGAGTTAAGTTATCCACATAGAAATTGTATTATTTGGTATATGTGTGTGTAGGTTGATTAGAGTATAGAAACTTCGTTAACAACGTAGAAATACGTTTACATCGAATTTTCTGATTTATCTTCACTTTTTCTCATTTTGTACTTATTCAGGCGAAACATAAAAACGTTGCCAATTTTGTTATTGTCTTCTTTCCTCTATTTTTTTTTTTTTTTTTTCTTTTAATTTGAGTTTGTTAACAATTATGTTGGGGCCATGCTCATCATTATAAATATAGACAATCATCATTTTAGATCCGGAAGTGGGCGGTCAACCTATGATGAACCAAAGCAAACTCCAACATACATAGATTTTAGATTATTTGATTTTTCATGGTTAGTTGAAGGTAAATTGGTCTTTTTTTTTTTTTTTTGTCAAGAGGCTTACAATTATCACGATGGTAGATTACGATGAGACAGAGGGAGTATTAAAGCAGTAATAATTGCTGGAGGTCATCGGTTATATATGTACATACATATATGTATATAGTTATCTATGATATCATCACTAGAATTGAACATAATCAATATTCACAAACATATCTTAATCCACAGAGAAACTTCAACAATATTAATTCAATTTTTTCCATGTTTTCTGTTTTTTTTTTTTGCGTTGAAGTTGCTGTGGGGGCTTTGTTTCATTTTATTTAAATTTTATTTTTATTCAATCATTTGTTAATTGCGTTAAGCCCAAGTCAATTATCAAATACGCAAATAAGCGGACAGATAGAGTACGATGGGAGGTGGAGGAGGCACAGAGAGTTGTGTTCATTTGAGTTGAGTTGAGTTTATATACGATTTCAGTTGCTGTTCAGATTTTTATTTTTTATATTTTTACTCATTTTTTTTCTTGTTGTTTTTTTTTTCTTTATTTATTTATAATTATAATCCCATGATGTTAACGACTGACTTGTCTGTGCTATTGTAAAATAGTTTTGTCGGATGCTGTTGATGGGCGATAAAGATGGAGATGATGATGAATAGTTCAGTTGAGTTGAGTTAAGTTGAATTGTGTTGATGGGACGAATTTTCCTCTGACATCATGCATCTGTGTCAAAGCCGCCAAGGAATGTTTACTTGTGTGTGTGTGTGTGTGTGTGTGTTAGTGTATTTTTATACCATACACCCATAGGGTGAAATGGTATATTAAAGTCGCCAAAATGTATGTAACAGGCAGAAGGAAGCTTTTCCGACCCCATAAAGTATATATATTCTTGATCAGTATCAACAGCCGAGTCGATATAGACATGTCCGTCCGTCCGTCCGTCCGTCCGTCCGTCCGTCTGTCCGTATGAACACGTAGATCTCAGAGACTATAAGAGCTAGAGTCACCAAATTTGGTACGTAGACTCGTGTATTACCTACGGTGGTCAAGTTTATTTCAAATTTTTGCCACGCCCCCCTCCGCCCACGAAATTTAAACAAATTTGATTTTCTTAAAGACTATAATAGCTAAAGACATCAAATTTAGTATGATTAATCCTTTAGTAAGCGCGCACAAATTTGTTGCAAAAAAAATTTGCCACGCCCCCCTCCGCCCACGAAATTTAAACAAATTTGATTTTCTTAAAGACTATAATAGCTAGAGGCACCAAATTTGGTATGTGTATTTGTTTAATAAATGCGCATATATTGTATATGCAACGATTTTGCCACGCTCCTTTCCGCCCCCGTAATTTGGAAAAACTCGATTATCTCACGTAATTTTCTACCTTTTGTAATTAAATTTGGCACACTTGAATTTGATACTAATACCCAGCAAAACACCAAATTTGATCAAAATCGGACAAAAAACAACGAAGTTATGCATATAAACGTTTTTCCATAAGGCCGTAGTTAGTCGTTGGCTGGTGGGGGCGCTAGGGTGCTCGTATACTTGAGTGAGGGAGATTCTAAGATATGCTTGTAATAAAAAGCATGTGAAAATGCATATGTTTAATAAATTTAAAATATTTGCTTTACTGGTGTATGGTATACCTAAGTCGGCGAGACGACTTACTTACTTCATTTCAATTTATAGTTAAGAAAAATTAATTGTTCATAAAAGAAGTGGATGTTGGTAATCAATGCACTAACTTTATCAACTAAAGTAATCATTAAAAGCAATCATACGAAACAGGAAGTGAAATCGAAATGAATATTCTTTAAAGTTTCCGTTTACGTTATTAAATAATTCTATGTTAAGGTTTCAAATTATTTCCAGAAGATTAATCAACTTAGTAGATTTAAAAAAAAATAATTCAGTCTCAACTTCTTTGCAGACAGAATAGATTTAACACGCTTAAGAGATCATGTGACATCAGGTATGACATAACAAAGATTGAAATAAAGAAACAACTTAAGGATTTAAGTGTAATGAAAAGCAAAACTAAACAGGCAAAAAGAGAGAGAGACTGACAACTGAAAGAACAGACCAAAAACAAATTAATTGAGGAAAACAATTAAGAAATTATAAAACAATGGCAATAATTTATGAATAGAATGCATCGAAAACAAAACAAAAGAAGAAGAGAATTTTAAGAAATTGGCAGAACAAAACAAATGAATGACTAATAAAAACAAAAACCAGAAACAAATCTCATTTAACCATAAAGAATGAAATGAAAATCACAAAAATTAAAGAAAGAAACAGATAAACAATGAATAAAGTAACCTTTTTTATATCTTCTTAATAGAAAGAAAAGAGATTTGGTAGAAGGCAAAATACTCGTTTAAAGGCCGCCACGCGATCTGAGGGCATTAACCAACTTAAAATGTAAACTTGCCTCAGCCTCAGCTTCAAGTACAAAAAAAAAAAAAATAACGAATAAAATCCCAAGGCATCAACCTCAGAGACGACGAGATCAGCAGCCAATCTCAATCGGAGTTTTTTGAACCTTTTTGCAAAGCGGAAGTGTGACTACTTATGAATCATTTCAGATGAATAAAACATAGAAGGAGATAGCGAAGATGAAGAGAAGAGGAAAAGCCAACTGGGGACTTTTGTTAAAAGATATTTTTGGAATAGGTGACTAGTAGGCCTGTGGGCGGTCGATCCCCTAACTTGGCGTCTCTTTCTTGCATCCATCCATCTGTCTAGCATTCCCCTTGCCCCTTCACTTTGTCACTTCATTTCATTTCATTTGCTGAATATTGAATGAATAATGTGAATGATGTTTCTTTTGGAATGTGAGTGTGTGGGGCATGTCATAAATTAATTTTTTTTTTCAGCTAGACACGCTTATGATGTGAAACGAGGGGGAAAACTATTTATAATTTCACACCTAAAACGAAAAATTGGGGAAAATTGATTATGTGCCGAAGAAATGAATTTTAAAGATAAAGCAAAAATCTAAGGTACTGGGACATAAACGTTTAAGAAGAAAACTCTATGGGAAAAACTCAAATAAAAAGTTCTTACTTCTACTTTTGCTTGTTGTCTGCAAATGAAAATGAAAATGGAATTAACACACATGCACAGAAAATGTGCAGGAAAGAGTGGCAAAAGAGCGACTAAATATAAGAGTTATACATACATATATGTTTTTATGCTGTACTTAGAGACCCAAGAACAAACCGAAAACAAAAACAAAAAAGAAACAAAAATTGAAGCATCTGAAAAAGTCCTTGCACCCAGTCCAGCCAACAAAAGCAAGTGCAAGTGAATGAGAATGAAAAGAGAATAGATGTCTGTCTGTCTGTCTCTCTGTTGGTGTTGCTGGGAAAGGATTCACTTTGGATTTCTCCACCATTTGCAGTCCCATTTGCCAGTTGCCCCATTCTGAATCTGTTGTGAAGTCAAGTCAACTGAAATGTGGCATTTATATTGTTAAATTTTCATCCAGGGTTTGCTTTCCCACTCTCTCTTTCTCTATCTCTTTGCGTGTGTGTGTGTGTGTTCTTTCATTTTCAGCAATTGCAATTGCATTCCTTAAATATTAAGGAAATGTTTTGTTAGCATAAATAACTGCAAAATTTATTAGTTTTACCAGGGGGAGGAAACAATTCTAACCAAAATTAAATTGCACGCAGAATAAAAATGGGGTAAGTGAATTATTAAAAAAAAAAAAAAAAAACTGCAGCTTTTCCTGGTACTCGATATCCCAGAATAGATATATCGCTCTTGCTCGTTTTTAATCGTTGTGCAATGCAAAATCTAGTTAAATATTGACCTAGGACAGATAGTCCTTTTTTCCCTCGTTTTTGTTCTTGTTATCTTTGTTTCTTAAGTTGATTTGGGAAAGTGGTTTTGCGTGCTCTTGAAATAATTCCTCTTGATGATGGCCTGCAACGTATTAGGGCCCCTTTTGGATTGAAACCAAATGCTGGGAATGAGGCCTGTGTTAAGCATATGGTGTTCGTGTCCTGCGTGACGACAGGACTTTAATCATTGAGAGAGACAAGTCTGGCGTTGCCAACATCTTTCGTCCCGCTCTATCTCTCACACTCTCTCTCCCTATGTCGGTTGCTCTGTCACTCAGTCAGCGAATGCGTTTTGAATTATTGCGCTGTAAATTCAAAAAGGATGATGCAACAACAACAAAAGCAACAGCAGCAGCGGAGCAGCAGCATCAGCAGAAAAGAATTGCAAAACAAAAGGATATTGTGACAAGGATTTATTAGAGGCTATAAAGAAGAACGAGGATGGGGATACCAGACTGAAGTCAGCCATTGTCCATTGCCCTTGCCTTTTTTGTTTTTGCCCATTTATGAGTTTTGCAGGGTTGATTTGAGGTGCACAGAACGTAGCAACCGATGCGGGTTTCGTCTCGTTCGACCATCCTCCCCTCAAAAGTGTCAAAGCGCAATTAACGTAGAGGGCAGAGAGAAACTTCCGATTATATATTTATATCTAGATACATCCTCAATTTCAACTCCAACTCTGCTTCAGAGCTCAGGCTAGTCTCATCTGCGATTTATTGCATTCAATCCGTTTTGCCCTTGTCTTCTTTTAACCCTTTCTTTTTCCTAACCCTTCACTTTAATTTCAAACATTTTTCGCATTCATATTTCTCATTTTCTGGTTTTCAATTAAGCCATCAAATTTTTGGACTATTGTACCATGTTTAAATTATATAGTCATCATATGGGCTAAAATTCAAATGATCGCATTGAAATCGATCTAGGCCACAAAACGATTCGAAAGTAGAATTGAAATCGATTGAATTTTAAACATTTCTTAGGCCTTTACATTGAATATTGTAGAAATTTTTAAGATTTTATTACCTCAAGGGTTTGTTTTCTTTACTTTCTTTATTTTGTTGCTTTATTAATCTTTAAAAGAGGAAATGGCTTAAAGATTGACAAAAGTTTACAATTTTCTATTTGCAAACCGAAACGAAACGTAACGAAACAAGAAAGAAAAACTTTTTATGCCATTTTCCATGTTAACTTTCATACACACACACCGAGGAAAATTCTTTTCAAACAACTTTTCTTACCTCACCATTGCGTCTCACCTGGGCTAATAAAGAATGTAAATGGAGCAAATTGCTTGGCCGAAAGGTAAAATTTCATAAATTTTATGAAAAGGCCAAGTGAGTGGGTGGAAGCTATAGAGATGGCAAGCAGTATCCTGCCAAACAAAAGTGGGAGGGGGACTTGCAGGGCTGAAGGAAAACTTGGGGAAACAATCGTAAAAATTTGCGCTGTGTCATTAATCTGAGGTCCAACCTTCCACTTCCCGTACCAAGAGCAAGCAAGTTATAAAAGCGTTTAGCCTTAATTGTTTGTTAAAGGTTATGGTTATTTTCCACCCTTCCTACCACCCACCCCCCACTCCACTATAAGGCTCCTTCACCTTCACACCATTGAATTCGATTTGTTGTATTTGGTTTAAGCATCTTTTTTTTACTTTAGTCGCTTTTTCTGCGATGTCATCGTAAAAATCAAAACTTGATTCACTTTTTTTTTCTTCTTTCCTTTCTTTCTTTGGAATGAAAACGGTTTTTTAATGACCAAATATTAAAATAAAAGGTGCTACCTTTCTCTTCTCTCTCACTCATTCTTGCTCGCTCTGTCTTTGTTTCGTTTTTATTTAATTTTTTTTTTCCTTTCTTAAATGGTCGTTTGCATGGTGGCCTTTTGTTTATGACCAAATCTTGGCGGGGTCTTATGACACTTTTCATTTCTAATGAAAAATTAAATTAATGAACGCACATTTGGTTGATGCTAAAGCACAATGACCAACCAGATCGCTCCCTACGATAAATAAAAACGGGCGTGGCACAAAGGAGCGGGAAGGTGGTGTCGGGTGGTAAATCCCATTTCCTATTCCTCACTCTTCGAAGGAGGAACTTTTTTCCTCGTCTTGAGAGTAGAAGGGAGTGAGAGCAATTAATTTTCAGCAAGTGCAATAAAACTTTCTGCAGCATATTTCGGGTTATCCTCTCCGCCCCTCTTCGGCACCACTTTCCCTTCATTATGTGGTGTCTGGCTAATTCGGTTTGAGAGCGCCATGTTCTGGTAATAACCAGGCCATTAAATAAATTAGTCAAATGTTTTTCCTGTTGCCAATTATATGTGATCTTAATGGCATTGAAATTGATGCGGCATAAACGGAAACAAGTTACCAAAGTGTAAGCATGAGTGGAATTAAATTTGCAATAAGGAGGGACTCAATTCAATCAATTAACGAAAGCCACATTCATTCAGATCTTAGATGTGATTATATAATTTAAAGATTTTTGGCGAGATTTCTCATTTGAAATCCTTATAAATCGAGTTTAAATCATTTTGTCTGCTTGGTTTTTCTTTGCGCTTTAAGCATTAAAATGATGCTAGACATCGAAATCCATCTTAGACAGACCAAAAAGGAGACAAAACGAAAAGAAAACGAAAAGAAAATTTAATAAATTCATCATCTTTCATTTAGTAGCACCCAAGTCTGTTACACTGTCTAACAAAACCCGAAAAAAAAAAAAAACAAAACGTAAGAAGAGGTATAAAAAAAAGTATGTGCAAGAAAAGAATGAAAATCATCGTGAAGGAACAAAAAAAAAAACCCAAACTGTGCAGACAACGGGAGTTTAAGAGGGGCCAAAAGACCCCTTCCTCTCCTCAACCTGACAGGGAATGGACCTTGGAGGAGTTTCCCAAAAATTATATATATACAAAAAAAAATGAAAAAAGAAGAGCCCAACGACAAAAAGAAGAAAAAAAAAAAAACGAAAATCGTGACTGTCATTTCAACGAAGCGAAGTTATTTTTCATGACAAAGCAGAAGAAGGCAGATGACTCCCTCACTCCTCGCCTACTCCCACTGCTCCGCCTCTCCTCCCTCCCTTTGATCCATGCTAAATAAAGGGGGTAAGAAGCGGGAATACCAGCGTTAAAATACCTTTTACTGGCACATTACCAACCGAAACTTCTTTTTACCCCGCCATCAGCATCACAACCACCCATCGACCCACCGAGGCATTCCGCGCCCAACAGAAGAAGAAGTGCACTGGTTGCCGCTGCCGCAGTCTCCGTTGTCGTTGGCGTTGGCGTTGACGTTGACGTTGCCGTCGCTGCGTTTTATATGAAATTATTACGAGTTTCTTTTTTTTTTTCTGGTTGTACAAAATGTCGTTACATGCCCCATATCCTTTTCCCTCATTTTCCTTTTCATTTTTGTTTGGGGTTCATGGTGGAAAATTTTCTTTATTGTTATCAGTCCAGGAAGTGCAACCGAAACGCACATACATATTTATATTTATATCGGTTTTAGAAGTCGCTCAAAATAAAAATACAAAAAAAAAAAAAACATAATTGGTTAATAACAGAAATTCATAGGTATGTTTAAAAATTATAGCGGTAATAGAATTCGGTTAACCCATGAATACATATCAGCCAGTTTAGTCGATCGATCATCAGTCGGTTAGTCGATTCATTTCATTCTTTTCTCTTTGCCAAACAAATGCCGAATGACCCACAAAAGAATCGTCTAGACTTGTCACACAAATGCCACAGAAAAAACCGAAAAAAGAAGAGCCATGAAGAAAGACTCGCCAAAAAGATCGCATTAAAATGCTATAAAAAAGAAAAAAAGAAAGAGACGACAGAAATTACTTTTGTTTTTTATATATATGTATGTATATACACATATATATTTAGACTGGCCTTTCAACCGCTTTCTCATCGTCATCATCATCAAGAATCTAATAAGCGTGAAATAATTGACATTTAAGCAAAACTCACGCACATAGACAATGGAGCATCCTCCTCCCTTCCAGCCGCCGGTCCGTCTCCCCAGCCACACACACACACGCAGACTTCTCCCACCTAATCGGACCTCTTGAAGCACTTCTTCTTGCCAGCTTGGTGGCTGGCTCTATGGCTCTATGTATGTATGTATGTTTATCTGTCTGTCTGTCCAACAAGTTTTGTAGGCCAAGAATCATGACAGATGACCGCACGTACATTTCACGTTTTCACGTTTCACGAAATGGATGAGATGGTGAAGACGGCGCATGGTGGATGGAGACAAACCAAGCCAACATTTCTGGGTCATGAACCAAAACCAAAAAATATAAAAAATACAAAAAAAATTGTGAAAAAATGAAATTTAAAATAATGAGTTGGTTTTTTTTTTTTTTATATAGATACGAGTATACTTATAGCTTTAGAGAACTCCCCTTTTTCCCACTCATCATTTCGTCCAGCACTTTATGTCGTTGCATGTGACACCTGTGTGTACTTAACAGCCACAGTCCGAAATGTAGGCGTGGGGCCGAGGGCGTGGCCTATTTGTCAAGACGCCGAAACGTGATGAGCTTACTAAAAACTCAAATTGTTGTTTCTCTCTATACAAAGTTTGTCTATATAAGGAAGTTGTTAGTAGTTACTTAAGAATATGCTAGATAAAGTGAAGGTCATTCGAATGGGCTGGGATGAGGCAAATGGAAATGCTTAGCGTGTAAAATTATATGTAGATATACATAAATTTAAATCTTTATCATGTAATTAATTAATCGATTAATATTTTCTTTAAAATCTTTTGCAGTTCGGCGAAACGCACCTCGTCTAATGTCCACAGCTTAAATGGTAAGTGCAAAGTTCGATGTATAAAATATATATAGCCACTTCTAGTATCTATCCGAAAACGAACTAAATTGCTTTCCGGCTCATTGCAAATGACAAGGGTGAGAAGGAGTAAGTAGGAAAGAAGCTTAACCTATGAATCGAAATGAATGCAACTACCTGTTTACTGGGATTGAGTGGCTTGAGGGAAGGCCCTGTGAATGCAAATAGACAGATAGACTTTGGTCATTTCCTACCCCTCCCTTAGTTCCTTCTTCTCCTGCCTGCGCTTGGTCCACTCTTGAATGGAATGTAATGTAATGGTGACTATCCTCACATATAATGGGGTATAGTTTAGCTGACTAGACTGACTGGTCATGTCATACAAATGTGCGACATGGATCTTTGTCCATTTCAAATGGTCGGCCATCATTATCATGATACATCGACTCCTTCTCCTCATCAACAAATTTTGTTGTTTCAATTTGTATTTTTGTGCTTGCAAAACATTTTTCGCCGCTTTGTTGTTTTTACGAGTTGTTAAATCCAATTGTTGCCCTTTCCCCTCGTTTTGTGCTGTTGCTGTTACTGCAATTTTGCGGTTTTTTTGACTTCATAGATGAACCATCAAAATTGTGGGGGCAGCATCATAATGAATTTCAAACCGGATTTGGTTTTTGCATATTAAAGTGAAAAAATAGAAATATCCAATGGCATATAGGGAGAAGAGAAAGCGAGATTGAAGCTTGACATTGGGGTCACCCATTTTGCATTTCCTACAAAATGAATGGAAACAATGGCAAAGGATACCAAACTAAATAATAAAATAACTCAAGAATTTTCTTCGAATTGCCTGCAATTAGCTTAAAATATTAGATAAACATCTAAAAGATGAAAAAAATTTAGCTAATCGTCTAACAATAAATTAGTCTCTTTCATTTGCACTTTATATTCACTTCCTTCCATTACGTTGATTAAATATTATCACAAGCTGCCAACAATTGTTCTGAGCGTTCAAAGATGTATTCTCACCAGGATCCCTTGGTGGTCATTCGTTCATTCTGTAAACCAAACTGTGCAATTATTTGCACAACTAATAATTCACTTTAGTGAATTTTCATTTTTGGTAAATATTGAAAGAGACACAAACAGAGAGAGAGAGAGAGAGAGAGAGAGAGACTAAGTGGAAGGCAAGTGGAGGCAGAGAACATGAACTCATCACATAAAATATTGAATCAGGTGCCATCCCTTTGCCAAAATTTAGTCGATTGTAACAGTGCGGCAATATATATATGTACATATATAATATATATAGGTATATGCATAGGTACTTAGTGTATTGTGCCCCTTACTCTATCTATTAAAACTTGTTTGTCAATTGAAAACGTTGCTAAAACTAAGCTTATTAACTTCTTATTTTCTTTTTTCTTCTTGTTGTGTGTGTGTATTTTCTACTAAAATTGTTTAGATAGTAATGTTTATTTATTTGTTTTGGTTATTAGAAACATTTTGACTTGAGTTGTGTTGACTAAAGCCAACAAACGAAAGCTAAGCAGAAACAAGTTTCAGTTTCAATGAATAATGTATAATAGATCGTGTTCGATAGAAATTGTAAATGTAATTGTTATATCTAAATTATGTAGTAATAGTATATAACTATGCATGTTTCTTCCAAGGACAATTATTCGATTCAGTTCCCATAAATAGATGGATTTAATTGAGCTTGTTACGCAGTTCAATTTCGTTTCGAAAACATTTGATTCAACTTCTAATGCTTTCCATCAATTTGCATTTGATTTTCACATTTCACGTTCAACTCTCTTATTAATTTGCATATCAAGTAACTAAATTGTTGACTTTTTCAATTAATTTCGTTATATTATAATTGAATTCTCTTGTATTTTCTCTTTCTATCTTGTTTCTCACGCAAACCATTTTCGATTGATTGTAGATCAAGTTCAAAATTGCCTATCAGAGCTACTTAAAACACTGACCAAAATTTATGTTAAACTGTCAATTTTAAACTGTGCTTTCAATTAGCAAATTAATTTACTACGAAAACAGAGAAAGAGAGAGAGCGAGAGAGAGAAAGAGAGAGAGTGAGATGAACATACTGAAGGAGCATGAGGGGTGGAGAGTAGAAGCCAGCGTCATTCACCTTCAAAAACAATGTCTATTGAAGCGGAAAAACCAGTAATTAAATAGCTTGCCTTTTTCACTTTTTGTTTTTTCTCGCCCACTTTGTGTACTACATACTTTTTTGTCTATGAAAAAGTTATGCTACTAGCTTTTACTTTAACAAACAAGTCAACTTCAAGTCAGTCAGTCAGACCGACCGACCGACCGACCAACCAACCAACCAAGCGTCGAACCAATTTGTAATTGAAACTTTCATTTTCATTTTTCACAGTTTTCTTCTGCTTTTTTAATTGTGAATGAAAAGAAAAACCGGTGGGCGCACCTGACCCCCCTCCCCACCTTTCCATTGCTGCTGCTAATGACAAAAACCTGCTCTGGGGTCGCTTGACAATATTTTTGTTTTGATATGTTTCAATCGACATGTCGAATGTCAGTCAGTTTCAGACAAAATTATGGCAATAAATCCAAATTGCAATTATGTTGAAATTTTTTAAACGAGAAGATTGCAAATGGCAAAAGAAAAAAAAAGAAGAAGGTAAACACAAGAAAGGTGAATACAATGGAAAAATGAAAAAGTTTTGTCACATCAACAATACTTTTTGTCTTTAAGGGGTTTGAAATGTGAGCATAAAATTGAAATTAAGTCAAAAAAAGAGAAAGGGAGCGAGAAAGGGGAAAAGCGGACTAAATGAGAGATGCCAAAATGAAATTCACATGCAATTCACAAAAAGAATAACCCAAAGGAAATTGAAATTGAAAATGTTTCAAGGAAAAATTAAATGTCGAAAGTGAATAAGAAAGTATTGCACACAAATCGTATAAACCTATAGTAAGAATATCTTAAATTAAAATTGAATTAGATTCATTCGTTAATTAAACTGAATTTCAGAAGGAAAAATTTAGATTTCATTTAAGATTTAAGGCTTATGGACATTTCCCTCGACTCTTAGTTAAAACTTAAATGATCACATTTCACATTTATTTGAGTTACACTTATTCTCCTCTGCTTTTATGTTTCAAATGGTTTTTGAGCTTTAATTTTAAATTTGAAATGCTGAATACAGTTCGAAATGAAATGTTTCCCACGCTGTTTCTGTCAGTTAATCAAGCAATTGCTAACAGGTGATATTCTTCCCTCTTCTCGGTCTTCTTTTCTCTTCATAACCATGTTTTAAGACTGCTGAACAAATTGGTTTGAAATTTGATGATGACTTCAGGTAGCTTCCGCTGTTGCCGTGTCGTTGTTGTCGCACAAGGGTGCAAAAGTTGTGCAACGAGTGGAATCATAAAACAAAAAGGGAAAGAGACAACCGAGCAACCGAGAAGGCAGACCGGGTATGAAGCTAATGAATGACATGCCATTCTAATGAATGGCAAGCAACCTATGCTCCTGGTTGGTTCTGTTTCTATACTTTTACTTGTATCTTTTACCTGTCTGGTGGTTCTTGCTATACAAATCAATGGCAAAACGATGAAATATGATATTTTGGCCTCGTCGTTGGCGTTGTCGTTGGCGTTGTAGTTGTCGTAGTCGTTGTCATTGTCGTTCGACATTGTCTCTATATAAAATGCATTTAACGCTAGCGAAACTTGATATGCAACTAACGGGATATAACATGCATATACACATGGACATTCATTATAGATATAGAGTGAGATGGAGATAGTGAAAGAGAGACTGCTTCCAAATGCTTCACTTAAACTTGTCAAGCGCAATAAATTACGCATACGCCGCATAAGCCAACGAACGTTCAATGATAAATACAACAGCAGCAACAGCTACAACGACGACAACAGTGGCAGCAACAGCAGCAGCAGAAAAAAAATTGACTGCAAATGAACAAAAAATAATTAAAAATGCATTTTTCATTAAGGCATTAAAGTGCATACACACACACACACACGCACACTGAGACAGAGACAACAAAACTCTCACGGACAGCCAGACATCCCATTCATTTATTTCATTTATCTTGGGGTTGGCCTGGACTGCCGCCTGCTTCATGCCTCCTGGCTGCCAGCTCATTGATTACAACGCCCAAACAAACCGACTTAACTCAATTCAAAGTGCCAGCCCACTAAATAGAGATGTAATTTCCAAAGGTTTCCCTGGAATGCAATACAAGTCAATTTAGATAGCAAGTGAGATTGAAATAAATTCGCATGGTTACCTAGCTTTCTAGGCTTTCAATTGAGTTAGAATATATACAAACATTTATTTAGTTAGATAATCGACTTTAAAGTGTTTTTGGCAGGGGTTCTGGGAGATCTGAATGGAAATACAAAATTTGAAAGTTTTCTAAAAATGAAAATAAACGAGAAAATTGATTAATTAAAGCGCCTAGTTAGATGTAACCGCTTAATCTAGTAGTAAATTGTGGGAACATTATTACATATTATACAATAAGAGAAATCAGAAAACTATCGATATACTTATAATGTATGCAAAAATATTAATCCCCTCACGATGCCATCTCTATTTATGGGCCACTCCGACTCCCATTTTTGTTGGACCTGCGTTTATGTCATTTTGAAATTATCATTAAAGCGTTTTTTTTCTGCGACGAAACGGCAATTCGGTGGGGGGGGTTTGGCGGGTGGGGAGGCAATAAATTGAAGTTGGGTTGGGGTTTTTGGTTGGGAGTGAGCACAGATCTGACCACTTCATTTTTGCGATACAGAGCCACACAGTCACAGAGCAATAGTAACAGCAACAGCAACTGTTTGCCGGTCCGTCGGATCGTCATTTGTTTGGCGGCTTCAAGAGGCTTGCGGCGCGTGACGGTCATTGAAACAATGCGCGGAAAAACGCGTGTAATTAAAACAATAAAAAGCAGCAACAACAATAACAGCAACAACCAAATAGCCAACAGCCACTAGCAAAATGTTCAGTTAAGTTTTAATTTTCACAAGTGTGAAAAATACTATTGAAAAGGCCCCACAAAGACCGTGCGCCGAGGCTGGACCCCGGATCGCAGCAAACGAGACATTTCCGGCTCAACAGAAGCAGCTAAAACACAAAAAGAAAAAAAGAAAATAAAACAAAAAGAAGTAACTCATGTGAAAGGAATTTTGTTTCAGCAAATGACATTATTATTGAGTCAGACTTTGCCGAAAATATGATCAAGTGTCAACAGGAGAAGAAAAAAAAGACACGAATATTTTGTGACATTTTTCTCTTATTATGGGTTATTATTTTATTATGCATTAAGATAAAATGTTAAAACAAAATCATCACAAACAAAGAAAAGTTATAATTAGCTAAAATCAGGAAATGTAATAAGGAAACTTTTTTGCAAAAATCAACTTGATCAACAAGTACACTAGCAAATACTTGAAGAAAAGTTGCAGTTTACATTTGAAAATTTGTTTTCCACTTTGGAAAATCCCCCGCCAACTTAAACTTAAACCAATTGATACCTTTAAGTTGTGTGCCTTCAATTGAAAATTGCTTTAGTCTTGGCAACCTAACTAACCTGAAACCGAAAAGTGAATGGCTTTTGCCACATTTTCTCAGTCACTCATTCAGTTAGCGATCGATTGTTTCTAAGCTGCCCCGAAAATGAAAGTAAAATTACGAACCAAAAATACAAAAATCGACCGAAAAAAAACTCTTTATTTTTTTGGCAATACTTTTGCTAGTCACTTCTGCCATGATCTATGGCTGCTGTTAGTTATGCAATCGTCGCCAATCGAACTGAAGCAACTTAAATCTCCAATCCCCAGATGACAATGATGTGTCACATTTCGAATCGGAAGTGGCCAAAATGGCATAAAATCAATTTTCATTTTGATTTGGTAGATGCCACACAGATGTCGATGGCTGGGATGGATGATGTCGCCGACGATGATGATGATGATGATGGCTGCAGTTTAGGCAAAAGTGAAGTAATCAACAGTAAACAGAGCAAAGCAAATAAACTGATGAATGCGAAAAGTAAAGAAAACCTACAATAAGATACAAGACGAAGACCAACATGAAGAAGGCAAAGAAATGCCAATCATGCGCGCTAATAACAAAATACAACGAAGAGGACACCAAAGCAAAACAAACTAAAGTTAAAGATGACGATGATGATGATGATGATGATAATAATGATGATTGGATGGATGATGGCAAGATGGGAAAGAAAATATATAGACCAAGAGAATGTAGAGGGGACAGAAGATGTTTTAAAGTTGAAAGAGGGGCACAGCCAGGGCTGTGGCTGTGGCTCTTCAAACTCCAACTTGGAGTCGTCGGAGTCAGACCCCGGCCAGATATGACGAAAATCAATTTAATGCAGTGCAATCAAAATGTTGAAATTGAAGTTAAAACAACAATAACAACAACAACAGCAACCAGAAATCATCATTGCTTTGATTAGGTTGCATAAAATGTTTAGAAATGGACGACGAAACATTGAAGTAGCTGAAAGTGTCATGAAACTATTACCAAAAGATGTTACCTAATCTACAAACAGACAATAACTTGTTTCAATCAAAATGGCAAATGCGAGAGGGGAAAAACAAGTACACAATTTCAAATATTAATTCGATTTTTTTCCCATATGCAGATATGTACATATTCTCATTCAACTTTTGAGCTTGTAATGATAACATTGACATTCAATCAATTTTCATGCAAACTAAGATTCTCTACAATCAATACCAATTCATTAAGAACTACTAAATTCCCGTGACTATTTGTGGAAAAAATGTTTGATAAGGCAAATGAAGCAGTGAAAAATTTCTTAACAACTTTATTTGTGATAACATTGACATGCCTTTTTCATTGAGAATTGAAAGAGAATTCAATTGTCTTATATTAGTTGCAGTCAAAATGTGGCTTTTTTTTCCATTAGTTAGTCAGTGAGTTTAGTTAAACATTTTCTTACAAGTGGAACAATGCATGACACTCAAAGTCAATTGAATGAAACTTGTATGTGCTTAATCGTATTTTAAGATTCAATTTTCTAACAAATATTATGCCCATTTCACACTTTCAATTTATATCAGAGAAATATTTACATATACTAGACATATATTTATTTCATCATATTTTGTGTTTTTGATGATGATTGTTTGTTGACTAACTAACCCCCTCTGACATTCTCTCCCACTGAAAGTTGCGTCAATCGCTTCAGAGGGCCCCTTTCTTCGGCGTGAATGTTTTGCGCTTTGTCACACAAACCAAAAATTTACATAAATGATCCATTATAAGTATTAAGATTATGATATGCATATAATATTTGGTGTCCGGTCCGCGTTTCCCATTGCCCAAACACTACGTAAATATTTCAACTTGACTGACCCGATGCTACACCTTCACTTTCAGCTAAATGAATATCTAAATTTATATATACATACATACATATACATGTGTGTGTGTTTTAGTGTGTGTGTGTGTGTATACCAACTATTTTTATATACGATATTTGTACATGATGATTATTTGATGAATTCATTTAATGGAGGCGTGCCAAGGCAGCAATCAATTCAATTCAATTCAGTTTTCAGTTTTTTATTGTTTTCTGTTTTGTTATTATTGTTTGACTAATTACAAGCTAATTAAAATAATAACAACATTTTCAATTTTGTTAGTTTAGAATTGGACGATTGAAAGTTGTTAAGCCTCGACCTTTTTGTCGTTATGTCAATGAGTAATCGTTAAACATTTTGTGTTTTATTGCGGAAATCATTCAGTGAGGCATTTCTCCTTCATTGCCTTTATGTATTTATGTGCGTATTTTTGGTCAAATTAACAATTAATCGATATAAATTAACACATTTTGCGTTGGCTGCTGCTGCTGCCAATCGATGGTTATGCCCAGAGGAGGGGCTTTTGACTTTAATGGCATGCTAATTCCAATTGCTGTCCCTGTTTGTTGATTTATAGCCTATATAAAGAGAGAAAGAGAGAGAGAGAGAGAGAGAGAGCGAGAGAGCATTTAAGAGACAGAGTACAAGATCAATGTCTCTCTTTCTCTGTCTGTCAAGAGACAAACGTGTTATGTATACGGCTCGTCAATCTCATATTTTGTTATAATTTTTTTTTTTATATATATTTTTATAGTTTTCTCGTCTGGGTTTTTGTACTGAAAGCTGACTCATGATTTTATTGTCTATACAAATATATGTACACTAGAAATAATAATGTGAATCAAGGGGAAAAATAAAGCAATCTTTACCCTTAATCAAAACTTGAAACCACTTATAAAATCATATCGACTGTGTCTCACTATATGTCCATCAGGTATCATCATTCATTATTCTTTGTGCTTTATTAAGTCAAATTTATTCAAAAATTTAAATAAGTTTACAGAGATTAGATTGGAATTAAGAATCATAATAATTTTATAGGCATGCATAGACAAGTTGGTAAGTGTATTAATATTTCGATTTAGACAAAGTTTGGATTTTTGTTTTTTCAAATTTTTATTTTTTTGCTCTTTACATGCGCCTAGAATTGAGAATTTCAGCGCTGACTTGGGGAATTTTTTCTTTTCTGGTGACGAAACGTGAAAGTTTTAAAGAATGAGAACACAATTCAATTGGGGATTTCTAGATGTAAATACATATGTACGTAAATATCTACACATAAGAATCATTTTATCTTCTTGGAACGATCAGAAGTGCAATTAGATAGTAAAAGAACAGATGAAGGCCACACACTTGCCGCCTTGTCTCCCAAAGCTGTTCGCAACATTTATTCATGGAAGGCAAACCAACAGAAAATAAGTCGTTGAGAATTTATTTTTCTATGCAGATATCTCAACCATGCCCCAAAGCCAGAGCCAGTTGCAAACTTAAATCGAATTCATGACAAATGATGCGCGAATTTTTCATTTGCCGGAGGAGCCGCAGCAGCAGCATCATCATCATCGTCGTCAGCGTCGTCATCATCCACAACGCCATCACCCATCACCTGGTTGAGGCATTCATTTGGTTTTAAAGCGGGCCCAAAAGAAGCTGCTGGCAAACACAAGTGGAGAGAAGAAAGAAAAGAAGTAGAGAAAAACAAAAAAAAAATAAAAAACACAACTTCAACAAAATCTTTTACCTAAGTCAAGGTTGATGCCATGGTTCAATTACCTTCCCCCATCACGTGCCACCAAAAAAGGTGTAGAGTTGTTGGCGGTAAAGGGGGTAAAATGTCGAAGGCGGAATGGAATGATGGAAGGAAGAGAGGTTAAAGCCAAATTAGAAAACAAAGTCTTATGCTTGAGCGCACAAACAAGAGTGACTCCTATCAACCTTCCGACTTCCATAGCCCTCTCCTTTCCTACGTTTCCTTTCCTTCCACTTCAACTTGGTTTCTTTTTTTGGTCAAGTGGATAATAATGATCATCAGTTGATAAATTTGCCTTGCCACACTTGAAATGCAATTAGAGTGCAGCCAGTAAAAATGCGAAAAAAAAGAAATACAAAAAAAATTGTTGCCACAGAAATGCTTTCGTATAACAATAAAAAACCTGTGCTCAAACTTATTTATATTTACCTATCTATGTATGTATGAGTTTTCGTATTAAAGAAAATAATTAAATTTATCAATTTCCATTACTTTCAAAGATGATGACTCTAGGTTGTAGGGTTATGGATTTCATTTCAATTAAACATTTACAAATATATGTATGTATGTGTGTATATGTATTTATTATTATATGATTAATCTTTTAAGCAGCTTTTCGTTTGTTTGATTCATTCATATACAAACATTCCAATATCCAGCTAGGCAACTAAAAAGAAGAGAGAAAGAGATACAGAGAAGAAAAATTCCAAAAATCCCTATGGACATTAAATGTACTTATAATTTGTTTTCATTTTTGTTTCGGTTTTATATGTGGTTTAAGCCTGAGAAAGTCGGTATGGATCAGCATTAGCAACAAGCATCGTCTTTAAAATTTATCAAACTTAATATCCAAACGAAAAAAAAATATCCAAAAGCCATGCGAGATGTATGTGTTTCTCTTGATGTTTTGTGGCCGACGAGTTTTTTTTGTTGAGTTTTTTTTGTTTCTGTGAAATGCTCAAAAATGGCAAGCGACATGGCAAGAGATAAAAACACAAAAATCTTTGTCTTAATGCGAAAGTGTTTTGTTGACCAAAATTGACTTGAAACTAAATAATGAAGAAAATGCGATGATACCGATGAGTGACCAAGTCCGAGACCGAGACCGAGACCAATTCATATCAACTTTCGCTTACTATATAGTATATACGACTCTTACATTTGGAGAAGTTCATTCCCCTTAGTATCAGTATGGTCTTTGGCCCAGGCTGAATGCATTGCTTGCTCTTAAAAGTGTCAATTCTCTGTCATAATTGTCCGACAAAAATGCATAAATATTTGTTGTATTCATTTCAGTCAGCAAATGCCATAAACTGCCTACAGCCCAAAAAAACTTCCTTTGACGAAAACTTTTCAAATACACTACATATATTTGTAGCCGGCATTTTGGCAATTAAAATTCTGTACGTTCTAATTGCCCCATATTGGTACGAAGAGATGTTAGGAACTTTTGTAGGTATGTATATTAAATATGTAAGTTATTGCATTTCTGTATGACTGGCAAAAAAAAAAAAATCCTTGAAAACGATGATGAAACGAATATGATGAGTTTGCCTATGACAACATCAGGTTGTGCATTTCAAATTGAAATTTCAGTTGATTTGTGAGTTCTCCCCTCAATTCGAAAGGAAGAGTGTCAATTTGTGCAAGAAAATTGAGTTCTGCTTTCTTTCCTTTATGGAGAATGGTTTTGTGGCCTAAAATGTATCTTTGTTTCTGTTAATATTATTGTCAGCTGCTGTTTAGTTTCGGTTACTATTTTTGGGTGTTATTTTTATTTATATGCAATTTGAGAGAAATAAGAACCATTTTTGAAAGTAGTATGAAGACCATGGTGCATAGAAATCTATGAATATGCAGTTTATACCGCCTCCGTTTCGGTCCGCTTCAAAAATTGATAAAACGCTATACAATAATAAGAAGTCCTAATCCGTACACCAAGTCCATGTTTTTTTTTCCAGAAATTCTTCGCATCTTGTCTTGCAATTGTTCTTCGGGGACCTTGGGTACTTCTTTGGCTATCCTGAGCGACTGGAACTTTTCCTTTGAACGAAACGATTTTTTGTGTTTTTTTGGAGAGCTTTTGGGTTTGTTTAGGATTTAAAATCCTCGACTGACTTCTCTTCATTAACATCAACATCATTATCTCCATCATTCTCATCATCTTCATCATCTTTAGTTTGCTTTGCTTGTTCGGCGACCCCGCTGTCGCCGTTACCGATGGTGATTCGGTTTCGGATATGGTCCAAAGCAATGCGCAACTGCTCGATCGGAATGTAGTAGTTACCGTCAACCTGATCCAAAACTCCATTTTCTACTCCAGAAGCAATGGCCGTTTGCAATCTTTGCTCGACTTCCTCGGGAGATAGAGAATCGTCGTTTTCTTTGATACCAAACATAAATATCAGTTCATCACGGCTAAGTGGATCGTTTTGTAAAACTTCTTCGAACGGATCATTTATCTGTTGCGAGCTCTTGTCCACATTGTCGTTGGTATTATTGTTCTTGCTCTCATTATTTTCAGCCATTTCTAGAAAATTAATCAATTTTAAGGATACTTCAAAGGAAAAAAAAGAATTTTCCAAAATATATTCTTACTCAATTTTTTATTATTTTTTCAACTCTGTTTTTTGCCAAAACTATAGGTTAATACTGTGTTTAATTTAGTTTTTGTGATGTTGCTGCTAGAGCTAAAGACTGAGAATGAATGTTTTGGATGCTAGAAGTTGGGATGTTGTTTCATGGAGGTTGAAAACCCCATATCCAGCCTACTAAGATGGACAAACCCAGGCTACTCAGATATACATATGTTGAGAAACACATATTCAGCCAACAGAGATAGACGTTAAAAACACATATCCAACCTACTAGGATAACATTTTTTGTTTAGGGTTTTCCTAAATGAATTAAAATTGTAGTTCTCTGAGGATTTGGGTAAATTGATTGGCAAGCCAATGAGTTGCATGCGTACAGCCCAAAAATATTTAATATATAGACATGATCGGACTATCCGTAATGGTGGTGGTGTTTTGATCGCTGTGGATTCGGCGTTCTCGTCTGAAATTGTACAGTCTTCCAATCAGGAGATTGAATTTGTTTGTGTTAAAATTTCTCTTAATTCTTTTTCTGCCTATATTACTTGTTCGTATATTCCACCACAGTCCGACTTGGCAGTATACATTCACCATTTGGAAGCTGTTCAACTTGTTTCCTCATATATCTCTGACAACGACTTGCTCGTCGTTTTGGGAGATTTTAATTTACCTGAGATTGCCTGGACCCTCTCATATGATTCTTTATTACTGTTGCCCTCCTCGTCACATTGTTTCATAGATGGTCTGTTTGAGTTATCCCTAACTCAAATAAATCCTGTCCGGAATAGTCGGAACAGATCACTAGATCTGGTATTTGTGTTGGATTCTTCCAACTGCGATATTTCCAGGACTGATCCCTTAGTTATCCCTGAAGACAACTTTCATCCAACTCTGGATGTAACCATTGACCTTCCTTTTGGGGTTATGTCTCGACATAATAACTCGATGCCTCCAATCCGATGTTTTCACAAGACAAACTTTACTAAACTTAAAAAACTCTTGTTAACTAATGATTGGACATATCTGTATACTTGCACGGATATGGACTCTGCCATTTCTGTCTTCTATAAAACTCTTGAGTCGTTCTTTGATGTTTGTGTCCCGCGTGTGACTCAAGGATGGTCTAATAAACCTCCTTGGTTCTCACGTGAGTTATGTAACTTGAAGAACGTAAAATCGAGATGCTATAAAAGGTTTAAAAAAATCCGGTAAAGCATCGGATTTTTCTTTATACGTATGTAGTTGCTCGATCAAATTTTATGGTGCTGAATTCACAATGCTATAAGGATTATCTTCAGAGATGTAAACTTAGGTTTTCTCGCGATCGTAAGCAATTTTATAAATTCGTCAATGGAAAACGTAAGACATCAGTGCACCCGTCTTACTTGTCTTTTGAAAACAATAAAGCTGACAATGATCAGGCAATCGCGGATATGTTTGCTGATTTTTTCAAGACAACTTATTCCTCTTCGATTTATCAAGCTAATCCTCCTTATCCTTATCACTTGCAATCGTCTAATTGCATTTTAGACCCTGTGTTTGATGAAAGTTCGGTTCTTAGCGTGCTTAGTCCCGTCAAACCAATATATGCACCTGGCCCTGATGGAATACAAGGCTGCGTATTAAGGTCTTGCGCAGAGGCCCTATGTAAGCCAATACTTAAGTTGTTTACACTGTCCGTTACATCTTCCGCCTTCCCGTCCATCTGGAAGGAATCATATATTATTCCTCTTCATAAAAGGAGAAAAAGTCCGAAGCCTCCAATTATAGGGGTATTTGCTTGATTGGATTCTTCAATACCTTTCTAAGCGTACACAAAAGGTCCTCTTTAAGTCTTCATTTTCTAAGACCATCCAAGTGACTTCTGGAGTACCTCATGGTAGTCATTTGGGTCCATTGCTATTCATTCTTTTTATCAATGATCTTCCATTGGTAGTGTCACATTCTCGGGTGGTTATGTACGCGGATGATGTTAAGCTTTACCTCAGTTCCTTGCCTACTTCAATCGGATCTTAATGATCTTCAGAGTTGGTGTGAAACCAACCTATTAAACCTTAACGGCTCTAAATGTAAAGTTATGTCTTTTCATAGATGCACTCCATACTTAGCAACTTATTATCTTAACGACACTGCCTTAGAGAGGTTAGATATTATCATATTTCTGCTACAGTTAGTAAAGCTATGAATGTTCTTGGGTTTGTGAAACGATGGTCAAAAGAGTTTGACGATCGGTACACAACCAAACTTCTGTATACTTCATTAATCCGTCCTATCTTAGAGTACGGATCTTGCATATGGTCACCTCAATATGAGACGCACCAAAGTAAAATTGAATCTGTTCAAAAGCAATTTTTGCTATTTGCTCTTCGCGGTCTAAATTGGGATCGCAATGTCAATGTGCCATCATACTCCAGTAGGCTTCTTTTAATCAATCTTCCTTCATTAATTAATCGTAGAGTAATGCTTGGTGCTATCTTTATTCATAAACTTTTAATAGGTGAAATAGACTCTCCTGATCTATTGAACCAGTTTAACCTATCTGTACCCCGTAGACCTACTAGAAATTTTATTCCTCTATCCTTAAAACATTGTAGTTCTAACTATTCTTTGCATGAACCTTTTCGAGTCCTATGTTCTGATTACAATCTTCTGTATCCCGTAATCAGATCAGAAGCCTCTCTTTCTCTTGTAAAAACCTCTATTTTAGCTCATTTAGCTCGTAATTAGCTGTAGTTAGTCATATTTTTAATTGTTTGTCTGTTATATTTGTATTTGTCCACGCGATCGTGCCGTCCGATATACGGCTGCGCCCCACGGTCGGTCGGGCGGGAGGTGGACAGCGCTCTGCTTGGGCTCGCCCGAACAGACTATGTCCTGGTGTCGTATGGGCCACTTGAACGTACTTCGCATTGTACGCGTCAACGTCCAGACAATATCGTAAAAAAAAAAAAAAAAAACTTCCTTTGACGAAAACTTTTCAAATACCCTACATATATATGTAGCCGGCATTTTGACAATTAAAATTCTGTACGTTCTAATTGCCCCAGATTCGTACGAAGAGATGTTAGGAATGAACTTTTGTAGGTATGTATATTAAATATGTAAGTTATTGCATTTCTGTATGACTGGCAAAAAAAAAAATCCTTGAAAACGATGATGAAACGAATATGATGAGTTTGCCTATGACAACATCAGGTTGTGCATTTCAAATTGAAATTTCAGTTGATTTGTGAGTTCTCCCCTCAATTCGAAAGGAAGAGTGTCAATTTGTGCAAGAAAATTGAGTTCTGCTTTCTTTCCTTTATGGAGAATGGTTTTGTGGCCTAAAATGTATCTTTGTTTCTGTTAATATTATTGTCAGCTGCTGTTTAGTTTCGGTTACTATTTTTGGGTGTTATTTTTATTTATATGCAATTTGAGAGAAATAAGAACCATTTTTGAAAGTAGTATGAAGACCATGGTGCATAGAAATCTATGAATATGCAGTTTATACCGCCTCCGTTTCGGTCCGCTTCAAAAATTGATAAAACGCTATACAATAATAAGAAGTCCTAATCCGTACACCAAGTCCATGTGTTTTTTCCAGAAATTCTTCGCATCGTCTTGCAATTGTTCTTCGGGGACCTTGGGTACTTCTTTGGCTATCCTGAGCGACTGGAACTTTTCCTTTGAACGAAACGATTTTGTGTTTTTTTGGAGAGCTTTCGGGTTTGTTTAGGATTTAAAATCCCCGATTGACTTCTCTTCATTAACATCCACATCATTATTATCATCATTCTCATCATCTTCATCATCATCTTTAGTTTGCTTTGCTTGTTCGGCGACCCCGCTGTCGCCGTTACCGATGGTGATTCGGTTTCGGATATGGTCCAAAGCAATGCGCAACTGCTCGATCGGAATGTAGTAGTTACCGTCAACCTGATCCAAAACTCCATTTTCTACTCCAGAAGCAATGGCCGTTTGCAATCTTTGCTCGACTTCCTCGGGAGATAGAGAATCGTCGTTTTCTTTGATACCAAACATAAATATCAGTTCATCACGGCTAAGTGGATCGTTTTGTAAAACTTCTTCGAACGGATCATTTATCTGTTGCGAGCTCTTGTCCACATTGTCGTTGGTATTATTGTTCTTGCTCTCATTATTTTCAGCCATTTCTAGAAAATTAATCAATTTTAAGGATACTTCAAAGGAAAAAAAACAATTTTCGAAAATATATTCTTACTCAATTTTTTATTATTTTTTGAACTCTGTTTTTTGCCAAAACTATAGGTTAATACTGTATTTAATTTAGTTTTTGTGATGTTGCTGCTAGAGCTAGAGACTGAGAATGAATGTTTTGGATGCTAGAAGTTGGGATGTTGTTTCATGGAGGTTGAAAACCAGCCCAGAAAACCCATATCCAGCCTACTAAGATGGACAAACCCAGGCTACTCAGATATATGTTGAGAAACACATATTCAGCCAACAGAGATAGACGTTAAAAACACATATCCAACCTACTAGGATAACATTTTTATACCATACACCCATAGGGTGAAATGGTATATTAAAGTCGCCAAAATGTATGTAACAGGCAGAAGGAAGCTTCTCCGACCCCATAAAGTATATATATTCTTGATCAGTATCAACAGCCGAGTCGATCTAGCCATGTCCGTCTGTCCGTCCGTCTGTCCGTCTGTCCGTCTGTCCGTCTGTCCGTCTGTCCGTCCGTCCGTCTGTCCGTCTGTCCGTATGAACACCTAGATCTCGGAGACTATAAAAGCTAGAGCCACCAAATTTGGAATGTAGGCTCGTGTAGTATGTAGAGTGATCAAGTTTGTTTCAAAATTTTGCCACGCCCCTTTCCGCCCACGCAATTCAAAAAAAACGTTTATCTCAAAAACTATTGCAGCTAGAGACACCAAATTTGGTATGTATATTTGCATAGTAAATGCGCACATTTTGTATGTATAAAGTTTTTGCCACGCCCCTTTCCGCCCCCGAAATTTGAAAAACTCGATTATCTCCCGTAATTTTTTACCTTGTGCAATCAAATTTGGCACACTTAAATTTGATACTAATACCGAGCAAAATACCAAATTTGATGAAAATCGGACAAAAAATAGCTGAGTTATGCATATAAACGTTTTTGCATAAGGCCTTTGATGGCCCGTTGGCGGGTGAGGGCGCTAGGGTGCTTATATGCATAAGTGCGAGAGATACTGAGATATGCTTGTAACAAGCATGTGAACAGAATTGTGGAAAATAGGCAAATGCATTAGTTATTACAAATTTGAAATATTTGTTTTACTGGTGTATGGTATACCCAAGTCGGCGAGACGACTTACTTACTTCATTTGTTTAGGGTTTTCCTAAATGAATTAAAATTGTAGTTCTCTGAGGATTTGAGTAAATTGATTGGCAAGCCAATGAATTGCATGCTGTTGGTTACTCTCATTTGCTTTGTGCTATTTTCTTTGACCAAGATTTGCAGGTGGTTTGAATTAAGTGCACTCACAGTACGAAATTATTTAAAGACCAATAGAGAAAACAAAAAATATAAATGAAAACCTATGAGAGAGGGAGACAGACAGAGAAAGAGAAATGCAATGGAGCGGTGTGGCGTGAAGAAAAACTTCATGCAACCCACAAAGCCATATCAAGTTTTTCTTTAACCAAAAAAAAAAAAAAAAAAAAAAAGCTGCTGCACTTGAAAGTTTTCCAAATGAAATGAACTTTTACAAGGCGAAACGACACCTGGTGAAGAGAACATGGAATATGAGAAGACGACCACGCCCCCACACATCGTATACATGCATACGCACAAATACATATACATACAAAAAAAAATTGCCATTGGGTCACTTCGGCGATCTGCTTCTCCTTCTTGCTGAAGTTGAAGCTGAAGTTGGCCAAGCAACGCATCGACCACTCGACTACTGACAAGTTCAAGTTTAATAGACAAGCAACCAAACGCTTGACGGGCTCAGGTTAAATGAGAGGAGTGAAGAGAAGACAAGACAAGTGATGTTGGGAGGGGAGGAGAAACGAAGGAGGGAAGAGATACGGCCAACTTTGCAACACGTCAAGCCGGTTTCAGTTTCCGTCCAACAACAACAGCTCCACCACATGGCCACCGGTCAACATTTTTTCAGCACGCGCTTCAAGCACACACACACACACATGGCTGTATGTATGTACATATGTCTATATATGCATGTACAATTGAATACTGTTGCCGATTTGAACTATAACAAGTTCATCAACAACAATTTCACCTCCGAGCCATGCCTGAATATTTCAAATACCTTTCTAGAGTTAAATTGTATTCCCAATATATCGTTCTATATCATTTCCGGACAATGACCGATGCCGTGAAAGGTTTGAAGGAGAGAGGGCGAAGCGGATTGTACAATCATTAACATAATAATAATTGATTTCGGTTTCTTCTTCAATCTTCAGTTAGTCAGCGATTTGCCGTTGCACTAAATAAATATAGTCGTAACAGTTCATAAATCATAATTATCATCATCATTAAGATTGTGTCTGTGTGTGTGTGTATGTGTGTGTATGTGTGCGTATGCATATGTGTAACATTTTCATAATCAATCAATCATCAATTGAAAATGAATGAACCAAACCGATTGAATTTGCTGTTAGCTTACGAAAGTGGGTCTAGCAAAAATACCCAAAGAAGAAGTAGAGACAATAAAACATGAGAAGAAGTTGAACAAAGCAGCACAAAATGGTAATATATTATTAACCGTTAGAAACAGTTAGTTGGCAAATATACATTTATACCCCAATATATACATATGTATTGCCATAACTTTGACTCATAAAATACACAATGAACTACATATATCTCGTAGCACTTGGTTTAAGAACTTGCCTAATATAACTCTAAAGCCATTCCCCATTTTAGCCTTGTTTTTCTCACATTCTTATTAGCATTAGCAATGACTTGACAGGCTTGAATCTTCTATAACCACAAAAAATTAATGAAAATATATTTAGTAGAAACTCTTTCTTTAAATTTGGATTCCATTTTGTGTTCAGATAGAATAAACATGAATCAGAGTATAACTTTAATAGATTGACTAAAACTAAGAAGTGTTTATGTACACACGTAGTCTCTATATACATATTTTCATCTTCTGATGTTTCATAAGGAACATAAATTCTATTTTCTCTCTCACTCTCTGTTTTAGTTCTTTGATTTAAGAACTTGGCTGGTAGAACTTAATAGCAATTTCCAATTTGAATTTTTACCGTCTTATTATGGATTAGAAATGATTTCTGGTTGATCTTCTGTAACCATAAAAACCAAAATTACAATCTATAATCTGAGTAATTTTGCCTAAAACTAAGTAACTAAAACTAAGAAGTATATATTTCAAATTTTCTATATATTTTTGCATCAAAATCATTTTTGTTTAACTCGAATTAGTGTTGTCCTATTATTGAACATCTTTAGGGACATAAATTCTATTTTGTCCCTCTCTCTCTCTCTCTCTGTCTCCCTTTCAGTGGGACTGGGATTGCTCTTGACCGCATAATAAACTGTTCTACAGCTCTTCTTTCATCCTTTCTTTCATATTTTTTATCTATCGTTTTTGTTTTTTGTTGCCGGTGTTGGTGTTGTTTTAGTGCAGTTTAGTTTGGTTTAGTTTAGTTGCCATCATGAACATCATCGTCTTTATCCTGGTGTTTGGTTGGTCGTCGTCAACTTTTAATTTGTTTTAAAAACTTTTTGATTGTTTCGCGTTGGCATGCAAATGCTGAAAGCGAACGAGAAGATGAAGTCCTTTGGGTTGCTGCTGCTGCTGCTGCTCAGGGCATTCATTTGCAGTTAGTTGATTAAATTGTCTTACTCTTGCCTCATCGTCGGCTTTGGCTTTGGCGTTGGCGTTGTCGTTGGCATCTTTTTTGGTCTCAGTTGCTTGCTTGGTGTTATTTAAAGTTTTTAATTTCATTTTATTGACACGGGCCAACTAAACTTAAAGCTTTGTTTTGTCATGTTGCCCTTGCTGTTGTCGACAGCTGCCCCTGACTGATCCACAACAAAGGCACAAGAAATGAGCAGCCACTCAATGCAATAGCAACCAGCAGGAATAGAAGTAGCAGCTGTCAGTATGAATTTCCTCTAGGTATATCATACAAAGACCTTTGCCCTTCATCCTGGCAAGCACCTGTCGTATAAGTTGCCAACTGCACTTGGCACCATCATCAGCAACAACAACAACAACAGCAACAACCACAACCACAATATGCAATCATTTTTGAATTCTCAACTCAACATTCAGAGCGTTAAACCAATAAGGGACTTGCATTTATTTATGAGTGATGAACTGAAACTAAATGCTGCTTGGTGCAAATTGTTAAACATTTGACAAATGTTGCTGGGGGTCTAGTGGCAGCAACATGGCAAAATATTGCATGGAAAATGCAAAGAGCAAAATTTGCTATAAATCAAGAGAATTGGACGAAAATATAAAAAAACGACAACAACATTCAAAAAATGTCTTGTTGTCAATTGGAAACACGCGCCAGGCCAGCCAGCAGCAATTGCTGTTGCTGCTGCTGTTGCCGGTGTTGCTGTTGCTGGTGTCTAGTGTGAGTCAGCAACATTGAACAACATGCAACGAAATGCTCTGGCATTCTAATTTATTTATGTTAATGCAATAAAAACATACAGTCAATTTGCTTGCCTGCACATTCGAAATGTTTTCCAATGTTGCTTGTTGTTGCTCCGCATTGCTGTGGCTGTTGCTGCACTTAGTTGCAATATTGGCAACGTTATCGCAAACAGCATACAACAACAAATACAACAACAAAATAGAAAAGGTACAACTAACCTTGTTATTGTTATTTAATTTCACTTTTTTTATATATATACATTTACTGTTACCATTTTTGCTTTGTCTGCTCTTGTTATTATTGTTGTTGTTGTTGCCAGTGTTGCCGCTGTGCCGTTTTATGCTGGCCGCATGATTTATGGCGTTGGCGGCATGTTTTCATTCCCCCCCTGCCATCTAACTACACATTGTACGCCCTGCTGCTGCCTGTTTGGTTGTTGGCTGTTGGCTGTTGACTGTTGGCTCTTGGCTGCTAACTGCTAACTGCTAGCTGCACTGTGTGGTTATGTCTGTTTGTTGGCTATCTGGCAAATTATTGCCATAGTTCGCAGCACGCGACAATTGGACATTAAATGGTTTACTTGAAACCATTTGAGCAATGATTGTTAAATGTTATTGTGGCCAAATGCAAATGCAAATGTCTAAGCGTGAAATAAAAGTTAGTCGACATTACGTTTTTGTTTTGCCTTATCAAGTTGCTTAATATTCTAATTTGAAGTTTTGGTGAAATAATCACAAAGAGATGTGAAATTATTGCGATTAACTGAATTCCCCCTTTCAACATCACAAAGTAGTCATTGAATAACTAGTTTGAAAATCTTAATTATACTGAAATAAAATATTGAAATAACTACAGGATACAGGAAAGGCTTAGTCGCTCTTCATGATGGGAAAAACAAAAACAACGTCAATTGTAATGTAATCTTTCTATTTGTAAAATCTCATAATTGCATTTTAATCCTGCAAATGTTTTTTCTGCTCCAAGATGTCTTTAATAATTCACTTGCATTTGTGTTTTCCTTTTTTTATGTCATTTTCCGTTAACCTCCTGCTGTAAAAGTTTTTTGACTTTCAATGGCTTTGCATATCATATTACATGCATGCACAATCTCTCTCAAACCACTGTGCAAATGGATGGTTTTTGTTCCACCTCCTTTAGAGTTTTGCATAGACTGAGCCCACTTTTGCCTCGCCCCCAAAGAAGGAGACACAGAGGGAGACTTGAAAGCCGTTTTTGGAGTGCGTCATTTGCATTTGTGCGCTAAAAAAATAAAATTCAGAAATGAAATAATATGCAAAAAAAAGGTCGCCGCGTAGATGGTTAGACATTGGCACACTCCCCTCCCATATATCCTTTTATACCCCCCGCTGCAGTCTCTGCTGTCGCCTCCTTTCAACTCTCGACTGCATTTGCTGGGCTGTCTTGTGTCTGGAGTGGAAATGTCTTTATTATTTTGCACACTGCGCAACGAAAGTTTATAAACACGCCTATCCTTTCACCTTCCCTTCCGGGGGAGCTCATTCTCATGCTCTCTCCTCCTCCTTCCCTTCTCCTCCGCCATCTTCTGTCATTTGGTTTTTAATAAAGTCATTTTATTTACATTTGTGCTTTTTGTGTTGTTATTTATATGTTTATACATATATGTATATACTATACCGAAAAATGAAAAATCCAAAAAAGGAAAGACGAAGCATTTTAAATGCCATTTTAATTATATTTGCTCTTATGTGTTTTGTGTTTGTGTATGTGCGTGTGTGTGTGTGTGTGTGTGTGTGTATGTGTTGAAGTTTTTCAATTAAAATGAAATAAAAGGACATAAATCACAAGCCATCCCCCTCCCGCCATCCAACTCTACAATCCACTGCCACCATTTTCTCTTCGTTCACATAAAACTAAACTAAAGCAAATAAAAACCGCAAGCAACTTAATTTTTTGGCTTAAACACCACATGGCGTATGAGCAATCTAGAAAGACTTAACAAAACATGAGACAACTAACTGCTTGAGAGCAACAGACAGAGGCTAAGCGAATAGCCTAAGCTGATGGTCGACAAGAGTTGGATAGGAAGGGGAAGGGGGTGAAATGTGAATAAGCCTGACATTTGTAATGGTCAAGGGTTCATGTAGAAGGTGGAAAGGTGCCCACCACCATGGTAAGGAACCAGTTCCAATTGCAGTAGCAGTTTGGCATTTCTTGCAGTCATTAATCAAAGTTGGTCAACAACAAAATCCCCATTGCAACATTCCAGCAGTAAAAACACAAAAACAAAAACTAAAATAAAACTCAAATTCGAGTGTAATTCTATAAAAATGTAAAATCAAAATGCTACAAGTACACGTATAGATATACTATAGATATATTTTACTTCATAGATCGTTCTACCGTTGCCTGATTTGAATGGCAAAATAGCAAACAAAGATCCTGTACCTCCATAATTTTATTGATCCTTCTTTAGATTGACATTGTTAGTATCTTCTCATTGACATTCAATATCTATTCTATGGATGAAGGTTACAAAAATTTGCTGTATATGGAAATATAAATATTTTGAAGGCAGCTATTAAGGAATTTCCCTTAATTTCAATTGCATTTGAGATGCGTTTTCTTTGCATTTTGTAAATCCAACATAAAACCAAAACTCAAGATCCAAATCCTATCAATCTTTCAAAATCCTTTAGAAATGATCCAAAATAGATTCTGGATATACTAAGTTAGTACAATGGGCAACGATCAAGCATTGTCGAATCATTGTGTGTGTCTAGTGGTAGTTTATAAGAAAATAGAATAGATACTCTCTTTATGCTTTCATCATACCCTCGTATGTTTTTAAGCGGCCTTGGGCAACCATAGGCAAGTGTATTGCCTCCTTTCGTCTACTTTGGGTGGAAGCCGACAGCATTTCTGCTGCTGTTTTTTTCCTTTTGGAAAAGTAAGGGGCATAACCGACTTGAAATGCCTACAAAAGAGCAGAACGATAACGAAAACGGCAAAGCCAACACAAAAGCCACTTGTCGAGAGGGCCAAAGAGCACCAGCAACAACAAATAACCAAACAACGACCTACCAACCCAAAAGTGTAATTTCATATGTACATATGTATATGTAGTGCTTTGTAGCGTGCACTTATCACACACAGAAATGCCGACAGCAACAGCAACCCGCCAATTGCAATTGTTTTTAATAATTCACTTTCACTTTTGTGGCCAGCCCTTAGGAGAAGAGAGCCTGGGTGCGAAAACCTTGAACCACATTTTAGTTTTGGGTCACATTTCTCTTGCGAATTTTTCATGAGCGCCACCACGAGAAGAAAGTAACAAAAAAATACAAATAAGAGGCAAATAATAATATTAATGAGCTTTGGGGATACAAAACATTGAGCACAAGGGACAAGGTCCTCCCCCCTCCTTCCATGACTTTATAAGTATATATAGTTTGTTCTTGTTGTCTAATTTACCATTTTCATTTCATTTTTCTTCTGTCTCATTGCAGATACAATTTGAAACACTGAAGATTGTCAGGTAAGAATAAGAAGGCGAAACTAAGGCAATCTCCGAGGATTTATCCTTAAGGTCAGACTATTGCAGGATAGTTCCAATCGAAACCCCCATTTAACTATAGCGTAGTTTTTATTATTGCGTAATGCATATTTATCTGCAGACAAGTTAAATATTTCCCAGTTTCAGATAGTTTTTCCCTTCAGACATTTTAGGTAAACACAAGACACAGAATATTTCCACTCAACTGAACTAGATTGTGATGATAATCTTATCGCTCTTATTTAATTAGAACTTAACAGTTCATCTGCATAAACCAAAAAGGGGGTGGGTATGAAGGGTGTAGACGGTGGGGCTTGTTACCTGTTGTTATCTTGGCTATTTGTCAGAATTGTAACTACATATACATATTCATATACGTACGTGTATCTGTATCTGAATCTTTATCTTTTCTGCAGAAGTTTGCCTTTAGTTTCATCTCAAATGAATCACGAGTTGTCGACAAAAAAAAAAACGAAAAGAAAAGCCTATTTATTATATTTTAACTTGTGTTCAATGTTCTGTGTACTGCTGCTACTGCACTGATTTCTCCTGGCCTTCGCCTGGGCTCCATCATCATCATGATCCTCTCTCTCTCCCCCCTCTTGGCCTCTTTTGGTGTTTGTTACTGTTGTTTCGTTTGTTGTTTCAAGTGCCAGGGCATAAAATGGCCAACGGGCATCAACCCACAAACACAACAGCAACAGCAACAACAAAATAAAAATACAAGCAAACAACGTATCCACTCCCCCGTGTCCTCCGCACCAACCAGTTTATTGGAGCAGCTTGAACAACCTGCTCGAACATTAAACGGACTCGTTTTATCCTGCTGACTGAGCTTATGAGTTTGGGTTTCCATTTTTCCCCTTCTCTCTCTCGCTCTCTCTCTCTCTGTCTCTTTCTGTATGTGTGTGTGTGTGTTTGTTGTCTTCTCTTTGATTTTGGCCGAGAGTTTGGTCAGGTTTTTGCCCGGCAGGCATTCGCATTATCGGTTAAGCATTATCTACCTTCTAAATCCAACCCCATCCAACCGCCATTGTGCCCATTTTGCATCATCTAATTTATGGCCTAAGACGACACATATGTATGCATGAGGATAAGGGACTGGATGAGTGGTGGGTGGTGGGCGGTGGGTGGTGGCGTTGGCATTGGCGGTGGCGGTGGAATTGGGAAAGGAAAGCTTTCATTTCATTAATTATGCAGTGCAAAAATCAACAACGGGAGCCCAGATAGTCCCAGGTATTATATGTGGTTTACACTAGACTAGAGATGAATGCGTGACACGATCTGCCATACAACCCGGCCAGAAAGCATCTCTAGGCCAAGAATTGTCCCTCTCATGAATATTCCTTGTCTTTTCCTTAAAATATTATATTTTTTTTTTTTGGGTTATTTTTAATATTTTTGCGCCACCCTGTTGCGAATTTCATTTCCACTTTTGTGGTTTACCGTGGGGATGCATGAGTGGGCGGTGTTTTTTTTTTGTTTTGGTTTGTTTTGTTATTTGTTGCTGTTGTTGTTGTGTTACATTTTCGGGGGTTTATTTTGTATGTTTGCCACCGCAAATCTGTTTATATGCCTCGGGTTGCCCTGTCCACCATTGAGTGGAGTGGAGTTCAGTTAGTCCCCCTCCACCTATCTCGCTGGCCCTGGCATGGCATTTTCTGCATTTGACTTTTATATGAACTAATTCATGAAAAATGCATGCTGGTTGCCTGCCAGCCTGGCTGCCTGATGCTGCAAACTCTCGTCGTTGCCTGCCTTAAAGCGCCTAAATGAAGAAAAACCGGCCACCATAAATCGCTGTCCCCGTCACCGTCACCGTCACCGTCGCCGTCGTCATCGTCAGAGAGCCAACGTTGCACTCGTTTTGCAGAAAACTCCTCTCGCAAAATGTGAATGTGAATGGCAAATGGCTGTTCCATAGCCAAGTCTAACTAACTTGGAGCTCCAATTCCAGTGACTCCAACATCAGCATGTTCTGCTTTTTAGCTTTTTACTCTTTGTTCGTGTGGCAAATAATTAAATTACGATTTTTTTGCTCCTTTTTTTGCCTCTTTAGCTCTTGTTATATATGTATATGTACGTGTGTATGTATTTTTTATTTTATTTTATAGCTTAATTGGATTGAATGTTATCTTCAAGTGAGTTGGCCTGTTACATTTGAAAGGCAGTTGACAACAGCAACAACAAGAACAACCAACAAATAAAGAAAAAAAATGTATTATTACTTAAATCTACACATTTTAGAAACATTTTACATTTATTCAAACTGCACGAACTTTAAAATGTATTATTGAAAATTTAGCCAAAACTTTTTGAAATGTTTAATTGAGTAATTGAAATTGCATACCAAGTCTTCCAGTCTTCTTCGATTTCTTTGCAAAGATTGAGATTTTGTTTCCATTTGTATCCTGTTTAGCTTCAAATTTCTCATCTAATCCCATTTCAGTTCTTCTTGGTTTCTATTAGTATTGACTCTTTCTGATCTTCCAATTGGAAATCGTAGCATCTAAAGCTTAAAATAAAATATATCTTTGGGTATCAATCTTGTATTTGGGTTTAACATCATTAATCAAAACTTGAAAAGCCCATGCCAAATGATTTAAAAGTGGGAGAAAAGCCATTTGAAAAGATTTCAAGGTTAGATAATGGAATCAAGAGAATTTTATTAACTGGCCATTGACTTCTTCTTCTTCTTCTTTTTTGGTAATTGTTGTTTTCCTGGAAAAGCAAAATTAAAGACTACACCGAATACTAGTTAGCGAATAAAGCATATTTGAGTACAGCAATCCCTGGTTGGTTGAATGCCACATCTCAGTTGTTTTTTGGTTTATATCATTTTTTGTTGTGGCCCAACATCATCCAGTAACAACAACAACAACAAGAAACAGCATACAATCTGCCTAAAATCTAAGCTCACGACATTTACAGAGACTCAACTAAGCTGAGCTCAGCTCGACGGCAATCCTTGAACTTTTCGCTTTTCAAATATGCATGGCGGCATGAAAAAGTCGCGTTACTTTTCAGTTTCCTCCATCAAGCACAAATTCCCCTCTAATCTCCCCTCTCCCTCATGTCCTACTACCTACCTGTGTTTTTTTTTCCTCATCCATCTGGTGTAAACTTAGAGAACTGGCAGCTGTTTGTACAAGGCGCAGCAGCTCAGGGTTGCATATGCATTTTGGCTTTCATTAACATGCAGTCGACTTTGGGCCAACGTCGACGACGACTTTGCCATCAAAAGCATAAATTCCATATGCAAATTGCACGAATGGGTGAATGGGTGGAAATGGTCGGCCATTTGGACGGTCGCATGGTTAAGCTTTTCTTTGCCTTTATCCTTAACAAAGCAAAAAATTCTTACAAAAGCAAAAGGCGAAAATATTTTTTAGAAATAAAATAAGGCAAACCGTCAAATAGCCAGGCCCAAAGTTTCGTTTCGTTTCGTTCCCCAGTTTGCTGGCAATCCATAATGGCGACAGTCAGTGACGGATTAGCCACAAAGCAGGATTAGAGCCCTGTCAAAAGATTTTTGATCTCTAAAAAGTTCATGCAATGTTTAATTTCGCATCTCGAATGCAAATGATGCTAACTATTAAGTTCATATTTTTAAGGAAGACAAAAAATTCCCATGAACAGCAAAGGATTCCAATAAACCTTAATTTCATGCAGCTCTAATTTAGTCAATTTATGGGATATTTAAGGAATTTATGTCTTTAACATATAACATTTTGAAATCAATTAGAAATTGTCGTGATTCCATCACAAACTTTGAGAATTTGTAACTCTTCCAATTTTCAACTGATTTTTCAAATAGATATTTTAGTTTTCTCATTGGGACTTAATTTTTAACTTTTTAAAATCGGTTAAACAAAAATGTATGCTTAGAAAGTATAAAAACAAACCATTATCTTAGCAAATCGTTTTAGACCGGTTTGAACTAATGTTCCAACTTTCACAATAATCTTGTAATTTGCATTTTACCCCTTTCGGAGTCATCCACGAAAACTTATATTTAGATTCCTATAGGCCCCGCGATGGTTTAATTCGGCACTGGCGACAGTCCTTCCTACTATATACTTATTTCAGTTTTAGATATATGGCCCCGACGGATGACGGTTCAGGCTAGGAATGTATGTGTATTATATTAACTTTGTATACCCTAACTACTTATAATAAGAAATCATTTCCAACCAGAGGGAACAGATCATTATGATGTCAAAAGAAGACCTTAGTTTTAGTTTAATTGGGTGTAGTGTATATATGTATTCGGTGTGTTTGGTATTCACATGGACCTTCAGTTTTTGTGCCTCTTGTCGCGACTTTTGTTTGCTGTTTGTTGCCATTTCTATTTCTGTTGCCGGCTGCTTTTGCCTTTCTGCAACTGGCAGTCATTTTCAGTCGAGTTTTTGCTTCTCCCTGCCGTTTTTTCTTTATTTTTCGGTTGGGCTTCTTACTTTTCTTTATTTGTGTTACGTCATGGGCTGTTTTTTTTTCTTGAAACTTTTCCCCTAAGTCGTCTTCCTTCTCCTAACTTTCCACTCGCTCTGTTTCTCTGCCTTTGATTAAGAATACCGAATTGTAAAAACATTTAATGGGCTTACGTAGACAAGTAGGTATTTTAATTAGGAAATACTTTTTTCGTTTCAATGTTTATTCAGATCAGGGATAATAGTCACAGTGATATCTTCTGAGAAAGGATCAGAATTATGTTCACAAATGTAAATTTTTGTTCTCTATACGGAATTCCCATGGATTTGCTAAATAAATATTTATCAATTTACTCACGTAATTGCCTTATGTCAATAATGACGAGACACGACGAACGTTATCCCAGAGACACACACACACATACACACATAAATAATTCACCCCACAGTTCCATCAGCTTAGCACCTTGGAGAAACGCATCTATTGACTTATTGCCGCCACATTAAACGGTAGCACAGCAATGCAATGCAGTGAAAGAAGCAAAAGAAGAGGAAGAAGGAAAACGTAAAGTTGCTACCAACAATTTTTCTGTCCTCTTACATCTCCTGATATCTCCAGTATGCTCCTCCTCCGCTTCGTCCTCCACCTTCTGGCACACTGCCTGAGTGACTGCATCGTCAACGTCTTGACAATTTCGGCAATGTGCGTTCAAGCGTTGAACGACAACTACGAAACGACGTACAACGAACAACGAGCGACGTACGACAACTACATACATACATGGGGAAGGATGGGATGGCAGGAGGATAAAAGGAGAGGCATGCAGGCAGTCATCAGCATCCTTGGCGCATTGCAATCAAAGTCACAGTGCAGTTGACTGACAGCGAGACGAACTTTACAGATATGCCGCTTTTGCTTGCGTTCTGTGTATGTCATTCAAATGCTGTTGACATCTTCGCTACCATGAGCCCCATAGGAAGGATGGAGAAGAAACTGGTGGTAGAGGGCGTGGAATATTGTGAGGGACAGAGAAAGAGGGAGAGAGAACTTGCCTCATCGCACTTTTGGGGACTGGCTGGCAGGCAGCTAGCTAGCTTTTGACTGCTTCCTTATGTTGTTAGCAGAAACGTGACAAGAAAATCAAATACGCAAACGACTACAACGGCTGGCTGGCTGGCTGACTGCCTAGCTAGAGATAACACGGCACACACAACACACACACACACACACAAAAGACTAGGGAGATCTATGAAGAGAGAAGAAAAAACATTGGACATGTCTTGCAGTTAGTTTTGTGTGCAGATTTTCAGTGGCATGCAACATCAGCAGCAGTTGCTGCCTCTGCTGCTGTCGCAGTCGACGTCGTCGTCACCACAACTAAACATTTCGTGTCGCATTTATAGACAACGTGCCGCTTGCTTTTTTTACTTCTCCTTCTCCCCCAACCTCCCCTTACTAAACGTTGATTTGCTATTTATTTTTTCTTTTTCGATGTAAAAAAAAAAAAAATTGTTTCTCAATTCGTTGGCCCAAGCTCGTTTGCCATGTCATACAACGTGCATACATATATGGTGCGGTAGCTGATGGTGAAGATGCATCCTCTGTAAATTGCCATAATAAGTTGAGAAGAAGATGCGCCATGGGATGAGTGTGTAGTGTGGTGAGTTGGGGGGCGGGCTGAGGAGTCCCATGCGAGATGCAGATATGTAGATACAGAGTAAAGTGGTTAGAGAGTGACAGAGGGGAGTGCGGAGAAGCCAACTAACTAAGCTTACCTTGTGCCAAGTGCCGTGTGCTGCTGCTTATAGTGGGTCAAGAAAATTGTCGTGAGTATTGTTGTCGGTGACACCTCACCCCCTTGCACCTCCACCCCTCCTCATTATGCCTAACTAGTTACACAAAAAAACAAAAACAAAAAACCAACACCTAGCTGATTATGTCTTCCAAATGTCGTAAGACACTCTTACGTCATAATGGACTTTTTGAAAGTTTTGATTAAGTGAAGCCAGGCCCCATTTTAAAAGCCAAAAGGATGTGAGATCTAATGACTAATGAACTGAAAACTGAAAAACAACAACTGAAGGCCAATGCCAATCATATTTTTCATATTTTAAAACATTTCCCCGCCGCGGAGTTGCGTGTTATCCGATATAGGGCAGAAGTATTGCAAATACAACATCGATTCGGTTTCGAATTGAATGATGTGCGAAATGCCAATGGGCGAATACACTTGATTATTTATTTATTTATTTATTTATGCGAGCATGTTGAAGATTTTCCTTTTCGCTTTTCTTTTTTTGTGCGCATTGTTTGCAGTGTTAATTAATTATGGCCACCATAAAAATATTGAAAAATCATTGACAGCTCTTGCAGTAAAATATGAGATGTCATAGAACGATATACCAATCAAATATGTATATATAGTATATAGGCATGTTTTTCACTTTTATTTTCCTTTATCGCTGTAATTAAAATTGTGTCAAAGCGAGCAAAGAAGAAGAATATATACTTATATACATATTATATATGTTTTTTTTTTTTTTTGGTTGGGGGAAGAAGGAAAATCGAGAAATCATTTTGCCATCAACTTGAAGGGAAACGGATGCGACAGCTGGCAGCTGGCAGCAACTTTGACTCACGTAGGCAAATAAAAAGGAATTGTGAGGCGAATTAAAATCGCTGATACAGATACAAAAATATATATATATATATACATATGTGTATATACTCTTACATATATGTACATATGGCGCCGCAACTACTCCATGAAAGATACTCAAGTTCATTTGCGCCTCTTTGCCATTTCTTTTTCCTACCATTAATATATTAAACTCGGCTTCGGCTTCTGTCTTTTTTTGTAATTCTTTAATAAAGCATATGTATAAGTATATATCTGGTAGTCTAAGATGCAAATGTATATGTTCATCAAAGAATCAAACGGTTTACTGTGCCAATTTATCTGTCTATCTTAACATAAATCACATCGAATATATTGCTGGGCTTCTTTCTATAATGTTCTTAGTTAATATATGTACATATATTGAGGAGTCTCAATTGAGCTATTTGAAAATCAATTTGCACTCCATTTTACTTGGAATTCGTAATGAGTTGTCCCCCCATAAACCACCGTTTTATGTCCAATTAAGAAAAAACGACATATTCTAATTCCATTTATGTACATATATATAATCATTCCAAGACACCAAACTTCACTTAAAGCTAATGAAACCTTTAGTGTACCATAATTGAAATCAATCAGACAGCATTAGGATCATATTATACATGGGTTTCAGTTGCCATTATAGACAAAATTCCCATTTATTGATGTCACTTGGATTTTGGCATTTGCCTTTTATGTATGTATACAGAAGTTTAACAACGACTTTCACGTACCCCAGAAAAAATAAAAAGAAAGGAATAGAGAAATAAAAAACAAAAGAATCTAAGTATTTGGAATTTATGTTTTGCCTTTTTTTTTTCATTGTCTATTTTTGTTTCTAAACGATTTGGGTCAATTTGCCATTACATACGCCCGTCACATGGCCAAGTTGCTGCTGATGTTGGCTCTTGTCGTTAATTTGCTAGGCAAAACAGGTTCGATCTTGTCCCGAGAGAGAGAGACAGGGGGAGAATGTGTGTCGCACCCAAAATCAAGCAGAAAACCAAAAACTAAACGTCAAATATTGCTTAGAGGAGAGACCTACGGACCAACCGACCAACCAACCGACCGACCCCTCCAACCAAAGTTTTAATGATGCCCAAAAAGTCTATTTATTTCAGCTACCTAAATGGGTCAATGAGCGACCCTCCAAATGGTTTTTTTTTTGTGGCTATTTGAACAATTCTTCTGTTTTTTGTTGTTTTTTTTTTTTTATTTTGGAAGTGTAAGAAAACATAAAACGATTAAATAGGCAGAGAGTGCATTGATCTTTCTCCTTTTCTCTCACTCACTCACTCACTGTCCGCCTGTCTGACTGTCTTTCTCCTATAATGATGATTATCTTGATTCCGAATAGTTCATTGATCGCCTAACGGCATTGTGTGTGCACATCATCTATTTATCCATGAGAGAGTCTATATACATACATTTATGGGAGAGTGTGCGCGCAGGCGCGCAGAAAGCCATCCAACCAGTTGCCAGACACACAAAAGTTGAAGTTAAAGCATTGAATTGTTGGGGAGGGGGGCTGTAGGAGGGGGGTTTTGAATTGAAATTGCATGGGACACAGGAAATGTACGTTTAAAGTATGCCTAGAACTGGTCTTGGCCAAATAAAACCGGGTTCTGTGACTTGAAGCCTTGGCTTACTTCTTACCCATCGATTCTCTCAACTCAATAGAGATGGGGTCATCTGAGGAGATTCCATCTGGACGGGAATAATGGTTATACCCCACTTACACCAACTCGTGGCAACAGTTTTGGGTAAATGTTACTGTTTTTGATAATCGTTATACCTACACAAAAGCTGTTGAGTTGTTATAAAGTTTTCATCTTTTTCTTGTTTGAGAGAGTATGTTTGTGATTTTGAAAGCTTAAATCATGAGAGATTTATAGTTCCAACTTCCAGTGAACAGGACCAGGTTCCGAATCAAAAACCCCCAAGTGCCCACTGTTCATATAGACAGTGTCAGGTGCTGATGTAGAGGCAAAAGCAGATGTTGCTAAAGGTAGTGGTACGGGAGGGGGCAGGTACTTGTCGGCAACTCTTCTGCATATTTCACAAGCCCTGCAGCTGCAGTATGCCCTTTCACCCTGCCTCCCCTTCAATTTACCCTGTTTGCTTGTTTCAAAGCTTGTTGCAAAATATTTTTGGTATCCTGCAAAACAAAACAAAAAGGGAAAACAAAAAAAACCACCCAAACAAAAACAGACAAAAAAAGTTTTTTTTGTGCGGCTCCTATGTAAATGAAATGGAAAACACTTGAGCAAAAAACGAAACTTCTAGTTTTGTGTGATTTTTCAACTGTAAAGTTTTTGATTATGTAAAAATTGCATTAAAGGGAAATAGAAAAAAAAGAGAGAAGGGATTACAGCGAGAGGAAAATGGGAGATGGCTAGCAAAAGGCTTAACAGAGAGGTGACTCAGGTGTGTGTTTAGAATGAAATCAACTGGACAAGCAATTGAAACTGACAAAGCGCCAGACACCACAGACACAACAGAGAAGACAAACGAACACTACAGTCAGAGAGACAGACAGACAGACAGACAGACGAAACGGAAGGAAGAAAGAAGGGACCGACGGTCAGAAAGATAGATAGATAGAAGAAGCAAGAGACGAGACTAGACGAGACAGAGAGTAACTGTCTTTTTGGTTTGAAAAACATTTTCATTTTCCTCCATTTGGTCTGGGCCAGACAAAAGTTGAGTTGAAATAGAGGCAAGTGAATGGCCAGTTGCAGGCTTCTGTAGGGCAGTTCGTTCGTTGGTTCGTTCGTTCGTAGGAGATGAGTCGGTAGGGAAGAAAGGTTTTTTGCAATGTCATAAATATTAGAGGGCCTCCGCCGCCAGACACAATGCTGACGACGCACACACACGCACAGAAGGCGGTGTACACAATTGCGAAAGATACAAAAGCCCAGATAGACAAACAGATTGTCGCCTGAAGTGTCGTGTCCGAGAATCGCTGGAGAAGTGGCATGGTGTGTGTGTATGTGTATGATGGGTGTAGGAAGAAGATGAGAGAGTTGACCAGCCATTACCAACAGCAGCCCCACAACGACGACAACGACTAATGCAAATGAAATGTGTGCCAGTAGCAGAAGCTTTTACAGTGGTTCGATGAGGCAATCGATTAAATCGATGGAAATCAGTTTTCAGAAATTCAAACTCGCGTGATCTTTACTATTGATCTGACATCTGAATCCAAAATAATTAAAAGCACACTTTTACTAATCAACACTCATGTAAATCAAGTGCATTTATCAACACTACAATTGCTTGTGTCCGCTTAAAAAAGATTTAATCAACACTACAGTTAAGTGTCACCCCTAAATGAAATTCATGGCCAACACTTTCATTTAAGGTGATCCATAAACAAGTTTTATTCAACTTTTAATAGTCAATGGGAGCAAAGCGAACAAAACACAAAATGAAAAGACACAGTGAAAGAGAAGGAACTATTTAACAAAGTTGATCAAATGCATACGATTTTAAATATTTGAAATGTATTTCCTACCACTGTGCCCCCTGTAGGCATTCGCTACTGCTGCTGCTGCTGCTGCTGTGTGGCATATTTAGATTGTTTTCCATTAGGCAAAAGGCTGTGTGGTGTCTATCTATCTATCTTGTTGGCTGCCAGCCCCATCTCCATTTTCATACCCAACGGCCAACAGAGAAATATTACACGCAGTTTTTAACATGACATCACAACAAAAAAAAAAAAAAATAAATAAAAAGAAGGAAGGAAAATGATGGCGGCAAAAGAAAAGAACAAATTACAAAGAAATGATTTACCTGATCAATCTACATCGAAAGAAATTTGATTTTTTTAACCGCTGCCTAAAAGTAGGCAACACGTATTTGCAAATTCAATGTTTATATATTTGCTTCTTATTCTTATTTCAATTGCAGTGTGTAAACTGAAAACAAAACAAAAGGAAAAACAGGTTCTGCTGATAATTTTTATTTGGAAAACGGAACATAGAGCAACTTTTAAAAAACATGGCCCATTCCAAGGTTATTTTAAAGATCCTGTTCTCACTCTGTGTGTGGTCATTTGTGATCATTGGACTGTTCAAAATGCATGGCACAAATCTGGTGCAACAGGAGTACCAGCAAATGCCTTTAAATGGACGAATATTGCTGCAAAAAGGATATATTACGCTACGCAGAGACGACATCAACGACAACAGATCATTTCGATCCCAGTGAGATATTGGTCGATAATCGAACAGGTAATTTTCAAATTTGAGACACTTTTGTACGTAAGAAACTTACTTACTTGAGTTGAATTTTCTTTTAGCCATGGACGATGATCAGTTGGTACGGGATGTAGAATCTCGCATACCTTCCCTACCGATTGCCTATTGGAGTAAGAATAAGAATTTCTTGCAACAAAAATCATCGACTTGTGCGAAATATCCATCTATATTTGAATTGGAATTCAATAACATCTACTGGCAGACATTGCGTACCTCAAATGGCACTTTCCAGCTATTCGGTGCCTACTACGACATTAGAAAGACATCGCTATTGGGTCCCACTGTACGCATCTTGGGCATGATCGACAGGATTGAGCCGCGCGTGAAAACGTATTGCCAGTTTTGGTTCGATGGCCAGAAGGAGCCGTTTATTGTGAAGACATTTGAATACAAATATATTTGGTATAACAAATGGGGCAACTATAAGCAGGGTATATATCAGCCATATTTGATTGCTTGCCAGATACCGAAACCATTCCATGGAGTTGTGCCCAGTTCGGTGTCGATGGTGGAAAAGGAATGCGATACGGCCACAAATAATTTGCGTGTTATCTACAATCGGCCATCGGACGATCAGAAAAAGGGTTTCGCTGTTTGTGTAAAGGGTTTGGATTTCCTTTACGATGATTTGAGTGTGCGACTAATTGAATGGATTGAAATGCTCAATATATTGGGAGCGGATAAGATATACTTTTATAATCTGCAAGTACATCCAAATATTACAAAAGTTCTCAATCATTATGAGCAGGAGGGCAAGGTGCAGGTGATACCGCTCACTCTGCCAGGTGGTCAGCCGAATGTGCCCGGTTTCCAGCATTTGTATCTGACCAAGAAGACCAATCATAAGAGGCAAAACGAAGTGATACCCTACAATGATTGTCTATATAAGAATCTATATCTATACGATTATATAGCCCTTCTTGATATCGATGAGGTGATAATGCCCAAGGGAAATGCCGAAAACTGGTCCCAACTGATGACGAAAGTTAAGCCCGAATCGTTGAAAATCAAACCCGATGGCTTCCATAGCTATAATTTCCGTAATGTCTACTTCCTGGACGATCAGCAGCATGAGCATGGCTGGCATAAGGATATACCAAAATATATGCATATGCTGCAGCATGTGCATCGAGCGAAAAACTATACGAAACCGAATCAGTATGTTAAATGTTTCCATGATCCCGAACGGGTTCTCACATTGCACAATCATTTTCCGCTCAGTTGTTTGGGTGGCGTGTGCAAATCGTATCCGGTGGATACACCCGATGCCCAGCTGCAGCATTATCGTGCCGATTGTGTCAAGACATTGAAGAAGAGCTGCGAAGAGTATCGCGAGAATTCGGTGGAGGATAAAACCATCTGGAAATACAAAGATGAACTGATACGGCGAACGATTAAGGCCCTCGAGACTTTGGGTTTCTTTCGGCGTAGTGGTCTAGTGAGTGGCAGTGGGTCAAGTGGTTTGGGCACCACCCATTCAACGGAACGGTGATTCACACTCTTTGGCGGTGGCGGAGGCGGTGTCAGCCATTGGGCATGGCCCTGGCAGCATCATCAACAGCAGCAGCATCAGTATATGGAGCCATTTGGAGCCGATGGCAATGAAGAATTTTTTGTTTAGTATATTCCCGAAGCCCATATCCCTTTGAACCTGCTCCTGCTCCTGCTCCTTCTACTGTTCTTCATGTTCCTCTATCAAGCATTCTCATCACTCCCATGCCTCAGACATTTACTTCTGCTCTGTATTATATAACTAATCTACTATCTCCATTTATCGTTAGTTAGTTTATGCCTATATCTAATAGACATATATAGCATATTCCTTGATCGAAAAGATTATTTTTGTATGTGGCTAGTTGTAAAGATATATCTGAGAAGACAAAGCAAAAAAAAAAAGAAAAACACTTTTAAAATTGTGCCTTCAAAACTTTAAATTGTAGTGTAAACTAGAGAGTGTCCACCCACCAATCATCCCTCCTTTTCGTCCCTCCTCTCGAACACTCTTAATCACTACTTAGTCATATAGAGAAACTCAAGTTTTTAATTCACAAATCAAAGACAGACGACATTGTCACACAAGCTCATTTATAGGACTCAAATACAATTTGTAAACATTTTTTTTTTTTATGTTTTATTTGTGGTTCATCCTACCAAAATCATCACATCTATTTTTCTCCGTTAAATTGTTAATCTAAGAAATACTTTAATCAAAATTTCGACTTTAATTTTTCTTCTTTTTTTTTTTTGTTTACGCAAATAATTTAACAGCTCAAGCGAACAGGGTAAATCTGATCAAAAATCAGATATATTACATATATCATCAGGAACAATCAGTTCAAGTCCAACGATGGCCTAGCCGAAGAAATTTATGTAAAGATTGATGTAAACCTTTTCAACTTATTCCCACAAAAAAACACAAAAACCGATTCCTTCATTAATTTCGCTTGAGCTGTAGAACTAAATATTACAAAAAAATAAATAACACTACATGAGGAAAAGGTAAACTAAGTTCAAGACTGATGATGTTTATTGATAATTAGATTGAAACAAGAGGAAGCAAAAAGCGAAATTATGTGAAAAATTTTCAACTAAAATTTTATTTAAAAAACAAAAACAAAAAAATATATATTGTTATATTAAGTAAAACTAAAAAAAACAAATGTTAAAAAAAGAAATATCATTACATGCTAAGCAAATAGAAATAGAAATATATCCATTACGATGGATTTTATAATGTGTAAATAGAAAAATTGTTAAAAAAAAAATACAAGAAATAAACAAAAAAAATGAAAACAGAGAGAAATGTAAAAGCAAAAGAGTAAGAAAATCATGGATAATGTCATAAACTATATAATATATATATATAAATACCATCACACACATACATACATATATGAATCACATTTAAACTATAGGAATATCTGCATACATACATACTTAAAGGACGAAAAGACAAAAGCAAAAGTAGCTAAGAAAAGAGTTGCTCAATTTTAGTATACGTTACATTTATATATATATAGATCTATAATTTTTTTTTCTCCATTTTTGTTTTGATATATGCCTACATACATATTTAATATTAGATACATTTGTCTGTATCTATATATAAAAATAAGTAAATCAACTATATATTGCCAATCAATTTCGATCCTATAAATTCTAAGTGGTTAAGCCATTTAATTTCATTGTAAATACAAAGTTTTACTAATCTATAAATTCTACCCATATACATACATACATATATTATTTTATATATACACACACACACACATACAATTTTTTATATACTTTTATTTTATATACTTTAGTTTTACTTTTCCTTTTTTTTTTTTTTTTAATTGGTTTTTATTAATTGAATTGGCAGTTTTTAGTCAAATTGTTGAAGCAAAGACACGAAATATTATTCTTAAATCATATAAATATATATATATATACAGATATATATATATATATATATATATCTATAAATGTATTAATGTTAGTTGATAACTATGAACAAATCACTGTTTTTTTTTTCTAGCTAATAACAATTGAATGAATATTGAGAAAAAGTGATTGATGAATAAAATATATATGTATAAAAAACAAATTTAAATATAAAATAGTTTTGAATGCACATTTTGATGCATTTCTTTTCCGGAGCTGGAGGCGGAGTGATAATTACCCGCCCTTTTCTATGTCCTTGCAGGGTATATTGCTAGGGTATATTTGTTTTAGGCAGAAGTAAGTAAAAGTATTTCGTTGTAAGCATTTTTGACCATTTAAAGCATACATTTTTTAAAGATTTCATGATATAACATCATGGGAATGATCGAAAACGAAGTTTTGAATCAACACCATTGTCGTTATTATTTGCCGATTGAATATACCTACGTCGAATTTGATCAAAATCGGCCGACTATATATAATACACTTCTTATCAAAATGTATGGCTTACAAAAAAAAAAAACTACTTAAAAATTGTAGTTTTTTGCTTATTGTTAGTGTTAGACTTGGTAACTGACAAATATCCATAACAACCTACAATTCTGACAAATTTGCATAAAAACGCCTGCTAAATCGTCTGTAATACTTACCTCTTAAGATTCTAAGATAAAAATTTTTTTTTTTCGCTTTGAGGTTGATAAAATTTCTACCTACATGGCGTAAGTCTGGATCCCTTACATTATAAGGAAACTATTTGCTTTAGGCGATTGATCATTCATTCATGCACATTTCAAGGATATATCAAGCTAAATAAAAACACAAGATGAAATAACCCTATCCAAATACTTTGGTCAATTGTTTAAGACTGCTCTCTGTCTTCCTTTTCTTCAATTTAGTCTTAATCCTTAATGCCAATGCCCTGCTCTAACCAAACACACAGACACTCGCACACACAATCCGTTTTCCAGATGAATGATTGCACCTTGCGAATGGCCATAAGGACACACAGACATTAATACATGTATGTAGGTATACAAAAGTACGCACGCATATATATATATATACATATCTGCTTCAGTCCAGCGTGTCGGGTAAAAGAAAAAGGGAAAAGAAAAACGTGAGACACAAAACTTTCAAGAATGTAAACAACAAAGCATTTATTCTTGAGCATAAATGAATCCACTTACGCACAACTTGCTAGGGAATGAAGAAGAATAAAGATGGATGAGAAGGAGTCATGTGGATGGTGATGGTGGCGTTGGTATTGCTGCTGGTGTTGGTGTTGGTGTTGGTGGAGCATACCTTAAGCCACTGCATAGAAAGTTTTTAGCGCCGCCTTGAAAGAATGAAGAAAGGAAGGAAGGAACTAAGGAAGGAAGGAAGCCAACTAACAAAAGTTGCAGGACTATGAAGGTGAGCGGGAAAAGCAAAGAAATTTGTATAAAACGCAACTTAAGTGAGCATTAAACATGCTTCACTGAAGCAGGGTCCTTTTTTTGGTCCACCCATCCCCATTCGCTATCCCTCTCTCACTCTCTATCATGTGCGTGTCGCCATTTTAGCTCAGTCTGCAGCTCACTCTCAGTCTCTTGGCTAAGTTGGTTAATAAACATTACCAACGCCACAAAAACCATTTACGTGAACTATTAAAATTCCTTAGCATTTAACTTGGCCTCCGCCTGCTTCTGTCTTCTTCCTCATCCTGTACAGACTTGTTTCACGATTATGTTTATTTAACTACACACACCGATACACAAACACTCGCACACACACACACACACAGGGTAAGAAAGGACCTTGATGACGATGAGTCTGTTTATGGTGTCTTCGCTGCTTGCTGCCAAACAGAGCCAGTACCTCAGAACCTCTCTTCTCCTCAGTTAAGAAACTTGAACCCTTTCTTGCCCATTTATGTGGTTGTGTGTGTGAGTCTATGCTTCTCTACGTGTGTGTGTGTGTCTGTATGTGTGGATTCGGTTAGCGGTTGGTTAGTCGTTAAGTGAAATCTCATGGCTCCTAAGTAACTTTTTATTAATACCTAAATATGAGAGCAGAAAGGGTTGAGTTAATGATTGCCGTTAGCAACCGTATGCAGGATATATACACATGTATGTGCACACACAGGTATACGATACATAGAATAATGAATACGAAATACACTCGCTACACAATTTGATCAGTTTAAATTGAATGCAGCATAGATAGCCCACTTGAATATCCAATTTTAGTTTGAACAGGAAACAGCCCTTTTATGTATGCTATACTTTAGGTTCTTCTTGAATTTTCCTTCGTTTTAGCCTAGAGATCTACTTACTAAAAAAACTCCCAATGAAATGAATTTCAAGAGAAACATCGATGGGAATAAAATGTCTATAGTTATGCATAAATAAAACAGAATCTATAGCTGTGATTTATTGTATTTGGATCATATCAGAGTTGTGGATTACACGAATAATAAATTATTAATAACACAATTTACTGGCAAACAGATTGGGTTTGTAAGCGGTGTGCAAGTGATTGGGATTGGGATTGGGATTGGGTTTGGGATAGGGACTAGCATGGGAATGGGAAGCCACTTGGCGGCCACAGGGATGGCTAACTAAAAATGCATGCAGGCAAAATGCAAATGCCAGCGAACTAATTAAAATCCTTCTGGTTGGCATTTTACGTGGCAAAATATTTTGCATACAAACAAATATATAAACATACATACATACATACATACATATATATGTATATAAATAAATGCATATATATATTTATAATGCATGTGCATAAATCCAAAAATTAAGCGCCGGGGCTTAAAAATCCATGCAAAATTCAAATGTGCAATTACTGATGCTAGTTAACAGTACGAGAGATGAAAAGATGACTCAACTGCGGGGGGTTTAGAGGGGGTGAGGCCAAAAGTGGTTTTATTTATTTATTTTTTTTTTTTTTTGGATTATGGGTGTTAAAAACTAAAAACCACATGAACTTTCATGATTGTGGTTAGTAATTTTTTTGCTTGATGTTTCGTCGGGGTCACCATTAATACTACAAAAGAATCACGAGTGCATATCGTAATTAAAAGAATTACATATTCAACAAAGTAAACTTACTATCGGACTTTAAGCAAACATTTTAGAAGCAGCTTGCTAAACCTGCTTTCTTTTGTCTTAATATCTCATCGACAGTTGGGTCGATGTATGTATATAATTTATCCGAATTGAAGATTCATTACAATTTTTGTAGTGTTCTCGTTATGGATAATTTGTTTGGCATACAATCTGTACCCAAACAATTTCATCTACATTTCACTAAGCAAACACATGAAGTTTCTAATAACTAGGTCAACCTAAAGGATTTCCATCACTCGCATTTCGCCCCTTTACACTCTTCTACAACCATCGCAATGCAATTGCATATGAAAGTAAGCCAAAAGAGAAATCTAAAAAAAAAAATCTTAACTCGGATATGTCAATGTTTTTATACTCCTAACCATAATAAATTTATATATGTTTCAAATTTATTGTCTGGATATATGCATAAAAAAAGACTGGAACCCGTTCATCCTGCATGCTCATGTGGAGCAAGGGCGTGACAAAAGTTGATAATGACTGGAGATCTGTTTGGACGATTTTATTGGAATTCGGAAATATAATGATTTACATTAAAAACTGTTCACATACTAAATGTCTTAAGGTTACTTCAACTGATTGAAGATAAATGGCCCAACGATTTTCTAACTTGATCTACAAAAAGGAAATAAAAGGATTAAGTTCCAAGTTTCTTTCGATTATATCTTAAATTCCACGAAAATTAAGTCCTTTTTATGGCTATATTAACTCGGCTTATCATCCTGATCAATATATATGTGCATGGTTACTAAATAGGGATTCCCGAGAGAAGGAAAATAACCTAGTCGCATTCGTTGAATTCAAAATATGAACTGAATTTATTTAAAAAAGTTTTGTGTATATAAATAAACTCTTGGACTCTAGGCTCGAGATTCGAGGCGACAATTGTTCTTAAAATTGCTTATTACTTAAAAATTGTTTTTATTTAATGCTCAGCGTTGGCGACTTGATATTGCGCCATTGTTATAATCTTAAGTGTTCTTCACAGAGTGCGGATGCATGTTTGTTTGGTCTTAAACCATACTTGCCAAATGAATCTTTATGACTTATTTTTGTTTATGTTTCGTTTTGTATATTTCTTTCGTCCTTCTGATTTGGCGAAGCTATTTCAGCTAACCACTAATCAGTTACAGACGTCTCACCAATTTGAAAATACCCTTTACAAGGATGTGAAAAGTGAATCAAAAGCTGGTGTATATGAAGCTGAATTTGAATTTGAATGTTGGACATGGCGTTTGATTTTTGGCCGCCTAATTATGCGTGAGTGTGTGTGCGTCCCTTTGTGTGTATGTGTGTGTGTGTCTGTGTGTGAAGTTGCATGCGATTCCCTACAGGAAATGCTAATTACATGCAAGTGTGGATACTCATATGTATATAGGTTTTTTTACATTTATACGTTAAACAAAATTTATGATGTCATACCTTTGAATCCGTGAAATATATGTAAGTCTATTTCTAATTAATACCTTCTGTATTAAATCTCTGTAAATCACAGCCCAAATCGTATTAGTTAATTGCTATTGATCCTTTGACTTTTCCCCTTTTAGTTTGTCTTCCAGACTCAAGCACATTGTGTTTTATCATAATTTTGATGTGACGCATGAACTTTGCCATTTGCGTATTTGGTCATGAATGAGGCAATGTGCATGCATGTGGCAGTTGCCCCTCAACCAACACGATTATCCCCAAGCACCCCCTGGTCCATTTCACAAAGTGGAGCTGGGAAGGTGGCAGGGTGGGTTATCCTAGTGTTACTGGCCGTGGCGGTGATGGTGATGGCGGCGATGGTGTGGTAAAGTTGGTCATCGTTCCAGACAAGTTGCCACTTCGACCCAACGGCCGGACGGCCAAACGGACGGACGCTCATACAATATTATTGCTGGCAATCTAATTAACCGCACAGCGAGTAGAATGTCCCTACTGTACGTACGTATCCAAACCTATTGCATCTTACCTGCCAATTTTGGTTGTTTCACCCCCCACCCAAAAAGTCAGACCCCATCCACAGACCCTCATGGTGCGCCGCTCTCTCCCGCTCTACACAGAACACACACACAATGGAAAATTATAAGCTTAATTGAGAACGGAATTCATGGCTAATTCAATTCGCAAGCATTCGTTGATGGTTTGATGGTGGTTCGAGGGGATTCTCGTCGGAACTGACTTTTGCTTCTCTTTCTCTCTACACCCCCTGGCACTCCTCTCCTTTCTCGTGTTGATGGATTTTTCAGTGAAACAATTTTGCATAAGGCCTTAAAGCCTTAACCACTTTGCTATCGTTGCTGCATATTCCCATTCCGCCTGTCGATTAGTCAATTATAGACAAATGGCCTGGGAGTGTGTTTCTTCTCACGGAGTGTGTGTCCGCTCACTGTGGTACACAATGTAAACAAGCCATCAATAGGAAAAGAAAAAACGGAAAGAGAAAAACTCTTTCAGCCAAAGAAAAAGCAAAGAAAAACTCTCTCGGCCTGTTTGAGATAAAAGAATTATGCATAAGCAGCAGCAGCAGCACCCCAACACAGAGGCAAGGGCAGGCAAAGCCAGAAAGAGCGGCAGAAGGATATGAAGAAACGGCCATGGTCACAGAATGGATAGACGGGTAGCACAACACAAAGGGGCAAGGGTATTGGTAGCCCCCTGGGAAGCCAACCAGGATGCACAGAACAAAGGCTGGACCAGTAAAAAAAAAAAAAAATAAACGAGAAAGAACACTAAGGAAACCACAGAGAAACACAGAGACATTGAAAAAGAAATACGAGCACACACAGAGAGAGGGAGAGAGAGACAAGACAAAAATGACACAAGAACCGAAACCCAAACACTCTAATACGGATTAAACAAATCTTCTTTGGATACAACACTATAACCAATCATCAAAGTGTTTCATTATCCTGTGAAAGTTCTAATCAAACTGGCACTGATATTTCACTTAAAGATTTATTGAAGGAACAACATTCCGCCTATAGCCAAGGAGAAAAAAGTTTACGCTTAAACAAGATCACATTACTTTCTTCTATATACCCAGACGATACCCTTCAGTGGATAAATGTTAACAAAAAGCTGTAAAACCAGTGAGAGGTGTCTACTTAGCTCACCTGCAACTGCTATGTGGTAGGAGAAGCCCACTACAATTGCCTCACTCCGCTCTATCATCTCTCTCTCTCTCTCTCTCTCTCTTTTCCCTTCTATCTAACGCCCACCTTTCCCTTTAGGGTAATTCTCCTCAAATAGAAGCTGTCATCCAAGTTTTCTCCTCTCGGTTTATTCTCTTTGGTTTTGCTTTTTAAACACAAAACGGAAATCGGAAAAAATAGAAAAGGGAGCCATTTGTTTTTGACTTTGGGATTGGGTGCTTAGTGACGACGGCGACAAGGACCAAGGCGCGGACAAGGATGAGAACGATGACCACAATGACGGTGTTAGAAGATAAATAAAAGCAAAGAGTGACAGCATCGAAGAGTGAGAGAGAGGAGAATGTAAAACTTTAAATTGTGCCCCTCTGACCACCATTTCTGTTCTCTAAACTGTATAGTTTTGCCCACCAAACTGGTCCCCTGGTCAAATAAATAGAACAACAACTAAAGCCAGCCACTATGATTTCCTCTCTACATATACACACATATACACAGACACACACACACACACCCACATAAACAGAAATCTAGTTAATTGGGTAAAACGGTTTTCAGCGGAAATTGAAAGCAAAATCAAACGCCATACCGAAACGCTTTTGTATCGGACAATTTCCTAACGAATAACCGAATATGCAATAAATAAATATACACCAAAAAAATTATTTATCGATTTATGGAAATTTGATTCTATTTTGGGTTCTGATTCTGCTCCTGCTGCTGCTGCTGCAGCTGCATTTTATCAATAAACAATAATAAATTAAAATCAACCAAAACAACGAGAATTGAAAACGACATTTTCATAAAATGTTCAAATTGTCAATGGAGTAAAAACTGATTTCCAACTAAAATTTCAACATAGACGTTCCACAATCTTATTACCAGTGGTGGGCTAGGGATTTTCAGTTGTCATTTTGGAAAGAGGTGAACTAGAACGATTTATCTATCCATCTTTTCATCATCTCCATATTTACATACATGAACCACTGAAAAAATAAGTTTTGCGGTCTAAAGATTTTTAGGCAATGTCCTCAAAATTTACATATTATTACAGTTTTTCTTAGTGTTATAGTTTAATAATTTTTAATGGGGTTCTTGGGGTGATTGGAGTTCACCCTTCCAGTGGCACTTCCATGATTCCATTCACATGTATGTATGTAGTTGTGAATGACACAAATTTACGCTCGCTTAACTCAAATGTTTCCTATTGAGCAATCAAAAGAAATATGAGAGGATGGCAAATGAAATGATAATAGAAGTGGGTTAAATATGGCAACACAATGCAATCGATTGCACATTATTGAGTGAAATCAATGCTGAAAATGAATTTGGAATTGATTTGTAAGCGAGTGATATGAATTCCAATTATCAATGGATGTTTGGGCCATAAAATATTGCGATCGATCTGATTTAAGTCTTGCATTGACTTCATGGTCAATGTCTTCAAGTCGAAAAGGCATAATGAGAGATGTAAATTAAGCTCCAGAGGGGGAGGATCCATTTACTTGAACCTACCTGGACCTGGTCTACTCTTATCCATTTCTCTTATTTATTACTCCCCCTTCTTCTTCTTTGTCGTGTTTGAAGTACTTGAAGGAAATTTTTGCATACTTTTGTGCGACGCGCCAACAATTTGCATTTTCCATTTTCAGACCGCTGCAACGGTGGCAGTCAAATAAAAATGGCTGCAACTCATTCCCCGGAACTCGGCTAAAGGTCAAAAAGATGAGGCTACAATGGGGCAGCGAGAGGGGAAGAGAGAAGCATGGGATCTTTGTGTGTTTTATTTCGCTTTTCCTTTCTTTTGGGGTTCCTCTCTTACTCGCTTTCGTTTTTTGTTGTATTTCATTTTCGCCGATGATTAATGGGACTTTTGATGTTATTGATATTTTATTTGTTTGCGATGAAGTCATTTAGTTCAGAACCCAAAGATGGATAAAACCAGGGACCAGGAACCACCGGGTATACAGCAAACGGCGGTGCATCTGCATGTGCAGCATCTCCACCCAAATGATTTATGCTGACATCATGGCGGGGCAAGTTTATGTTTACCCCCACAATCCAAGTCCGTGGATGGAGCAAGTGGGTTCTTTTTTTTCCCCATGTTTGTTGTGTGTGTGTGTGTGTGTGTCTGTGTTACTGGTTGTCGGAAGTTGAGACACGCCGTGCAACACGGGAGTTCAGTCCAGTACCAACCGGGATGGCGAAGCCCACAGCAGGAGGTGGGTTAGTCAATTCTTTTTGGTTTTTAAAAACAAAAACCATTTCAGACTCACGATGTTGAAACTTGGATTTCCTTCCCAAATTGACGCGCACCGGTCAAATAATTTTGCATGGCTTTTCGGCAAATCTTTTATACGTGCTCTACTGAATATTTTGTGCGACTCGACAACCCTGGGACTTGGGTGTAGTTGGGTTAGAAACGTTTTATAGTAGGCCATGAGTTATACTTGGATTTTCAACATTTCTACACATTCACATATGTATTCGCTCTCCTATTCTGTATAAATCTAATCACTTTTCGGTTGTCCTTTTCGATAAAGATTGTGAAAAAAATACAAAAAAAAAAAAAATACATTAAAATTTCCGCTTTTTATATAATATATATTCGTCCATCATTTATAGAACATGTCGTCCTTGATCAATTGGCGTCGTGGATTGCTGCAGGCTCCCAATTATCTGGTTCAGTGGCTAACGCTGCGACATCAAGCCGACTATGCGAAAACCATTTGCAATCTAAAGATCAATAAGGAGACCAAAGTGATGATACAGGGTTTCACTGGCAAGCAGGGTACATTCCATGCCAAGGCTGCCCAGGAATACGGAACGAATATCGTGGGTGGCGTGTCGCCTTCCAAGGGTGGAACAACGCATTTGGGTAAGCCCGTTTTCAAGACAGTCGCGGAGGCCGTCAAGGAGCTGAAACCCGATGCCACTGCCATCTTCATACCACCCAACAATGCTGGCGAAGGCATCTGTGCGGCAATCGAGAATGAGGTTGGCCTGATTGTGGTCATCACGGAGGGTATACCACAGGTTGATATGGTAAGGATAATGCAGATGTTGAACTGCCAGGAGAAATCACGGCTGCTGGGACCCAATTGTCCGGGCATTATATCGCCCGAACAATGCAAAATCGGTATTATGCCATCACATATACACAAACGCGGCATGGTGGGCATTATTTCCCGTTCCGGCACCCTCACCTACGAGTCTGTGTTTCAAACAACCAATGTCGGCCTCGGCCAAACGCTGTGCATTGGCTGTGGCGGCGATCCCTTCAATGGCACCAGTTTCATAGATGGCCTCAAGATCTTACTCGCCGATCCAGAGACCAAGGGCATTATACTAATTGGTGAAATTGGCGGATCCGCCGAAGAAGATGCTGCGGAATACCTAAAGGAGCATAATTCTGGTTGCAATGCCAAGCCTGTTGTGTCCTTCATTGCCGGGCAATCGGCTCCACCAGGACGGCGAATGGGTCATGCCGGAGCCATTATATCGGGTGGCAAAGGAGCTGCCCAGGATAAAGTCGCTGCCCTGGAAAAGGCTGGTGTCATCATAGCCAAAAATCCCTGTCATATGGGTCAGTTACTTCACAACGAAATGGTTCGCTTGAAGATCATCCCAAAACCGAATGAGGCCAAGTCCCCCAAAGGCCAACAAAAATGATTACTAGATGATGGATATTTGCTATACATAGTATACATGCATACATATATAGGAGGGCATTTACATATATAGTTTATCAAATTTTCAACTACATATGTTTCATTTTAAGAAAGCTGAAGAAAACTCAGCTAAATTCATGAAATTTAATATATACATAAGATATACATATATAACCCCATAAGATACAATTCTGTTTCTCCTCCTTCCGTAAATGAGACACTACCCCCATGTCCTGTCACCGATTCGTCATCGAAATTCATAATTTCGTTTAACGAGGTTTTTGGTTTTCAGGACAATTACATGACTTTCATTTCCTGTAACCACCTCCAAAAACAAAAAAGTAAAAGTTTACTCAACTTTTTTCGACTTCTGTGTGTGTGTGTGTGTGTGTGTGTGTGGAGTAATTGCTCCTCAGAAAAGAAAAAACATGAGGCTAATATTGTTGCGAGTGATGATGACGAGTGACTCCTGTTTTTGTTTGCTCGCTATAGCTTGTTTTTTGTTTTATATAGCGCATGGGGAAGGTTAAAGGGGTAATCGAGGTTAGATTCGTCATCAATTCGTTTCTTAGCCCTAGTCATACTTATTGTCTACTCTCGTTTCACAGCGATTCAAAAGAAGTTTCACTTCAAAGCCAAAGTGAGGATTTCATCTGCAGTTGAAGTACCTTTTGGCCTCCAGGGTACTCGCTTGGTTGAGTCTCCTCTGCAGCGACACTTTCAAATATCCTAACTCTGCCCTCGCCGCTGTCCTCATTGTTGTTGTTGCTGTAACTGTTGTTAATGTTATTGTTGAAGTGCCTGACTCCTGCATGTCATGTCAGGTAACCAATTTCAGTTGTTTTTTTTCTTCCATCATGTTTGCCTAACTGCCGGCTATAAACTAATTACCGCACATTGTGTGTCATTGTGTTTTGTTGGGCCCCAAATGGGTCAAAGGCGGGGGAGGGTGTGTGTCTGTGTCTGCTAATAATTATGATGATAATGCTCATGATGATGATGATGATGATGGCGTTGACAATGTTGTGGCATAAGTCGGTTGTCATATGAAGTCCCCTTCAGCAGCACTTAAAGCATATAGCTAAAAAGAGCACTTTTTGGCTACCCCATTTATGTATCCTATTCTCTCTTTTGTGGTTGATATCATCTTCAAATTGCAGCTACGCATAATTCAAACAAAATGGACAGACATTAAACGCTTATGTGCCACGCCTACTTCTGACGTTCTATTCTTTTGACAAATCCAAAAGTTCCTTCCCTGAAATGAATACATTTTTTATTGTAATTTTGGTCAATCTCAGAAACAAAGGGTATACAGATTTTGAATTGAATGATGAGAAAGTTTCCAGCATTTTCTTTGCTGAAGTGGCACAATCCCTTTCCTGCTGTTCCCGCCATCCATCGGTTTGTTGGCAAAGCAAAAATAAGTTTCATGTCTACCAAAAGTATTTGCCTGCTCTCCAAGTATCCGTTGGAGTATCTTAGCCTTAGCTGGCTCCTTGCTTAGGTGTCAACATTGCACTTGAGCTTATGTACGTACGTAGTTTCTGTTATTTTCCCAGTTTTCTTCTTTTTTTTATTTTTTTTTTTGCCAAACCATTTGGCAAATGCCGCAGACACGCTGACGAAGAGAAGAGGAGGGGGGGAAATGTGTGGCAGGGAGTCTTACGACTTTTTCTGACAACTGGGGCACTTGTATGGCCAAGAGTGCAGGCGCAAATGCATTTTCCTTATTAAGTCTCTGCCTGTGTGTGTGTGTATGTGTGTGTAGAGTTTTCATTTAAATTATATAGACGGTTGGTTAGAGCTTGGCGCTGGTAATGGGTGGAAAGCAAAACGTCAAACACATTCACCATTTTTCCACCTGAGGGGCCAAACCCAACCCACTCAAGAGAAGAAAAACAACAAAAAAGAATACAAAATAAAAAGACTTCAAAAAAGAAGCAACAGGAAAAACGAAAGGAGCAAAGAACACCAACAAGAAAATTGTCGGAAAGCAGAGACAAGAGTCAAGAGAGACAAAAACAAAAAACAGAGGGAGAGAGGAACGACTTTGCTGCCCAATCTCGATCCCAATCCCCAATACCGTGCCCAAGACCAAAGCCCCAAACCAACCACAATCCCAAACCATTTCGTCGACCACAGTAACAGTGAAAAGCAATTAAAGTAAGACAAGCTTTCCGAAAGGCAGAAAATTTCTAGCCATTAAGTACACAGCAAAATGGAAAGCTTCGTTCCTTGTCGTTGGCCTTTTAATGACCATTTTGATTACTGATACAATACATATGTATACTATGAATGTATATATGTATACACGAACAGGGGGGGGGACAGACAGATAGAAAGACAGACGACAGACAGACGACAGACAGGCACTTTGGTAATTTGATTCAAGAAAAGGGAAAATAATTAAAATTGAATCATATTATATGGAAAAACTATTCAATTCACTTTTGAATGAGAGTGAGAGAGGCGAGAGCTAAGTTATGAACCATTTAGCATCTATTGCAGAGAAGGTGACAACCCTGATTAGTGATCGATATTTTCTATGAAAACAAGTTAAATGAATCTTTCCCACAATCGATATAAACAGCTTCAAAATTCTTTCTTTCTCAAAGACATTTGGCTATATCATTTGATTGGATCTTACCGCTCTACACACACACACACACACACACACACACACACAAAAATAAACACACACATACGCACATTAAATTAATTGAAAAACTAAGCCTTGTGGCTCAACTTCTATTTTTCTTGTTCTTTATTGCAATTCACAGAGAAAGTTTCTAGTGCTTTGGCTTAAAATGCAAACAAAACCCCAAAATGTTGCACTTAATTGCAACTACAGTTGAGGGAATTGGCTTTGGGGGTATACCAAGCCAAATTGGTTTATTTTCTTACTAACTTGGTCACGTTGTGTTAACTGTCAACTCTGTCAAGTGGAGACAACGTTTTGATCAAAAGCATTTCAAACAAAAATCTACTCTCATTCAAAGACGACACTTTTTGTTACGCCTCAGAAAACAAAATAGAGGATAATGAAAAGACTGGATACCGAAGAAGTACTAAAGGTAGTACCGGGACGTAGGCAGATTATAGCTGCGGCAGCCAGGAGAACCCAAGCCATCCAGGAGCGTAAGATTCGAGAGCAGCAAGAAGAGCAGGAGACTCTGGAGCTAAAGAAACGAAGGGAAAGATTGTCAAAAAGCAGACAACGTACAAAGCTTCAATTGGAGGTTCCACAAACCAATGCAGACAATCCAAAAGTACAGAAACAATCCGAACAAGCCAATAGCCCAAAGTGTGTCTCCAGGAGCAAAACTACTCTGGCAACGTGTGAAGAACAAAAGCAGATAGAAACCATTGAAGAAATCACTCGAGAAATCGAAGGATTCAAAACGAACAAACAACGAACATCAATATGTTTACAATCGACAGATTGTACACAAAAACTATTACCAAAGAAAAGCAACGAGATTGACCAGCTAACCAAACGGGAAATTTCGCAGAATGACAAACTAGTAAAACAGTTTGAAGATAAGGAACAACAAACAGATAATCCAGCTGAAAATGAACGACAATTGAACAAAGTGACCAAAGATAAAAAGCAACAAACAGATGAACAAGCGCCTTTAACTCCTGCCTGGGGATATGCAAAAAAGTGCGATTCGAGAGGTCGGCCCGATTGCTCGACACCGTGTGCCAGTTCCAGTGAGTCGGAAGATGAACGTTTCTATCGTCACATGGTCGGTCGTTATCGTGCTACACGCTATTCCATTGTGGAATACATCAATAGTGGCGCCTATTCAGACGCAAATGTTCATAATAATGAACCGAAACCAACAAAATTTAAAAAAAAGTAGAACTAGATTAGATTCTAGAAAATTTTTTTTCAAAATTTATCAGTGCATTTTGTTTGATAATTGAAAGGAGAGGAGTTTTCATACTATATCGAATACTTTGTCAATAACTCTCTTATGAAATTGTTGTTTTTGAACAAGAAATTTAGACTGAACATGTTAAATCCCAGTTTTTAATTTAGTTCACACAGCATCGGGCGGCATTTCTCCGGGTACTTAGAATGGTGAGACGAGAACTGCCAGAGGGGGGCCTCCCGTTCCCTTTGGTTTAGTTTAAATTTTTCGGCGGTTAGCAACTTTACTGTCGCAATTAATAAACTTTTGCGTCGAACAACGAACCAACTAACTGAAGCGACATCCAGTTTGTTTAAATATTTTTGTGCAATTTGCTTGCTCGTAAAAATGTCACGATACTGCGTACTCCACGTCGTATACGCAACAGCATGTGACATCAACCGAAAGTTTCGCCGAAAAACGGCAAACCCAGCCACGGCACCGCCCCCGCCACAGTCACCCAAGCGCCCACCACACCGACCCACAGTCTCCCCTCGCATTTTGCGTCTTTGCATAATTTTTCAGTTAACCGCATAAGGGGTGACTTTTAATGTCATCAGCGGTTGGTTTTGGTTTTTTTCCCATCCCCCACCCCACCCTCTCCTATTTTTCTGTTTTCTTTTTTTTTTTTTGCCATGTGTCATGGCTGTCAACAGATTTTAATATGCAGTTTTAATCAAATTTTTGCTAGTTAGTAGAACATTTCCGTTCCCATTAAGTGTGTAAATTGTGTGAGTGGGCGTGTGTGCGTGTGTGTATGGGTGTAGTTTTAGTGTTGCAGAGTTTCGAGGGCTTTAGAAAAAGTTACCCAGACATCCCAAGATAACTGGAACATCATTTTTTAAAGTCAGCGTACTTAATATTCGTATAACAACGAAAGAACAACTAAACTCGGCTCTTCCAAGCTTTGCACACTGGGCCAGATTTCGTTTCTACATATTGGCATAAACTAATTTCATTTAAAACTCGTTCCAATGTATTTTACCAACGATCCAGTCAAAAACTGCTTTTTATTTTGATTGACCCATACTTCTAGTAGGACAGAATCTCTTACCTCTTGGTTGAAAGAACGAAATGTAACGAGAATGGACAAAATTTGGTAAAAAACCAAAGGGGCGGGGCTAACTTCGACCGTGCCGAAGTTTGTATACCCTTGCAAGTTGTTTGATACTCTTTCCTCACTTAAAACAGTCTACAAAAAGCAATGTTTGCGAAAGAACGGCCCACAATCTTAACATAGGAAATAACGAAGTTTTGGATCAAAGACACTGTTTTCCACAGATCGTTCCTATGGGAGCTATATGATATAGTGGTCCGATCCGGCTGAATCCGAGATATACACTATATACAAGCCTACATGCAAAATTTCAGCTCTGTAGCTCTTACGGTCTAGGAGAAGTTCGCGTTGATCCAGACGGACGGACAGACGGACATGGCAATTTGAACTCGTCTCGTCGTGCTGATCAGGCATATATATCCTTTATATGGTCGGAGAAAAAATTTGAAAAATCACTGCATTTTCAAATGAATAAGTTAAATTTTCAACTTCTATATGTATTTGTATTTTCTATATGTATGTAGTTGTAATTCTCAACTAGTTTTGGCCTTGATCAAATGACATGGCCATTGAATTTGGAATAAAACTTTATGGCACTTAAAATTACTTAAATTTTTAATTAAATATGTATTTAAATATCAAACGACTAAAACAAAACAGAGTGCAAACGAAATCCCCCGCTTTCAATTGTTCCCACAGACGAATGCTCAAACCTGTCAACGAGATTGAAACTGGCAAAGGGGAATTGGGGAATTGAGTTGGAGACAGAGAGCAAGGACTAGAGAGTAAGAGACATGAGGGGGGAATGGGGATGGGAATCGTCATTGGCACCTGAGGCGTCTGGGTCTGCGGTCGTCTCCTTGTCCTTGCTTCAACGCTCATTTGCAAATGTTTGTCTACGTGGCGCGGTGTGAAATACTCGCCGTGCCCTGCTGGTTGCCATTCCCTCCCTTTTTCCCATTCCTACCTTTGCATTTTGTGCGTAGCTGAGAGAGAGAGAGAGAGAGAGAGAGAGAGAGAGAGTAGCCCGATTGCAACTCATTGGGGAAATTTCAGAAAATGTGCACCGGCTGCCTTTCTCTCTCTCTCTGATGCCAACAAACAAAGGGCTAATTGAAGTGATGCAACACTATACGATAATTGAAGTTAACAAACAAATTTGATGCTGGTCACAAAGAAAACGTTGCATTTTCGAAAGGAAAACCTATTAAATATACATACAAAAACTTTCAATAAATTAGCACAAAAGCTGTATGGATTTCAATTAAATTAAGCCTTTAATTATTAAGTTATAGCAATACTTACATATGTATTTTAACTATGGGGGGCATCTGCATGTGTATGTACATATGTGTGTGTGTGTGTGTGTGTCTTGTCTACATTCCAATACCCTAAGCGAACTAGTCTGTCCTTTGGTTAGTTTTATTGCCTTTATATTCCCCACTTGAACTTTGTAACACTTCGAGTGCGCTTTGTCTGTATGTGTGTGTGTGTGTCTACGACGACATGCGTATGCATGTTGGTTTTACGCATGAATGTGCCTGTCCCAGTCGCTTGTCTTTGTGTCTGTGTGCGTGCGTGTGTGTGTTCAAATGTTTGAAAACGGGGGATATTTTGGCATCCACAAAGTACGTATACTTTGGGGTCTAATTTGCGGTTTTCTGGCGCAGCTCAATTTACAAGTGAGAGAAATTAAGATGTCAACGACAAAAGTTTTTGGATAACCTACCTTCCCTGCCCAACTAAAGCCACCCAAAACACACCTGAGCACACACACACACACACACACAGAACTTGCGCTAAATAAACAGTGTTGTATAGCGTATAAGGGTATCCACATACATATATACATACATATAAGATGTTGTTCTTATTTCTATAATTGCACTTCATCTCGCTCACTTGGGAAAAGGAGAAAATCACACTGAAAAGTTTAAGAAAGTTTCGCGCCCTTTCAACATTGTTCGATTTACTCGGAATTTTTTGAAGATTTCTTTTAGACTAAAAGGAATTTTTGAAAATAAGAACACCCCTAATATACATATACATACATATGTATGTATGTGTGTGTAACAAATAACCGCAAAGTCTCAACGCTAACACAAAAGTCTAAAGTGTTGCTACCCACTGTCATTTCTACCGTTAACCAAATGCACTTTCCACACTCTTTTCCCCTTCTCACTTCTTCTGCTTTCTTCTCTTCTCTTCTCTTCTCATACTTAGTTGATTTTTATTCTTGGTGTTTCAGTTGTTGCTCGTCTTGTGGCCAGCCGCAGCAGCATCAGTTTGCAACAGGAATGAAAAACAACAAAAAAAAGAACAAACTATAAAAAGAAAAGAAAGAAGAAGTTTTTTTCCTGTTTCAGAGTTTTTTTTTCTGATGTGCTTTTAATTGCAGAAAGTTGCCAAAAAAAAAAAAACAGAACCATATAAATGCCATGACAAGCCAAAAACCACAATTGAAGTTGTTCTCACAGCAAACACACACACACACACGCAAACACACACACACACAAATTGTATTTGTATGTACGTATGAAATTCATTGCAATATTTAGTCATCTTTAAATTGTTCAATTAATTGATCAACTCACAAAAAGTATGCTATACATTTAAAACATTCACAATTTGCACATTAGAATCAGTCCAAAACTCTAGTTCTGATTATTGATTCTCCACTACAATTTACAAATGATTGAATTTCATAACGACCTCAATGGAAATTAAACTATGTATCTTGGAAAATGATGTGTTAGTGGTCAAAGAAATACCTAAGCTCAAAACATAGTAAACATTTAAAAATGGTAAACAGAATAAGTTACAACTAACAATAGTGACAGTTGCTAGGAAAAATAAATCTGCTCGTTCTTCCTTTTATAATAGCCAGCAAAACAAAAAAGAAAAACATTAAACCAAACAAACCACAGTATTAAATTTCTGAACATGAAAGAAATTTCAACTTATGTTTAAAATAAGAAGAGCTGTAGAGTCACAATTGTGAGAATATTTACATATATAAATCTATCCATAAGCAAAACATGTAAATATTTAGAAAATCGCTGATGCAATTTGGATCATTATTTTGAGTTGGATAAGAGAAATATTACCCCATCAAACTGTATCCCTTTTATTCCTTTACCCAAAGCTGTCAAAGCTACAGCCGAAAAACTTGAAATTTTAGATTATTTGTTCGACTTGTTTGCCTTTGCTCAGGTTTTGAAACGAATCGATCATTGAACATAATCAAATTATAAATAGACTCCAGCACATGAAATACAAAAAATAATTTGCAAAGTCCAGTGGCTTAAAAATGTTTTTTAACATTATCTACCATTTTGTATGAGTTCATTAGCTATTATTTTCCTTGTCCCAAGGTTTGCAGTTTTATTTCAAAAATTCATATAGGTAGATATATGATACATATTTCTTGCAGCAGATCTAGCATGAACTTTTTTTTCTTGGGCGACCTTAGTTTCTCCTCCTGTAACGCATACAACTGATTCAGGATCATGACGAAAGCAATGCCAAATGTAAAATTACATTTTTTGTGGCCTACTTTTTGGGGTGAACCAGTTGGAGGGGTTTTCTTTTTATACACTTGAAAAAAGGGTATATAACCCTTCGTCAACGTTTTGTTACCAACAACGCGAACTCCTCCTAGACTGTAAGAGCTACAGAGCTGAAATTTTGCATGTAGGCTTGTATATAGTGTATATTTCGGATTCAGTCGGATCGGACTACTATATCATATAGCTCACATACAACGGCAAAGTCCCGAACAGTGACTTTTCTCAATAACTTCGCTATTTTCTGAGCTAATGTCGTGAAATTAGTGAAAGATTGGTAAGTTCATTATAGCTATAAACGACTGTGTCAAATTCGGTCAAGATCGGATGACTATATAAGATAGTTCCCATAGGAACGATCGGTCGAAAACAGTGACTTTTGTCAATAACATCGTTACTTTTAGCGCGATTGCTTTCAAAATAAACATTTGTTGGTTTAATATACATATCTGTTAATGACTGTGCCGAATTTAATAAAGATTGGGTGACTATATCATATAGCTCCCATAGGAATGATCGGTCGAAAACAGTGACTTTGATCAATAACATAGTTTTTCCTATGTTAAGGTTGTGGGTCGTTCTTTCGCAAACATTGCTCTTTGTAGACGGCTATAAGTGAATAAAGAGAGAAACAAAAAAACTTGCAAGGGTATACAAACTTCGGCGCGCTTGAAGTCAGCCCCGTCCGTTTGGGTTTTATTAAAGTCAAAATATGCATGAAGGATATAGCGTGACGGCCACGAATTTATAACGTTTAAAGTTCTCGGACTTTAGTTCAGATTTTTTCCACTTACAAGTAATGAACCGACTCAGTTTTTGCTTTTTTTCTATAGATTCTTCTGATAACAAAAATTCCAATCCAATATGAATACCGCTTCGAATGTAAATTCTTCAAAGAATTCCTAGATCTAGATCTATTATGACAAATCGTTGATTTGACTCTTCATTCATTCATTTGGAGGCGGATTAAACTTCAAATATTTGTCATTTTTGTGTTATTTAGAAACATTTTTCCTTAACTACAATAGAAAGTAAATCAAACTCCCTTCTCAAGTGTCACAAATTTCATGCCATCTTCTTCCTTCACCTGTGCCGCGTACAACTTTTTGAATCTGTAACTAATTTCTAAGTGGTTTGCTATTAACAGCATTTCCATAATGCGAAAATAAAAGTCACATTCTCAGCTTAAAAGCATTTGAAAGTAAATTGTTATCAGCAGACAGATAGTGCGATTAGTGTCGAATACATATAAATATGTAGTATGTACATATATACATATGCCTATATTCCTCTTACGATAAGCCCCATGCTCAATACAAGTGATAAGAATCTGGATTAGCCATGTAGTTCTAATGGCTCAACGATCAAACCAGAAAAGTTTATTTGGTTCAATTTAATCGTCAGAGCAAACACTTGAAAATTCGAATCTTATCGAATGGAAATCCATCAACTAAACAAAAAAAATAAAAACAATTTTGTAAAACTTACTAAAAAGGCAAATGAAATTTGGACTGTTGCCTTTTTTGAGGTTGAATTGATTTCGTTATTTTTGATTGCTGTTATTGTTTTTGTTTTTTAGAGTTTTTGTGGAGTAACGAAAGGGGAATGAAAAGAGGAGTAGAGGTAGAGAAAAAGGGGAAGAGCAGCAACAGCTGCTGCAAAACTCAAATGCAACACAACTAACAAACAACAAGAACAAAAAACTAACAATTTATCTTCGTTTGTAACGGAAGTTGCAGTGTAATAAACAACAAGCTAAAGAGTGTGAGCAGAGTAGGCGGAGGGGGGCACGAAAGGGAGTAGAAAGCCAGAGAAAGAGAATTTTCGGTGAAATTTCAACCAAGATGCAGGTGGGGCTAAAAGGAGGAAAGGCAGCAGCTAGCTAGCTGGCTGGCTTGGCTGATTTGGTTTGGTTTGGTTTGGCTTGGCTTGGTTCCTTGGCTTAAATTGAAATGAAGCGCATGAAGTGTTGTAAAAACAAAAAAAGCCAAAAAAGAATACAAAAAATGAAGGCAATTAATTGCTACTCTTGTTCTTCTTGCTATTGTGGGCATTGGGCGGTGGGCGATTGGCGAAAGGGCGTGGCCACAAAGTCAACAAAAGGAAATATACATTAGTTTGGGGGCCTGCAATTAGCGCCAATTCCTTCTGAAATTTGCATTAATCATAGTGAGCGAAAAGTGAAAAGCGAATGCAAGCAAAAGTAACTATGGACAAAAACTATGAAAATTTTATTCCATCTTAAAGTAATAACAAAAACAAGAATATATCGAAACAATCAATTAATTTACTTACTTTCCAAATTCCACTTAAAAACCTTAAAAAATTAGCCATATATTTAATAATGGGATGCATGGAAAACTATCTAACTTTTGTCGGATTTTTATAAAACATTTATGATTCGAAGAAATATTCATTTTACTTTCCATTCGTAGATCAAGAAAAAATGTTTTTTTTGTATAAAACGGCTTCAAACCAAAAGACCTTAAGAATTACATACAAAAATTGAAAATTTTGACTTCACACAAAACAAGTGCTGGGGCTAAATTGAACATTTTTGGTATGGTTTGACTTGGATTTCCTAGATATAAAACTTTATCAAAAAGCAAACATGTCTAACTACAATATTAAACATTTTGGAAAGACGATGCTAAACTATTGACCAGCTGACATGACAATAATCAACAAAGAACTGAAAATATTTCTTCATTGAATTACTCGGGAGCCGAGAAAATCAAATTGAAAGTTAAGAAAAACAAAAACTAACCAAAAAAAACTAGTCAAGCCATGTCCGTTCCTCTATATGCTCATGAGTCTGTCCATGCATCTCGATCTACAGTGCTGGAATCTTCTGAATCCTGCAGTTCCTGTATATCTCGAATTCTTTAAGACCATTAGACAATATCATATACATATATATATTCATAGCTCCCATATGAATGATCCTTCCTCAATATACATACATAGTTATAGATTTGTTTGTTTAATATATTGACTTTAGCGCTAAAAGTAACTATCCAACCAAAATTCCTTTGGGTAAGCAGACAGTTGTCCTTCTTATGCGATTACGCAGTGCGACGAAATTTCCAAAATTATTTCAATTTGCTTCAAGACCTAAGGGATTTTTGAATAATTTTTCGAAATAGAAAAAAACTGTATAACTCTAAAGCTGTGTGCAAATATATAAATTCTAGAAACATAACACCGTTTTTTTCGAGATTCATGTAAATATTTATACACATCTTGAGAATCCAAATTTGATCCAATGCTGATCCAAATTAATCTATTTTTTTTAGATTTAAGTAGAGGAAATATCTAAGCTTACATTAATGCACTTTCATCCTAAACACTTTTGAATAATCCAAGTTTTTGTGACTATAGCTTTGGTATAGGAGAAAAAGGGATACATTCTCTCTCTATTTAACTTTAAAAAAAAAAAATGCAATCCGGATCAGCGTTTTTCAATGTATATAAACAAACCACTAAGAAGTTTCACATCTAGAAACCTTTAAGTCTCGTAAAAATCCAAAAAATAAATGACTCATTTCATTATCCAACTATTGATCATCAGAAAATGATGTGAAATGTGTGATCTGCGTATAAGAAAGAGTATGCAATCTTCGACCCTTTAAATTTAAACTGTTTGAATACCTGGCCTATACTTAGATGCATTGTATCCATGGTATGAATATCAAATGTTAGGCAATTGCTAAATCATTTGAATATCAAATGTTAGGCAATTGATAAAACGTTTGAATTTAGTTTACTTTGGAAATTGAATTCTCTTATTTAGCAATCAATGGCAATAAATATTGAGCTGCAATTTGAAAGGCATTCAATCAATATATCTTTTCGCTTCAAATTAAGCCACTTAGCCCGTTCAGTAAATTTCTGCTTATTCACTCTCGTTCCTTTAGTTCGTTAGCTAGTCAAACTCTTTTTGGCTCACACACACACACACACACACACACACACACACACACACACAGAGCTAACAAGTCATAAATGTTACAAACTTAATTAGGACTGCGCCAGCTCCTGCTGCTGCTCTTTGCGTTTGTCTTCTCCTTCTGTTCTTTCTATTGCCCTCTCTCTCTTTCTCTCTCTCGCCTATACTCTTTAGTCTCTTTCTACGCTTTGGACTTGTTCTTTTGGGGCTGGCAATTCAACTTGGACTTTAGTTCTTCTTTCTCTGGGTGCGGGCACTTTATTATTGATGTGAAAAATGCGGAAAATGAATGCGTTTCCGGTACTTTTCGCGAGTTGGCAGCTAAATTGCAACGTCCATGAATCATTCGCCGACTCTCTGCCGCACTTTTTTGCAATTCGCATTCACAGCCGTGGCTCACTACGGCGAGGACGAGCTGTAGACAAACTTTGTACGTGCCATCCGAGCAAGTGCCGGGTGAGTTCCGAGGTAAAGGAATGAAATTCCCCTTCAAAAAGTTAACCATCACCCCCCACACACACCCACACACACACACACATACTTCCAATAAATAATTGCACGTCATTGGCCAAATTATTGGCTCTCAATTTGGCGTTAAGCAAACCAAAGAAAAATAAAAAAAGATTCGTCCTCTTCAACTTAAAAAAATAAAACAATAGAAATGAAAACTTAAGAAAATGATTTAAAAAAGTCAAAAGCAATTCCAAGTTTCTGATACCCTTTAGTTGGTCGAGTATCGAGAGAGTATTGCAAATGAGAGAGAAAAAAACAAAGAACTAACTAAACTGGAACTAAACATTAGTTTATCATCAACAACCATCTTTATTTTATAGAAATCTTTCTTTATGTCCACATCTCTATATCAATACATGTATTAAATATTGTTAATATTTGTATTTAAAAAAGTAATGGATAGTTTTTTAATGGAATTTCTATATCGTCTTTTCGACCCACTAATCCTTCATAAATATTCTGTCTATCTGCTTCAATAATATGAAGCCAAAAAATACAAAATAAAAGGAAAACAAAAAATACTTCGGAAAACTGAATGAAAGAACAAAAAAAAAAAGTGCAAACCATAAACTCCCTGGACTAAGCCAACTAAAACTCCATTCATTTCACGCTTCAGCTGTTGGCCAACATTTTTGCTTTTCTCTTTCCTTCTACATATATACATACCTATACATATATATTCTTTTTGTCCAGTTCGTGGTGCTCTTTTTTCCAAACCATCAACCACCCACCCACCCACATTTCCCTTTGGCACTCGTCTGTGAAATGATGACAGTTGCGGTTTCTTTTCTTGTTTTTCTTTTCCTTTTTTCTTTCTTTTCTTTGGGTGTAGTTAGATTTATACGCAATTTTTTATGATTTACGATGAAAATAAACACCGAAACGAAACAGAAAAACCAAAAGGCCCCAACATCATTGTGAAGGTGGCAAATCAATTTGCTTATACGTGGAGTTCACTGTAGGCCGATGGCTAAAGCTTAGTCTAGTTCCAGCTCACTTTCAAACCACACGAAAGAAATACCCTTTCAGCAGAAAGGAAAAAACAGTCACTATTTCGTTACAACAAAAAAGATTACATTCGATGATTTTGAACTGACCCCCAAACGTATGCAATTCTCTCTTTGGACGCTACTTTTATCTTGCATAAGATGAGCCATCAATCTATGGGTGTGGGAACTTTCTCCTCCCCATCCTGTAATATACATAAGTACCTATCTTTATAAAGGATCGTAGTTATTCAAATATTAGCCACAGATCTCTTCGGAGTGGACTTACTCACTTCATTCATACATAAGTATATGACTTTCATATTCAATCGGTTTAAAGAGAGCTTAGCCCAAATACTGTAAGATAATTAGTTCTTATAACTCACTTGAGTTTCCTTAGGAATTTCTATTAAATGAAGCGTAATTTCTAGACGATTCAAGGATCGATTTTATATTTTCTATTTTGTCGTAAAAGGTCTCTCTTAGTCGGCTCCTCGATATGCTTCTCTCTTTCGGTTCGGTTGGATTTCTGTCTCATCTGTGTCTTTGTTCTCGCTGATGATAAGAGTTGCGTCAGAGTCAAAGCGACTGACCCTTGCCTTTGCCTGACTGCTGCCTGCTAAATGCGATAAGCGCGACTGCAATATGGTGGTTGCCCCTCCTACGCCACCCCCACCAACCTCCACCGAGTCGTTTCTCTCTTTCTTTGCTCCACCAATTCATTGCCCTCTCATATTTCAGGCTTGTGTTTATGCAGCTTAACACTTTTGCCTTTTGGCCAAAGAGCGCTGAGGAGAAAGAATAACAAAAAAGGAGAAAATTGAAGGCATGGAGGGTCCTAAGCGGCTTATGGCAACTGGCTGGATATGAATTTTTGATGTTTATTAAATATAATTATAAAAAATATGTAAAAAAAAAAAAGCGAAAAAACACACAAATTTTTATAGAGAGATAAAGGAGAGAGCTAAAACCAAGCCAAGCTTAACCATTCCATTCCAGTTAAGATGATGCAGGGCAGATGCACTTCCAGTCAATGGTAAAGCCGATTGTCGCTCCCGCATGGCTTTATCGATGGACTCTTGGCACTTGGACTCCTTGCGCACATACCGGAACATGGCCTCGACAATATTGCTGGGTGTGATGGTGTCGCAACGTTCCAAGTGGCGGACAACGCAAGTCTCGAAGTCATAAATGTCCACACACTGCGAAGGGCCCAATATGAAGTCGGGTAAATTCACCTGATCGATATTGGACAACTCCTTGGGCATATAACCGCCAAATGTTTGATTCAAACAATTGCCAATGTTCTCGCGGTTCTGCTCGAGACACTCGGGGCCCTGCTCGGCAATGAATAAAGCAATCTGATCACCATTCTTATAGCATATGAACTCCAGAAGTTTGTTCATAATGCGCTGCATCACCGCATTGTGGGTACGCTCCTCCCGGGTAAGGCATGGCAACAGCGACTCATTGAAATCGACTATGCATGCCTTGGCCTGGGGCATGCGCAGGCAATACTTCTCGAACACCACATCCAGATCACCCTTTGGACGAGCATCTTCGATTTCATCCAATATGGCTGTCAAATTTGCCAGATTGTTAACACACTCCGTGAGCCGAAAGCCGGCCTGTTGAATTTTGGTGCTCAATTCGGTGGCATTCACATTGCCAACAGCTGCATTCGCTTTGGCACACTTGCGTTCCAATAGTCCCTGCAAATCGGCCAGAGAGATATTCGTTTTGCGATATTGTTCGGGTATGAAATTGGCTTTCAACTCCTCAATATCCTTCAAGTTGGCCGCATCGCTGAGCAATTGCTTGGCATTCGATAGCTCCTGAGACACAACCACGCCGCCGTTCCCCACGAATATCGCGAGGTAAGCGATTAGGGCTACAAATAAGTGTTGTAGCTTCAATATGCTAGCCATGACTGATTGTTCCTCGCATCAGTTTACTCTACACAGAGAGAGTGAGAGAGACAGAAAGAGAGCGAGAGAGCGCGAGAGGGAGTTAGCTAGAGACGGAGATAGTGTGTTGACGATTAGCTTATCAACATTTCTGAGTATGAGTTTATGTACATATATTTTTTTTTTTTTTTTGCTTTTACGAGATATCACTCTGGTGCCTTGTCTGCCAATGCCTGAGATTACGGCAACCCCATTAACAGAAAAATAAAAAATAATATAAAAGTATACACTATAAACCACAAAATGGGCTTGGAATTTGTGTCAGAAACAGTCAAAAACTAGAAAAATAAACTTTGGTCTTTTCTCTCTCTCTCTCTGTATGTATATCTATATATATACATTTGGCTTTTTATTAAAGTTCAAGTTTCTTGGTCAAGTATAATAGGTATTCAAGAGTCACTCTAGAAAGAGAGGGCCAAGAGAGGGCTTCGCATTATTCCACATTATCGGATTGAACACACATTATCGGATAAGCTACATGGCTTTATATTTAATAACACAGGCCGACACGATTGTTGGTTCATTTCATGATTTGGTAAAGTCTGGGGATCTGGAATTGAAAAATAGGGACCCTAAAGTATACCATAGAAAGATGTACAAACAATTCTTTGTTTTGTACATTTTTAACAAACTTTAGAATATTCTGTTTTCGAAAAATAGCTGTTGTTTGCAAACATTACTAATAAGCAGTTTGTTTTTAGCAAGAGATTTCAATAAATCTTCAAAATTAAAAACGAACCAGAGTGAGCCGGAGCTAACTTCGACCGCGCCGAAGTTTGTATACCCTTTCAACTGTTTTGGTAACTCTCGCCATCAAAGTGGAAAAACGTTTTATTATAAAAAGGCTAATGTTAATTTATTGCTCAAAGTCACTGTTTTCGACCCATCGTTCCTATAGGAGCTATGTGATATAGTCACCCGATCTTTATCAAATTCGGCACAGTCGTTAGTACATATGTATAATAAACTCACCAATATGATGACCAATTTCACCACAATAGATCAGAAAATAACAAAGTTATTGAGAAAAGTCACCGTTCGCGACTTTGGCGTTTGTATGGGAGGTATATGATATAGTGGTCTGATCTGGTTGAATCCGAGACAAACAACCTGTGCACTATATACAAGCTTACATGCAAAATTTCACCGGTGTAGCTCCTACGGGCTAGGAGGAGTTTGCGCTGATCCAGACGGTCGGACAGAGGGACGGACATGGCTATGTGAACTCCTCTCGCCGTGCTGATCAAGAATATATATGTATATACTTTATATAGTCGGAGATGCTACCTTCTATGCGTTGCACACTTCTGACCAAAATTAATATATCCTTTTTGCAAGGGTATACAAATTATTATTTGGCTTTGGGTTAACATTTTACTCATTTTAAAATCAAATCTTTGATATTTTGTAAATTGTATTCAAATCATACCCAACATAATAACTTAAAACTTAACTTAACTTACTTAAAACAATTTAGCACGACCTCAAACATGTCAGAGTGTGTAATTTAATCAATCATTTCAGTCGAGGCTTTTCCTAGATTTCTATTGAAATTGTCATTACTATTTGGTTATATAAATTCAATTCTGATTAGAATAGACTGTGGGAATAGGAAGTGTATTTGAATCTGGTTTATCTTTCTCTCCCTCTCTCTCTCTCTTCTCGTTATTTTAGTTATTCTCACTTTGTTTGCTGTATTAAATGGAAACCTTTCCATACAAATGGCCAATGTGTTTCTGTGTCCTGCAAATGTTTGCTAACCCATATAAATGAACGGATGTTGGACCAACTAATTGCAGTTGCCAATAAATTTGCAAGCTGTTTAACAATCGCTATGATTATGGACAAAGACAAGAACACACACACACATACACACATGGAAATGGAAGGAAGGAAGTAGGAAAAGGATAATTGAGAGACAGAAAGGATGCTTTTGCCAAATGCTTTTACAAACGTTTCCGTATTAAGTTTTGATGCCAATTAGAGAAAAAACAAATGTCAAAGGATTGCGATGATGATATGATAACGCTTACATCCTGTCTATCTATCTCTCAGTTTCTCTTCTAACATACATACATACAAATATACATACATATATACATATATACAGCCATGCAGTTGAATGCACTTATTCCACATTATATTACAGTCAAGTGCATTTGAAGCATTGGAACAAATCGAACGCTTCAATCCTATTATGTTTCTGAATATGGTGGGAGAGGTGGGATCAGTGGGGAAGTTGTCAGAAAGTATCGGCAAGAGACATCAAATTAACTTTGAAACTCTCTGGTACATGGAATGAGACAACTATCCAAAATATTCATTTGATTTATATTAAGACACATAAAGAACAAAATTTTAAGAACAATTCGAATATTAGAACCCAAAACACAAAAGTTCCAAGTCAATTTACTTAAAAGGACAAAAACCCAGCCCAAAACCCGGATAAACTTGAAAATTCCTTAAAATATTAGAGTGCCTTACAGAAGGGTATACATATTCGTATATTGGTTAATATCCTACAATCTCCTCGACGTTCACATAACAGGAGTCGCTTGCTTCTGTTGTAATTGGAAAATTAATTAAGTGAATTAAAATGGAAAGAAACTTATGCTTAAGAACTTGAGTTGTTTACTGATTTATTCTTGTTTGAAGGCTTTTGCTTTCAATGCAAATGAAATGAATTTGAATGGAACTAAGTTTAGTATGATTAGCATGTTAATCGATAAGCCATTTAACTGTAATTGTGGCCACATTGACCGGCCACACATCGAGGCGAATGAGAATTGTTCAAAAATTGCTATTCCCGATTCACGTATTCATTCATAGTCCATCATCAATTCAATTAAATGGAGTTCAGACCACAAAACACAAATGACAAATACGGCGTAAGTTTGGGCATGGCGAGGGGAAATGCGGGTGTGTCAAAGTGGATGAGCTTACAACAAACAAACACACAGACGCAGATACAACACAGAAATGCAACCAAATTGAGGTATAAAAACTGTAATAACTAAAACAAACCGCAAAAACAGTAGACAAATATATTTACCATTTGCCATCGAAATGGGAGTATATGAAAAATTTGAAAGTGCAATTAAAAAAAAAAAACAAACAAGAACCAACTAAAAATAAATTAAATATACATATGTATACATACATGGGCAAATGGTAATTGAATCACTTTTAGTTGTGCAACCATTTGTTTAGGGTATTCTCTAGCCGAATGGATCGTCGTAACCCATTTAACAAACTTCAAAAAACAATTGCATACTTTATGGCAACAACTTGAAAAATTGCACTCAATGGATAAAACACACACCAGAATGGGCCCCGTGTGAAAGAGGGTGAAGAGATAAAAGTAGGTTATAATCCTAGGGCCCAGTGTCAGATCAACTAAAACTGAAGTGCCATGCCCACATCCATACTCATGCCCATGCCCATGCCCATGCCCCTGCCATGTGGTAGATGCATGCTGCAAAGTGTCAACATGTCCGCGTGTCAATTGCCATACAACTTGATATCTGTCAAATTGCATGGATTTTTCGTCAACAGCAGCAGCTGCAGCAGGAGCAGCACTAGGAACAAAGTTCAAGTCAATGGCAATCATTATAACGATGCCAAAGTCACGCCAACATCGTCACCATGTCTGATCATCATCATCGTCCTTCATCGAAGAGTGAGAGAGAGAGAGAGAGGGAGACAGTGAGAGGGGGGCACAGAGGGGCCAGCATATTGATTTTGTTGCTTACAAAATGTTGACAATTTGTGCACCACATCAATGGGTATACTCTCATGTATATACATAGTTCATTTGTATGTGCATAGATAGATATATAGAAGCATATTTATATAGACTATCATGACGTTGATGTACTAGGTTGTTGGGTCTTTGTATGCCAGAATAGAATAGTTTGCAAGTCATAAACATGTCGCCAAATATTGTTATGCCATCATTTGCAACAGGAGGCAAGAGAAAGAGGGAAAAACCCGGGATACAAAACAGAGACGACAACTGTATAGCACTTCAGCCCATAAGTAGACTATGCTTTATCTCCTAGGTTAAATCACTTTTTGTATTTCAAGAAACGTTTTGTCTTCAAGCAGATTTTAACTGCAAAGTGTCAATTTAATTTATTTAATATAATTAAGATTCTAATTAGAGAATAAATAACTGAGGCAAATGTGAATACCCCACAAAAGTGATTAACTAAGAATCGAATACTCTTAACTTATAATTAGTGCTTTACATCTATCGCTCTCTTTCTCTCTAGTGAGAGGTTTTTCACAATTTAACGTCGCCGTTGACGCCTTCATCACTTGACACAGATAAATAAATAAAAAAAAAACAAATTATATTTCAATACTTGATTGCAATGTAATTAATGGGAAATGTAAGCTAATAAAATGTACATGCTCATTAATTTGTTATATTAACAATATTAAAAAAAAAAAATCAATTTGATAACAATTTTTTGCTTTTTATGCAATTTAATAGGTTTCAAATATTTATTGTAGGCAATAAATATTAAGAGCACAACTAAAAACAGTTAGCCAATTGCCAAATAGTTTAGCTTAGATTGAGAAAAAGCATAGATAATAGGAAAATGCAGTTGGTGTTATTGCTGCTGGCTCCTTGTCGATGGCGGGAAAGGAAATGAGGGGAAATTCAAAACTTCCGGGATACGTTTCCCTCGTGAATGGCTATGAGCTAAACTAGGATATTTCAGACAGGTTGCATAGTTTATTTGTATGTCCTAAAGCAGGACCAACAGAAAGAGGGATTTTCATTAAATTTTGTTCAAAGTCGTGTAAAATTTTATGCATTTCAATATTTTTAAAATTTTCTAGTTCAGCTATAATTAGATGACTGATTTTCCTTTGACTTTCCCAAGACTCCACCAATACCCAAGTCTGCTTGGAACGAAACGGTTAAAGAGTACAAGGCTAAAAGTATTAGCCTTTGCATAATCTACAAAATAAGTTTGTTTCTAATTTTGCCTATAATTTTTGTAATTTTTGGAAAAGAATTGAAATTATATGTAGTTGTGACTTGTAAGTAAAACAATGTTTTGCCACTTTTTGACGAAAGGATATACAGTGAAACCTCGATATAACGAACTTCGTTATAACGAAAAACCCAATATAACGAATTTTTTGTTAAGTCCCTTGTTATACTAAGGTTTTACATTTCAGTACCTATAGCGAATCAATAGATATAACGAATAATTTTGCGATCCCCCTCAGATTCGTTATATCGAGGTTTCACTGTACATATATAGGAGGATTTTTTAGTAGTCTTGAAAAGGCTTAATGATTTCTACAAATAAATCAAAATCGGATTACTCAGATTGGAGGAGAATGATGGCCCCTTGCCCAATGATTTGGCACCCATTTCAAATGCCAATCGGGTTCCTTGGCTGGCCTTTAGATAAAGTCAAATTATATAAACATTAAGCCGGAGAAAGAAAAAGAGAAAACCAAAACTGAAAATAAAGTCTATTCAAGCTTGAATGGTTCTTGTATTGGTAACTGAAACTCTTTACAAACGGGTCGAGGCTTCTTATTTTCCTTTTTGATTTGGTTTTTGGTTTATTTTTTTTTTTCTCTCTGCTTTTTAGCAAACACTCGAAGATTGACTGACAGTTGCTGTTGATATGGCAAAAAATAGGGTGTTGGGGGGCCAAGGGAGAACTGCGAAGGTGGGGCTAGGACTGGGATATATTGTGGGTTTATATATATTCATATATGTATGTATGTACAATTCAGTCAATTCTTTTCAGCTTCGGTTAGAACTTTTTTCACTTTGATTGCGTTTGAATTTCCGCTAACCAACCGACGATTTTGTTCCTTCGTTCATTTTTGTATGTGTTTTTTTTTTTTTTTTGAAATTCAATGAATTTGAGGAATATTTGTGAAAAGCCAAAAAAAAAATACGTTGGAAGACCAGCCGCCCGCCCGCCCGCTTTTTCGTCTTTGACATAGGCAAACACAAACACTAGAGTGAAGAAGTGAAGGTGAAGGTGGAAGGAGACAGGGATAGAGATGGAGATGGCATTCGTGATGGTGTTGGTGATGTTTGCATTTCAAATCCAAATCCAAAATGTTGGCGCTACCAAACAGTGCTCGTTCTCGCATCATGGGTACATTAGGGTAATCCAGGCAAGCATGAAATTCCCTTCGTACTACTCAATGAATTAAATTAAATCTTATCTGGATATAAAAATACTAAGACCACAGAGTATCAATACTATGAATCAATGAATACTCAGAGAACTCTGAGTTTCAGTCATTCGATTACCTCTAAGTGGGCTACTCAAAATATTGTGATTGAGTGAGTTTTTGTAATGAATTTGTGATCTATTCATTCGCGAATTCAAATTCATATTCACATATTCAAATAAGTATTCAATCAAAAGGGTATTTGTTTATGAATATGAGCATGTTGTCATTGACGAGTTACTCAGTGTATGCGAAGTTTCGAATGCATTCGTAAAGCTCTCTAAATTGAATTGTTAATAGGTGAAACGTGATATTTCTTGGTTTATTTTATTATTAAATTCATTTAAAGTGAAATTCTCAACTTAGGGATCACCCTAATAAGGATATACCCACACTCTCACCCATAAGCACACACACACACGTGAAGATTCATACATATACGTTGTATGTATGTATGTATTTATTCTTTTTGTGAGGTCTTCTCTGCACGTGGTCGTGGAAAATTCGGAAGAGCAAAAGGATGTTAGAGGACCGACTGAGATGGAGGGGGAGAGAGAGGTGCAGCAAGGTATGTACATAGACACACATGCTTTCGCCATGTTTGTTCATGTAAATCGAGCCAGCCCAAACCGCCTGCTTCAACGGGAGACCACATCTTTCCTCTCCACCCATTCCATTTCAGTCCTTTTTTTTTTTTTTGTAGTAGTAGTAGTAGCAGCCTTGCCTAGAGAGTTTATTAACGTATGGTTTGGTCTTTCGCCAACATTTTCAACTCGACTCAATGACAGCAAACATTTACATTTTTCCATCGACTTGTTGGCATCGACGCGGCAAGCCTCCGATTTGATTTTGATGCGCGGCTTAGTCAATGGGATTTACGCCTATCAACCTTACCCCACACCCCAGAATACCCGGTCGACCCAATCCGACCAGACCCATCTCCTTCTCCTAACAACTTATCGAATACTTAAACCAGCGTCTCTCTCTCTCTCTTTTTTTTATGAAAATATGCAGAAATCTTATCAAATCTTATTAGTTCTAATCATTTCGGTTATATCCATATTCCTGTGTAACCGATTCTTTCCCCTTGTTTACTTTGTATATAAATTTAGGCTTTTATATTTAAAATCATTCATAATCATCTCATTCAGGTGGTATAATTAAAACAGCTTAGTTTACATTGCATGCGACAATAATTAAAACCACTTTAAATGTTTGGAATCAAATGAAAAGCAATTATCAAGATACATCAATTTGTCATACTTTCAAAAACCTCGCATTAAAATGTATCTTTAGGTTTTGCTTAAACTTGCTTATCTTGTGTGCAAATTTGCTTTTTGTCAGAATATTTTGGAAATATTTTGAAAACAAACAGTTGCCAAACATAATCCTTAACTTCGATTATAGTGCTAAGAGTATGAAATGCGACATCGATATTCGACATCGGAGATATACCTGTTCATACTCGTATATGCACTCTTAATCAGTGGTCCTTGTGCAAATCGGGCCATAAACAAGGATTAGCCATATACAAGGATTTGGAAATGATACGTGGTCGGCTCCGCTGTTATCACTGAAAAGATGATTCACTGTTTATTTCTTTACCAAAGCAAAGCTCAAACAAAATTTTGAATCTCGAACGTACTAATTACCAAATTACCTTTCATGAAGCTTTAATTTAAACAATTTTTCAATTTGCCAAGACAATTATAATATTTTTTGTAATATCCAAGTGTTTTATGATATTTTAAAATACACTTAATTGCGAATTAATTGATATATAACTTTCTGGAATCGGTTAGCAAAACTACAGTCTGAGGAAAATAGGTGGAATCATCAAAGTATATTTTAAAAACATCTCAAATAAGCCTCACTTTTGTGATTTTTTCTACCGATTCGCAAAATTCATATTTCAGTTTTCTTATTAAAAAGTTATCTTTGAATTTGCATTAAAACATTTCTTAGACATTTTTCTAACTTGAATATAAATTTTTCAAATTAAAATTTATTGGAATACTTTGCTGTTCTTTGAAAAGGTAACTTGATAATTAAAATTCAAAATTCGAAAACGAATTCAAAAGCCGATCTATCACTTTCGAAAATCTGTAAAAAATTGGCTAAGATACAGATGCGTATCTTAGCTCAACCATGCACAACTGCCAAGATTGGAAGGTCATTGAGTTAAGACTTGGTTGCGCTCCACAAGGTCGGACTTAAGTTCCCATTTGAGTGCCTCTGGTTCCTAAAAACTTGATCATAGTTATCGGAAAGAGATTTCATGGGAAAATGGTTTGCTGAAATGTTAAACTGTTTCAAAATGTAGACCCCCCAAATAACATCTTGACTACGCCCATGCCCAGAATTCCAATTATGAATATTCGTCTCAAGAAGTAACTGATATAGCGAAAAACTCAATGTTTTAAGCTGTTTTTATCTATCAATCTAAATAAACAGTTAGCACATTGATTTCATTTTTAAGTGGGACAGGTTTTGATTTTTGTTTCTGTCCCCACCTCTAGAGAACTTAACTCTACACTATACACCGTGTTGTGGAAGAAAACAACAATAACATGAAACCAGATATCATCCAAAACAATATGATGATGATGATGATCATCGCCATCATCGTTATTGTCGCTATCAAAACAATTAACGAGCCAGCTGTTGTTTGATCAATCGACACCTTTTAATATCTTTATCACCAACTTTAGAAATTTTTCAATTAGTACCCTCGACGACCACATTGAGCCTGCGGAATGCATGTTCCTCGAGCATTCCTGGCATAGCCCTTGTTGCAATAGCAGCCATCGGGACAGCGTATATGTCGTACCAGGCAGGGTTGACCCAGTGTCGAGCATTCCGTCTGGCAACTAGGACCACAGGGCAGAAATGTTTCATTTGGCGGACACTCCCGGGGAGCTACGAGTAAATTGAATAAATGGCTACGCGTTCCTTCTTCCTTTTCGTATTAACTTACTTATGGTAAGTTGGCAGCAACAAGTGCTAACAAAGAGCACGAGCAACAACAGCAGAAACGACGAAAGATTCATACGTGGAGACATCATTATAGTGACTAAACTGATTAGCATGAAACGTGCTTTTTATATGTGAACTTCTCATCGACTGTGACGTGTGGGGGGGAAGAACCGAACGAACAGACATCGCATTCAACAGAATAGAGCAAAACAATAGTAGCAATAGCAGGGGGTATTGCGGGTAAACCAGGGCTGAATACCAGACAACGATGGGCATCAAAACATGCCATATTACATATACCTACATATTTTTTGCTCACTTGGACACTATCTTCTTTATTTACTTGGCGTTTGACATTTACAAAGGAAAAATCCATGGGCAGGAGGGGAAGAACCCCTTGAATATATTGAAAAATTTGCTTATGATCAAAAAAATAAAGAACTTAAATTAAATCATAGATAAAAAACGAAAAAAACGAAAATAATCTAAGAGCTACTGCGTCTCCGACGTTTGTGACGTTTGTGACTCTTCTTTTGAGGCGTACTCTGATGGCGACGCATCGAAGTGCTGCGTTGTCGCCGACGACGATGATGGCGCTCGTCTCGACTGGATGAACTTCTGCGACTCCGACTCCGACTGTGACTGCCTCGGCGTTTCGATCTGGAACACGATCTACTTCGATGTTTCTGATAACTACGCGGGCGATTGTGTGACGGCGAGTTGTGTGGAGTTCGACTACGACTTCGGCTGCGACTGCGATGCCTTTTTGGTTTGCGTCGAGACGAGGATGACGTTGACGTGTCCACAGGAGTGGTCTTTCGCTTAGCTCTTCGTTGTGTATAGGCGGAACTGCAACGACTTCTACTACTTCTGTTGCTTGAGCTAGACGAAGAGCTAACTATATCCCGACTGCGACTTTTCCGTTTGGATTTACGTCTGGGTGTGGCTGATGTGGCATTCACCACTTGGACATCGTCATCATCATCATCGGAGAGCAGTACGGGAACCGGTGGAGCAGTAGCCGAGGCTTTTGATGGCTGCGGTACTGATGATGATACCTCTGAGCGAGGCGGAGCAGGCTTACTGGTAAATGTATTGGTACTGTCATCGTTTAGTAAATTATATTTCTCCAAATCTCCATCGCCGCCCTCCTCGTCATCATCATCATCCTCCTCATCAGCAGCAGCAGCAACTGTTGTAAGAGTAGCTTCGCCTGGTTTAGCATTTGGCTCCTCATCATCATCGGGCCCAAAGTAGGTTATTGGTATAGAACGCACAGATTCAGTAGACTCGGCATCACTATCACCGCCTTTGGCCGTCTCCGATAGTGCATCATCAGGATTGCCACCAGCTGCTGCGAGAACAACCTTTTCACCTATTTTAAAAAGTTGTGTGATTAAAAATAAGTTGCAACTTTTGGAATTTTCATAATTTTTACCTTTGATCTGATTGAGAAATGCCATGGCTTTTCGTTTTCGCTCTTGCTGCAATTGTTTCTCTTTGGAAATCATGCCATTTAGCTTGTCCCTTGCTTTTTGAGCCAATTTGTCCTTGACACGTTCCTCAGCTGCCGAAAATAAAAAAAATATAGATATCGGTTAAAATATATATAATTTTTGTTGGCTTTTCAAAGCTCACTCACCCTGACGCTGATCTTTTTGCGGCAAATCACTTGCGAGGACCGTAGACATTACTTTTCCTGCATTGCCACCAGCACTGCGAGCCAATAATTGCGTTTCCACTTGCTTAATGGCCCGCTGGACACTATCTGGCATTCCGGAACGATTATTCTCAGCCCTGACCTTGATCTTAGCCTCTTCGTTATCCTCATCGCTAGCCTCGTGTTGATTCAAACTCAACGGCAACGGAGTCTGATCATCGCGTGCCCGTATCGAAAAACTAACAGGAGCTGCAACTAAAAGATTTAAGTCAATATTCAAGGCATATGATGATGTCTTTTGTCATGGGACATACCCTTTTCAGCCGCCTTGCCAAATGTCAGACCCTTTTTACTCATTAAAGCCGCTGCAACAGCTGCTGCCTTTCGGGTTTTCTCCTCTTTAGAAGCGGCATCCACATCGCCAGTTATCTTATACATATAATATGGATAGAATTGACTCTCTGGCAGTAGAAAACTGAAACGCTCAACGCTTTTGGAACGCAGCGTTTCCTCAAATTGTCGACCGTTCTTAATGACATAGATGGCGGTTTTATCAATGATATGCTTGAGATTTTCCTCGGGCAATGGGAAATTCAATATGGGCAATTTCTCTGGTGTCTTTTCTTTTGTCGGTGTCTCGTCATCATCATTGTTGTCTTCGTCGCTCTCGGAGCTGTAGCCCTGGGCCAGGGCCAAGGCGCTGGTATTTTTCAAAAGTTCAACTTTGGACCCACCATTGGAGCTATCCTGATCTGCTGATTTCCTTTCTTCGTCGACCGTTTCCTTTTCATGGGCAAAAGTGCTGCCATTATATTGAATCAAGACGGGAGTAAATTCGTTTTGACTATGATCTCCGCCCTTGCCATCCGATTGGCAACTGGATGCGGGTGATGCAGTGCCACCGGAATGCTGGGAACCACTATTCATTAATTCATCATCGATAACAGCTTGAAGGGGAACACCTTTGATTTTGCTTATCAATTGGGTGTAGGCACAATTCGCAGAGGGTTTGTACTTAATGGTTGGAACAGTAATCACCACCTGAGCGGATCGTTTCGGACTCTCCGGCATTAGGGAAGAGTGAATGCTGGAAGATGAATCAGTTTCCGTATTCTCCTGTTGATCTGGCGCATCCGTTGCGGCAATAGCTTCAATGAATTTGCCCTGCTTAATGGCCTCGAGTAAATGACGATAATATGGCTGCAATTGTCCACCTTGGCATAGAAAATCGAATTGGGAATTATTCGATTGTTTGGCCTTGATAAGAATCTCCATTTGTATGCCCTGGGTGGCAATGAATCGTGCAGTCTTTTCTATAATTGCATGTTGTTTCATTGATTCGGGCTATAATGAGTTAAAGATAGATAAGTAAGTAAGAAAAGTGAGGGAGTTCTTCTATAGCAACTTACCAATTGCATTCCTGGTGCTGGCGCAACCATAAGATTCCTTGGCAAAACAAATGGTAATTCACTTTCATCATTCGCCGCCCCCGATCCGGGTGATAGTTGTGGCGTGGCTGTGGCTGAGGAGACCCCAGTAGCACCCTGTGCTCCTTCTCCTCCTCCACCATCATATTGAAAACCCACATTGGAATAGCTACCGCCAGATGTCTCCTGTTGCAAACGCTTGAGATCCTCCTCTGGTGTGTGTTATTTTTTGGTTTTTTTTTGGATACAAGATTTCGAATATGATATCGATATCGTGGTTTGTGGGCAAAAATAAGAGAACATAAGAGAAAAAAAATTGACTTTAGTATACTAAAATCTATGACAAAATGCACACAAAATTAGAAAAAGAGAAAAGGTGAGAAAGGGAACGAGCAAGTGAGCGAGAGAGAGATAGAGTGAGCGCGCGACTGGCGATTCGTGTCTCTTCATTTTCGAATATATTTCTCGGTATTTTTTTTTTTTCTGTTTTCTTTTCTTGTAAGTTTAATAATCCCTCTTTGGGCGGACGTTTATTCCATAAAACTTGATCTGAAAGAAATTATTTAATCGTACAAAATGTCATTAAATTCTATTTACCTGACCCTGGGTACTGAGTACTGATCGATCGATCAGTTGGTTGACTATAGCTGCAGTTAGTAGTAGTTGGGTGTTTGAGGAGTTGGTGGTCTCATCGCATAGTTTGTTTGCTTTTTATTCTAACAATTTGTCGTTTGTTTTTCTTGTTTCTTGATTGTGTCTTATATGTATGTATATATGTACATATACATATATATATGTTGATATTATTTTGTCAGGGGGATGCTTATTCAGTTTTGAATTTTAAATACAATTTGCACTTTTTGGTTTCCACATTTGTCATTGCGTTTTTTATATTTTTGTTATTTATATTCTTGTTTGTTTTTATTTCATTTTATTTATTTAATTATTGCTTTTTGTCCCTTTTCTGCTTACCTTGCTGCAATCGAAGTTCCTCTTCGTTATTATATAGGAACAGATATCGTTCCTCTTCGCACAATTGTTCGGCTCGCTGTTCTTCGGCGCTCAGATATTCCAAGCGATTGCCATAGCCGCCAGGTGGCGCTTCATATGTGGATAAATCGCAAAGGGCTCCCCGTACATCATATCTATATAATTTCATATAGATGTAGGACAAAGAAAGAACGAGAGGGAGAGAGAGACAGAGACATAGCGAGGACAAGAGAAAAGAGAAAAAGAAAACAAAGATAAAATAGAGAAAACCGATTTTGGAATTAGTATCAGCGTATAAGATATTGGCATCAATATAATCGAAAAAGCACCTTTATGAAAATTATTATTATTTCTTTCTTTTGATATAAATATATTCAATATTGTCTTTTTTTTTTTGGTTTAGTTTTTTCCTTTTTTGCATTTGATTTGTTTATGTTTTTTTGAGTTTCAGTTCGTATAGTGGTAAATCAAGTAAATATACATACATATACATAAATTAAATATGTATATAGATGTTTTTTGTTTTTTTATGGTAGTCCATTTTAATAGTATAATATTAATATAGTTAATTTGTTTGATTAAATCATTGCTCATACATACCGCTCCGTTGGCTATAACAAAAGTCATTAAACGGTTTTACAGGTATACAGTAATAATAATAATTATATTATATAGATCGAAAAGTGGTCGGAAAAATTACACATTTCTTAAAATTTAAAAACAAATATATAAAAACTATAAATATAACGGGTTTACAGTTTGAGAAGCACTGAAAAGAGCTGTTAATATAAGATGGTTGATTGTGCTAAATGAATGGAAAATGGAAAATGGATTATGGATTATGGATTTGGGGATATAATGAAGATAATACAAATAATGTTTAGTATGTTTGGCCGATATTCTACGTGTAGTATGAATATGTAGGAAATCCTTTTCTAAATGAATGTGTATGTATGTGTATGGTATTTATGTTTGTTTTGGAATGAATATTTTAGGTCGACCTTGCGATTTAACATTTACCGATTATTCAATATGTAAACATCCTTTTTGTCTTTATAAAGACAACCAAGTATTTGAAGTTACAACTTGAATGACCTTACATGTGGATTTTGTTTGGTTTTAAGCCAATTAAACAGTTAAAAACTATTGCATAGAATGGTATAGATGTATGTAAGTACATATGTAAATATGTTTGTATCTATGTATGCATGGTCGGCAGGCAGGCAAGGTTATCATCTGACTTTGCTAGGGAATTAATCGATCGAACTAATATAATCGGTTAGTTGTGTCTAGCCATTAAGTAACGAAAAAAAATGTCGTAAGTGTTGGTGGGGAGGGAGGTGTTGTAACTGTAACGTTTGGGAGATAAATAACAAAAGGTGTGAATGTATGTGCATACAGTATGAGTGTGTGTGTGTGTATGTATATGCTTGTATGCATGTAGGTGTGTTTGTTGTTTCGTTTTTATAAATATTATAAATTAATATTAGGTTTTGTTTTTTTTTTTTGTTTGGAGAGAGGCAACAATTATTAACCTGTCTATTTTGAGATTTATATCGCCCATCCAAGGTATCAATTGCTTGCCATGATCTAGTTCCCTGGCCTTATCATCGTCCCGAAAGATCTTGCAGGCATAGCCAAATACAAGGAGCTCCAGTGGCGGTTGTCGTGACTCCAACGAGTTGGTCACACTGTTCCCATTTGCTGTGAGGCCTCCTGCTCCAACCGACGATGCAGCACCTCCACCCGTTTTGCGCAATATACCGTTTACGCCGCTGCTGCTACCGCTGATATCGCTGTTGTTGTTGTTGTTGATGTATGGCAGGGGCATCATTTTTCCTTCTTTCTTTTTTCTTTTACCGCCCTTTTTGCACTCCTCCACCACCCTTCTTGCTTACTCTCTCGCTCTCACTCTCTCTCTCCCTTTCTCAACATCACGCGTGGGATCCCACAATTTGATTGGGTGGGGGTAAACACTCACTCACTCACACGCACATATAAATCACTTTATTTTTATTGCACTGAATCTACTTTAAGTTATTTTCTAATGCTTTATATTATTTATATAGCTGCAGTAAATTTTTTCCGCAATGCAAAATAAAAATAAAAACTTTTAAGTGTGACCAAAGCGCGCGACCAGAAAAATCCACAAACAAGCTGTTATCATATAAAAAATGTAAACATTTGCACTAGTTCCTATTGCAAATATACTTTTAAATCAAAGATGCCTCAATTTTCAATTTTTGTATTACTATTTGTTATTTTCTCAGTTTGCTATCGACAGTCGTCGGATTTGGATCAAAATATAGATGTTTCCGATACAAAATTTTAAAAAATACAAAAATGAAACATTTGCTAAAACAAGAAGCCCAATGTAAAATCTAAAAAAAGTAGTCATCTATTTATATGTACGTATGTGTAATGTTGAAAGGATAAGGATAACGACAAAAATACGTTACAAAGTACTAAAATCCAAATAAGCAATTTTAAGAGTGTTTCATTCTAAGAAAGTTTCTGATTCAGGTAATTAGATAAATATTTCAAATACCATTTGCTTAGAGGCTGGTACTAAAACATATTCAATGCAAATTTTTGTATTTAAAAAAATCATATATTTGTATACTTGTATTTCAAGGAAATTATCAAAAATATTTCATATTTTGCGAAAACTGGACAGTATTTTAAATAAAAATAAAAACGGGCAACAAAAGTAAATTCACTTTCTAATCCTGGGCATTGGGAAATTTAAGGGTACGCAACTTCGAATAGATAATATCCCAATCAACATAGGCACCGACCAGATGTCGCTTATTCTCCGTCGAATCCTCATAGGCTGTGCGTCCATGAAGCATTCTCAAATTGTTGAAGACGAAAACGTCGCCGGCTTCAGTTTTGAATTCTACCGCCTCCGCACTGGCCAGTTCTAGAAATTTATTATAAGCCTCATACCATTTTTGGACCTGGTCCAATGGCACCGAGAAACGACTATCCCGCTTGGTGGTATTTTGATTGATGCGGGTTATATGGTTGTCAACATCCAGACAGATGACGGGGGCACGCCAGAGACTGTGAAACGGTTGCTTGGCATCACCATCGTGTCCAATGTCATACCAATTAACCGGTATGGATTTAAGGACGTTGAAGTAATCAGGATAGAGTTGACGCATCTGATCGGCTATATAGAAACCATCGGTGAGTGTATTTGCTCCGCCCGCCGATGACGATTGGACCAAAGTGTGTAAAATATTAATCCCTGCTTTGTACTCATAATAGGGCATGTCGGTGTGAAGGGGAAGCGGTACCATTTTATAAGCGTAATTGCCAGCATTTGGCTTTGATTTCACTTCGAAGATGTCCCTGTTTGAGAGAGGGGGGCAAATACCATCAAGTCATTTGTTAATCTTTGTTTTCCACAAAAAACTCACCCATATGTCGTTTTCTTTATATAGCCAATGCGATTAGCCAAATGACGTACAACATTCATGTCATTCGGTGCTTGTTTAAGTATTGCAAATCCTTGGACAGCCAATGCTTCAAGCCATGATTTTAATACTTCATCTTTTTGTAGAATATCTTCATATTGAAATTCATTGCGCACTTGCTGAAACTCTTTTTGCTCCACAATTGAGCCAATGGCTTGTAGACATTGTGTAAATACTTATTTCTCGTCTCCTCACTGAAATCTCTTTGCTTCAGCCACTCCAATTCATAACTACTCTGGTGTTTATCCTCCCATTGGACTTCCAGTTCTTGACTTTGCTCGTTGTAGATTACACTTTCTGCTTTCACATTTAAGGGCCCTTGCTCCCAGTGACTCTTGCGAGCTCTGGTGAATGCGTGAAAGCATTCTGGACATTGACAGTTGTCCCGTAGCCAAACAGTTGGATATTTTAATGGGTTAGCGACTTCTTTACCGTCCAATCGCAATTCCACATAGTTCTGATCTGTGAGAAGAGCCCTAGAGCTAGTGCTAGACCAGCGGCGTAGCTGACCAATCCAGTGTCTACAAGTCAGCATGCTGTCATGGACTGATATTATTGCCGCCGATTAACAGCACGATAAGATGATGATGATGATGACGATGGTGGTGGTGTGAGCGTTGTACGAAGGGTAAACACTTGTTATCAGTAAAAGAGAGGACTCAATAGTAAGGCCCGGGAGATAGAAAATGATCGGGCCCCTTTACAAGAACCAATATACATATGTATACATATGTAGGGTGTGTTAATGATATATCAACGCTTTTTCGAGTAGCACTCAGAAATTAATAAGAACATTTGTCTGGGCTATATCAGTTGAGAGTTGTCACTAGAGGAATGCTGAGAGTTGATATACCACCCAGCAAAATTAAGCAGATTCAGATGATGTGAACAAAAATCAATCTATTCTATAAGTGCTCTGTCTCTCGCTACTTTTGTTCTGGTTGCGGCTGCTTCTCCTTGTCCAGAGTTACAACCTGATCTATGGCGTCTTCATGTTCTATCCAACATTCTTTTGGCTGCCGCGTGTCCATTACAAAGCGCCGCTGACTTTGACATAAGTGACACTGAAGCTTAAGGGAACCATATGTATCATCTGTAGCAATTTTCTGATGATCTGTATCAATGTGTGTTTTGGAACCCTTTTTGCGTCGTGGACGATGCTGACGCCGTTTCTTTGATTTTCCTTTCAATGTCGATTCCTCCACTTTTCGTTTCGGCTCTCTTCTCTGTTTCTCCATTTGCAGAGTAGTGTTAACCCCAGGAATCAGAGGCAGAGAGCAGCGTCTGCATAGAGTTCGCTTCACTGCAGGTGCGCTGTGGGCCAAAGACATTTAAAATTAACGGAATAAAATGAACGTAACTAGTTACCCCAGACTTACATATGAATCTGGGCCTTTGTGCCCACGTTTCTACACAGTTTTCCATAGTATGCCGCCAGAATATTGTGATGACTCTCAGCCATCAAGTGAGATGCTTGGTAAAGGTAATTCATACGGGAGCACACCGAATTTTGGGTAATTAAACCTTTTCGTTTGTTTTTAGTCATTTTTTTATGTATTTTGTTTTTGACCAAGCAGGGATATCAACAAATTATTTCAAGTATTTGCAGTGTTGCCATAGTTATGTAGTTATGACGGCTGGTCACTCTATACAGCCAATTGTAATTTCGCGCCTTCGATCGTAAAGCACTTCGCGCAGCGATCAGCTGTTAGTTCCCGCCATTTTAATTTGTAATTCGGTCACACTAACTAAATTGCAAATTTTGTGTAGCAAATAGTTAAGCAAATAGCGTGCAGTTTTCTTTTACAAATAAAACACAAAGCCCAATCAATATGGATAACAACATTTAAAATACAACAACAAACATAAACAAATTGAAGGAACATAATACCACGACTTGCCAATACGAAAAAAACAACAACTGCAATTCCATCTGATCGCGTTTTGTGTGTTTCGGTCTGTGTCCTTGAAAAATGTTTATACAGGACCTTAAAAATGATTTCTACGGACATTTGATAGGGAAACGCATACTGATAATAGTTAATTATGATATCGATGCAATTTGTGCCAGCAAAATCTTACAATCGCTTTTCAAATATGATCACATGCTCTACACAGTGGTTCCGATTATGGGTCAGACAGGACTTCGCCGAGCATATCGTGAGCATCGCGATGATGTCAAGAATGTGGTGCTTGTCAATTGTGGCGGCTGTGTGGACATAGTAGAATTACTGGAGCCAGCCGACGAAGTCATCTTTTACATTCTCGACGCACATCGTCCATTGGATGTCTGCAATGTGTATAGTGATAGGCAAGTCTGCATTTTGGGAGATCCGCAGCTAGAGGAGAATATACCATCGTTTGAGACCATTTTCTATGATTCCGACAACGATGAGGATGAGGATCAAGACGATGACCAGGAAGGTAGCGAAGATAATGAGCATGAGCAGGATGAGAATGACAGTGGAAGTGGACCAAAACTCAGTCGCCTGGAGCGGCATGAACAGCGGATTATGAAACAGCGAATGCGTCGCCAGTGGGAATCCGAACGGGATCGCATTATGTTTGAATATTCACAATTCAGTTACTATGGACGATCGGCAGCTCTACTAATCTTCGAATTGGCCTGGAAGCTATCCAAGGACAATATGGATCTGCTCTGGTGGGCCATTGTAGGCATTACTGAACAATTGATATTAGGCAAAATTGAGAGCTCATCTTATACCTTGGAACTGGAGAACATTCAATCGCATGTCTCGCGGCTTACCAACAAAACAAACGATCAAAATACCATGAGTTCGGCAAAAATCCACTTTGAAGATGATTTGCATTTGACTCTATATAGACATTGGACAGTTGTTGATTCAATGCGGTGAGTACGAATCAGTCAGTTAGCTGTTGAATTGCTCCTTATTCCCCCTTTTTTTAGATATTCCCGCTATGCAGCCTGCCAGCTAAAATTGTGGACTCTCCGCGGGGAAAAACGGCTTCACGAGTTACTGGTGGAAATGGGATTGCCATTGGTCCAGGCGAAACAAATGTACTCATCGATGAATTTGGAATTACGCAAAGAATTCTACACGATGGTAGAGCAATTGGCCGAGAAATATAGTATACCGCACATTGTGTACGGGACATTTACATTGAGCTATGGCTATCGAAGTCGTTTTGTGGCCTCCGATTATGTGTACTCCCTGTTGGCCATATTGGAATCGGTGAAAAAGCACAAAACACCCGAAGATTGCTTCATGGAGGCAGCCGATGCACTGAATCGTCAGCAGAAGCAATTGCTCAATGCTGGCATAGATAATGCCAAGCTATTGCATTCATCAATATTCCGTCAGGTGCAGAGTAGTCTGGAATCGCATCAAATTCACTCGACCGGCTCGTTCTTTTACTATGTGCTGCAGGAGGAGCATGCCTTCTTCTCGTATCCGTATGCCTTGGCGCTATTAGCCAAATTTATATTGCATGGTCATGTGGCCACAACAAGAGCTCGCCAAGCACCAGATTTACCATTGATAGCCTCATGTCCATTGGACGCCACTCAGGGTATGTGCCTGGTGGTGGGCATTCCGCCAGTTCGCGAAGATTCACCCAAGAATTTCTTCGGCAAAGCTTTCGAACAGGCAGCTCAGAGGAGTAAAGCTCAATTGTTGCAGGATTTCTTTGAGCCTTCGATAGTCCAGTTGAGATCAAGTGATCTTACTCGATTCTTAGACGCGCTAACTGTCCTGTTGACCTAAACATAGACTTGAATCGCCTTAGTTTTATGTTTTTTAGCCTTAATTCGGAAATATTATTTATGTACCAACCACAATTTGTTTTTATCATTAATAGTAATGGATGTTTTTTTTTTTCTCAACATCTTTTGCGTTTCGTTTATGTAATAAGCAAATGAATGGAATAGATATAAGAAATAGAAAAAAATACGATTATCAACAATATAAGACCTAATAAGTAATCCCTAATTCAAAATGTTGTATTCAATTAACATCATGAGACAGTGACTTTTTATTTAGTCTTGTCTTACATCTACGACTGGTTATGCTTAATGAAATCTTGGATATAATCTAAAAAAATTGCAATTATTAATAGTTTATCACGTTGCACAATGCTTAACAGTATGTTGCTCCAGTTGGTCCAGCGGTTTCGAGCGCAGAATTCTTGCCGAGCCCAAGCAGGCCTGGTCATCATAGAAGACAGCGTATTGGCCTGGGGTAATGGCTCTCAAGGGGGAATCCAGCACAACTTCCTCTTCAGTTATGGTACAATTGACTAAAGGTTTCGTGTGCTGAAACCGAAACCGACATCGAAGTTTCCCGTCTTTGACGTATCTTGATTTCGCTCTGGAGCACAGCCAATTGATGGGGTCAATAGTGAGGCGATTACTGTGCAGAGCGGGATATCCGTGGCCGGAAGCCACATAGATAATATTGCGAAGAGGTTCCTTACGGGCAACAAAATACGGCTGGAGGAAGGAACTTAAGCGACATCGTTGACCAATAGTCCATTGATGAATGCCCTCATGTTGACCTACCTCACAGCCGGTATCAATATCGACAAAGGGGCCCGGCCGGGGGCTTAGGTACTCTCCGATAAACGATTTGAAATTTCGCTTGCCCACAAAACAAATTCCTGTGCTCTCACGCTTCTCGGCGAGACGCTGTAGTCCAATTTGACGGGCCAGTTGTTTCACCTCAGTTTTAAGCATGCAACCCAGTGGAAACATCGTGTGCCGAAGCGAATGCTGCGAGATGCCGCTTAAAAAGAAAGTTTGATCCTTAAACTTATCTTGAGGTATTAGTAATCTTGGCTCTTCTTCCTGATGCTGCTGCTCTAGATAGTTGCCCCAGCTATTAGAAGCATAGTGGCCTGTGGCCACTGCATCATATTGTAATCTTTTACGACAATGCGTATGAAACAAATCAAATTTTATATGCTTATTACACAGAATATCCGGATTTGGGGTTAGTCCTTGCTGATAATCATCAAGGAATTGTGTAAATACAGCCGTCCAATATTGCTTCACATAGTTCACCTGTCGCAACTCAATGTCCAATCTTTGACATGCCCATTCCGCATCCTTCAGATCCAGTTCGCCGCTGCAACGACCCGCCTCATCGTTCTCATCCCAATTGCGCATGAATACACCCAAAACATTGTAGCCACGCTCCTTCAACAGATGGGCACTGACGGCGCTATCCACACCTCCTGATATCCCCACCACAACGTTGCGAATCATTGTTATAAAACATTGAGATACATTATACGAAATTTGTTATTGTTGCCTTTTGAACAACTGATAGTCAGTGATGCCACATCCAAAATATCTGTTAACTTGAAAGTCAAAATGTTAGCTGGGTATCTTCCACTGAACTTTCACTACCATGAATGTTCACTGGGCTACGATGTTTTTTTTTTTCAGTGTTGTTTTTGTTTCTGGGTGAGCGGTGTGTTGCGCGCGTCTGTCGCTTGTAATTTTTTTGATAAAAATTAATTGTGTTTATGCTATTAGCGCGGAAAACTAAACGGCAGAAGGTATTGACAACACAGTTGGAAATATCATATTTATAGATTGAGAGACTTTGTCTATAGATTTTCTGATTGGAAATTTTAGCTACAAGCGTATTGCATGCAGATATGTTGGATTTCTGACTTGTTCGTACGCAGGTCGCTTGACCAAAAAAACCCAGTTGTACAAATTTATATACATATATCTAAATAAATGCAAAAATATAAGCAATACTCAATCAATAAATTGCGTGAATGGCAAAACAAAATAACAAGAAGCTGGAAAAACAAAAACAAACCAATGCCAAAAATCTGTGCTATTTTTTATACACACACACACACTCTCACATAGGTGTATGCATATGTATCTATGTACTAACATACATATGTATATACATATCAACTACACAATCTGTTGGTATTATTTGATTTTTTTTTAAGTTTTCTTAATTGTGCAGCTGGTTAGCTGAAAAAAACAATCTAAAAGTGAAAGGAAAAAAAAAAAACAATTTGAGTTTTCCAAATGTGTGGAAATGTGCAAAAATGCTTCAATGGCAGTGTGTAAATTTCTCAAGGTCTTTTCTCGCTCTCAGTCGCTCCTGCTTGGAATCTCTCCCTGTCTCTCTCTCTCTCTCTCTCTCTCTCTCTCTCTCTCTCCCTTTGAACCGTTTGCTCTCTTGTAACTCACTCTGATAAGAATCTCGAATTAAATAAATAAAGTTACAGTTATTATCTCTTTCTCCTAGGCATTGCGTGCAAATTGAGTATGTTCGCCTGATTGGCCGTGGGCCTTAAGTACAGTAATTTTTAGACCAGAGCCTCACCGTTAGGCCACAGATTTGTTCCCTTTGCCCTCTCATAAGCTCTCCTTCGCGTGCTCTCTCTCGCGCTCTCTATCTCTCTCTCACCGTCCCTCTAGGTGCTTTAAGCTGAGCCCTGGGTAGCGACAGGTGCACGCACTGTCCATTTGCTCTTGTTATATTTATAAATTATTAATAAACATAAAGCGCGCCACAGGTGTGCATATAACACAGCAATTGTGTGTGTGTGAGTGTGTGTATGTAACTGACCCCCCTTCATTTTCCTTCTCCTACCTCGTATGTTAGTTGTTTTACTTTCATTAACTTAAGTTTGATTTACCTTTTCTTTGGCTGTCAACACTTGGCAAACGCCTCTGGGTGTTGTTATTGTTGTTGTCCATTAAGTCATTCACATGATTACAGTGCAAAGTTCATGTAAGTTGTAACAAATTATCCAACATTCCAGTTTATCATTTAAGTTTTTTAAATAAATGACCTTCACACTTCACTGCATACGCGTCTCTATCCCACACACACACATGCATATGTACCTATGTACTACATTTGTACATATTCTCGCTTCACGCTTCTGCAAATCTCCTTTTGAACTTAAATTAAACTATCTCTTCACGATGACTGAGCTGCTTTTAATTGCTTAATTGCGTTGCATATTTCAGTTATTCAAGTTTTATTTAATCCAATTGGCCCAGCAAAGTAATCTTTTCATCATCAAAAAAAGGCAAACAAATGCAAAACCAAATAAGATAGATAATATTTTATTGTATCTACATATACATATATACATACTAACATTTGTATATGTGTAAACAGCTGACATTTTCCGTACAAACTCTAAGTCAGCTGTCGGATTGCTGATTATAAATAACATATGTACATATATATGCAGCAGACTTAGGTATAAACCTATTCTAGCTGTAATTCATGAAGAAGTTGATAGCTCTCGCAATTATCTTAAGCAATATGACGTCATATAAATAAATGACCTTGAAATAATTACAAAAGTATCTCTCTGCCTCTCTTCTTATTTCAACAATCTTACTGAGGCTCACTCTCACCCATTGATACACAGGCATGCATATGCTATAATCTTACACATACATACCTACATACATATATCTTTTCTTACATTATCGCTTCGATCAGAAGAACTTTGTTTTGACCATTTCTTTAGGACCTGTTTGATAAACACACATTAGCAGATAACAGTGTGTAAATCATAAAGTTTTTCCTCTTTACTAGGGAATCACGATGAATATGAAATCATTTAAATACACAAAATATCCCATAAAGTATATACATATATTCTTGATCAGCATGAGAAGCTGAGTCGATGTAGCCATGTCCGTCGGTCTGTGCGTACGCGTTTTACTCAGTCATCTTAAGAGCTATCGGGATGAAAAATTTTTTTGGGGGCTTTTTATTACCCGGGTGAGACCTCTAGAACAAACATTTTTGCAAAAATTTGAGTATCCCCATGAAATTTACCAATATGATAGTATTTGATATAGATTCTCAGATCAATTTGAATCTGATCGAATAAATAGAACACAAGTTACAGTCAATACAAATCGGTTCAAGCGCTGCCAGCAGCTCTGCTTGCTGCCTACTACGTCATCATCAAATCAAACAGAGCACATGCATACATACACACAGACGCATTGGTACACGAACTGTATGTGTATGCGTGCCGTGCTTTGCTTAGGGAATGATGGAAGAAGAAAAATTTGTAGTAAGAAGAGAAATAATTTGAATGTTTTGTTTGTGTGTTGAATGAAGTTGCTGGAACAGAAATTTCAAAATGTAAAAATGTTATTGCCAAGGACTGCAAGGGTATATAAACTTCGGCATTGACGAAGTTAGCTTCTTTAAGTTATCATCTGGTTAGATTACGACCTATTTGAAATTTAAATCAAATCTTGCAATTTAGCCGGCTGGAGGTCAATCTTCCAAAAGAACATTATTTCAAAGGCAACACAAAAAATGTGAGCAGGTTCTATTATCAGCAGACTTTGCTAAAGAACTCCGGAATCGAAATTAAGTTATCTTAAATCGCATTTAATTTTGTCACAAAATAGACTTGCGAAAATCCCTTAAAACCCAAAATTACTAAACCGAAAATGAGTGTAACAAAAAAAGAGGTAAGGAAGTCGTCTCGCCGACTTGGGTATACCATACACCTGTTAAACAATATTTCCAATTTATAATAACAAATGCATTTACGGTATTTTGCTTAATTCTGTTAACAACCTTTTTACAAGCATATCTCAGTGTCTCGCTCACTCAAGCATACGAGCACCCTAGCGCCCCCCACAAGCGAACGGCCAACTCCGGCCTTATCGAAAAACATTTATATGCAAAACTTAGCTATTTTTTTATTCCGATTTTGATCAAATTTGGTATTTTGCTGGGTATTAGTATCAAATTTAAGTGTGCCAAATTTGATTCCACAAGGTAAAAAAAATACGGGAGATAATCGAGTTTTTTCAAATTTCGGGGGCGGAAAGGGGCGTGGCAAAATCTTTATACATACAAAATGTGCGCATTTACTATGCAAATATACGTACCAAAATTGGTGTCTCTAGCTGCAATAGTTTTTGAGATAAACGTTTTATTTTTTTTGAATTGCGGGGGGCGAAAATGGGCGTGGCAAAAATTTGAAATAAACTTCATCACTCTACATACTACATGAGCCTACATACCAAATTTCGTGGCTCTATCTCTTATAGTCTACGAGATCTACGCGTTCATACGGACGGACAGACGGACATGGCTAGATCGACTCGACTGTTGATACTAATCAAGAATATATAAACTTTATGGGATCGGAAAAGCTTCCTTCTGCCTATTACATACGTCTTGGCGATGTCCAAAGATTTTCTATTCGAAAAGTCTTACAACAGCCGAAAATCTGATAAGGCATCGAGACCAAAAAGCTCCACCAAATAGTTATAGATTATTTAGGATTTCGTCAAACTAATTTTGATATTTAAAATAAAAATTTGTTTAAATTATCAGGCTTGTTCTCGTTTTTGGTTCGGAACCAAATTATTTGGTTTCAAATCATTTGTCTTTGATTAATTGCAAATTTCCTTAAAGGTTAATCAAAATTATGGCTTTAAAATATTTTTCCAATAAGCTATAATGTGTTGAGAACAATTTAAAATATTGATGGATAATTTCGTTCCAACAATTAATTTACAAGAATTATTCTTAGCAGGCATGATCTGTTCTCGTTTCCGAAACGATAAATGAATACGATTAAAAATATATGTTTCAAATTGTGCAAAACTAAATTCATTTCACTTTGAAACACCCTGAAATATATTATAATAATATAATATTTCTGATTGCAAAGTCGTGTTTGAAAGGGTGTTTTCAAAGTCGGCGACCAACATACGTTTTAAAAGGTTGAACCGATTAATCTGAACGGTATTTCTTAGAGCTTGTTTGAATGCCAAATAACTATGTTAATCCCCTTTATATCCAATGTATTTCAAATAGAAGGATAAGGACTAACGAACTATATATAAATGTATCTGTGAATGTTTCTGAGGATACGGTATAGACATTGAATCGAACAGTTTTGACTAATTAATGCCATTGCAATGAAATCGTAGGGGACAAACAGATTGAAAGACGTCACGTGCCTTGGTATATACAAAATTTATATTATATAATTGTGTACATATTGTAGTTGCACTTTACACTGACTTTAATTTAAACATGTGTGGTTTATGCCAGCAATTTATTTTAACGAGAGAGCCAAAGCAAAGTTTAAAGATCACTCACTTTGATCGTTCATCGTGCGTTGTATGAAATGCAAATTGTTTAATGTTTTTGTTTTTGTTTTGTTATTAAAAAGCCTCTCTATTTGAAATTACCCTTTAAACATACATATGTATGTACATACGAATGTCGTTTCTGTCACACGTTTGCCCTGACACTCCTCCTCCTGTCCTGTGCTGTGCTGTCATGTCCACTTATCTACCATGACATGAGCGTGAATATGTAATATGACCATCGGAGTCCCACCCCCTCCGCCCGCCTTCTCTTTATTTGTCAGTTCTTTTCTGTATTTATTTCCGCCGCCATCCCCTCTGACCGCTCCCACCCAGTTTTTGGGATTGTTCCCAATAAATATTGATTGGTATTATTTTGCATTTCTAACGCCCCCTTTCCCACACACACACACACACACACAGCCACCCACAAGCATGTGGGCGGCGGTTGTGTGTGGGCGTGGCTAGTCTATGTAAGCTGTGAGACGGAACAAAATGTCAGTTTCATTTTGAGAAATTGTCAGCCCTCTCAAATATCCATATCTTAACAAATTTATCCGACAATATCTATAGAGAAATTAAGATATATCTAAATTTGAAGGGCTTTTGTCTTTGCTTTTGTTCTTTATAGACAAATCAACACAGGCTTAGGATCGGTCCTTTTGATCCCAAAAGTATGCATTAGTCTGGAACAGTATTAGGCATATGCAACAAATTTATAACTTTTCGTGCGCCTTGTAACCTACAAATTCCAATGTTTGCCTGGAGAATCAATTCTTTATCCACATAATACTCCGAAACATCTTTATATGTAACAAAAAACGAATGCTTGGAGTGCTTATTGCATACTTTTGGGTGCAAGTTTTCTTGATTTCCCCTATATCCGCAAGCTGCCCCATTTATTATTTAGCCAAACATAACGTATACGCAACGTGTGACAACTACAATAAGAACATTCTGGAATAAGTCACTTCAGGACTTACAAAATTCTGTGTTTTTGGGTTAATCCTGTAGAAATCTGTTTTAGTTGTGTAAACCCATGCAATTTAATGTTGCTTTCAACGTTTCCTTATGTTTACCTGTATAAGTATCTGGCCAGATCCTAGATTCCATTTTCGCTTACCTTTGACTTACTTGATGATTCCCTGTGTTGTTGATTATATTTTACAAGCCTTTTAAAAAAATTAGCAAAGAAAAATGTGATAAAGAATAAATTACTATAGTTTGTGTATACATATAGAATATATAACGAGGTAATAAAAAGTGTTCAGATGTAGGGAGGCCTTCGCTTTCCCTCTCTCAGCGGCTAACTGTGTGTCTCTGTGTGTGTGCCGCCCACCACCTTTATACTACCCAATTCCCCTATTCACCTTTGATCTGGCTATTGCTGTTCAGCTGTGTCAGCAGTCAACAATAAATCCAATTAGTAAAAAAGAAAGCAGCAAAACGGTTCAAGGTAACAAGAAGAGAGAAAAAAAACCAACAACAACGGCAAAAATTATGCACGATAAAAACGTAATTGTCGTTGTTGTTGTTGAGCCAGACAGAGGCGACCTTATCGGACATTCTTGTTGGTCATTGTTCGTCACAGAGGCGGTTCGGTCGTCGAGAAGGGGATCTAAATTGAGCTTCAGGGGGTAATGAGGGGGTGTCACAGAGGCCCCACTCTCTGCTATAGCCGATCCAGGTGTCGATTTTGGCAGTATAAGAACAAAATTGGTCGAGGTTCCAACATCCAACATGCTGACTTAATTCACCCCAAATATTCAGCGGGGAGAAGAAATCAATAAATAAAATGCCAATTTACATTACTCAAATTACACACACACACACACATATAGAGGTATATATATAGAGAGAGAGAGAGAGAGAGAAGCCATAGCAACTAAACTACCTAACTAACCTACGAGCATCTAAATTATAAACTAAGCTAAGCAAACTCATGCTGTTATTGTTGTTGTTCTATGACATTTACAGGTCATAGGAGGAAAGACACTCAATCTACGTCAGACGCCAAGCGGTGGCCCCACCACCAACACCCAACACCCAGCACCTAGCACCACCCATGGTCGTCACCATGTCCAATAAGAATCGATGATTAGCTAAGAAGACAACCTTTATATATAACTACACATATACATGTACATACATACGTATTATGTATATATATGTACATATATGTTATAGACTATTATTTGTGTGTATATAGAAGAAGAAGAAGGTCGCGATTACAAAGTAAGGAAAGCAAAAGCCAAAGCGAACAATTTTAATTTGGATCCGATCGCAACCAACCACACATCATCCATCATCATTATTATTATTTCGCCTCAGATATAAGCAAATAGATCAAAATGTTGATCAAGGAATATCGCATACCGCTGCCCCTCACCGTCGAGGAGTATCGCATTGCCCAGCTGTATATGATAGCGGTAAGTTTTAACATTTTTCCTTTTATTAATAAACCTAAAATGCGATAAGACACTTTGTATGCATAGAAGAAGGTCTGAATTTAAAATAGAGGCACTTTGTTTAGGGCTTCAAAATCACAAATATTTCTGAATTTCTAACAATCGTTTTCATATTCGCTTTATTTTTTATCTGAAATCAGATTTGACCCCTGATTTGCTTTTGATTCCGAGCCAAATTACTCGGTTAAAAAACGTTTGCCTCTTACTCAGTGGAATAAAAAGTAAACATGTTTGACCCCTTAAATATTTTTGTATAATTCTTTAATATGTGAAGAGAAGCAATATTAGCCATAAGCGATTAAATCCAATATTGTCAGTTTGGGATTACAGGGCTAGGACATTCCAAAAGTGTTTTGAGTACGAAAACGCCCGTATACAATGTACCTATCGCTCTTTTTGCCGATAGTTGCCTTCAACAATCAAATCAGTCCCAACCATCTAAACGCATCTCGGTCAGAAGTGATTCACTGGAAGGTTTTATTCCTAACTAGGTCCCATTCTTACCGCAGTGTGTCCTTCTCGACTTGCACAACAAGAGAGAAAGAACATGCGGAAGCTAAACTTAAACTTCATATTTTTACAGTATGGCCTTATCCAAAAGTCTTAAATATAAAATACTAGAACCGTCTAGCTACAGACACTTACTCTCCCTGCTAATTATTCGGTGATCAATCCCGGTCCCGTGGTAGTACCAAAAAAAAGTTCCAAGAATATATCTAGATCTATTGAATAAAGGTCTAATTCCAAAAATAGTTTGAATTGTATTTAAAAAAAGGCAGCATTTCGAGTGAATCCGGCCCTTTATAGGGTTTTGTGTATCACATTTGATATATTCCAATCGCAATTTGTTGGATTTACTGACCCTTTTCGGCATTTTCATAGTTTCACAGTGTTACAGTTCACCTTGAAACAGTTTTGTCCACCCGCTTTCGCCCTCCCTTCTATAGATTCGGCACTGATTTTGGCATTATATTTTACATTTAACGAGCTAAGACACATTGTTTATGTTGTTTTACATTATCTGATTCATTAAAATCAACAAATGAATAAACTATTTTTATCTAGATCTTATGTATCGAACGTAGGCATGGCCGCACATGGACTTATATATATAAGTAAATCGAATGTATATACCTTTTTAGATCCGACAGATTCTTTGTAAATATTTTTGATTATCATTTATATATGTATTCATAATTTGTTTCAATGATAATATCTTAGAGGGCTGCAAAATACATTTAAAACATTTTCAACTTCGAGTACTCGTTAATAAATACTCAAATTCAAATACTATTTTACTTAAACAAACGATATCGAATAAAATGAAGCTGAATAGAACTTAATTAATCGTATTTTGATTATTTCCGAATGGAACTTAATAAACCGAATGAGTCATTTAAAAACTTAAAGTACTCAGAATATTCTTGATGCATTAAATTGTTCCTAAAAGAGTGCTAACTATTTGTCATGGCCTAAGAATTAATTATGTTTGTTTAAAGATTTAACAAGATGTGACAATAATATACATATACAAATGAAAATTTTCGATCAAGTGATTCAAAGAACTGCTGCAAGTATGTATGTCAAATTTGATCAAACTGAATCTTTCTAAGACCCCAAATTTTAAAATCATACGATACAGTTTTGTGAATATGTATTCATTCGATTCATTAAACGAATGAATGAGTTTGATTACTGCGTCAGCCCTCTAGGCCAGAATCGACATCCGAGGGGCCCTTTCAGGGTTTTCTGTGGAAAATGTACTAAAGCTCATTTCATCTTCATTCTCATGTTCTCCAAATATACAGAAAAAGAGTCGCCAGGAGAGCCACGGGGAAGGTAGCGGAGTAGAGATCATAATTAATGAACCCTATAAAGATGGACCCGGCGGCAATGGACAATATACGAAAAAAATCTATCATGTGGGCAATCATTTACCCGGTTGGATAAAAAGTGCGTATTCTCCTTAACCCTCACAGGTCGATTGATTGATTAGTCGATCGATCGATCGATCATTCCTGGATCATGCCATTTCACATTTGGTTTTTTTTTCCATCTTTCTGTTTCTTCATATTTCATAAAATTAAGGTCTAATTGCAGGTTTATTGCCCAAAAGTGCCCTAACGGTTGAGGAAGAGGCATGGAATGCATATCCATACACAAGAACACGCTACACTTGTCCATTTGTTGAGAAATTCTCATTGGACATTGAAACGTATTATTATCCAGATAATGGCTTCCAAGAAAATGTATTTCAACTATCTGGAAGTGATTTACGTAATCGTATTGTGGGTGAGTAAACATAAATACACACACACACACTTGGAAAAAAGGTTCTGAAAATATTAACTGAGACTTTTGAAATTTTTGTAGATGTAATTGATATTGTTAAGGATCAACTTTGGGGCGGTGATTATATCAAAGAAGAGGATCCCAAACATTTCGTGTCGGATAAGACGGGACGTGGTCCATTGGGCGATGACTGGCTGGAGGAATATTGGCGCGAGGTGAAGGGTAAAAAGCAACCAACATCCCGCAACATGTCCTTGATGACTGCCTATAAAATCTGCCGTGTTGAATTCCGTTATTGGGGAATGCAAACAAAACTAGAAAAATTCATACACGACATAGCATTACGGAAAGTAATGTTGCGTGCCCATCGTCAGGCTTGGGCCTGGCAAGATGAATGGCATGGCCTAACCATTGAGGATATACGCGAATTGGAGAGGCAAACCCAGTTGGCGCTGGCCAAGAAAATGGGCAGTGGCGAAGAGGGCAGCGATGCCGGTTAGTATGTCCATAAACTTACATTGTTAGCTCTTATTTACGTATGCCTGGTCTATTTCTTTCGTTGCGTTTATTAGATAGCAACTCGGAGGCTTATGTTAGCACAGCGGCAAGTGCAGGTGCTGCTACCTCCTCTGCCGCTTGTGCTGTTGGTAGTGAGCGAAAGAAATCTGCTCCAGCTATACCACCAATTGTGACACAACAACCGCCAAGTGCCGAAGGCAGTTCCGACGAGGATGAGGGCGATGACGATGATGATGTTGAGGACGAGAATGATGCAATTGGCGCCGGTCTGGAGCTAAGTACCAGCAATCAGCAACAAGGTACCACTACCGGTGGGTCCAGTCAACGCTCGAGATCCCAAAGTATTCAGCTAGCCACTGGCATTGGTGGTGCGAATAGTAAAAGCAAATTTGGATCTAAAGGTGCCCTCCACTCCCCAGTGGGTTCGGCACATAGTTTCGATTTGCAGGTAAGCAGCATAATCATATGTTTTCCAATGTTTTGCGAGTTTTATTCTTGTAGTTTTCATTCTTATGGCAACTTTCTTGCCCACAAAACAAACAGAATATCAATGCAAAGTACCCGTGTCTATATCTGTGTCTGTACGATGTTTATTTTCCCTCTTTTTTTTGTGTGTACGAAATGGAAACAATTAAAATTTTTAATTTTAAATAGTTCTGTTCTGTCTAGTTTAGAGTTTGTTTCCGTTTCTTTGTCCCAGTTTTTGTCTCTGTCTTTCTCTCTGTGTTTTGTGTGTGTGTTTTATTTCTCTCTTACCAAGAATCTGTTTAATTTCCTTACACAACTTGACATCAATCCCGAAAACTCCAAAAAACATTTCAAAACAAATACACAAAGCCGCATGCCAAAACAGAGCCACCCAGACACCACGTAAGTTCCACCTCAACTATCCGATAACATAATCCCCTTTCCGTTCCTTCTTATTTTAGTTCAATCGCACAAATTAGAAAGATGATTCTTTTTGAATTTGAAATTTCTGACCAATTTTGAATCTAATTTTCTTGCTAATATCGCAACAAAATGAGCGAAAAGAAGAGCTTTCCTTATATTTTATGTTTTTTGGCTTTTGCCCTCCCATTTCGATATTGGGAACAAGAATAATTGTTGTTAGCTTAGCCAAATAAAATTTACTACCTTAAATTGTGTATAATTTTGTCTGTCGATTTCATTGGATTTCACAGGTGGCCAATTGGCGTATGGAACGTTTGGAAGTTGATTCTAAATCCAATTCCGATGAAGAATTCTTTGATTGCTTGGGTAAGTTAAACTTCTGGTCTTTCTGTATACAACCAATTTTTATTTCATTCTTTTGTTTATAGACACAAATGAGACAAATTCATTGGCCAAGTGGAGTTCGTTGGAGCTGTTGGGCGAGGGCGATGATAGTCCACCACCTCATGGCGGCAGTAGCAGCAGCGGCGGCGGTGGCGGTGGTTTCATGGGCGGTGGAACTTCATCGAGCGGTTCTTCTGGAGTTGGCCGTTATCATGGTCGGCAGGATGATAGCATATTCAATCAGGATTTCCTAATGCGTGTCGCCTCCGAACGTGGCAATAAGCGGCAGTTGCGTTCATCGGCTAGTGTGGATCGCAGCCATGACTCATCACCGCCGGGTTCTCCAAGCACACCATCATGTCCCACCACCATATTAATACTTGTCATCCATGCTGGCAGCGTCCTGGATGCGGCAAGTGAGTTGACCGCCAAGAAATCAGACGTTACAACATTTCGTGGCTCATTCGAGGCTGTAATGCGTCAGCATTATCCAAGCCTTCTGACCCATGTGACAATTAAAATGGTACCCTGTCCATCGATATGCACCGACGCCTTGGGCATTCTATCGAGCCTTAGTCCGTATTCGTTTGATGCTTCACCATCGGCCGCTGATATACCTAATATAGCGGATGTGCCAATTGGAGCGATACCTTTGCTTTCAGTAGCCTCGCCCGAGTATCAAGAGACAGTCAATAAAACTGTGGCCGCTGCCAATATTGTTTACCATGAGTTCTTGAAATCGGAAGAGGGACATGGCTTCTCTGGCCAAATTGTTATGCTTGGCGATTCCATGGGCTCGCTATTGGCCTATGAGGCATTGTGTCGCGGTGGAAATGGTTGTCAGCCAGCTACATTGAATACCGGTGGCGATGGTGATGCGAACAATTCGATTCCCAATCCGACTATCAATAGTCGTCACTCTCGTCTGGATATGGAACATCATCTTCATCAGCATCAACATCAACATCATCATTCTCATCACGAAGAAGTTCGTTCGTTCATTGAGACAGCTGACTTGGATGCTAAACGTCTTTTGGTTGCCCCATCGCCGCGTCGTCGTCGCTCTAGTTCATCCAGCGATTCACGGGCCGCTGCTGGTGCTTCGACCTGCAGTAAATTGGATTTCGAGATTAGCGATTTCTTTATGTTTGGTTCACCCCTATCTGTGGTCTTGGCTGCCCGTAAATTGCACGATGCTAAAGCGGCATTGGCCCGACCCAATTGCCATCAGGTTTACAATTTGTTCCATCCAACTGATCCGATTGCCTCGCGTCTAGAGCCATTGCTTAGTGCCAGATTCTCCATATTGGCTCCGGTTAATGTGCCCAGATATGCTAAATATCCGCTTGGTAATGGTCAGCCACTGCATTTATGTGAGTATCAATCGAGCGATTGCCTCAAAATTGACTTCACTTCACTTAGAGACATTTTCATTGTAGTGGAGGTAATACAATCGCATCCTCAGCATTTCAATGATGGCCATAATCTTTTAGCCGGTAGAAGACTCTCGGATGCCTCAATGCAGAGCACAATATCTGGTTTGATTGAGAATGTTTCCCTAAGTACCATACATTCCCGTAAGTTTAGATTAACCCAGTCAGTAGATGAAACATTTCCCCCCAAAACATTTTGCATTCATTCAAATCCCTAATTTGAAACTAATTTCGCTTTATTCTATTTCCCCGGTTGTAGTTCAAAACAAATGGTGGGGCACCAAGCGTCTGGATTATGCCCTCTATTGCCCGGAAGGATTAAGCAATTTCCCAGCCCATGCTTTGCCGCATTTGTTTCATGCCAGCTACTGGGAGAGTCCGGATGTGATTGCTTTTATATTGCGACAAATTGGCAAATTCGAGGGAATTCCGTTTGTTGGTTCACAGGATGATAAAGACAATGCCAGCAGTTTCCATCCGGGACAGCCGCGTGAAAAATGGATTAAGAAACGTACATCGGTGAAGCTAAAGAATGTGGCGGCCAATCATCGAGCCAACGATATCATTGTCCAGGAGGGTAGGGAACAGCGTTTAAATGCTCGCTTCATGTACGGGCCACTCGATATGATCACATTACATGGTGAGAAAGTCGATGTGCATATTATGAAGGATCCACCAGCTGGGGAATGGACATACCTAACCACAGAAATGACAGATAAGAATGGACGCATCTCGTACAGTATACCCGATCAGGTATCTCTCGGCTATGGCATTTATCCCATTAAAATGGTTGTACGCGGTGATCATACATCGGTGGATTGCTACATGGCTGTGGTGCCACCGCTCACCGAATGTGTGGTCTTTAGCATTGATGGCTCCTTTACGGCATCCATGTCGGTGACCGGTCGTGATCCCAAAGTTCGTGCTGGTGCAGTCGATGTCTGCCGCCATTGGCAGGAATTGGGCTATCTGCTCATCTATATAACCGGACGTCCGGATATGCAACAACAGCGTGTTGTCTCATGGTTAAGTCAGCACAATTTTCCTCATGGACTGATCTCTTTTGCCGATGGTTTATCCACCGATCCTCTTGGGCATAAGACAGCCTATCTCAATAATTTGGTACAAAATCATGGAATCTCAATCACTGCAGCCTATGGCAGCAGCAAGGATATTAGTGTCTACACCAATGTTGGCATGCGATCCGAACAGATATTCATTGTTGGCAAGGTAACACAAAAATAGAAGGTGGCCCAAAAAAGAGTCCATTTAATCCAGTTTTCCTTATGATTACAGGTTAGCAAGAAATTGCAATCGAATGCCACAGTTTTGAGTGACGGCTATGCCGCTCATTTGGCTGGCCTACAGACCGTTGGTGGGTCACGACCGGCCAAGGGCAATGCTCGCATGGTCATACCCCGCGGATGCTTCAATCTGCCCGGACAGTCGGCAAATCCACGACGACGAAGGTAAGATTCGCATCTGGCTGGCTGTGTCTCTCAAGAGTCATTACTCTATGTATGCGTCTGTCTGTGTGTATTGTATATATGTACAATTGTGTTAATTATATGAATATATATACATACATATATTATATATATTCGTAAATAGGCATCCAATGCTTGTATGTATGCATAATAATAAGTATTGTAATTAGTTTTATGATTTCTGGTGTTGTATATTATTGAGCATTTAGTTTTAATGTCTTTTTTCATTTTGTTTGCATTTGAATCATTTCAATAATCCATCAATCGTTCATTCTAGTGAAATTTATTCATACCATTCGCCCGCCCTCTCTTCCGTCCCATTGACCAAATAGTTCAATGACCATCATTTAAAAAATTCTATGTGAAAGTGTTACATCAGCATATTTGACATCATTTTAAAATTGATGATATATCGAAAAGCTAAAGCGATAAAACCGAAATAGTTATCATCGGCCAAAATTAGTTGTTTATGAATAAACCAAATAGTTAATTCAGCAAAGAGCACCGTGCACAGAAATGATACACATGTAGTAAATGGAACATTTGTTTTGTTTTGTTCAACTTCTTATGGTCTTTGATGCAGAATTAACTCACATAGATTCGTACATACATCATGCATATAATAAAGCTTCTAGCGTTGGCTGCTCATTTCTTCGATTGTTCAATCACTTGTTCAGTTTTTTATTGACTCTTTTCACACTTGCAAATTCACAATAAGCAACAGAACAGAGTTCATTAATCACTCCTTCAATGATTAACTTCTTAAGTCAACAAGATGCTTGCAAAACTTAATAGAATATAGATTGATATGGTCAGAGATCGGCAAAGCAATGAATCACAGAGTCAAAAACACCAAAGAAGAAAATCAGTTAATCAATAAGTGACCATTTGAATGAAATTCAAAATGAAAAATTAAACAAGTTGATTTAGTTTCACAAAATGAGCGGTCCCAACACTAATATCTTGCCAAAAACCAAAGACTACGTTTAACCTTTACACTTTACCATGCCACCCTGCGCCCTGCCACGCCCTCCGTCCTGCCCCCCGCCTGATTTAATCTTGATCCGTCCCCATCCCGTACAAATATATTGCACCAACTCTTGCTCTCATGGAGCAGCACTGCCTTTGAACTGCAATTGGCCAGCAGCAGCAACAACAACAACAACAACAACATCAGCAACAATCTGGCCAACAAACTGAATGAGGACATTATAGCCACGCCATTACCAACCATCCAATCCAACCAATCCAACCAAACCATCATTCAATCCTAGTCTATTTATATGCGAAATGATATCAATGTATTATTTTTTTATTTCGTTATGTTAACTTTTCGAACAAAATGCCGTATTATTTACATCACTTACTATACTAAGTTATATAGAATCGATTTTGTATTATTTCTACAATTTGATATAATCATAATTAATATACATACAAAGTATCAACTGATATTATAAAATATATAGCCAAATTATATACTATAACAAGAATTTCGGTAATGCCGACAATTTTGTATACCCTTGCAAATCAATGAGAAAGAAATGTTCAAATATCAATCAAAACAAGTAAACATGTTATTCCTATAATAAGTTCAACTTTTCATAGGGATTTTATGTAAATATTTCTTTATTTTGCAAGAGTATTTAAACCGAAAGAAAACACACCAAATATATATATGTATATATGAAATGTGTATATAAGTGCATATACATATAACTGTATAAATTCATAAACCAAAAATGCAAACAAAATATATATATATATACCTCCCAATTTATATTATATATGATTTATAATATTACAATTTGTATCCTTTTTTTTCTTCGTTTGTTATTTAAACATATGCTTAAACCAAAACAATTGCTTCCACCACCACCACGCCCACCATAAACCAAACGTATATATGTACATACGTATATCTATGTACAATAATATTAAATCGAATCAATTGCTGGATCTTTATCACCCTCAGGCTGCATGAACAACCAACGAATGAAGTTTGAAATGCAATGCAGACAAACCAAATAAGCAAATAAATAAAACAAAACCCAACAAAAAAAAACATACAAAAAGAGTAACAAGTCGGTGTACATCGACTTTATAATACCCTATACCACGCTCTAGAAGTGATACAAAATTGAGTATTCACCTATTTACTCCGATTTGCTTAATTCCACTAAATTGTTGTGTTTCTTTAGTTGGGGGAATCCCTTTCGTTATTTATCAAGTGTCAAGCATCATTTCCGCCTTTGTTGGGTATAGGGTATATACATACTTATAAATAATTGATATATAATTGACAAATTAAAGCAAAATTTATGTTAATTTTGTTTTTGCTTAGTGCTTATAGTTTGAAACACTTATTTATCACTTATTGGTTATAATTATATAGTGAATTGATAATGCATTCTTAGCTGATTGGTGTTGTGCAGCAGCAAAAAACCAAATTAGACCAAAATTCAATTTCAAATCTCTGTTCCTAACGTAAACTTTATCTTTCTTTCAACCAAAACCTGACCTCCACCTACATACATATGTACATCTACACACCTTACACTCCATTGACTTATTTCCATAAAAAAAATATAAATTTAAATATAATACATACACACAATTAGCAACGAGACAGGACTATCATCGCCCATACGCAGCGGATATCTGAAGCGTAAAACCTATTTGAGTCATCATTAAGATTCACATAGAGAGAGAAACAGGACGAGAGAGCAGATCATCAATAACTATATATAGAGTTCGTATATATATTCGCATATATAGACTATATTTTCACAGTCACAGACCCCAAAGCAAATGATAATAAAATGGATCTCCTTTGCGTTTCGTCAATATCAATACAAAAAAAAAAATAATAACCATCTCTCTGTGTACATATGACTACATATATATGTATATATATGTATGCGCGACATATGTAAGAAACATTATTCAATGTATATAATTTATGAACATATATTGTATAGCAACAACAACAACAACAACATGAGAACAAAGAACAAAAACAAACAAAACAAAAAAACAATACCAAAAATTGTACAACATTTAACCGAAGTCAAATGTGTCACGCGGTGAGTATGCCATTCAAATCAAAACAATTTAAATATTTTATAATATACAGTCATGAACAAAAGTATTGGCATTTAGAATTTTTCTCGATTAAGACAAGACAATAATCCAGAAACGAATTCATACAAATATTCGATCAAAATGCTATTAGCATTGATCTATTAAATTTGTCAGTCATGTGGCTGGCCTACAATATTGTACACCTTCTTCCACATCTCTTCCAATCAAAGGACATCAATCCAGTTGAGTCTTTATGGACTGGATAGAAGGACCCAAAAGCTATCAATCTCGCCCAATTCAGAACTAAAGCATCACAAGTGTGTAGCTCAAAGTAGACGACAAAGTGTGACAAAACGAATTCATATATTTCAAAATACTATGTAATATTGTTATTTAAATTTGTAAGTTTTTATTTGAAAAGAGAATTGTTGCCAATACTTTTGTCCATGACGTTATTACTAAAATCAGATAGATATAGTACAGTCTGCTTATATACTTAATCTACTTGCAATTAGATTAGATATACTAAACAAAGAAACCTTTTGGACAGGCCCATACATACAAATTTTGAGTAAAAAGATATTTTAGGCAAAACAAGTTGGCCAAAATTGAATCATTTTCGCCTTGAACGATATACAGTGAACCCTCAGTTAATGAACAAACTTCGGTCCAGCATCTTGTTCGTTGAGCGAAATCACTTTTCCAATATAAATTAATGTAAAATGAATGTTATTAAATGGTATCATTTGAATTGAAGGACTGACAAATGCACCATTATTCTAAATTCAGATATTATTCCAAGTAAAATGAAACGTTTAACAATTTTCAAATAACTGAAAATATTTGGTAAAACGGTCACACTGAAAAGCTCTATAATGTATATTCGGGATTTCCCCTAATTTTACATGCAATTAAGGTGAAGAAAATGTGTGGGAGATCGTTAACCGAGGGTACACTGTATTTGAAAATTTGATTTGATAAAAAAAAAGAAATGATTTTTAGTTTTTAGAAATCAACTAACCCATTTTATCTATCCGGTAAGTGACAAGTTTCTAGATTAGAACAAGAATTTATGCAAATGCAGCTGAAAAGATATTTCAATAAAGATTTTCCTATATGTATGTAAATAAATCTCCCATATAAGTAGATATATAACATAAATGTATTTCTCTGTTCCATTTGCTTCTCAGGTACCTGGAAAGAAAGACTGTTTCCTCCTGTTGTTTGATGGTTTTCCAAACCACTTGAAGAACAAACTAATTACTAACAAGAAACAAAAACCACAAATGAAAACAAAACACATAAAGCAAAGCAAAATAAAAACATACAATAACATGGAAATATATAACAGACAGAGGAATCATAAACAACTTGCAGATTCTTAAATGAAGATCATAAATCTTTATTATTTGTATATATATATACATATATACCACACAACATAAATGACTTGTGTATGTTCGATAAATGGGAGAAAGAAACACGCAAAAACATTATTCAAAAGATCATAAAGTAATGTAATAAAATGAAAAATGATACAACTGAGGACATGATGATAAAAAAAGGCGTTACAAAAATCAAATAGCAAATTAAATGCATTTCTTTGAACAAAATAAAGAACTTACGGCTTTCCCCTCTTCACCACCTATGATATATGTATCTATTAAAAGTAGTCGTTTAATCTATGTGTATGTGTATTAAAAAAAAAAGGAAGAAAAAACAAACAAACAGAACGAAATGAATCAAACCAACTTGAACAATTTGCACCGATTTATGTATCGTCTGAGAACAATCCAATTCTGTATCAAAAGAAAAGAAAACTCTAAAATTGTGATAGCAAAAGTAAAAAAAAAAAAAAAGTAATGTAAATTGCAGAATTCCCCTTCAACAATATATACATATGTAAAATGTAAATGAATGCAAGCCCCAAATTCGTTAAAAAACAAAAACAAACCCCCAAAGTCTTCGAACTACGCTAATTTGTGATACATCTAAAAAGAAAAAAAAAAAAAAAAAAAACATATAACTAAAATAATAAACCAAACAGATCATTTCAAGCAGAGAACTTCCGAAAATCCTAAACTCAAGGCGACCTGAATCAAATAAATTAGGCAACATTAGTAGCAAATGTTTAACTTAAATGATAAAACAAATGATATAACTACATATGTATATATGTATTGTACATGCATGCATATATACACATACATACATTGTGTATATGTGTGTGCTGTCCAGCCCAAGTTAACTATTTAAAGTAACCGAAAAAAACACATAAAATAAACAAAAAATGATGATAAACAACACGGTACAAATTGATTCCAATCCAAAAAGAGAGAGAGAGAGAGAGAGAGAGGAAGAGACAGGCAATACATACATATGTACTCAAAAACGAATCCAAGGATTTAAAATGGGAACTGGGAAGTATAATATGCAGTAAAAGAGTTCAAATTCTTTGAAATCTATAAAATAGTTTAGCTAAAAAGTACAATGAAGACAATTTTGTTATTCTTCTAGGGTGTATTGCATACTTTAGGGGGCAAAGTTTCCTCCTTTCTAACATTCTTAGACTTCTCACTGTATGTACTGCCTGCAATGAACAATATAGTCTAAATGTATGATCAAATACTTTGTAAATTAAATGCTAATTAAAATTGGCTTTGTTTTAAGTGTGTTAACAATTGACGAAGTTATTCTTCCCAGAGCCAAAGCTCTAATACTAGTTCCTCTTTTATCGATTCTTCATGCACTCTCTCTCATATGAATTTGAAAACCAAAAGATTCGTTTCATATTAATGAGCAGGGAACCCCCTGATACCTAAAGTACATTATTTTATACATTTGCATAACGAGAAATTTTCCATTTTATTCCCCTTTATTGGTGATGCCAACACCTGTCTACAGATTTATTGGATTCTTACGTAGAAAATTTATAATGTAATATCTCATTACTTTTCTGTCCCCTCTTCCCCATTTCCCTAGAATGGTAATAGTCTGCCAAATTCAATTACTACTACAAGCTTGAATTACAATAAATAAGTATGTGTATATTTGATAGTTAAACCCACCATATAGCTGATAAGCTGAGCCCCTCCCCTCATTTATTTATATGTATTTATCAACGAGAGACGGAAAAAGATGAAAAACAAGCAAAATATTTGCTTTGGCATGCCAAAGATTATATATGTATCTATATCCATGCAGAGTCAAAGCCCTCTACAAGGATATAATCTAAAAACTAAACACAAAGGTAACTAAAAATACAGGCACAGAGAGTAAAAATTGTTGAATCAAATATGTATATGTATGTATTATATACAAATTACAAAAGATATATACATACATATATATGTATATATTTACATAAATGCAAAAGTCCAAGAACAACAACAGCAAACAAAACTAAAGATAAGAGAATAATCTCATTTCATTGGAAACTGAACTAATGAAATATTTATTGATAGAGAAGCCTAAGTGTATGTAGGCCAAAGATGCAATCTATTTACAAATCAACTATTACAAAAAAAAAAAAAACAAAACAAAACTATTTTCTCAATCGTTGAACCAATCGTTAATAAATACATAATATATATATATATATAAATCGAATAACATGACAAAACCAAAGAATGGCAGACAATTTCCAAAACATGATGAAAACAGTCAAAAATATTTTTCGATGTAAGCTGTTTGTTAAATTAAAAAGAGGAGAAAGAAACGTATGTATAATACAGTTAATTATTCAAACAAAAGAAAAAGGAAAATACCAAAATGTTCTATTTGATGTTACAAAATGAAAAAATAAATAAAAAAGCAAATGCTAATGTAAACAAAATGATCATCAAATTTTTATTTAGGGGGTCTTGTGTAAAAAGTGAATCCCATTTAACGCTTCAAATATTTTCATATTTAAAGCATAAACAAAATCAAAAGACTAGGGCAAGTTTATTTATGTATATATATATAACAAAATAGTTGGTCTTTTATTTCTTTAAATATTTTCGTTTGTTTACATTGTGTCAGAAATCATATTAATTTAACTACTTTGCTCTTAAGAGGTATTCTTTTTTGTCTTCCTTTTTGTTTGCGAGCAATATAAAAGTATAGTGGTATGTAAAAATGTTTGAATGTTTGTCTATAGTTTGGGCAAACCAGCCGATATGGAGCTTTCAATGCCACAATGATCCTTGCCGCGCACAATGCGGAAGAATCCATTATCGCCCCAATCGGTGTTCCATGAGTTTGCAATTAGCCAGTAGGGAATTTTTTCATCACCCCAGACACCCCAGCCGAGAATGCGTATGGCATGACCTCCCAGCTCCTTGCCATGGACATGTTCATAGACACCGCTCTTGTATAAAATTAAATCTTCATAGACGGTAAAGGCTCCTTCCACGGGTCCATTGTTCATGATCTCTTTCTGTATGTCCAGTACATTGTTTTTTATCGAATAGGACTTGGAACCAAAGTTTTTATCTTTCTTGTAGTCCACTTTATAGCTGGACTCGCACAAATGCTGACAACGGGGCGTACTGCCGCCGGAGCATGGTGGGCGTGTGCCATTTACGTGATGCTCGCATGGTTCAATCTCATAGGGGCGGCAACCCTGAGTAAAAAATGAATAATTAATATATACGATTAAGAACAAGATCCTCAGTGCTCACCTGCTGGGATCCATAGTTGCCCCCACTGACGATGCCTTTGCGTGTCCAATAGCTCCAAGCGGCACCGGGGAATCCGCCATTGCAACCAAAGCCGCAGGTGTGACAGCATGAGACCAAATCATCTGCCGACAGATGGAAATTCACTTTGCCTTGGGAATGAATGCAAACCTATGCGAATATAAAGAGACGACGCAATTTTAAAGGCAGTTCAAAATCGATAAGAAAACAACAACTGGCAGCAAAAGATAAGCAAGTCATCTAATCAGCTAAAGTGAGGGGGGTGGGGAGGGGGGAGGTATGAGCAAATAGAGAGAAAGGTGATGCACTTACGCGATCTGACATGGCCTCAACGGCTCCAAAGGCCCAACATGAACCGCATGAACCCTGATCTCTGATCTCGCCAATGGTTGGGCAATTAGCCCATTTTTCACGGGCATCAAACTCTGTGGGTATATCGGAGTCAGAATCTTCTACGATTTTGCCAAGAACCTCCATTTTGTCGGGCAAAGCAAACTTATCAGCATCAGGATGGACGCCCATTAGGCCTCTTATATATTTCTCCGACACAGATTCATGGAAATTTCGGCCAACCTACAAGAAAAGATCACCAATTTGGGAATTAAGTAGATTACTTATACAGGCAGCTGCATCTAATTCGTGTTGAACTTACAGTCCAAGTATTTGCTTTTCCGCGGACCAACTCAATAAACTCATCCGACAGCAAATGGTCCTTTGCTTCGAACATGGTGAGGTACACGACCATCAATAGTAGAGAATATATATTTCGAACCATTTTCAATCAAAATGGCCGACACAAAGAAAGGAAAAAAAAAACCCACTAAACAATGAAAATGACGCGTAGTCGTTGTTGCCTTGTATATATGGTATATAAAGGTATATAGTATAACTCTATAATCTGTTCAGCACAGCTCCAGCTGCGTTTGCAAATTGCTAGGCACTTCTGCGGAAAATTATTTGTCAGCGCTTTGTTATTATTTATTTTGCAAAGCTATCGTTATCGACATAGTCGGAACAAAGCTATCATTATCGGGGCAAAGGTATCGTTATCGACATTATCGAGCTAAGTTATTGTTATCGACATTATCCATGTGTGTGTCCATGTGAGTAAGTTTATAAAATTGTTTATTAACAATTAATACAAGAGTTTAACAGTTAAACAAATCTAATCTAATGCGCTTAACTCCATGGGCTCCTTGTCTCCTTCTGTGAAATCTAAATAACACAGTAAAAGCAATGGGGAAGACGTCAAAGGACAAACGAGACATCTATTATCGCCAGGCCAAGGAGGAAGGATGGCGGGCACGTAGTGCGTTTAAGTTGATGCACATTGACGATTCATTTCACATTTTCGATGGTAGGCATTCTAATTTAATATTTTAAGAATAATTTACTATAAAATGCATACAATGTTGTAGGCGTAAAGCGAGCTGTCGACCTGTGCGCAGCGCCTGGTAGCTGGTCTCAAGTACTCTCCCGGAAGCTATATGATACTTGCGAAACCGAAGAGGAGAAGGCAGCTGTAAAAATCATAGCTGTAGACTTACAGGCAATGGCACCCATTCGAGGAGTAGTCCAACTGCAAGGCGACATTACGAAGGAGAGCACAGCGGAGGCTATAATTGGACATTTTGGCGAGGGCGCCGACCAAAAGGCACAGCTTGTTGTCTGCGATGGAGCCCCCGATGTGACCGGTGTTCACGAAATGGATGAATACATGCAACATCAGTTGCTGGTCTCTGCCCTGAGCATCGCTACATTTGTTCTTGAACCGGGCGGCAGCTTTGTGGCAAAAATCTTCAAGGGCAATGACACGACTCTACTCGATTCGCAGATGCGTACGTTCTTCAAGCGTTTTGAGTTCTATAAACCGGCAAGTTCGCGACCCTCAAGCATTGAGCATTTTGCTGTGTGCAAAGACTTCTTTCTTCCCCCTGGCTACATTCCGCAGGTTATTAATCCAGCTCGAAGTGATATAGCGGATCAGGCAAGAAAGACTGGCTCGGCAGCCAACCGACGTTTGGTGCCTTTTATTGCCTACGGCGACTTGACAGGGGTTTTTGATGGGGATGAGCCTGTCATAGACTGTACAAATCCGAGTAAAGAAGTTAGTATTGCATACTTTTCACTGTGTCTGTGTGAATGTTGTCAAACTAAATTGTTTTTGTTTATTCAAAGGACATCGCCTTTGCCTATGATGCCATAATGAAGGACGAGGAGTACCCCCCAGGAATTTAAGGACCTACTGGATGATATATTCGTGGAACAATTGGCCAACGCCAAGAGCTGAAAGAATAAATATTTTTTGTTTACGTACTCGATCTGAAACGATAGTGCCCAGTGAAAGGGAACTTTTGCGAGCACAAACCCCCAATGCAATTTACTTTAGTCGAAATGAATAAATAACGCCAGCTACAAAAAAAATCCAGTTTTTCCAAAAGAATTCAATTCAAAATGATAAAAGATATGATATACTCTTTTTGTGAGGGTATAAATAATGGCGTTGCCAGAAAGTCATTAATCGACTCTGTCTACAAGTGTCGGACAAATCAGCTGATCTATTTCCAAAAAAAACAAAAAACGTGCAGCACCGCCAGCAGCAGCAGTTAAAATAATTCAAAACACAGTTGTGCTATAATAATAAATATTGGAAACATCAAATTATAATAGCTTGCATCTTATTGCAAAAGCCAGCAAATATTAACCAAAAAATGAATGGGTTATAGTTAAAAAAAAAAAAAAAACAAAAAGATAATGGAAATGAAATCAAGTTTGTTTTCCGACGCCTTTGGCTTACATGTAAAGGACAACGATTTATTGATAGGTATGTAAAATGAATGTAATTAGTCACGTACATTAAATTTTGGCGGCAAAACAAGCTTATCAATCTAGTAAAGGCTTAAATACTGGTATTAGTTCATCGTTTAGATACCCTTTTTTTGTTACAGGTGTGGGCAACCAGGCATTTTTGTACACAAAAGGTTCCCGAATTGAACTTCCCCAGAGAACACGGCAGAAGAAAGTTCACGGTTTTGTACATAGCTCCTCCGATGATTTAGTATTACTATATTCTGAAAATGAATTCTATATGTTTCTATATCATTCAGAGGAAGGCCAATTTCAATTAGTTTACGAGGGCGAAACAAAAGACTGGATAAATGCTGCTACATTCCTCGAGAATGAGGAAAAAACTCGTTTTGTGTTGCACATGGCCCATAGTACGGTTCTTTATTTACAGTGGAACAACAACTCAACCCCACTGCAGGGCTCTGTGGATTTGGATTTAGAGAAGAATTATAATGAAAGGGGAAACTGCAATGTGCTGGAATTGGCATGTTGCACTGACTACTCCATGCTGTATTATACTTGTCTTTATGGCTCAATCTATAATCAACTTGTGATAATGAGCGGAAATGCATTTGGCGAACTACTAATTTGGCAGCCTCAATTTGCCATTGACAGAGATGGTGATGGGAATGGAGTGTCTCGTTCGAAAACTTATCCACTTCTCTTACGTCTACAGGCCCACAATGGAGTAATACTATCTATAGCTTACAATGCGGCCAAACAGTTGCTAATCACTACATCCGATGATCGTTCCGTAAAATTTTGGCGTGTGGCAAACACTGAAACTAAAGAATATGTGGATTGGAAGACACCAAATAGTGTTAGTCCCATGTTCAGCTGCTTTGGGCATACTGCACGAGTAATGTGTGCCATTGTAATGGAGTATGGTAAAGACATTCTATCCCCCCTTTGTCATGTTTAGATGCTAATTCAATTGTTTTGCAGGTAACGATATCTATGTTGCAAGTGGCGGTGAGGATTCTTATATGTGCATTTGGAATAGCTCTGGGGAATTGATATTAAAGCGTCGACAACAGTTTGGCGCTCCAATATGGCAATTAGATTATAATCCAACCACGTCGACCATTTACATTGGTGGCTCGACGGGGAATGTGCTCTCATATAATGTTAAAGCACTTATGCAAGGGAAAACAAGTAATCAATTAACGCAATTATGTTCCCTAGATTCGTCCATAGAGACCAAAAGTGAATTTATTGGCAATGTGCAGTTTCTAAGTCATACAACGATTATTGGTCTCAGCAATAGAAATCGTTTGTTTTTCATTAATTTGTCCACTGATTCGTTGGAATCACATAATTGGGAATTGCTTGATCATTTTCCCTCTTATAAATGCACTGTACTCGAAACTAAAAATGAGATAATTGCTACTTGTGGCTATCAAAGAGTCACCCTGCACAGATTCTCTCTGAAAAGCCAGCAATTGGAGCAACTGTTTGATGGTCCACGACTTCAGGGAACAATACGAAGTTTCCATTTTCTGGCCACAGACCTTTATCTTATATCCGATGATTTGGGAAATTGTGAATTATTGAAGGGTAATGATCTGCATGTGAAAGCAAAGATATCGCTTGTCAATTGTCGTGAACCCTGGATAACAGCTGCATTGCTTGTGTCCCCAAAAATTCTATTGCTAAGCAATCGCAATGGTTTAATAATGCTTTTCGTCCGTAATTCGGAACAGAATCAAGAGTTTACACTTATTAGCCAACTGAAGCATATTCATGGTAACATGGGTTCTACCTTCTTAAACTTGGTAACACTTTCAAGCAAGGAAGCGTGCATTTTGAGTGGCGGTCATGAGCCTCTTTTGAAATATCTTCGGTTGAACTTAAACGATTATAAGCTAACAATTTCTTCACGTAAATGTGTTCCACTCGCCTGGATTGAGGCATCATTGTCCGATGATATTGTACTTGGTTTCAATGACAATCATTTCGTGGCATGGTCCCAAGAGCAGGATGTCCTCGTCCAGTTGCAATGTGGCGGTGGTCATCGTTGTTGGGATTATCATTTGCTTGATAAGAAGCTTCACATCGTTTTTGTTAAACAGAAGCAGGTATTGTTTCATCATTATGAACTTTGCGATAAAGATTCTTCCCAGGGAATAAGTATTCCGCGAAATAGATGGCACACACGCAGTTGCAACACTTTGCGACTCCTTGGCCAGATTGATTCGACCGATTCGGCGCAGTTTTTTGCATCGGCTGGGGATGATAATATTATAAAAATTACAAAATATTTCGATGGCAATGCCATCCAATGTGCTGAAGTGCAAACTCATATCTCAAGTGTACGGCACTTGACAATTTATCCCCTTAAATCGAAAAATTATCCTGCTTCGTGGCTTATATTCTCAGTTGGTGGGCGGGCACAACTTTGCATTAATCAGATTGATATAACCACCCAATCCAATAACTGCCGGATTACTGAGCTGTCCTCACATACTCTGCGAAATCCAACTATCGCCGACAATGGTGTCGTAGAAGCCCGTCTAATGGCCATTGATGTGTCCCACGATGCATCATCTGGCTATTTTATGCTGTATATAGCTAATGCTGATGGTAAAATTACCATACATCGTTGGCAGATAGAGAAGCCCTCTACCCTAGAGTTTCTACACCAAATTGACTTACATCGATGTCCACTTCAGTTGCGATGGCTACCTGATCCAAAGCTGCTTCTGATTGCAACCACGAATGGCGAGATTTATGTTTACGATAATGACTTCAGTACAAAAATGTTGCAGTTCCAGTTGCATGAGACGGGAGTGAATACCTTGGATGCCTACGTTGATCGTGACAATATCCATATTTTATCAGGCGGCGACGATGAAAATGTTAAGCACACAACTATTAATTTATATTCCATGGATATCAAGCAAAAAGGCTTTTGCCGCCCTACACAATGCCCAAGTAAATGCGCTTGCTCTATATTGCCAGGCCAATCCGGACGGAAAGACGACAGATTTGTTTGGGTTTACTTGTAGTATGGATAAACAAATCTATCGAATTAATTTACAAACTGGTGAATATTTTAGAGTTGCTTATACATGTATTGATGATATCAAGGGAATACTAATAGATGAAAATCAATTGGCTTATTTATACGGCTCTGGATTGCAAGCACTACCTCTTAGTTGACCTAGTCAACTATTTAAATACTATACTAAGTATAGTAAATGTAGTTAGTTTCAAAGCATAGGACTAGATTTAAGCAACATGTTATAGTTGTGAGTTTTTCTCCAAAATAAAAAAATATCTGCATATATAGATATAGAGAATGGAATTCTATGTAGACTATGAGAAGGCGGGGTAAATTTTAAAATTTATGGGTTGAATTGTAAGCTGTAACAGACAAAGTTAAAAGCATGGTTTAATTTAACGGAACGTTTTCTAAAATATTAATATATATGTTCTTGATAAGCAGTATGCGAGATCTTCTATGTATGTACTTCCGTTAGAATACTAAACTTTAGTGACTAACTGATTGCTAAAATTGTGCAAATAAATTTCGATCGTTTAAAAAACAGTGACTTCTATTAACAAGTTCGTTTTGTTTCAGTGTTTTGGAACCACTCGGAACTAGTCATGAAAAACTGTTCCAAGTCCGCAGCAAGCAGATTTTCGGACTCCGGGGGGCGAAAACACAATAGTGTGGCAACACTATTCTGGCTTTGGCTTCTGGCAACGTTAGTCGATTCCCCCCGCAAGTATATACGCAAACCAGGACATTTACTTGTAAACGAAACAAAAAAAAGAGAAAATATTTACGGTTTAAAATATGATTAATTAACATTATATTCGTTATGTGATAGCGTTCAATAAGAAAAGTGACACCCAAAACAATTCACTTGTATATAATAGATGTGTGCCCGCGCGCATGTACATACATATGTTCACGTATAAGTATGTATACATACATTCATAAATTAGTTTGTATGTGCCAAGGCAAATCTTTGCCAGTGTCAGTGTTGCAGTGTACACTTATGTATAACAAATGTTGGTAAAAAGAAAAAAGAAAAATAAAGAAATAAATAAAAATATAAAACAATGTGCTGTAAGTAGGCACAATGGTCATCTTCCAAAATGAAAACATAATATTCTCTCTGCTAAATCTAATTCAATGAACGTACATACATATGTTTGTACACCTACTTACTTGCCTCTGTGTGTATGTGTGTGTATGTACGTGGGTAAATAGTTTATTGAGTTGTTGGTGGGTTCCTTTTTTTTGTGTTGTGTTTTAATATTCTATATTCATGGAAATATGTTTTCATAAGTGCATAAATACATGTGTATTGTTTGTAATGGAGTTTGATTAATACATAATGCTTTTCATCTTCATATGTATGTACATACATTCACATTATGCACTTGTCAGTTTGTATGTATGTATGTACATCAGTGACAGTGACATAGATAAATTTTTCTAAATAAATCCATATACATTGGGTAAATATATGTACATATATTTCATTATATATGTATCTAGGTGAGTGGGTGGGTGTGTGTGTGTGTGATGTAGCATTGAAAATTTTCTTTACATAGGCATATATGTACATACATACATACATAATGCATGTTATGGTATGTACATACAAGTGTCTATATGTAATCTGTTCCTATGTGCAAAGATACCAATATACATACATATGTACATATGTACATTCATACATGGATAAATTCGTTTTCATCGAAAGTATAAAATGAAGCTGCACCTTATGTACATACATATATTCATATGTCAATAAGAAAAGGTATGGATACATATGTATGTATACAGGAAAAACAAATGTATATACACAGATATATGTACATACATATGTGCATACTTATGTAGGTTCGTGTGGGTAGGTATGCACATTTTTCATCTTGATTTTAAATTCATCAATTACATCCTGCTCTTAAAATACATACATATGTATGTATGAACATGCGTGTAAGGATATGTATGTATTACTATATCAAACAATATGTTGCTTTTGCAATAACCTACTTTTTCCAAAGGATGTCACACGTACATACATACATGCATATGTACATACACTTGTATGTACGATATATACATACATATGTATGTGTTATTAGCTTTTTTTGTACTTTTCAAAACTGTATTTGATCCCTTTAAAATGTTGATTCAGTAGTTGATAAACTCAAGGGAAAGGAAGGACCTTGATAAAAAAAAAAAAAAACAGACGCTTCCGTTGTGCAGGTGTTTTGTATAGTTTGTTAGTTGCATGTTCACATTTATGATTCCTCACTTTCCCTCTCTCTCTCTCGCGCTTTAGAACCAGCTGTTATAAAGTCACCAAATTAGAATTCAATTTAACAAACTATTTTTGAACTGATATCGAAAATTAGTACTCTGTTAGGCAATGAGAGTATTTGTTTATACCTGAAATTGAAAACTTTGGCTGCTTTGAACTCTATTCTTCACTTATTCAAATACTATTTGATAGAATCATTAGAAACTTCAAACGAAATGGAATGAATATTAAAATCATTTTAAAACATCGAGTACTCTTAATATTCACAGTTTTTTGAGAAAGTTCATTGATCAACATTGTAGATTTAACTTATTCAAAACACTTTGGAATTCAATCCAGATTTAGTTGGTACCCGGGTCCAACAGTAATCGGAATTAATGTTTTTTAATTTTAGAGTTTCTATATATTTTCTCTTATGGTACACAATACTTAATCAGATTTGTATAATATAATATAATAATATAATATATATGTATAATATCTTTGTTACAAATTTATAAATAAATCGGCAATTTACTAACCTCGCCCATCAAATAGTTTTAGTTTGAATGGTTTTCAACAGAATCCAGTTTGAATCCCCAGTGAAATGTAACCTCCTGGTCTAATCTTGTTGGGCCAAGTTCCTATTAGGTTTGTCAATCAATTCATTTAAGGAGCTTTGTAATATTTATTGAGATAATTTTTTCCCGTTGCCATTATCTATGCGAAAATGATTCGTTTATCCTGCTTTTAGTGCTCTCTGTATGGTTTAATTCTGTCTGCAAAATTTTGATGTTTTAAATTTCATAGAGATACTCCAATTTCTTCATCCATGTGAATGGATATGTAACTATATGATGCAGTGGTCCGATCCTGACAATTTTCATACTTTATCTGCTCCGGGCTATGATTAGCTCAAATATCAAATATCATCCGGATAGTTCTTAAAATGACAGCGTGAAGTTGTTTTGCACAGACGGACGGACAGACGGATTTGGCTATATCAGCTCAGCTTCTTATGCTGATCAAGAATATATGTATGTATGTATGTATATACTTTATGGGGTCGGAAACGTCTCCTTCTGTGCGTTACAAACATCTGACCAATTTTATAATACCCTCTGCAAGGGTATAAAAATTACTTTGAAGAAAGTTTGTAACTAAAGTAGTCCTCCTTTTTTATGTTTGAAACTGTTTGTGGCTACTTAGTACAAGTTTAATAAATACAAGTTTAATTTGTTTATTTTCAGAAAATTGTTGATCTAGTGGCAAAAATGTAATCAAATGAGAGAATGAACCATGATAATGCTACTACTACAAATGATTATTAAAGAGTGGGAAATGACAATGCGATAATTTAAATGGATTACTACACCAAATACGGAGGAGGATGCCTTGAATAATTTCAGGGCGTCAAACATCAAAATAAATCAGAGAGAGCGAGAGAGAGTCTAACGAGTGTGTGCGTGTGTGTGTGTGTGTATTGCAGAGTATACAAAAATGGGAGCAAACTCTTCCAGTGACAGCTATCCCATGAGCACAGGATCTGGGGGTGCTGCAGGCAACAGTAATAGCAACTCAAATGGCGGAGTATCGGTCATGATGCCGCTAAGTACAGCGGCCTTATCATCATCGGGTGCAACTGGCAGCGGAGGTGGACCTGGTGGTAGCACCAGCAGCGGTGGTGGTGCCAGTTTTGCTTTCAGCGGATCTCATTATAATCGTGATCAAAGACGGAAACGCGTTACTGGTTTTGCGACGCTTAAACGTAAATTTATACGTCGCCGACGTTCATCAAAGGCCTGTGATCATGCACGCGTGTTACGCGACTTTGTCTCGGATTGGGCACCCCTTGAATTGGCTGCACTCTGTGAGGAGTTTGAATCTCTGGCAGCTTTAAGGGATCTGTCTGTAAGTACAACTAATACATACATACATACATATGTTCATGTTTTACTAAGTATATGCTTCTGTTTTAACAAAATAAAAAACAGGTGCAAGCAGAGCTCGCACGACCTCCAGCAACTACATACAAGCAAGACCTTGCCGCACTTTACGATTTAAATTTGTGCACTGACTGTGATCTTGTATTTCGTGGATCCATATTTCCGGTGCATCGTTCCGTGTTGTCATCACGTTGTACATATTTTCGGGACTTACTATCGGGCTGTCCTGGATTTGGAGCACGAATTTGTCTCGAATTGCCCACATCTCCGATCGATGTTCAGCTATTTTCATCACTTCTACGATATTTATATACTGGCGATTTATGTACGCACGATCCAAATATTGACATTAATCTGTTGCGGCAATTGGGCGATGATTTTGGTACACCCAATCCTTTGGAACATGATCTCCGTTATTTGCTGGAAACTGGCGATTATGCTGATGCAGCGCTCGTATTCACCGCCGAGTGCAGTAGCGATGACTATTTGCGTCAGGATTCGGGGACCTCAGAGTATGGTTTTCGACCGAAGCTCGAACTTCCATGCCACAAAGCCATATTGAGTGCACGTTCGCCATTTTTTCGAAATTTAATTGCGCGTCGAACGCGCAATATTGACGAATATGTCGAACGTTCATTGCACGTGCCCACTCGGATTGTGCTGGACGAGACTGTTATACCGAAGAGATATGCACGAGTACTTCTGCATGCCATTTTACCTTGACACGGTTGATTTGACACTGATATTAAGGGGTGCCGGATCGGGCACCTCGGCTGGTTCCCTGGGCGAGGTGCATGCATTAACCAATACGGGACGCGTGCGTCCAACAACATTGGAGGAGGCCATGGAGTTGTATCAAATTGGTCGTTTTCTTGAGCTGGACATATTGGCGCAGGGTTGTGAGGATTTGATACTCGAATGGTTATCGTTGGACACACTGCCAACCGTGCTTAAGTGGGGCTGCCAACCACATGGCTCGGCATGGGTGTTTCGTCAAGCTTGCCAGTATTTGCGCGAGGAGTTTGCCGCAGTGAGCGCATCGCCGGTGCTCCATCAGTTGGATAAGGCGCAGCTTTTGCATGTGCTGCAAAGTAATTTTCTGCAGGCATCCGAACTGGAGGTATTGCAGGCAGTACTCAAATGGGGCGAGCAGGAACTCATTCGTCGCATGGAGGACCGGGAGCCAAATTTGCTGTCACACACAGCCCACTCAGTGGCCCGGAAGGGTGTGAAGAAACGTGACCTAAGCGATGTCGAGTTAAGGGAGATTCTATCGGAACTGTTGCCATTAGTCCGTATGGATCATGTGCTGCCGCCACACAGTGAGGTGCTCTGCCAGGCAATACGTCGAGGACTTGTCAGCACACCGCCCTCGCATATGATTGGCGATGAGCGTGAGAATTTGCGGATTAATGCATGGATTCGTAGTGGCAAGAACCAGGGATTATTTGTGCGTCCACGCCTCTTTATGCCGTACTTCGAGGAGGTCAAGGCACTGTTAGAGGATCGGATGTCATCGTCGCATCATCAGGTGGAGCTAATGCGAATGCGCCGTTCGCGACATCCACCCGATATACCGGATACCCTGTATATGGTCTCACGCATGAATGCGACAGCAAATAATGGACTCGGCCTGAGAACTGGGAACGTCACTTGTAGTGGAATTGGCGGCGACAGTGCCGAGGCGCAGCTTGGAGCTGCTGCAATACCGCCACCCGATAGCCAAACACTTGCCGCAATGAGAAAACGGGAGCACAAGTTACGTCAATCGCCAATGTGCCAACGTGCACTCTTGCTGCCACTCTCATCCAAGCACGAGATCGATCGACAAATTCGTCTTCGCGTTGTCCGGGAATTCAATCTGCCCGATGAGGTTTCCGATCTATTAGAGAACGCACTGCAGTCAAATCAAGGAAGTGGCGATGTCAGCGCCACGGATGAATGTGGAAGTGGAGTGCCAACGACCACTCAAACAGAAACTTGTTTACTTGAAGACGAAGACCAAAGTCCGCCGCCATCGCCAGCGGCAACAAGCCTAGCCCCGCGACACACAACAGTTGCTTCTTCATTTCAATCGTCCTCGTCGATGGCCTCATCAGCAACATCCTCAACATGTGGCACGGATGTTGGTCATCCGTTCTACAGTCGGAATCTCACATTTCCTCGCCAGCATTCAAGCGGTTTGCTTGGCGTGGCCGGCCTTCTGGCGGCCAGCTCTGGGCCTGGCTTGCAGTGCAGCTATGCTCGCCTCTCAGCATCGGTTCATCATCGCAATGATTTGCCAGCGTTAATTACAGAAGGTGATTTTCGTTTTCCCCATGGCAATGCAATGGGCCTAGATATGCGGGCCGAGGGTGGTGCCTGCGGCATGGACTCGGGTAACGGCCATCTATCCGATATGATGCCCGACGTGGCCATGGCAACGGCATCGTTGGGCCAACTGCATTTGACAAATAGCGGCGGTCCTGGAGGTTGTACCAGCAATAGCAACAATAACCGCGGTGCTGTGGGCAACAACGATATGCCAGAAAGCTTGCAATTAGATTTGGGTGATGGCCCCGGTCCACATATTATGGGCAATGCTGCCAGTGCTATGGCCCTACGCAGTTTACAGGTAAGTGAAAAAGAAAGAGAAGGCAGCAAAGAGAGAGAGTGAGAAGGGGAGAGCTAATAGTTGTTTTTTGTTTTTACTTTTATTGTGCAGCATCAACTACCACAAAGCAACTATCACCATTTTATGCAGCGTTCTAACTCACCGTTCGATGTGCGCCAAGGACAGCATTCTCCCGCACCACACCCCCCACATCCTGGGGCTTACAACTCCGGACCACCCAGGTTTTTATAGAGGCTACGAGTAGCCCCCGATAAGGGGCTGTACTTCGGCACGCCTTTCTAAACAAACAGAAAATAAAAAGAAATCCAATTAAAATTTAAATACAAAAGCAAACAAAACAAAAAACATTAGATAAATAAAATAAAATACAAAATGTAACTAGCGTATGAACATTTCAAGGCTTAAAAAATACACGATCAAACGCGTTTTTTCTGTCCCGTTAAGGGCAAATGTATAAAAAGATAATAATTAACAAACTGGTTATTTATTTTGTATATAAATCAATATATTAAGGGAAACCCATTAATTTATTTTTTAAATCATCATCATCATCACATACATATATTCTTTGTTTAAAAACAGATATTGATCACTATAGATTGCTATTTGAGGTGCATCATCCATCATTATTACTTATTTCTATGGGGAACGTATTTGTAGTCTGGGAACGGGAATCTTGTGCTGGCTCCAGAAATAATTTTTTTCCGCTGTCAGCTGTTTTCCCATGGATATGATTCGTATCTTGAAGAATTTGAAGAATAAATATTTTCAATGTTAACGGACTAAAATAACGCTTTAGTTTGTTTTATGTTATCCTCGAAGTTTTTTGGCGACTGCTTTTAAACGTTATTCTCGCCAGCCTTATTTGTCAGGATAAGGTCTAAGGTTGTGCATAATGTCAATTTCAAAAGGCTTTTACTTAGGTAAAAACTATAAATTTTTCAGAAATCCTTGTAATGGAAGAAACGAGTGATTCACGTTCATTTAAAGTCATAAAAGGAAGAGACTCCTCATTATATGGGAATATATTTACATTTGTACATATATAGCAATCAAGGTGAAAATGTAATGAAATCAAGTTTTAGTTCAGCAAAGTTTATGTACATATGCTCACGTATTTTACTTTCGTTCATTAAAAATATCTCCATTAATAATAATTCAACTAAAGCAAGTTGGTTTTTCTGAAAAAACCCGTTAAATTGATTAAATAATTTTAATTAAGTCTTAATCGTTTCAAACATGTTAGGAACGTTTCATTCCACATTCCTAAACCACGGCATTTTAGCTTGTCACAACTGCGATAGACATGAGGCATCAGTTATCGATAACTAAAAGTACCAATCGACGCCGTGATAGAAAGACATAAAAAACTGTGCTAGGCTGATTTTTGGTTTGTCGTATTAAATAAAACGAATTGCGCTTTGCAATTTATGAACCTGGCCAATCCACTATTTATTTCATGTGGAGCAGTTTTGGTATGTGCCACCAAATGAAATATTAATACATTTATATACACACACACGCACACGACCGCAACATAGAAATAACAGCATAGCATGTTCATATGTATGTGTGCATACGTCTAAATGGAAGAGCATGGCACCAGCTTGAGTGAAGTGAAAAATTCGGATTCTGATTTGTACGACCGTACGGAAAGTGATGCAACGCATCCTGCCTTACGCACAGATCGTCGGCATCAGGTTGAGTCAGTGCAGTGCTTAAGCTGCCGCCTGCAATTCCAGTGCCATTCATTTAGTGATATTTGTGCCCATTACACATACTACGAGCATCGACGGGAGGACGCAGCGAGTTGTTTGTATTGCCAGGGTAGTGTGCATTTTTTCCTGAGGCGCCAGAAGGGCCAACCCGAACCCTATCATTATTGTTCGCCCAGAAAGCAACAACAAAATGGACGGCGTAGACCTTAAACAAGAATTCCAGGACTACAATCAACATTCGGACGAATCAGAAGAGTCTGAATATTCCGATAATGAAGCTGCAGCTGGAATCAGTGGTGAAGATGGTGTCGAATTCGATTCCGAAGGTGTTGTCACCCTAAACTTTAATGTGAGTGATGTGACTGGATTGCCAGAAGCTGGAATTAAACAACTAAAGGATGAACCTGATGACCAGAAAGATCAGCAGCTGTCTTCTTCTGGGCAATCTCAATCCTTGTCGCAAAAGAATGGTCATCCGAACTATGGATTTGGCAAACGTTGGTCCAAATCAGAAGATGTTTTACTTAAAAGCCTAGTGGAGAAACATGGCGAGCGATGGGACATCATTGGGCCTTATTTTAAGGATAGGCTTGAACAACAAGTGCATCAGCGTTGGGCTAAAGTGCTCAATCCGGAGCTCATCAAGGGACCGTGGACGCGCGACGAGGACGAAAAGGTTATTGAGCTTGTACGTCGATTTGGCCCCAAAAAGTGGACTCTGATTGCTCGGTATCTCAATGGTCGGATTGGTAAGCAGTGCAGAGAAAGATGGCACAATCATCTCAATCCCAACATCAAAAAGACTGCCTGGACGGAAGAGGAAGATAAAACCATCTACCATGCCCACATCCAACTGGGCAATCAGTGGGCCAAAATAGCAAAACTGCTACCTGGACGTACGGATAATGCAATTAAAAATCACTGGAACTCTACAATGAGACGTAAATATGATGCGGAACGTAAATCCCATGCAGGTGTAGGCGGAACAACTGGCGGGGATCTTAAAAGCTCGCGAACCCATCTTATCACATTAATCAAGTCCGGTGGCATTAGCAAGGCGCAGTCAAAAGCTGCAGGAAAACAAATGGATATGTCCATGGCCGATTTGCCAGGGAGCAAAGCATCTCTAACAGGCCTTAATAAGCCATCACTATCACTGCCACTATCGGGCGATGCTATACACACCTCGGATATGGAGGCAGACATCAAGAATATTGAGCCTATTGTAGGTCCCATAATGCTCCAAACGCGACAAAAACCAAATATATTGAAGCGAACGCGCCAAAAGGAGCCACAGCACATTCCACAAGTCGATGCACCACCATCAACTAAGGCGCCAAAGTCACCAGTCATTACGCCCATCAAGGCGCTGCCTTTTTCGCCAAGTCAATTCCTGGTCAAGTCGCCTTGTCTAACGACATTCGAGGACATGAATTTGCGCGCTAGTACTCCAGTGGCCAAGACTTACAATCGTATTGGAATGGAAATCAAAAAGGAGTTGGAAACTTCATCAATTGAAACACCACACAAAAGTGAGTATTCTAGATTCTAATTCTAAAATCACTTTTCTTACCAGATTCTATTCTATATTTCCAAGGCGTGATTGGCCCACGCACTCCGACACCTTTCAAAAAGGCCCTTGCTGATATTGGAAGGAAGCGCGATGGTCGTCGTTACGAACCATCTAGTCCATCGAGCCTGGTCGAGGACTTGAACGAGATTATTAACGAAGAGCAGCTGAATGATTCAGAGGCGGCTCAGACGAGTGCCACTAGCCTCCTGAACATTGAACGTAATGGCTCCAAGGGTGTCAATGGTGCTAGAGCCACAGCCGCATCAGGTGCGGCTCCATCTCCGCCACCGAAACGGGCCCGCAAATCTCTGCTTACCAGCTGGAGCACTAACTATACCAATTACGAATGTGGCAAAAAGGTGCAACCCTTTGAAACGGAGACGCCTAGCAAGTTCCTCGCATCGTCTGGCAATGCATTGCTGAAAGATGACACATTGTGCAGCGAACAGGATCTTTTTGTTCGACGAGGGACGTAAGGAGAATAGTGTCCCATATTCTCGCGGGGCAAACGGTAGATATTCGTCGTCCACATCGTCGTCGGCGTTTGGTCGTGGGGCATCCGACCATGTCATTGATCCCAAATGGGCTCGTGTTGCCTGTGGTAAAACCAAAGACCAGTTGTTCATGGAGAAGCAAGCCTATGCCTGTTTAAAGAATCTCTCCTTGATGCCCAGATCCCTTAACTTTGAGAAACAAAAGTGAATCGTGAAGTCGATAATTGCTAATAAATGCTTATCACATAGAAAAGAGCAAGTTAAAGAATATTTTGTGCTAGCCCAAATATTGCTTATAGCCACAAATCGAACAGGATTGGGAGGATTCGGTTCATAGTTTGAGATAAGCCATATGGACTTTAGCTAGGCTCTTTATGCGCATTTTTATCAGAGTTATAGAATCACATATACATATATTGTTATTGTTAGGAATATATACTTGCATACAGATGCACATATATATATATATAGGAACATCCGATACCAATAATTTTTCATGGAATTTATATTAAGATTACAGAATCGGACATAAACATGTTTTTTCTACGCATACACACACATATATATATATATATATATTTTTGTACTAACCTAGTTCGATTGCATATAACGAAATTAGTTTGCCAGTGTGTATTTCTCTTATTTTTTTTTTTTTTTTTTTTCTTAAATTTAATGAAACATTTCAAACATTATCGACCCCCTATTGAGAGTTAGGATCATCTATTTGCCCAGCCAAACCATCCGATATTTTGTAGCAGAAGCATCCAAAAGGAACTTACACATTTATTTATTTCAACATTTCCTCTAAATTGTATGTGTAAATATAAGCCGATATCTTTAGATTTTCTTCTCTTGTACGTCCTTAAAATGCAAGCCCGCATTATGAACTACTAAAAACAATTAGCTGATCGATCCGCTTAATGTTAATGGGATGGTAATCCTGGCTGGTCCAATTTATCGTATTTATTGCTGTTGATGGTGGTCAGAAGAAAACAATAAACTTTATGGGGTCGAAAATGTTTTACATCTAAACGCTCTTTTGGCTAATTGGTTAATTTCAATAATATATATAGATGAATAAATTATATTTATGTTTCTTCTGTATATACATACAAAAATATATATTATTCCCCCACCACCCCACCCACCCCGCATTAAGCTCTGTACATACAGATAATAAACAGATTTAAGAGTTATAGTTCATATAAACCACATTAGAGCCTGCATTTAGCAGTTTACAGGCATAATTGGGACATCAAATTTTGTCACAACCATTCCAGCATTAGTTCGAAACTGCTCTCTCTCTATCTCGCTTCTTCTCACTACAATCAATCCAACAATTTAATTGAAACATTCATCATTATTTGTTTATTTCATACTCTTCATTTGCCTTTTACCCAAATTATTTATCAGCATACGAATATTGAACACATTTATAGCCATTTTTTGAAAAACGTAAATGGATTGATTTAGTTTCTCGGTTTCTCCTAAAATATTATCGTTCATTGTATACTCCTTATGACAAAGTTCAATAAAACAAAACAAAAAAACAACATAAAAATAAAAAAAATGTGTAAAAATCAAATTTTTGTTTTCTTAAGAAAATGTCTTGATTGGAAGATTGAATATTATTTCTATCAATGGTTTAGCAACTTTACTTTTTTTCATCGAACTAACTTTATCTTCTTTGTTAAGCCGAAAAGTGGAAGAAAAGTTTAAAATATTTCAACATGTTGGAAAAACAGGATCGTATTCGTCTCTAATACCTACAGGATTTAGAACCATGCCACAGGATACAAAATGCGTCATATTTATAATAATCATATATATATATATTTAAATTTACAATTTATTCACATCATTATGTTTACAAATAGCTGAAGTAATGTTGTTTTGTATTAAATGTCTAATATTTTGGGTACGTACGTATGTATGTATGTTTTAATTTCGAAATTTGCTTTTCCAATACACTGTTAAAATAATCTGAAAATCGAATTTGATCATTATGTTAACAGGATACTCGAAAAGCGATCGATTTTCTTCTCTATATTTTGTTTGTAATCACCAACTGTTGTTAAGCTGCTGTTTTGTTGTTGTTGTTGCTGTTGCTGTTGTTGATTTAGCTGCTTTGGCTGCTCGTACTAACTAAGTTAAAAGCTCACACATATGTTTGTATGTATGTATATAATTGCATGTTGATGTTCCTAGTAATGTCACTTGAGTTGCTCGTGGTTAAAGAATTGTCCCTAATTTATCGTATTGGCATTTCGTTGTGTTAGTGTATCTTATCCTAAAGGATTGGTCGTATCGAAAGAGATCTTGGGCACGAAACCGGTCTCACCATCGACTGTATACTCTACCGTCATAAGACGACCATCAGGTAACCAAACTGAATACTGTCCGGATACCTAAAGGAACAACAGAAAAGTATTACACTTATTTCGAATTGCAATGATTTTCACTGATGTTACATACTTTTCCGGCCGCATCGCCTCCTTCGTTTTTATTAAAGAATAATTCCTTCTCGGCGTCCTTAACTTCATATTGGTATTCATACTGAAATTAAACAAAAACAACCTATTTAAATCGATTTCCTTAACCAAACTTAAATGATTTAAAAAGTATTATTATATTTATAAGCTCAGCCAACCTGAAACACCCAAAAGGAAAATGTTTAATTGGCCTCAAAATGAGAATTGGGAATAAATTGAAAATCTCTGATATTCAGTTAACTTTACTTGAACTAGGCCTATAATTTCTTCAAAGAAAAGATTTTAAAAAATCTAAATACAGGTCGAAATGGAGTCATTTTACTTCCGCTTCTTTAGAAAGGAGTAAAGAAAGAAGGAGAAAGGAGTCAGTATAACATAAATTGGTCATAAAAGTAAGAAGAGTTTCCCATGCAATAAACTGAAATAATTTGAAAATGTGTCAGTTAAATTATTTTCTATATATTCCTAGTATATTTTTGAATACTTTGCTCAAATTTACAAAATTTTAAAAAGGAAATAGAAATATATTTCAAAGCTTTTAAAGGTCTCACCAACTTTACAATAAAAATGAACCCAGAAATATTACAAAATCGTCTGGAGAAATTGGAACCATGTCCACAGCTTTTCTTGATGAGAAAGAAAGGAATTTTTCAAAATTCTTTTAGAGTTATTTGTTAAATTATTTGACAATCGATTAAAAAGTTACGAGGCTTGTATGAACCCAGTTCTAATTGGGTAAGCATTGCCTACTTTTGGGCGCCACACCAAATAGATACTTTTCAATGCATTGAAGGTCATTGGACCAACAGATGACCATGGATGAATGATGACTTTCCAAAGAATACTAATTCGATGTTATTTAAAAAAAAAAAAACATTATAAACTGTTTAATTTTTTTAAATAATTTCAATTCTAGCATTTTGAACAAAGCACCAAACCTGAGAAACTTGTTTGAGTCGTGCCGGGGGAAGAGACATTTCCATTTTTGAAGGGCATCAAATGTCAAATTCTTTTGTATGCATATTTGCAAATTTGTACATAGACAAACTAAAAAAAATGCAGTGCTTAAAGTGCACGTTGTGTGCACCCAGTTGAGGCTACCTTAAGCATCTGCTTCTTTTGCCATTTCATAGTCGGCGGGTAGGTAGGTACATAGATAGGTAGGTGGGCAGGTGGGTAGGCAGGAGGGTACACTTAACTGCTGCATACATACATATGTCAGATAAAGTCTTCTATGACACTTACAACCTTTGGCAACGGCTTACAACTAGGTGTAGCTTGGTGGCCAATTTTCCAGCAGAAGGTGTGGGAAGCTAGTCTCTAACCCCTGACTTGCCTACGTTTTGCTTGGTACTTTGCGCAAGCCAACTGAAAGATTGCTCAAAACTAAAACAATGTGAACTATAAGACCATAAGAATGCCAATGACAGTGAGCAATTTGCTTTTCATATGCTGCGGATGCTATAAAATGAAAGAAAAACTAAACCTTTTATTGAATATATGTAATTCGACTCTTTAAGACGTCATAAGAAGATGATGAAAATGGCTTAATGTCAGCATCTGGGGCCAAAAGTCAAATAGGCCTATAGGCCATAAATTATAAGCCCATTCATAGATGTTTGTTGAAATGATCTATTTTTTCCTCATCACTTTGGGTTTTTGGGCCACTTCTGTCTGTGGACCTTACCCTCGTGATGGCACAGACAAAATCAAAGCTTTTCTTACATCTTTCCGGCTTTTGCGCTAAATTCCAAGTTAATGACGGAAGGATATAAGGGGTCGTTCAGAGGGTCCTTGAGAATACATTAGAACCACGGTTGATTGAATGATATTATATTTATTATTATGATTATATATAACAAGATTTTGATTTTGTGTAGTTGCGCTCTGATTGATCAAAGAAGAGTCCAGAGAATATATTCCTGATCTAAGCTTCTTCTAAAAGAAGTTGTGCACTTTTTTAATAGAACAAGTGATCAAACTGATCAGGAATAGAGACGACCTGGCCGATGACCGATTTATTCATCAGTTTTTAGGGAACCCATTTCCACTTTTTATCAATATTTTTTGCTACTTAACATTTTTACGTCCAGATTTACAAGTTTTATTGTATTCTTGGTTAAGATCCTATTTTTCGGACGCTTTTTCAAAGAATTATCATTTGAAAACGGAGAGTTCTTGGAATTATGTTTTATTTTTAATTAAGAACAAATTGTTTGTCCTTTTAGGACGATATTCTCAAGGCAAAAACATTAGGAGTCTAATTTTACCTTCCTCATAATAATAATCACAACGATCAGAAATAGTTGCAATTAGACTCCGATTTGGCACTCAAAACACAAAAAAAAAACATTTCTGAATAGTTTTGAATAATTCAAAAATGATTTCACATCATGAGAATATTTGAACAATCAAGACGATTGTGCCAACAATAACCCACACACAATAGAAGATGGATATAGTACGTATAAGTTGTGGAAATTGATTTCAGATTTGACAAACACTATAAAGGTATATAGAATGATCTTTAGTTTAATAGTTAAGTTAGTTATTTGCCTCTGTAAGTTGCAAGCTAATTAACGTAACAACAACAAACAAACAAAAAAAATTGGCATTTGAATTATTTGACTTTCAGCAAACTGGTTTTTTCAGTAGTTCTTATTTAATCGTAGGCTTCAACATTAATTACAGAAGCGATCATCAATTTGCAATTAGTGAGTGATTTGTTTGTTGCATCGTGTACTATACTATATACATTTATATATATAGATGCATATACAAAAAATGATAATGGTTTTAATCTATATTATTAAAGGATGCAAAAAATGAAGAATGTTTACCGGTTCGGGCGTTTCTGGTGCTTGTGGAAGTCCATTAACCGAAAAGAAAACGCACGTACACAGCAAGGCGACGGATACGATTTCACAAATTAACGATGACATTTCGATCGGAATGTCTTTTGGGTTTTATACTATATGTGTAGTGAGAGTTCTACTTTAACGAGAAGAAGATTCGCGTCTCTGATGTTAGACTGTTAGACGTTACGAGTCGCTTATTATTTTCATACTGATGTCTTTGAAAATCGTGTATGTCTTTTTATACTAAAAAGTGGAGACAATAACAGACGGCAGCTTGCAGCTCGTAGCTCGCGTGCAGCGCCACTGCTGCATCATAGGTCAAAGGTTTTTCATGAATATGTACATACTTACATACCTCCATATGTATGTACATATCGACTTACATACTTTGTACGAATACATGTACTTTTTGTTTTGTTTTTCTATACATTTTTCTACTAGTATTGGATTCCCACCTGTCGTTAACAACCTTATAAACAATAGTCAAAAATTTGACATAGCTTAAGCAAAATCTTCTTAGACAACAAAAACAGAAAAAACTCTTTCATCAATAGCTCCTTCCAACATAGTGTGGAATATATATCGATATATACATATATATGTACATCATTGACCCAATTTTGTAATATTTGTCAATAAAAACATTCATCCCATTTGTTTTATTTCCTTTAAATCAAGTTAATGTAAGTAGAACATTCAAATTAATTCTTCTTATGGAAAGGTCATGGCGAACGAATATATTTACATAGACACACACACACACACACACAAACCCATTTATGTCTAAACCGTTTAGGCAATGCATCTTTAAATCTTTGTATATAAAATGTTATTTTTTGAATTCTTTAATAAACAATAAGTGGTAGTTTTGCTTGCCCTAGGGTTGGGTTTACTGATGCCATTGTAAAAGTCACGCGAATGTCCTTTAAGAAAGAGCATGAGATTTGGCCATTTGAAATGAACTCTATTAATTTAATAATATAATTACAATTTGTTAACATATATACATACACATAAACACTCCCCTTAACAAAGATTAATCCCGTCTCTAAGAAAGATATAAAGAACAAGATGTAATGCCGTTAATTTGCCGTTACATATGGATGTAAGTATGTACATGAATTTATGAATTTACATATTTTGCATATTTGAATTATCTGAGAGCTGCAGCCCACAAATAAATAATGATCATTCGAATTCTAGGACAAAACAGCAATAAACATAAGTAGTTACTTTTTTGGGTGGCTAGGAAATATGCATAAATAAATACATACAATAAATGTCAAGTGCGTAAGTATTTTAGATGAATTGTTAAGAAGCACATAATACCTGCCCGACTTCAGAGAACCGTTATTTATGTTGCTATTTTCATTATTACTTACAATGGATGTATCTATGTACATTTCTTGTAGCCTTTATAAGTAAATACATTTTACATATAATTTAGCAATTTATCAGGAACTACAAAGTGAAACTTTATTTGGCCTTGATTAACATTAAACAAAGTAAAGTCATCCTTAAAATGTTTGATAATAAAATGATGTTAATCAATATTAAAATGAATTTTAAGCCTGTAGCCGATAATCCATCTACAGGTAAAAAGTTATATATGTATGTACATACATACATACAAACATACAAATGTATGTATGTACATACGTTTTCGTGTTCCTAAAGTTTCTTATGGGCAAACAAACAGTGCCGGATTAAGCCAGCGCGCGCCCTGTAGCACTCAAAAAAATAATAATAACCAATATTAGCTTTCGGACTTATACTGCAAATTAGATTATAACTTTCCAATTTAAATAAACTTTTGTTTTCAACTTTCCATTGGGATTACTTTGCTGTTCATTGGCATTTCTTTTGCCTTGCTTGACTGATCATTTGCGTGATTTACATTCCAGTTCAAAAATAAACACTACAAAAAAAGTCAAGTTTAAATCAATGCTATGACTTGTGGAGTACTTTAATAGTCAGGGGCTTTTAATTTGTAAGTGATAAATGGCATTAATTAGATTAAAAGTACTGTTTTATTGGCCGAATCCAGATTACAAGATTAAATACAATTAACGCCAAAATATTAACGGAAATGTAAACTTTTTCAAAATCCCGTTTCACAATCCGAAAAATTTGTTTCATTCCAAACGTTTCTTTCATGCAAACGTCAGGTATTTCCCAATTGGAATAAATTTCAATAATTCAATTTCGTTGAAAATTGTGCAAACTCATTTAAATGGATTTAATAAATTTCAATAAGAGTATTTTATGGCACAAATATTTCTTTAATCAGAAACTCCGAAGCTTTAAAACGGGAAATATATTTTGGGGATTATTTTTGTTTCTGTCCGAAATTAGTATATTTGCATTTGTTTTGTTGCAACGGTCACATTACTTGTTGTTTATCGAAATCCAACTCTGTTCACACACTCGAATTGAATATTATGTCGTTGTATATGTACTTAATACAATTTTTTATTATAAATACAATTGCCGTGAAATTTTAGGTAGTTATACTCAACGACAAAAAACGAAAACAAAAAAAAAAAAAAAACAACAACTAAAAGCAAAATCGAGCATTAACAACGGAAAAGGGTGAAAGCGAAATGTGTACAAATGGGTATATTAAACAAATAACTTGTCTTGCTGATCCCAGTTCTATTTAATATTAAAATGTACATGTACATGTGCAAACATCTACATTCCGATGTATATACTTGTGGTGCATACATATTAACAGAGAATTAATGGTCGGTCGGTGGCCAAAAAGTCGACAAGAATAGAGAAATTAAAGAAGTGTAAACAAACGTGCTGTATTTGCAAGTGCGTATGTACATACATACATCCATACATACATCTACATCCATCTACATGTTTATGTATTTGCCAAAATACAGCATTGTCCAAAAAAGTTGAGCAGATGCATATGTACGCACATTTTACATGGTTAAAAACAAACGCATGTACATATGTATAAGTATGTAAGAATAAATGCAAATTGTGCAAACGTATTTTAATATACATTAATGTATTCATACATACATGACATGATCAATGCATGTATTTATGTACATACGTATGTATTTGTCCACACACACACACACACACACCAATAGAGAGAGAGGCATGCATCAAGATCAACATAATCATTATAATGCATGTCTGTTATAGGCAAGTTTAGTCGAACATGACCATTTGAAGTATGTGTGTAATACATACTTACATCCATATATATTCGTATTCTATTTAAACGTACATATGTTTGTGTTTACCTTTTTATAAATTTTCAACAATACCCAATTATAAAATCAAAATTAATCATTTTATTACTAGCGTAATCTTTGTTGAAATACATGCATATGAACGTACATCTGTATATGTATGTATGTATATCTATCTACCTATGTATGCATGTATGTGTGTAGACATGTATGTAATATAATGTATGTATGTATTTATCCACATGACTGTAAATCTCTGTGTACACACAAGAATAAAATTGAATTTTAATTAAAACTTCAAGGGGCCTATAGTCAGTTAGTCAGCAGACCTACCTTGGCTCTGGGTTTCTCGTGTTTTTTTATACCCTTGCAAAGATTGTTTCTTTATGTTGTGTACATTTCTAGTCATTTCTATGACGCCTTTGAGTACCTTCATGTGTGATCTTATTGGAGGCAAAGTCGATAACACAAATCTGATTGAATAATTGAAATCCAATTGGAGCACGCCAAATTGGAACCGCTCATCTTAAGTAGAGTTAGATAAAATGCTTCAAGTTCAAGAGCACTTGAAAGATTTTCTGACTATGGATTATGTAGTTGTTCTAATCACATTGTATAGATTATATAAATACATTTCAATTTCATATCTACTTTGATTGATTGTTGTTGAGTTATTAATTGGCATCCCATTGGCGTAATTAGTGAACGAAACTATGCCTAATTTGACTTGGATGAAGGCGACTTTCCAATACCCTAAACAATGAAACATATTGGCTAATAAAATGATTGCCTTTTCTTGACAAGTTGCATCCAATCGATATAAATTTTTACCATTTTAAAGCATAAGACAAATAATACTCCCAAAAAGAGTCAATTTCGATTTGTTTCCAATAGTCGTCGGTTATTCCAACCCATCGAAATTGAACGTAAACTATTAGAATAATGTTTCCGCCAAAAAACAAAAATGAAATTTAACATTTTGTAATGACGAAATCAGACCCAAGAACTTTTAACGTGAGATCATTCAGAATTTATATATAAATAGAATTTTCCAATGAGACTCAACTTAGACTTAGACTTTTCGCAGCTATCAAAATAATTTTAGCTATGTGGTCATTAGTCATATTTCAAAGTTAATAAAAATATTGTGACATTGTGACCAAAAATGTTCCATAAATATAAGTTACGCTAAAATAAACTATCTTTAAGATGCGTTCAATATTGATCTTTTATTTTGTATACATTCTTTTTATGTTTTATTTTGTTTTTGTTTCGTTTTGTTTTTCAACTTTTCCGGTGGTTACAGATCAATGAAACGACATTAGAAACCAAGAACTCTGCAAATGTAAACACAAATACGTATATACTCAAATATATAATACCTGAACATCAAGCCAAACTGGCCTAGCCAAGCTACTTGGGTTGAAGTAGTTTGTGTGTGTGTGATTTATTACCTCGTTTTGCGAACATTTCTAATAATAAAAGAAAAATGCTGAAGACGATGTGGTACAATCCTTTCTTTATTTTATGCTGCGTGATGCAAACCGCTGTCCTTGCATTGGCCGATGACACGCCACCGCCGCCGTCCCCATCGATAATTGATGGTCCGATTCGATACAATACATATCAACAGGCTGGTGGTCAGCATAATACAAAGCCACATTCGATTGAGGAACCCAAAAATAATGCACTTCACAAAACACAGCAGCAGCAGCAGCAGCCGTCGCATGTGGCTGGTGGTCTTGGACATGCCCAGGTGCCACATGATGCTTCATCATCCGTGCCAAGCCACGGAGTGTTGGCATCTCAGGCCGTCTCTCCCCATACTGGAAGCGGTGGTCAATCGGTGCATTCTGAACAACACATACACAGAAGCTCGTTTAATCTATTAAGTGAGGCAATGTCCCAAGCGGTCAGCAATGAATTTAGTAAGTTATCTATGCCAATGTGTTTTTTAATTTTCTTTCTGCTCTGTTTCAAAGAATCAAGCTTTAGTATTAAATACGGGTTTATGGCCTAAAAATGTTATTCAATGTGGAAAGCTGTAACGGAGAATAGTTAAAAGAAGTTGCTTCGAAATTAACTTTACCTTCCCATCCAACATTTATGCCAACAATATTTATCTAATACTTCTTCTGAATAAAATCATAATGATCATAATGACTCCTTTGATACCCTAGTCACTACTCCACTTGATGAGTTTAAGTTGATCCCTTCTTTTAATCAGTTTCACATTGGTTTACTTTCGACCATATAGAAGAGCCACTTGTCGTGTCTTCTTTCAATAAGTTTTCAATCAACAAGAGTGCTTAAAGGAGACTTAATAAAGTAGTCCAAATGCTGAATGACCTCTAGTATAGATATCACAGCAGACAAATGAGTTGAAAATCAGAGTCGAATCGACATTCATTTCATCAGATTTAACTCAAATGTAAACTATTTTCTGCTATTTGAAAATCTCGACTTGGTCGTCGTGTGAATCAGGCACAAACAATAGGCCATAACGTGAGAAAACCCCAAATCAAATCACTTTGATCAGATTTATTTAATCAGAGGCTTAGAGTTAGTTAGTCTGTATGTATGTATGTATATGTATATATGTAGTAGCTATACATATTTAAATGACATATTAATATCATACAATTATTCAAATGACAATGGAACTTTTATTAGGGAAAGTGAGTACATTTTAATAAAGCTTAGATTAGCTTAAGAAATTGTATGTTTCGCATTCGTATGTATATGTGTATGTGTGTGCGTGTGTGTGTGTATTGCTGACATATTCTTTTTCAATGCAGATTCTATGGGAAGTGGTTCAGCTTCAGCGGATGGCGCATGTAATGCTGACGATTTCGACTGCTTTAATGGGAATGTGCAAGATCGCTTCGGCATGGAAGCAATTGCCAGTTTACATCGTCAACTCGATGATGATGATAATGGCAACATTGACTTGAGCGAATCGGATGATGTATGTACAAAATAATAGTTTGATGAACCCCATTAGTTCACCTTTAATGTACTGTTACAATTCCATATCATTGCATGTAGTTTCTGAGAGAAGAACTGAAGTACGATTCGGGATATGAGAAACGCCAGAAAGCTTTTCATTTTAATGATGATATGCATATTTCGGTGAAAGAGCTATGGGAAGCATGGCTACGATCAGAGGTTCACAATTGGACAATTGAGCAGACCACGGATTGGTTAGCTCAGTCCGTGCAGCTTCCACAGTATGTTGAATTATTTAAGGCACACAAAGTCACAGGTGCTGCTTTGCCAAGGTAAGCGTTATGATTACCTACCCTACCACATGGAGATTTGACTCATGCGACGGGGTAAACTCCATTTTAGATTGGCTGTCAATAATCTGCATTACGTAAGCAATGTATTGGGCATCAAAGATCCCATACATAAGCAAAAAATTTCTCTGAAAGCTATGGATGTAGTGCTCTTTGGTCCGCCAAGAGGTAAGTAATGATTCGTGTCTTTCAGTTCAACATAAATGATTAATTCCCTTTTCTTCTTTTTCAAAAAGAATCGGGAACACGTTGGAAAGATTACATATTGGTCACTCTGCTATTGAGCGCAATTATCGGCTGTTGGTATGCATATCAGCAGAATAAAAACGCCAAGCGTCATTTGAGAAGAATGGCCCAGGATATGGAAGGACTGCAACGTGCAGAACAGAGTTTACAAGAGATGCAGAAAGTATGTTATTTGCAATTCGCTCTATTCCTACATCTAAAATGTTAATTAAAATGTTTAACAGGAACTAGAGCGAGCCCGTATGGAGCAGGAAAATGTGGCTACGGAAAAAATGGATTTGGAGCGACGCTTAAAAGAAGCTCCATCCTTAAGCTCTTCAAGCTCAGATCTTGAAGTCCAACAATTGAAGAAAGAAATCGAAATGCTGCGCAATGAACTCTCACGTGCCGAATTCGAATTGGTTGACAACTGTTGGGCTCCTCCACCACAATTGCAATCCTGGCTCCAATACACCTATGAACTCGAAAGCAAGAATCATCAGAAGAAAAGAATTTCAGCTGAAAAGCAACTTCAGTCAGCGAGGGAAGCGTGCGAGAAATTGCGGAAAAAGCGCTCCAGCTTAGTTGGGGCCTTTGTGTCCACACATGGCAAGAGCATCGACGATGTGGACCGGTCAATTGTCGAGGCGCGCAATGCTCTTGGTGAGGTAACCAATGAATTGCAGGAACGATTGCATCGATGGAAGCAAATTGAAACGTGCCTTGGCTTGAATATAGTTAATAACAATGGATTATCGTATTTGGAAAGTGTACTATATGGACGGAATGGTGGAAGTGTGCAAAGTTCTAGTGGAACTGGATCTTCAAAGGGCTCTAGAGGTAAATCATATCAAATTTTGTCATATATGTATGTATGTCTCTCTTATATTTACGAACTTTTTTTCTCGTTTCGTTTCGTTTTGGGCTAATAGCACGCATTACAAGCAGTACTGACGATCTGGATGACGAGTCTGTGCAAGGTAAGCTGAATTTTGAGAACTTTTCTCTGCTCGCCACGGAATAGGCCCCAGGCACGTTCCAATGTGTGTCGCAGGCAACACCGCACGGCCCCCTCAATATCAGATCCATTTATTTGGTCAACTTACGGACATTAAGACACTTTAACCCAAAAAAAAAAAAAAAAAACATAAACAAACACCTGACCTTCCGCAGTGAGTCTCATATGTTAACTTGCGGGAGGTGCAACTGTCCTGAGTGAAGGTCAGGGCCTACCTTGTATATATGTATGTAATTGTAATTTACATTTGTAATTGTATCGCCAATATTGTTAAACAAATAATTTGTATTCTCCATACTTTTTTTTATAAACAATATAAACAAAACAATTTCATGCACTAAAATTCTAAAGCTAAAACAAACAAACGGCACACACAATGGTTCAAATGCCGAAAATCTATCTGGAAATATGTTCAGAATGAACTTAGAAATCGCCTGCTCGTTAAAGTGAGGTAAATGAGGATCTTACTAACGCCTCTCAGACTAGTTCACTTGCACACAAAACGAAATGAAATCCACTGAATATCACACGAAGAGTGATTGCAAGAGGTTGCTGTGTATTCTACTTAGAATTTTCTAACAATTTAACAAAAATGAAAGTTATGCACTGCACTTTTCATTAAAACGTGATAACTGATCAAAGTGGAACTAGATTTACCAAGAAATTATACAAAATGAAGTCTTTACCTAGTATCATTCATTACATGTATTCTGCATACTAAATTGCTGACAAACAATATAGAATTTGTTGAAAAGGATTTATAAGGTATATATTCTTAGCATCTTTGCTTAAAATTTGCAAATTCGAATGACTTAACTACAAATTTGAATTAAAAATCAAAAGATGAATTCGAAACCAGAAAGTTGGCATCAATTTTAAGCCAAGGCATTAGAAAAATGAACGAAGGAAAGAAGAAATAATAGTTTTAACTCCAGTTTAGATAATTCATTATAGATTTGTCCCATCATTGTCCTCGTTGTTGTGGTTGTTCTGGTTGTTATTGTTGTTGTTAATCTTCACCTCGAAAGAGGTTCAACCGTGTGTTTATTCGCCAAAGTGTAGAGGGTAAGTATTTGGATACATACTCTTGGAAAGTTTTCAAATACTTAAATGAGATTTTAGAGCTACCGCCATAATTGTATGTTTCTCTACTAGTCATAGTTATTGAAAAGATTTTCATAAAGTTTCCTCTAATAGTTCAAATTCATTTATATATAATAGAGATAGGACTAAATTTGCAAGTTTGAAGGTCGGTTCAGGTTTTACAGGTAATGGTAATTTCATGAATAGGGTCGGAACAGATGTACACTCTATTTTTTTTTTCCTATATTTGGTATGCCAGTCAAGGGGTTATATGTATATATAATATGGATCCCTCCAATTCCTCTTCAGGTATGTTTGAAAGCTACAGCCGAAGTTCGGCTAACGCAAGCGGCCATTTAAGTAGCAATACCAATGCAATGCGCGATGATAGTTCATGCAGTGAGGATGGCACGGACACCCAGTCGGTTCAGTTCTATTTGGGAAGCAGCATTGCACCAACGGATCGTACGCGAAGCTTTAATCAGCCAGCTTCATTGGATATAGTTAATATCGGGAATCACAATGGCCAGGTGGCGCCAGGTACAGGAACTTCCTCGACTCCATTGATATCTGCAGATGAGGGAATCGTCCGAACATTGGGACACAATAACAATACATCGGCAGCAGCCCTACTAACTGAGAGGTAATTATGTCCCGCCCCCACTCACCTACCTTATACCCCCCACAAATAATTGTATTACAATAAGGAATTTGCCTTCTTCTATGTATAGCGTTTTATTTAATTATAAATTTTGTTTAATTTTTGCTTCTTCTTTCTCTCTCTATCTCTATCTTATTTATCTCTACGTTTCGTCGGATAATTAGCAATATACTTGGAGTTGATATAGGCGGATGTGATAGCACTTGTAATGCATCGTTCTTAGAACACTCAGTTACTGTGCCGCCACGTACCAAGAAACAGGGTTTATCCATAACGTCTCCGTGCACAACAACAACACAGCAACTTCCATCTTCACCATCGGCATCGTCCAATGCGTGTCTGATTGGGCGTACTCCTCTACCCCCACCTCGAAAAGCTCTTCAGAGGTGTGTTTAACGTATACCTAAATATAGTTTCCTAGGCATTTCTATGTTCATGCGACTCCATTATAAATCAGGATCACTGCACAACGTGAATTACATACAATTCCCAATTCCCTTTCAACTATATGTGTTGGGGGTTTCCTATCATCCATTTACTATCTTTGCCAATTTGACTTTGTGACTTTGAGTCGATCATGAGCGGGCCGCATGACAGAGTCATCTGATAATTTGATCCCAACACGAAACTAACATATACAAATTGGTGATGGGAAAGTTATATATACATACATATATAAGTATATGTCTCTTCTCCCCCTTTCTCTTTCAATATAATTGAATTTTATAACGCAGACTTAGTTTTTGTATAGACAGATTCCAGCTATCTAAATTAGATTATTTTGTTTGTTACTGTTAGATGTGTGGTCCCCACATCAGAGTTAAGGTTTTATGGATTGCAGGGGATCTATTAACCTTGATTTTAGACGTTTCACAAGTCTGTAGGGTAGCCCCTTATCAAATTCCGGTCACAAATTCCCCATACTCATTAAGCTTGGACAAATTAGTTGTCTGAAATTTCTGATTATATCAAATTTGAATTCAATTGGACGATTAGAACTTGAGATTTTGTGGAAAATCGGAAAGGGTTTTATGAGGGTTTCTGTTCCTCAAACCTTGTGTTTAGGCCAGGTCGATGTCGAGCCGGAACCATCAACTTCTATTATTAGCAGAGTTTGATAAAGAACTTTCGAAGTGCAACGGCTATGTCATATCCTCATCGCTAAGACTAGTTGAGAATTACAACTAAGTGAAGCGAGCTGAAAAAGCAAAGAGAAAAGAAGGATATTGAATGTATTGGGAAGCAAAAAAAGAAGTTTGTGTTTCTATTCATTGATCCGAGTGGGCGTACAAGAGGTTTGAATTAATATCATAGACAAGAATACCCACTTAATTGGCATTTTTCACTTAGTTTTCGAAACTTTTTACTTATGTTTGTAACTTTAACAAAGTTTCAGAATAAGAAAATTTATTGTATTGAAGAAATTTGGATTGAAAATCGTTCAGTAGATTAGACCTTTATTCTTGTTTATCTGTCTAACAGTGTACAAAATTCACATTTCTGATTGAATTTGAAGTTCCTTCGATGTCCTTAGGCATTTATCTCTGATCTCATTCCACATAATTACATACGCACTAATGTTAGTACCTGCCGATCAGAAAACATTATTTGTATAACTGCACCGAATCCTAAGTAGGTAAATACTCGACTTGTTCTAAATACTTACTTTTTTTTTTTTTTTTTGTTTTTTAATTTACTCTCTGATTTATTTCAGAAAACAAAAGCAGAAATCCACATGAACTGTTCGTGTACATCTACTGACTTTTTTTTTTTTTTTTTTACCATATGAGTAGTGGATATAGAGACCATTAAACTATTTATATTTACAATGGATCTTTTTCGATATTGGTTTTATGATTTCACATTTGTTTTATTTTCTACATTATCCATTATCCAGGATTGAAAGTTTGTTTTTTCTTCGGTGTGCCGATAATTCAGGAATCCAGTTGTCTTTAATTGGACCTAAAGATAATGCTTAAAATTTTGTTGTATATTATTTGTCTGTTATAAATTAAGAAGAATTGCCTTACAATACAATTTAGATAATCATATTACTTGCAACTTAAGTCCGAGTTGAAGTCCAAACCTATGACCTATAACCTAGGCAATTACAGAACTCAAAAGGCTTTTGGAAATCATTTTTTATGAATGAAGAGTAATAGCTTTCATTTGTCCATCTGATCCATTTGTAAATAGTCTTGCTCCTTAGCATAAGCACTCATTCACCCGTCTAAGCTTAGTCTTCCATGGTCTAATGGTCTCTCCAAGTCGAGTTAACTAAGACAATTCGAATCTTCTGAGATGCTTTGAGTTTGATGATAGGTTTCCTCGCATGCCGCGAAAATGCATCTGCTGATATCCTTTTAGCTGAGTGATCCAAATAACTTCACAATCGCCTAATGCCTTAATATTTGAAAGAACCTATTTTGTTGCTGTCCCTGGCTCCACTTTTGGCTTAATTATGTTTTGGAATCCTTTCACTGAATTGACCCAGTCTCATGAAAATTGGTAGATTCTCTTTGTATATGGTTCCCATAGCTCGAAAAATTTCCTAACAATAGATCTGATTTTATATTTGAGGCATCTGAAGAATACTAATAACTACTTTTGCTCTGCATGTACCGATTCTTGCGTATGTTTTCTTGATTTTGTGGATCATATTATGAGATGAACAATTAAACATATCCTTCTGGTTCTGCCATTATCACTTTTTTGCTGAACTGAAAGCATTTCCCCCTCCCGTTTAGATATAGATTAGGTGCCACACCAATAGAGATGGAGTTCGATGTCGTCCATGCGGATCAGAGTGCCATTGTGGTTCATGTTTTTTACTTTTCTTTTACTAGAGTTGACTTAGTTATATTGGTAATTGTCGATAAAAATGATGTTATTAATGTGTGCTTATGTCATTCTGTTTTATTTGAACACTCTTCACACGGATAGTCAAATGGTGAGATCCCAAAGCACGGATATGGTTCCAATGGAAGTTTACACATACCTTTCAATGCCACACTTAACGGCAGGAGGTGTCACCAACTCCACCGCCGCAACCGCATCTCGATCTGCTGACCCGGAGAATGTTACATCCTCTCCAGAATTCATAATTGGTGGTGGTCGCAAAGTTAATGCTGCTCCAAGTACAAACGATAGGACGCCGGAGAAGACACTTGCCGTTAAGGAGCTTTCATTGGACAGTGGTACACGGCGAAAGATGGTCATGCAACTAAGCAATGCCAGTCAACAGTCAACATCATCCACATCGTCGTCGGTGCAATCGGCTCCATCGAATGCCGATTTCTATCGCCTGCCAAGGCACAGTGCTGGAAGTCAGCAACATTCGCCGGCTCGTTGGTCATCGCATGAACGATTACCGGGTATGCAGTCAGTTGGTGGATTTGAAACGATCTATTCAAGCATTGGTAATATTCATCAAGGCCTGGAGGGCCCAACCGGACCCATTCCCTATGCAACAATCTCACTGAAACCACAAGCCAATTTGCCATCAGAGGCTACCAATCATCCCCTCATCCCTGGCATCAACTTGGCCATAAAGAGCAATAGCAGTGAACCCACTGATCTCGCATCCAGTGCGTCGCAGGTGGTTAAGAAGCATCACAAGCGAAGAATCCGTTTTCCTTTCACCAGCAGCAAGAGCACGGCGGATGACGAGAGCCTCATTAAGGAGAGTGTTAAAAAAAGTAACTTCCAAAAGCAAATACAAGTCCTACCTTAACTACAATTCAAATCCTAAATCCTTTTGAATGTGTGTGTGTTTATTTTTATTTTAAATAGTTTTGTCAGGGTTTTTTTAAAATATTTTTTTGCGGTATCCATGACCATACACACTCAATTATACAGTATAGAAAACAGCCGATTGTGATTTGCACAGAATTTTGACTTATTTATCCTCCGGTTTACTTTTATTTTTTTGTTTATTTATTGATTTTCTCATTAGTATCCTATACGAAACAATGTGTTACTTATCTTAATACCATCCGCCACTAATTCATCATCGTACAGAGCATATACATAGATATATACATATATACAAGTGCAATCCTAATTGGTGCTATGCTGTCGAGATGTGCTGTGAATTGATAATGTCATCGAATTACGGAATTTATAATTTATTGATAAAGCAGGGCAAACAATTGTATTGAACTTTAGCTCCAAAACAAAGACAATATGTAATCAAAATAAATATATGTAAGGCCAAATGTGTTAAATATAAAGCAAATTAGAAAATATATATGCATAAGTGTGTGTGTTTTTCTTTGTTCGTTGTAAATCAGATTTAGCAATCAATAATCATCTAATCATCTTTAGACAATTTAGTTTCAGTTATACTTACGAGATTCATTTCAAAAACATATACATATAATGCTAAATATTTATAGGATATATGGAATTTTATTGAATGGCAATATACATATATTGTTCTTTTATAAGCTTAGTTTTCCTGGGAAGGGGGAGAATTTTTGTCGGTTTTGTATTACATTTTAACCTAATTACTAAAATATAGTTAAATATATACTAGTAATTATATCAACTATATTCGATTACTTGACTTTTGTTGCTTTTGTGTTATTGGAACATTGAAATAATATGGTAAATATAATTAAGGAATTGCAATTTACTTTTTCAGAAAAAAGGTTAAAAATTGGCCGAAAACGACATAAAACTTATTGAAAAAATATACAAATATTTTCAAACGATTCAAATTGATCAAGAAAACTATGTTTGCTTCTATATAAGTATAATAGAATTGATTTGAAAACGAAAAATTGGACAACACAACAATTTGAACTCAAACATTTTTGTAAATTTGGTTAAATTTAAAGATTTTTTGAGCTTATTTTCTAAAATTCATCGAAAAAATACTATTTATTACCACTAATAACACAAGTTTTTTGTTTTTGCTGCGAATATATTTGAATCTAAAGATCTGAATTCCAAGATATTCGAAACACAGAGTGTGATCGAATCGATCGAGCGTTCAATTCGCTTCTTTTTGGAATTGTGGTCTGTAATTATAACTTGATTTCGATTTGATATCGATTTTGAGTTTGGTTCTCTTATAAACTTCTTAAAGGTTACATTTCGAGCAAATTTTTGGATTAATTATTTTATTATTTAAACCGATTTTATGCTTTTCGTGGTCAGGTTGTAACATTTAATTTTATGAAAATAATTTGATCGTAAAAGGGAAAAAATATGCAAAATATTAATTTGTTTCATCATATAATTTACAATTATTAGTATGCGAATAGCAATGGGGATGAAGGGGAGGGAGTGGGATGTTTGTTTAATACATATAAAAAGATATTTAACTCTGATCCAGATCCAATAACAATCTATAATAAGTAGACGTCATAGGCCTTTTCAGCCCAAAAAGGAACACTTAAGCAAATGGGGCCTTAAGTTATTGACTTGCCTGTTATCACAGCTTTGTTTAATATGGCATGGCTAACGCCAAGGAAATTGTCTTTTGATCTATGACTGTGGCAACGAACATTTCCGTCTACACTATTTCTAGATTGTCATTAGTTCACACACTGACATACACGCAGACACACACACACGCACACACAGACACACACAGAAACACTATTTAAGTAGCTCTTTCACAAAATTAAAAAAAATATCCGGATTCAAAACTGATAAAACTAAAAAACTCGCATACAAACACAAATTAGTTGTTTTTTTATGTATAAATGTTTTCGTAAATTAAATTTCCAAACTAGAACAAATAGACTAGAGGTTCTTTGACGCTTTTTGTCCCCCAAAATATTTCTGGAATTTGGGGCACGGACTTAATGACAGGACATTTTTTCTTTTTCAAAATTTATCTTTGACGACCTACGAGACATTAATGATTATGATGAGAAAACACATACATATACATTTTCAACACAGGAACACCATACATATGTGTGTTTATATATACATACATATATAGATATATATATATATATGGATATATATGTATATAGGTATAGTCTAAGTCTATTGAGTCAATGGAGTTTTTTGCTTTTGGAGTAGATTCATTACTGCCGACGATGATTGCTATTGATATTGTTGCCATTGCGACGATTTTGCAAGCGCTGAGCTCGCAGTGCGGAATGTGAATGCTCGGCGCATCCTTCGGCACGGCGGAGAACCTCGGCATACGACAGATCAAGCTTCTTGAGCTTATATAACTCTTGGGATACGGTATTGGGATGGAATTCAACGCCATTTACATCTATGACACGTCCACGAATGGCTCGAGAGTTGTTTAGATTTCGATTATATATTACCATTGGAGAACCATTCCAATTGTCACCAGAGGCTGGAGCATATTTACGTCCACCCCGTCCACCAGATCGACCATTATCCATTGTAAATATATCTGATGATATCGGCGTAAATTCTCTGCCTCCTGATCGCCGGCCACTGCCTCCAGAATTGCCATTGCCATTGCCTTGAGAACGTGGTGGGGCGGCTAATGGTGATTCGACGCGTTCTCCAGCGTTCTGCAGACCTCTGTGTTTTCGGCGATTTTTTTTTTTTACTCCCACACCAATGCTAAGATACTCAAGTGGTTCGCGTTTGAATGGCGTTAGAATTCGACCGTTCTCCTCAATTTGTATTAGATTCTTGCCCGCGACAGATGACTTTTTGCTATACGAACTTAATTGTGCTGTCGACGCTGAATTGGTCATGATGGGTGGGCAATTTGCCGCCTGTGCTCTGGTTTCGTTTATATGTTTTTTGGCCGTTTTGCGTTCCAGTTTCGTAACGCACTCAGATATGGCAAATGAATGATCCGACACAGCTGAGGATATAATACTTTGGGTGTCATCGGCAAAGTCCACCGACTGATCCTCATTGGTGGGCGTAACTGGTGGCACTTTGGCATCATTTCCTGTCGTTTGTTCCTTGGTTTGGCGTTCATCATCCAATAGTGGCAATTTCTCACCTTCCTCTTTGTTTTCAGCGGCCTTCTTAAGCACTCCAAAGATTTCTTTAAAGAGCTCCTTGTACTCGGGACGGTTGCGGAAATGCGAATCAATTGGACTAGCATCATCGTAAATACTGAATTTACAATCTTCTCCATCACTAATTGAACAGAGGAAAAATCCTGGACGCTCATCTGTTTGTGTATACTTGTTGCTCGTTTCATCCGAATATCCTGATGACGATGTCTCTGCCTCAGAATATTCGGTTGGTGTGCGTCCACGTATCAATCCCCCTGCACCGCTGCCAGCTGCTGCTCCTCCTACTCCACCGCCTCCTACACCGTTCATTAATAATCCAACGTCTTTCGTGTCATTACTCATCGAAGTTACCGTTTCCTGGGTAGCATCCAAAGCTGTCTGCATCATAAAATTATGCTTCAATTTATTGGCACCGATATTCAACTCCTTTGCCAGAGATGAACCACCAACATTTCCAATATTTTGAGCGTTATTAGCAGTTGAATTCATCGTTTTGATCGCTATAGAAGAACGCTGCACTTCCAGCAATGCTTCATATTTTTCAACCAAATCACGATACGGATTAGGACTGTCAGGCAATCCAGATGCACGGAAGTTCTCCTAAAGAAGAAGATAATTATAAATTCGATCAACTCAAACAGATTGGATAAATATTTTGTTACCTTATTAGAAATGCCATAGTTATAGCTATCTAAATGTAAATCACTTCCGATATCTCGATCCCGCTGGCTTTCCAAATCAATCAAACTTCTTTCGTCCTCCTCATCCATTTCTTCGGTCTGGGCAATTGAGGATTGCTCATCGTTGTTTGTATTCTGTTCATCAATGACACGCAAGCAACGGCTGCACATTTGGCCCTGTCTAGAAGTTCAAAATGACATTTTAACTTAATTTTATTCTTGAAATTTATCGTGAACACTTTTGTATACCTCACGTCTTCGAGGAGCGAGAACTCATCATGCATAGACATCATTTCTTCATTTGCACTAGTTTGGACAAGGCGGCTCTGTAAACTTTGATTCTCTTGTACTGGAAGTGCAAAATAGACTTAGATATTTCATATATGAATCTTTGTCTTGGACTCACTAATGGCGACAAGTTGCTCCTCCAATTCGCCGCAACGTTGCTGTTCAGACAAAAAGTCACGTTTCATGGATTCCAAATCGCTGACTAATTTAACAAGAACTTCGTTGTCTTCATTCTTGATAGAGACGCCACCATTTAGATTGCTCATACTGTCGCCCATCAATTGTTCATTTGGCACCGAAATATCATCAAGCTGGGAAACTCCTGTCGAATTGGCCACATTTCTTTGTCCAAAAGAAAATTGATCCGTGGTACTTAATTCGGTGAACTATAGAAGAAAAATACAGATATTAATACAAAATTCACCACCAAGAGAACAAATGAAATCGCATGCCAGTTTAGATCAAAGTGTTATTTGTTTTACGTACTCCTAAATTACGGTCGTTACTCAAGCGTGGTTTAGAAACATTCAATTCTGTTTCCTCATTGCTGCGAAGCAATTTACAGCGTTCTTGTTGCAATTGATCATTCTTACGTCGTTCCGCATTGAGAGATTGTCTGCACTCATTTAAAAGCTGAGTAAGTTCATCACAACGTGCCTCCAGTGTTTCAATGCTACACGTTAATCTAAGAACAGAAATGGTTAAAGTCCCATTGGCCTTGTTTTTAGTGATGATTTAGTCTTACGATTTGATTTGCTTCTTATCGCGACATTTCTCCAAGTTTAGACTTTTGTTTGTTAGTTCCAAATCCTGTATACCGGCTTCCAATTGCTCGTAAACTTTTAGCCTAGAATCATTTACCTCAGTCATGGCATTTATATGTTTGTTTAGATGCTAATGTGAAAGATTTAAAGATAAATGGATTTGTATTGACGATGTTCACCTCTAACTCACCAAAATTTCGCGCTCTTGTTCCTCACTCTTGTTCTTGTATTCCTTTAGTATGATTTCCAATTCTTTGTTGCGCTCAAGCAGAGTCTTTCCAAGCTCGGCAGCCAATTGGAGATCTACAAAACGAGAATTGTTGAATGGAAGTTTCGTAGTATCTTTTAGCATTCTCATTCTCAAAACGTATTGGTTTAAAAGATTTCAAAAGACACTATTTCCATAATGTTTTCTTTGGAATTGTTTAAAACCTGTTAAACTCTTAAGCAAATAGCAACTTGTGCAAATCGTCAGATGACTTCATTGACACATGACAAAGGTCATAACTCTTGGGCCAACGAAAAATGCTGATATAGATTGTAGAGCATTCATACATTTGTATGTACGTATGTTTGTTTGCACATCTTGTTTTAGTCTGTATACGTTTTAAGTATTGGAAAATTACACCATTTACTTACCGTCAAGCATAAACTGCGATATATCCGGCTCCCTTGTAGCCACATCCCGTGCTGACGCCTCCATTTTGAATTCAAAACGCTTCTATATTGACCGAAAATGAAGCATTAATTAATTTACAGGATGCAGCAAAATAAATAAACAACCAAATTTAATTATGATGTCGAAAGATGTTTTCATTGCTGATTTAGAGTGGCATGAGTTGCGAATGATAACTCATTCTTAAGATGTTAAACTGTTTCAACTGTTTCTTATAATGTTTCTTGGGATTTCTTATTAATTGCACGCGACGAACAAAAAAAAAACAGCTGTTAGAGAGAAAACTAATTGTAATTCCAATCAGACAAGATTCATATTGGGAGTTTCACATATTGACATTGTGCATTTACAACGGTATTCAAACTTTGGTATTCTAATTTAACATGGCTCTCTCTGGTTTTTGGTCATGTGCCCTTTTTATTTGATGTACTGTAAATTAAACACATACATATGTATGCTTTATGTGCATACATAAATGTACATAAGTGTTTAAAACAAAAAAAAAGAACAAAAAGCGACTACTGGTCATTCAAATGTTTAATATGGCTGCACCTTAATCAGTCTGATTAATTCCACCAAGAAGTGTATTTGCAAAGATTCCACTCGGAAAGCCTAGCCTAGCCGTATGAATAACATGGAGGTCATGGTTAGATCGAACCGAACTTTTGATAGTGTGTGTATATATGTATAAATGTATTAATGCGTATGCATGTGCATTCAGCAATATATACATATGTATATATGTACATACATATATGCAAAACTGTTTCAAGAGAGCACCCGTCACTCGCAAGTCACATTATTGATTTTTGCATCCCCTTTCAAATGAAGTTGAAAGCTGATCGACGATTTACATGTTTATTTACCAACAAATAAACATGTATGGATGTCTATACTTACAGCAAATGGCCCTTATTTACAGACGTATGAGATTCTTTAATTGAAGTGCCCACAATGGGTTTGCTATTTGGCAGGTTGGCTTTTTGTTTTTATGTATGTACGAATTTTTAACATGCATCCATATAACCGAACTATTCACAGTTTGCAACGACGACTTAGCCATTCACAAAAAGTAGACTTGGCCAAAATACCAAAAGTAGGAAAAAATACCAAAAATCATAAATTTCCCTAAACAACCCTAAAAAGGGATAAACTCAAAATTTATCATTGGAAATAATAATTTTTATCTACAAATAAAAGTTATTGGACAACAATTGGACTATAGCTTACAAATGCGGGGAAATGTAAAATGAAAAATACACGAAAAGAGTTATTTTGGCGGTCTTGTAAACATTGATATCAAGCCCGTATTTTTGCGGAAATCATTTCTGGGGTTTGCGTCTTAGCAAACTCTGGCCACACTGAACAATTGTTTGGAAACAGCATAAAGTTAATGTCATTTTATACATGAAATTTAGTTCAGTTTCAAACAGAAAAGCAAATAAAATATATTTTATTACTCACTTTAGTGTTAACATTGCATGCATTAAGTACATATATTCATATGTACCTAATATCTAGATTTCGAATATTTCTGCATATGCCGTACTACTGACAGCGGGATCTTACCTAAAAGAGTGCCGGATTTGGATTACAATTTCCAAGAAAGTTCTATGAAACACGCAGTTGGACAATCTCTGCGCCCGTCCATTTAAATCCATTTAATATCTCAGCTGAGTATTCATTATGGTAAAGTATCATTTGTATGCATATATTGTTTATGTTTATGCTGTGATGTATTTGTATTTATATATACATGTATACGTTTTGTGTGTATGTGTGTGTGTGTGTGCGTATATATGCATACATACATATCGGCAATTATTTATCTTTTTATCCATTACAATACCAGTTCCAGAAGGATATATGTGTATAGTTACCCACACATAGGCTTGTATGTATGTACATACAGAAAATTGTTATGCATGTGTGTAAAAAACATAATCGCATACATTGATATGTACTTACATGTTTACTTCTTTTAGGTTATGTGGTCAAACAGAGAAGTCTGCAAATGCATTTCGCCTTTTGCTTAAACTTTTATACAAATATTACAAAATATTCTTGGAACAATTGTATGAGAGTAAAGCAGGTTGTATGTACATACATATGCATGTGTGGACATACTTACATCAGTTCAATTGCAATCACATACCTAGATACGTATATTTAAAACAGTCTTAAAAAACCATTATGATCAATAATAATAACAATAATAAACATTTCTGATTAGATAAAAACAAACCTCAAAATTAGAGTTAAAAGAAAGTATCACAAATTGCAATTGTGAAATCAGCTGCTTGTTGTTGTTCTTGCACAACAGAAGAAATTATTGTTTAGGCGGGAACTCTAGTGAATGGGAGATCTAAGAGTTTGCACTTTAAGTTATAACTACGTATTGAATTGAAGATTCCAAAAAGTTGTCATTCTTTTGTTTTTATTTTTATTCGCTTTGTCTTGCAGGAGATTCAACAACTTGAAATCCTATGTAAACAGCTCTATGAGGCTACAGATGCCAGTATTCGGGCTGAAGCGGAAAAGGCCCTGGTAACATTCGTGAATAGCCAAGATGCTTTGCCCAAGTGTCAATTGTTATTGGATCGCGCCGATTCGAGTTATGCCCAATTGCTGGCCGCCTCGACACTGACAAAACTCATACAGGGACTTACTTTGGAGCAGCGTATTGATATACGTAGCTATGCACTAAACTATTTGGCCACCAGACCAAATCTACAGCACTTTGTGATCCAGGCATTAGTTACACTTTTGGCTAAAACAACAAAATATGGTTGGTTCGACTCGTACAAGGGTGAATTGATCTTTCAAAATTTACTAGAAGATGTCAAAAAATTTTTGCAGGTAAACAAACACAAAAGGTTTATTTGTAATTGGTATTTACTTCTCGTTGTTCTTTTTCTCCTCGTTTTCTTTAGGGCTCTGTGGAGCATTGCACGATTGGAGTCCAAATACTGTCTCAGCTGGTATCGGAAATGAATTCCATTGTAGAGTTAGATGTTCATTTGTCGTTCTCAAAGAACCGAAAGATTGCCACTTCATATCGAGATCAGCAGTTGTATGATACATTCTTATTGTCCTGCTCCTTGTTGATAACGGCACGTGACAACAATAAAAATCTTCTCATGGATGAGCCACAACAGGCGTAAGTTTTCTTACTCTCCATTTCCATGATCAAACTTTTCTATCCCTTTCGTTTCATAACCAGACTTATTTCCCATGTCTTGCGCCTGACAAAAAACTGCTTGAGCTTCGACTTTATTGGCAGCTCCACAGATGAATCTGCCGATGATATGAACAATGTTCAGGTATGCGGACTATTAATTAAATTACTTATTTGCCTATGATGTAACGATAATTTCTTTGCAGATTCCTACAGCGTGGCGTCCAGCTTTTTTGGATCCCAATACATTGAAATTGTTCTTTGATCTGTATCAAATACTGCCAAATGGTCTGGCGAGTTATTCTCTATCGTGCTTAGTACAAATGACATCTGTGCGTCGATCATTGTTTAGTAACTCAGAGAGAACTAAATTTCTTACACATCTGGTCGAAGGTGTTAAGAACATACTGACCAATTTACACGTAAGAGTTGTTGCCTATCTCACTCACATTTTACTAATACTCGATTATCTCACTTAGGGTCTTAGTGACCCGGATAATTACCATGAATTCTGCCGTTTGCTAGCACGTCTGAAGTCCAATTATCAGCTGGGAGAACTTATTGCTGTTCCTTGCTATCCAGAAGCTATTGAATTAATTGCAAAATTCACAGTTCAATCATTGCATGTAAGTTAATCTTTTCACAAATTGTCCTTTCGTTAGTTCTTATTATGAATATCAATCATATTTTAGATGTGGCTTTTTGCACCGAACAGTGTGCATTACTTGCTTACCCTGTGGCAGCGCATGGTGGCATCCGTTCCATATGTCAAGTCACCCGATCCCCATTTACTTGGCACATACACGCCAGAGGTAATAAAGGCTTACATTGAATCACGTCTAGACGCTGTGCCAGTAATTGTACGTGATAATCTGGAGGATCCATTGGATGATCTTTGCATGGTACAGCAACAGCTTGAGCAGCTTTCGGTTATTGAGCGCTGCGAATATAATAAGACTTGCAATCTCCTTGTGCAACATTTTGATCAAAAGGCACGGGAATATGAGAATCTGGTGCAGAATCCAAATGCTAATTCCATAGATATTACCGTACATGAGCTGCAATTGACCTGGCTGGTCTATATTATCGGTTCGGCCATAGTGGGCAGGCTGTCTGTGACAACCAGCGACGAGCATGACACAATGGATGCCGAGCTAGTTATCCGTGTGTTACAGCTAATGAGTTTAACCGATGCCCGTCTGCCACAGGCTGGCTGCGAAAAGCTCGAATTGGCCGTTCTCAGCTTTTTGGATCAGGTCCGTAAAATGCATAGCAGTGAGCAAGCGCAAAAGGCAAATGTATACAAAAGACTCAGTGAAGTGTTTGGACTAAGCGATGAACAAATGCTGCTAAGCTTCATAAACCGCAAAATGTGGGTAACTTAGGCATAAACCTTTTTATTTGTACCAAATTATTTAACTACTTGTTTTCGTTTCATGCAATTTTCCATACAGCATCACCAATTTAAAATTCTGGGGCCGCTCTGAACAGATTATCACAAAAACTTTGATGTTACTATCTGATCTCTCTGTGCACTTTAATTCTGTTCGCAAGTTGGCTCGTTTAGAGGAAGTGCAGTTCATGTTGACACATCACACAAGCGATCATTTTCCATTTTTGGGCACAAATTCGTCCTTGAGTGAAATGCGCTGTCGTACCATGTTTTATACATCATTGGGCCGTTTGTTAATGTTTGATTTGGGGGAGGATGAGGAGCGTTTCTACAACTTTTTGACACCATTAACAAGTTAGTTAATATCTGACAAGTATACCTCGACATATATATCTAACATACCATATACGGTTTTTCAGATCAGTTTGAATCCCTCGGCTCTGTACTAATGGATACAAATAGTTTTCCAAATGATGAGGCTAAAAAGGCAATTATTGGACTAGCACGGGATCTGCGGGGATTAGCCTTACCGCTTAATGCGCGCATTCAATATACAATGCTCTTCGAGTGGCTGTATGTATGAATATAATGAAAATAACTAACATTCAATAATTTGATTTGATTCTGTTTATTTGTAGCTACTACACAGACTATTTGCCCATATTGTTACGGGCCGTTGAGCTATGGGCCCATGATCCGGCCGTAACAACGCCCGTTTTGAAGCTATTTGCCGAGCTGGTGCATTGTCGCACACAGCGTTTGGCTGGCAATGTTTCCAGTCCGATGGGTATTTTACTCTTTCGCGAGGCATCGAAACTTATCTGTATTTATGGCAATCGCATTCTGCATCTGGAAGTGCCGCGTGATCAACTTTATCCTATGAGACTAAAAGGAATAGCAATATGTTTTTTGATATTGAAAAATTCACTTGGTGGCAATTATGTTAATTGCGGTGTATTTAAATTATATGGAGATGATACCCTAGACAATGTTCTCAAAATCATTGCTAAACTAATACTCTCGATACAACAAACTGATTTGCTAGTAAGTGTACTTAAAAGCCAATATTGAAACGAAACAAACAAATTCAATTGTTTATTACAGGAATACCCAAAATTGTCATCTGCCTATTACAATTTATTGAATTGCTTATCTCAAGATCATGTCACATACCTGGCCAGTTTAGAACCTTGTGCATTTGTATATATATTAGAAAGCCTGACAAAGGGTCTTGCTGCATTGGGTAAATACAACGCTAAATCGAATAGAATATCATTTAAATAGTTTCTAATTCTTATTTCCATTCCAGATTCGGCAATTTATATTAGCTGTTGCACAATTTTGGATAGTATTGTCTCATACATATTCAAACAGCTTCAGTTAAAAGGTATTTCAAAGATTTTCATTTCCCCATATATATCATTCTTTTAAATTGATTTTCATTTCAGTTTCCACATTCCCAAATAAAAAACTACGAAGTTTGACTAGCGAAAACGCACAATTCCTTAAGGTAATCAATCGCTGATCTCGGTGATCTGATCTTTTGTCTTAGTCTTAGTATATATGGATTTCAATTACTATTTTTTATTTGCTTTTCAGGTTGTTGAAATGAATTCCGAACTGCTGCAGTCAATGATGTCATCTCTATTGAACAATGTACTGGCTGAGGACTGTCGGAACCAATGGTCAATGTCACGTCCACTCCTGGTACTTATATTGCTATACGAGGATTATTATCGGTAAACTTATAATGACCATCGATGGGTTTATGTGTTAACGACAATAAATTGTTTGTTTAGATCCCTCAAGGAGAGTATTATACGAGGTCAACCTGTAGAGAAGCAACAAACAATGGCACAATGGTTTGACGACCTGATGCTTGGTATAGAACGAAATGTATCCAGTAAAAATAAAGAGAAGTGAGTAGAAATTATGCCGAATGTAATATAAATTAACCATTTAATCAAAATATGCAAAATATTTTAACCATTTTTAGATTTACACAAAATTTGTTAACTTTTCGTCGCGACGTTGTGAATTTGCCAAAGACTACAGCATATTCGGCAGGTTTGTTTTGCGTATAAAATAACTTTTAACAACTATTTATAAATATTGTTTTTGTTTTGTAAATTTTAGATAATTCATATCCGACGTATACTGAAACGAACTATTCTATATCTGTGTAAATGGGATAAATATTATTGCTAGTACTGTGACGACCATGTTCGGAAGGAGCTCGTAATATTTTACAAAACTACTAAATGTTTTTATACAAATATTTATGTAAATATATTATACGATTATTCATAAGGGAAAGATTTTGACTGTAGGCTCAAAGAGAATAATAATGCCGTCTTTATAAGTCGAATGAGAAATATACATCTATATCAGCGCTGCGTGTGTTATATGTCCTGAATTTAATTGAAATCATACCATACATGCATACTATATTTTTTGTACAACACTTAGGTATGTACATATAAGGAAGTGTAAATAAATCTCGAGCAAAGTTAAGTGAAATTTGCGTAATATATAAAGGACGTAAATTTTCGCAATGACCATTTTTGCAATTTTGTAATACATATATATGTATATGATTTCAAAGAAGTAAAAAAGCATGCTGCTAAATCCATAACTTACGCGTTCATTCAATTCTTAAATTTGTTTAAAACATGATATTTAGTAGAAACGTAAATGTTTAGCCACAGTTAACTTGGGGGGTTTTCAAAATCTCCCATTTTGATGATCGGATGTGCTAGTTTGAGAATTAATCTTCCTTTTTTCAAAAGTAAATAAATGTGAAACATTTTTCAAAATTCAGCAGAGTTTGGAAATTTGAAATTAGCTTTACATCTCAAAATCATGTTTCTCTGACAGAAAATATTTCAGAACAGTTTATTACATATATTTCTTTGTACTAAGTGTAGTTTTTTTTGGAAAAGTGGAAACAAGAAAACTGATTGTTAATATGAGCTAAATCTCGAGCCATTTTATCAGTAATTGACTCGGCTATATTTCAAACGGAATTTAATATTTATACCCAAATTCAAAAATAACCCCCGATAATTCCGATTATGATAGTTTCGGCTCCGATAATGTCGATTGCGATAGGTTTGCTCCGATAATGCCGATATCGATAGGATTGCTCCTATAATATCGATATCGATAGGTTTGCTCCGATATTGCCGATATTTTATGTAGATAATTATCTACCTAGAAATGAAGGTAGAAACAAGGTAGATAAGTAAAAGTAAATAAAAAATATTAAAAAAAGTAGATAATCCAATTGTATATCCGTGGTCTTTCTAATTGTTGGCGTTCGTGTGGCTATCGTTTTTGTGGCCCGTTTGGCCCCACGCCCACAATAGTTGTTGACGGCGATGGCCTCCTTACATTCCAGTTGGCGTTTCGGAAAAAGAAGCAAATTTCAATTACGCATCAAAGGTAAATGTAATGAAATGGGCAACAGGCCCCATTTGGTTTTTTTTCCTTCTCCTTAATTTAAGAGATGCTGATGCAGATTACGGTGGACACTGGGGCTGCAACTGCAATCATTTGAATTGTTTGTTTGGTGAAGGGAGTAGGGGAAGGAGAGGTTATTCAATAATTGGCATTGGCTTGCGTGTATGTATTAACAACATACATACATACATATGTACATCCATGCATTTTGTATGTATGTATTTGTTTACATTGCTGTTGAAAAATATAGGTTGTAGTTGTTGTTGTTTTGGCTATCTATCCCTTTTCCACCTGCATGGCTAAACCAAGTGCGCATAACGGTACAAATGTTTCAACATACATATATATGTATCTAGAATATGTTGTCATTTGACCAAATTCTTTTGCTACATGTTGGCCAACTATTTATAGATAGTCGCCAGCAGCGGTAGCATAGAAAAAAGAGAGAGAGAGCCAGAAGCGATGACACAGCAGCAATAACAATAACAACAACAAGTACAACAGTAAAACGCATTAAACTGCCTCCTCGTAACCTCTACCACTTCTGCCCGTTGCCACAGCAAGTACAGTTAGCTTACATATATTATCAACATACTTCAAGTGTACACACATACATACATACATATGTATGTACAAACACCACAGACACCCTTGGTCCGGGCTATCTTTTAGCTGTAACATAGTTTCGATACCCTCCCCGACCGCCTCTTTTGATTCCATGATTAATAATAACATTTCTCTTGCTTCTTCTCAGTTTCACAAGATCCGGAAGACTTTTATCGCCTAGATCCAAAGAGATCAGCTGCAGAGAATGCTCACGATATCTATGCAATGCTCTGTCTGGAGGAGACACGGGACACCAAACGCCTCTTCCTGCTCAATGCACTGGCCTCCCTTTGTCTGGCGGCAAGTACAGGATCACCGCACAATAATTTGCGCTTTACTACAGAGGAGTTGCTCTATTGGTAAGCAATTAAAAACAAATCCATTTGCTAAATATCAACATTAATAGGACTTCTTTTTTGTTTTCGGATGCAGTCTGAGCGCTTCTTTGGTACATACATTTACCCAAGTACGAGCGGCTGCTCTACGTACCATTCGTTATGCACTAAGCACGCCAAAGGACATCAAAACCTTCAATCAACTGCAGCTACACCATTTGCTATGTCGCTCCATTGATCTGATGCTCAAAAACGACGATGAACGAGTTCAAGCACTTAAATTGGTTAGGAAAATGCTGGCAATTGCCCCAGATGAGATTAGCCCGGTGGTGGTACGTTGCCTGGTTTCGCTGGCGGACAGTGGAATCGAGGAGAGTGATAATCTGCTGCGTGCCTGCCTAGCCACATTGGCTGAATTTGCTGTTCTCAATCCGGCTCTGCTGATCGTCTGTGGTGGTGTTACCTCCATTACCCGGAATGTACTCGAGTGTCACAATCCCCGCATTGCCGAGAGCCTTTGCGGTGTTTTGCTTTATCTACTGGAATGGCCACAGACGAGAAATATCTGCGGAGTTCGTCTAGATTGTTTGGCAGCGCCCTATTGTGACTTTACCTATCGTCTGGGTATCATGGACAAAAACAAGTAAGTCACATACATAGGTAGGGCACTTCAGATCATGAACTAATGATTGGTTTTCGTTTCAGAGATGCTAGAGAGCTTCGCTACACGAGTTGCCGCCTGGCTCTACTTTCCGTACTGCGTAGCTGGACAGGTACACTTGAATTCTGTGATCCCAGTAAACCATCTGGCCTCAAGGCCATAGTCGATGCTTTGTATTTAAATCAGGTGGAGGTTCGAGTAAGTACACCCAAATCCGCATAATCTTGGATCTAACCTAACGTACGTTACAGAAAGCTATCTTGGACTTGCTGTACGAGCTACTTTCGTTACCACAGCCTGCCTGGACAGATGATTATGCGGTGGCCTTACAGGCTGTGGATCCTGCCGATTTCCAGGATAGTTGGCTGCTTACCAATGGTTTCGTCTCTGCAGAGGGACGCTCAATTTTGCCCAGTCTAGCCGCCCGGGCACCCAATGTTGTGGAACAACATTTGGCCTTGCTGCTCTATTGTTTTCTGGAAACGGGATTGCTCAATGCTCTTGTCGAAGTGGCCGCATCATCAGATCAATTCGTTTCAGTACGAGCCACCATTCTCATTGGCAAGATCCTGCAGTTGATGCACACTCACCTCCCTGCAGACATTTGCAGTACGAGTCCCGCCTTACCCACGCTAATCGGCCATGCCAGTCAAGGCAATCAGCAGGCCAATGCTGCGGTAGCTGCTCTTCAAAATTATCAGAAAATGCTGCGGGAGAGGCCAGCCTCGTGTAGTCTTTTCCTAGACAGCATTATCCAAGGCGGTTCCCTGACTCAGACGCGGCTCTTTCGACGGCACCTTAATGTGCAGGAACAGTCGACTAATTCATCGCTGCAGCTACTGGATACGGCTCCGTTTGGCGGTCCTGGTGTTGCCGGTGGCACATTAGGCCGCCAAACTGAAAGAACACGATTGGATTCGGTATCCTCAAGCGATGAATCTAATTCCCAGACATCTGGTTCTTTACGTTCCAGCTTTCGGCTGAAGCGTAAGCTGTTGCCTCAAGTCTTCTTTGATAATTTCCGAGCTTTCAATCGTCTGTTAACCGAGTCGCATGTGCTAACCCAGACCGATGCCAGTGCCTGGGACTGGGATGTGATTACCACAATATTGAGATCGAATCTCATACGCAAACTAGATTACACGCTGGGAAAATTTCTCAAGCGTTTGGTCGATTTCTTCAAGCCGAGTAACAATCGTTTTTCACATCAAGATTTGGTACCTGGCCATAATATGCCAGCCTATGTTAGTGCTGGTCTGGATTTGATTGATGTCCTGCTTGGAAGCAGCGAGGTACAGCAGCTACTCTATTGATTTTCCAATTTATAGTTATTTGACATTAACTTTAATTTTATTTATTGCAGTTGGAATGCATGCGATATATTACGGATTACTTTTCGGATATTAGCCAACATCTGCTCGCCGTGACGACATCGAATCGTGCTCATGATTGCCTATTTAGTCCGCAGCATATGAATAACACAATGTGCCAGCAGTATTTCCTCTACATAGGTCGAATGTGTCGCTCCGCCAAAGGCATCGAAGTGCTAAAGAACACAACTGTATTTGAGTAGTGAGTAGAAGAAAACTCCCTTCTCTTGTCGAAATTTCTGTACAAACTTGTGTTTGTTTCTTTTAGTCTCATCACTTTGGTGCGATTGACGGATCATGTGTGTTATGTCAAGCTTATTGTATCCGGATTAAATTATAGCTACGAGAAATGGCCACGTCAAGTTTTAGAGAAAGCTTTGACATTGGCTAAGACACGCAATGGTCGTCTCTATGCTACCCAGTTTCTGGCCGTGCTCCTTCGTGCTCGTCTTCCCAATTTTGAAGTGTGGGGCCTTCCGTTGATTATTCAGCAGACAAAGGATGCGGATAGAAGCGTGACATTGGCTGCCATGGATGTCTTGGAAGAGGCGTGCCACGACAAGTACTATCTAGAGGAAATTGTCAGTCTGTGGCCACAGCTCAAGCAACTGGGAGATGTGGGTCGATTGCTAATGTCACGATATTATTCGTTATCGCGCGGCTTAAACAGCGCCAAGGCTCGAATCGAAGAAGAGATTAAATTCTGGAGAAATGGCTATAACAAGCGCTACGTGCTGCTCGTGGAGGCCGATACGCATGCTAGCCTGACACTACACATTCGCAACGAGGATGGTTACTATTCGCGACGCAATTGCAATCAGCGGCCGCAGATGGTTCCACCCAATATACCGCCACATCTTTATGGCCAAATGGCACAGACTACCCAAGGCATGACGGCATTGAGGAATCATGCGGATCTGCCACATTTGCTGGATGTGATCACCCGAGGCAAGTGTACCGATGATTCTGAATGCTTGGAACTGAAGTCCGCGATCTGGGCATTGTGTCATGCCTCCACACATGCTAATGGAATTGAATACTTTGTGGAGCTGAATAGCCGGTGAGTTTTCACTCAGCTCAACTCTTTCTGCCCTTCTAACCCATTCCGCCCTTTTCAGTCTTTATGAGAAACTCATTGTGTTGGTCACCAAGTGTGAGGTGTACTCGGTGAGGGCCACCTGCTTCAGTGCCTTGGGTTTGGTTGCCGGTACCCAGGAGGGAGCCAATATACTCTTTAAACTAAGTAAGTTAATCGAGGATATACATAAAATGCTGTAAATTTATTTGTGTAATATAATTTGTTTGCCATTCTGTAGATTGGTTGAGCATTCGTCATGATAGGAATACCATGTGGCCTGTACATCAGCCTGAAGATTGGATGAGCAATCAGTTAACACCCGTGCGACATCACTACGAGGATATGCCGCCTTATAACTATGCAGGCATCGAGGATCAAATCGATGGCTCCTACTACATGGGCAGCTATTGGAATCTCCAGGAAGGATCAGCCAACACCACACTTCCTGATGTTAATGCTCCCATAACAGCAACGACCACAATGAGCGATGAAGTGTATCCACAGCCGCTGCGAACGCTGCCCAGTGGCGTGGCTGCCAAATCGAAAACTTTGCCCGAAGGCAGTAATCTCCGGCAGGGTAAACATCAACGTTCGCTCTCCGAATCGAAGACAACTGATGTGATAAGCCTGCTGGGTGGACCTGTGATAGCCGGCGGTGCTAGCAGTGGTGGACCAATGCACTATCAACATCGCATACGGTATAATTCCTGCACAGACTCCAATACATCGGGCGTGAGCAGTTGCGAGTCGGTGACGGGACGGACGGCAGCAGCAGCTGCTGCCGTGGCTGGAGATTTTCAACAGTTTCCCCTAAGTCCGATACCCAGTTTGTCCAATCTCCTGGAGTTGCAGCAGCCACTGACTTCGCAGGTATTGCTACGCCGCACCTCCCTCCTGGGCACCAGTTTTCTACCCCATGCTCTCAGTCCGATGGCCATGAAGGGATACGCTCAACTTCGTACTCTGCGTGCCCATAGTCGGCCTGTGTTCTCGGAATCGGCTGCCGAATTGTATGACTTCATGGATATCGTGGATCGGGCGGAGGGTGGACGGACACGTAAATACTCTTGGGGCGAATCACAGCGACGAAGCGTCAAAGTGCGAAGCTTCGACCGCCAAACGATGCTCAACGTGTTCTCGTAAGTAGCGGGAAAAATATTGCATTAACATTCACATTTACCTTAATGCACACCCATTTACAGAAGACTCTCGACGGAGGAGTTGCAAGTGCCTCTGCCCACAATGAATGCACCCAAGTTCCTGCTGCCAAATGACCTAAAGGGTCCATGTTATGCAGGCATCTGTCTACCCAAAAATGCGCTCGATTTGTTTCCAACACGCAATTTGAATCGAACTTATGTGTCACGCGATATCCAGGACCAGGATGTGATGGGTATGGGCATTAACTTTCTAAGTTCGGGACGGCAACAGATTCTCAACGATTCGCTCAACAACGAAGGTGGCGACGAATCCTCGGTAATATCCTCGCTGTCGGATGTGTCGTCTTCGGCGAGTCGTCGCCAACTGCCCAAGTGGCAGCATCAGGGGGCGAAGCATGCAAGGAGTCAGTGTCTCCATTGCGCACGCTTGTCGCGTCCTCAATCCCGACCAGATGCCCATAATGGTGCCTTGACATTGGCTCCAGCTCCTTGTGAGCTTTATAGCAGTGCAGCAGCTGCACTGGTGGCTGCCGGCATGCAGGCTGGACCCGCCTTGGCATCTGCTTCTGCCAAAAAGAGTGGATCCAGCGGATCAATGCACTTGGGTCCGGACATTAGTTTCCATTCACCAGAGAGCATACTTAGTGAGGAGAGCCTGCCGGACAGGCTGACTGCCTCCATTTTATACAATATCCAGCGGCTGGCCAATCCAGTCAGTGCCAAGCAATCTAAGATGGCCCTGTTGGAGTTGAAGCAGAAGCATCCTCATGCTTTCCAGGACATTTGCCTGTACTCCGAGTCGTGTAAAACTCTTGGCCGTAGTAGCTACCGCATGAGTGCCCGACGTTTCCTACAAGAGCTTTTCCTGGATCTAAACTTTGACACGTTCTATGTGGAGCCTCAGCTCATAATTCGGTCGCGCAAGTTGCCCACCGAAGAGAAAGCGGATATTCCGACACTTGGCACAACTGTATCGGCTCCTGCACCATTGCTATCGCATAAAACCCAATTAAAAGCCAAGCCGGCTGGCCAGTTGGCTAGCGTATATGAGACTAGCTGGGAAAATCTGCTTATGGAGCAATCACCCCGACTGGGAGCCACTAAAATGCCCCCAAAGACAATGCCAATGCCAATACCAACACCAATGCCAATCAATGAATTATACATCGAGGATACGATAACAAGGAGTCCAGTGATTAAGCCTGATGAGAGAGAAGAGCAAGAGGAGGCTGGTGAAGATGTCTGCGATGGGAGTAATATGAATACCGGCGACATTAGTGCGCGAAGCTGTAGTCAAAAAGAAGTGGAGAAGGCTTGTTCTAATCCTCAAGCGAATTTGGTCAACGACAATCGACAATATACCCGCGGACGTTTCTATACACTCGAATTGGACCTAAGTTGTAGTAAAAATAAGTTTCCTATCAGGGATCGTAACCGTGCTGCATCGACAACATCATCATCTTCATCAACAACAACAACAACAGCAACGACGACAACGACTACAGTCACCTCCACCACGCCAGTTGCAGGCTTCTTTCAGCGGCAAATAAGCGCAGATGCGACCACACCGACTAATGCAACTAATGAGGCAGCATTACAGTATTCAAATGTGACCAAAAGTTTGGCAGCATCTATGGCTAAGCCAGTTGGTCGGTTATACTGTGAGAAACGTTTGCAGGGATCCAAATCGGAGGCGGTGCTTGGACGCGATGCGACTGCATTGTGTGGCGGTGGAACTGAGGTGTACGCCACGAGTGGAAATGGCAGGATTGGGTGGAATACCAAGCTATCCACATCCTAAAAAAGGTTATTAAAAGCAATAATTAAAGTTAACATTTGCTTTGTCTCCCACCTAACCCCGACTTGCAGTTCCACTTCTTCTCCTATTAATGGGGTCTTCAAGCAATTGTAATATACATACAAACAAAGCATATACATATATATTGTATATATACATATACAATAAATATATATATGTTCCCTATACTCATATAGGATGCATATCTATATATATATTTATAAAACACAAGTGGAAAACAAAGAATATGTTATACAGACACCCTTACTATAGAATTTAAGTTATTTTACTATTACGATTAAAGTTACAATTATTTTTTAATGAAATTCATTAATTTTAAGAAAACTATTGAAACTAAATCCAAAAACATATTTAATATTTTTTTAATGATAATAATACTAGTATAACAACACAACTTTCTCCCGAAATCCCCCATCCCCCTTACCCTATCAAAGTCATATTGTGATGACATTCACCTCCAAAAGCAGTAAAAAAACAAAACAAAAAACAAAATAGGAAAAACCACCGCAAATTATTCATTCACTTGTATCCTATGTACTTAAAGTAACAAGTTCAACCCAAAAAAAAAAGAAAAACAATTAAAGAAATCAAACAAAAAATCATCCAAAACTATAACAAAAAAGAAAGAAGTATTTACATAAGTAACGTTTCAAATTTATGAAATAAAATATCACAGAAAATGTAATGAATGTTTTTTTTTTTCTTGGCAAATTTCAATTTTAACCCTACCTACCTAAGTTGATTAATTATAATTAATATGGCTCAGAGACTTCTGCACAGGCGATAATCTCCAAATCCCATGGGCAATGAAATGAATGAATCGTTGTTCGAGTTGTTTTAGTTTGTTTTTATTGAAATTAGCTATGCGTTTCGGTATTAATTAAGTCATGCAATTGAAATTCTTGATTCTATTCATATTCATATAGCACTATGTGTATGCATGTGTGTATGTATGCATTATGTAATGAATGAATGATGTACATACACATACATTCATACATTCAGGAGTGGCAAAGACGTAGAGAAGTAGGAATTTATGGTTATGGTAAGCTCTATTTGTTCTCTATGCGCATTATAAATGCACATATATGTCTGTATGTATGTATATAGATGATACACAGCTAGTAATGCTATATATTATAATGATCATAATCTCTATATATATATAGACTATATGTATGTATTGTGCGTGTGTATTTTTGAAGAGAGAGGAACCGTTGTTGATCTGTTGTGAAAGTACAATATATTGCGACATTATGCACTTCATTAAATTTGTCAATTGATAAAGCTACAAGTATGTAATTGAGCACTAGATTAACGTAGCGTTATGTATGCACCTTTATAATAGGTTATAGTAATTACAATTATATATATATACCTATATATATATATATATTTAAACTACATATACATATGTATGTATGTTTATGTAAGTAAGTATAATGGTATGTATCAAAAAATGCAATTCAACAATATCAGTCTGTTGCAAATGGAGCAACACAACAACATGTCTCCACTTGGGAGGATCCGGATCATAATACCTGGCACCTGGCTATGGCCAGGCAAAGTTGATGCCGGTTAATTGATAGAACTTATTGTTAAACGGCCTATAAAACTCTCTCAGTCGTTCGATAGCATTGGGATCGATATGCGGATGATTACGGCCCTTCGTTTTGCCCAAACAATGTGGCGTTGATCGTGCCTCCGATTTGAAGAGGCATGGAAAGCCCTTGGTTGCATTAAAATAGAAATGCTTCTCGGTGACCACACGTTTCAGGCCCAAAAAGTCCTGTACTCTCCCGATCTCATATGCGGGATCCATAATCAGTCGTTCGCCACTGATAAATAGTAACTGCGATAGTGGAAAGTAAAGTAGCCAACGCTCTAAATAGCGAGCGTAAACACCGATTTTAACAGGGCCCCAATTGGTGTCCACCACCGAATAGCTGCCATTGACAAAAGCCAACTGTTCGAATCGTTTCATATCAGCCTTTTTGCTAGCCGCCTGGGTGTAATCAGAGATGGCCCGAGTCACTGGGTCACGTACCACAATCAATAATCTGCAAAAATTCAAATTCAAATGGGTGAAAAATCCTTGGAACTCTTGCTCTTATCAGATGCTCACTTTGTGGACACGTTCATGTGGTGGACACGCTGCGGCACTTCCTTGGTCACAAAATAACTCGGCGTCTTTTCCATAGTTATTTGGCCCTCAATGGTGTAGGGCATGTGATGACGATACCACCGAAGACCGCGTTGATAATGCCGGTCAAAGAAATGAACTTCCGAACCAGCAGCACGTACATCCGGATGCAAACGGATAAACTCGAGCAGGGCTCGAGTTCCGCTCTTCTTTACACCAATGATAAGCGTCGAGGGCAAATTGCGCAGCGGTCGTAATCCTTGCTGGCGTAGCAATTGATATTTTGGCGAAGCACCATCCGAGCTACTATTTGAAAAGAGTGAGTCGGAGCCATCTAGATTGGTTGTGCTGGAGCTGCTGCTGCTAGTGCTACTCCCATTGAGGGCAATGGTCTTATCCTGTGACTGCGGCGGTGTTGTTAGAGACAGCAAATTTCGCAAGTTGCTCTAATGGATATACATACATATAAGATTACGAATTTCATCAGGCAGAGATGTACATACCTGCTGCAAAGTGCGGCTTATGCTTGCCAAAAGACAGGCATTAAAGCTATACGAGAAATAAACAAGTGTCAATGTGACAATCAGGACTATGGCCAAGCTGCGGCTGCTTAGATTTAGATTGGTGCACCAAATGCTTAGTCCCAACATGACGTTCTGCCTGCCAATCACGAATAACGTCACGAATTCACATCTGTCGCTGCTTTAGCGGCCGTTTCATTGCTGGCTGTGTAGCAAGCCGGCCGTGTGGAAAATATTTAATGCATCATTTCTATCTCTCTTAAAAAAGTAAATAATAATAATAACGGCGGGTGGTGTACATTTATGTATGTGTATGTTAAATCGTATTGTGCGGGGGCCCGGGAAGGGGAAGTATGCGCTGCCAGCACCGGCAGTCGCTTGCGGTTGTTTCCTTCCTTAGCGAATTACGGTAAATGAAGTCCAGGGATAAGAACAACCAACCAACCAACCAGTCGCTGCGATATTGATGCGCCCATGTAGAGCAATGGCGCAGAAGCACGAAAAGGTCGCTCTCTCTCGCTCTCTCTTTCTGTCACCAAGTTAACTTACGCAACAGCTCTCTAACGGTTACTTGCTGCATATGCAAATATTTAAACACACACACATACATATAAACAATCGACTCCAGAGATTAAATTGAATGGGAAAAGCCAAACACATACACACACACACACACACACACACATCCACATTAAATTATTAAAAATTTAGCAAACACGATATAGAGAATTTCTCAAATTTAAGCCTTCCTAAAGATTTCCTCTCGCTCTCACACTCTCTCCTTATTCTTAGTTAGTTAAATGCATTTACATACATAGTACAAATGTATGTGTATCCTACATACATACATATGCACATATTTTCCTCTCAAATGTAAACAAACTGAAGAGTCGTCACTCTCACCCCAATAAGCCTTCTGTTTTTTTTTTTTTTTTCATTTTAATTATTATTTTTTGTTACTGATAACGTACGAAATTCCAATCAATTGCCCTTCTCAGTTTTCTGTTTTTTTCACAGAGATTAGATTTCATTAATATTCAATGATTATTTTTCACGAAATTGGGGTTTGGGTTTTTTTTCTCAAGAAACGGTTGAAGATTTAAATATTAGGCCCTTTAACTTAAACATTTAAATTAAGGGCTTTAAACCTGTCCGATCGTATCATTATATCACAACAGATCGGTCAAAAACAACAGAATAGAGCGAGAAAACAATATAGTCAACGATAAGATGAGTGAATAAGCCATATGTGTGAAAGAGATGGTGATGCAAACAAGAAAATAGGTCAATGTCCTTCGGATCGACAGCCTGCTAGAAATTACTGTTTATTTAAGCTTTAGAACTTAGAATCCTGAGGACGAAAGAAGTCAGAGTTCTAAAATATCCTTGATGATCGCGATGAACAGAAATTTTATATCCTGTATCTTATTGTCAACACTCCCTTTTTTTGATGCCAGTGTCTATGAGACAGATCGGATCCGGAGACTATTGTCATTTCGTCAGGATTTGAGGATTTCGGAACTCAAGAACGAAAAGCATCTCAAAAAATAAATCAAAATATTTAAGTTTTCAAGTTTCCACTATTTTAAAATTCAAGTTTTAATTTTTGCCGATATGTATTTAAAATTAAGACATTTTTGTCCAAAATCGCCAAAAATTACCATTACGGATTCAAAATTACGGATGAAAATATATATAAATAAAATTTAATTTATGGAATCTTTATGATGAACTCAATGTATGTATGTAGATATATCCTAAATTCAAATCTCATTTTATTGCTTTAAAATCCAATTTTGAACTGAAATGTACATAAGTCACGTTATGATCATGTTATCTTATCCAGCGAGACAAAAAATGCCATTGTACAGCAAACTATTCCAATAAACCTTAATTTCATGAAGCTCTACTTTAGTTAATTGGAGTATTTGGAAAATTCATGTCTTTATTTTCAAGTTAGAATAATGCCTTTCAATCTGCATCTTTGTAAAAAACCTTGACACAACATGATTTTTTCAAAAATCCGATCGAAATTTATTTTTTCAACTCTTTGATGCAATTTAAGCAATACAAAACATTAACATTATTTTATAATTATAAATCTCTGTACACGGGTCGTATGAGAAATGTTAGCGTCTATAATCAAAATAAAAATGTAAGTGCCAATCCCGACTGTCATCTAAGAGTGGAAGCAGTTAAGTTTGTCTATTTTTGTTAGGTTCTCCAAATAAACTTTGTCTCTTGATTCAATATCGTTTTGCGACAAAATATAGTGCTAGGTATAATACATACATACATACATACATATATTCTCGTTGTCATGAGAAACAAAGGGTACACAACAATCCTACTCTCTCTCTCTCTCTCTCTGTCTTTTAAATGTTTCAAAAAAAAAAAGAATTTTCCTTAGACCGATTTTTTACACCATGTACCAGAGTGTGCAATGGTATTTCATGGTGGCAATTGCCAAAATGCTATTCTGAAAAAGAATATATAAACTATATATATTCTTGATCAGCATTAAGAGCCATGTCCGTCTTTAAGTACCTCTAGATCTTGGAGACTCTCCTTTGCAGTAACATAGAGCCATTGTAACCTGAAAACACTTTAAAATAAACAAGTTAGGTATCAAAATGTCCGAGTTGACCCCTGAGGGCGCTAGTGTGCTAGTGTTAGTGAACGGTTAGCCCATGCTTGGAATGCACATTAGTTGCTTCACTTGGTGCATGGTATAGAAACTTCGTCGTGCCAACTTACTTCATTTTAGCTCTCACATGTGTCGTATGAGTAATATTTGCTAAGCGTTAGCAGACCAGGCCCAGCTCACAGTTCGTATGAGTAACTTTTTTTTTAAGTGTTTGGCTATTGTGATTTAAATATCCATACATAATATATATAAATTTTTGTCCACCCCAATGTGTAAATGGGAAATAATATATAAATAGGTACCTATAGACAAATTCTATCAAATTTCAATTCGATGAAATTTCAAATTAAACAATAACTTTCATGGAATCGTGTGAGACTACAATTGCAATTGCAAATAATACAACTTATTCGTGAAATTAACGATTTCTGTACATACATACATATGTATGTAGGTACATATACTATATAATCAATTGATTGTTGTTCGGGATATCCGATTACTTTAACGCAACGGAACTTAATTCTTGAGCTTATCTGCTGGACATCTGTTTATCTGTTATCTAGCTTCGGTTCTGACTGAAAGACTGATTCCACTGCGACATTAGTCATCAGTCAACCGAGTGGCTTATCTTATCAACTTGCTCGTGCTCACCATCGTCGCCTTCGTCGGCATTGTCGTTCCTATTGTTGACTTTCCATTTGTCCATTTGTAACGTCTTTCGACTGGGCTAGACTTCGCGCAATACTCCACCACTTGGCCATAGCTGGTCTACCTGTTCTCATAACACAATAATGTCTTGAATTTTTTTTAAATTTGTTTTCTTTTCAATAAAATACTCTGTTTTCGAAAGATGGCGAACTTTTTTGGAAAACTGTTGTTAAAGTTTTTCAAATACGCACCCAGTTATGTGGGTAAGTGAAGTGAGATTGTGATTCCGTGGCATATGGAAAAAAGAACTAAAAATTTCATTTAATTTACAGTGTGTCTGTGCTTCCTGCCCTGTGGCTTTATCTTTGGTTATACCATTTGTTCTTTGGTGGCCGAACGCAATCTCAATGCCTCGATAAATGATTACGGACCTTTGATCCTGGGTGCCTGCTGGTCTGTGGTCACTGCCCTGACCATGCTGGCTATTAAGTTTCTAAAGCGATGCATTGTCTATTGGCAACCGTGGATACTTTTAGTGACCGGAGTATTGAATTTGGTGGCCAGTTGCTTTTACTTTGCCGATGGTTTTGGTGAGTTTTGAAAAAGGCATCCTAAAATGCATCTCGCCTGCTCATGACATCAATTCCATACAGATCATGTGGGCGCCTATATATCGTATATTGCCCATAGCATGACCTTTATCGCTGGATATAGTTTCCTGCATACTATAAGCTCCAAGGAGACGCGCTCTCTGATGATCTCCGGCTGCTGTAGTTGCTATTTGATGGGCATTGCATCGGCGGTGAGTCTGATAGGAACGGCATACAGTAAAAATCTAGAAAAGTATTCGGGCCAAACGACTACCACGGAGCAGTTGATTGATGGAATCTATGTGAATTTTGCGGCCACATATCTGTGCATTGCCGCTGCCATGCTTGCCATCCTGATTGGTCTGAAAGTGCTCAATTTCCTCGGCACTGTGGATACGGTCAACAGTCTGGACAACGATTTGCGAATAGCCAACACAAATGGCAGCATCTTTGAGCCACGAAAGGAAGTGATCAAACGACTTGAGTTCTTCTATGTGACCAAGAACCAGCAGTGGAATGTAACGCTTCTTCTGCTCTTCATAGATGCCATTCAGTATGCTTTATTCATATATTTTGTCTACTGGTTCACCCTGAATCCCGCCATGAGATTAACCGATATGTCAGGCATCGATGCCATGTTCTGGGTGGTTTTCGCTGGCAGTGTCTTAGCCTTGATTTGCTTGTGCTTCTATTCGGTGAAGGTTCACTTTGTTACCACTCAATTGTTGTTAATTTTTCTAACGCTCCTTGGGATGGCCATTTGTAGCACCATCGACGATAGTAAATGGACATTTTGGCTGCTTCTATTACTATTTGGCTTATCATACTCCAGTTTGCAAGTTGTATTGCTTGAGGTTACCCATCTACGTCTAACCGAGTGCATTACTTGCGTCTCATATGTCCTGAAATTAGTAAGCACCAGCATTGTCTATTACTATTTTGTGGCCGATGCGAAGAATTCGTATTTCTATGCCACGGACAAGAGCACACTGATGGCACAGGGATTTGTCTTCATGATTATAACTTCACTGTTGGCCCTAGTCGTGGGCATGAAGGTGCCACGTACGCATCGTGCCCAATTGCTCGACATACAGTATGAGGTCTATGGCATTATATTCAAGAAGCATCAAATCGAGCAACTGAATGTACGTTGGCTAAACGATGGCACCATACCAACCATCAGTCAATAATAATTCAAGAATTTAGCCATCAAATGTAAACAAATATATACATATACAAATATGCAATTAGATTTATTCTTCTACTCAAAAAAGTTGCCTCTCTTTTCATTAATAGCTACAGATTGATTTTGGTCCTTAACTCCATTATGAATAAGGCACAGGCCAATGGTCTACTTACATATATGCAATGCATTCTCTATCAACAAACGGGTTATCTACTATGTATATACTATAACTATGCGTATCAACTAATACAACCACGAATTCATATCAATGCATTAATAAAATGGTTCGAGAGGCTATGTATGTATATATAAATGCTAACGTCTAAATCTTTTTAGACTTTTACAATATGTGAATTTAATTTTTGTATTTGATTTCAAATCGTATAACAAATAAATTTCTAATGTCTTTAACAGAGGGTTTAATGATGAAAAATGTTAAACAAATTGCAATGTGGCTAAATTCGATAATCATTTCTATCAAACGAATCAATTAAAAAACATAAAACTGAGTTATGTGTTATGTTTGGAAGACAAACAAAATTTACAACTACAAATAAGATAATGCATCAAATGACGTGGAGTCAGGACTGATCTCGTCCTTTGATGGATATTATCTGCACAGCAGCGGTACTATCACGACAAAAATGACTTGAAGATGTAGGCACATTGGCGCAAGGTGTCACCTGGTATTCATAGAGTTCTGTAAGTGATAGGCAGAACAAGAAGAAGTTATTGCATCAATAAAATATGTTTTGATATGGCTTACCTAGTTGCTCCGTAAATTTTTGCAATGTCTCTATATTTCGCACAGTGCTTGCCAAAAGAATATGCAATTTTAAATTGCTTTTTAGGTAGAAATATTCAAAAGTCTTGAGTAAGTTATTAAATTGGGAAGTGTCGTAAACTACATCAGCTGCCATGACCAGATTAATTGCATCATCGTTTTGGAAACCGAATTCCTCAACGGTCTCCCATAATAGCTGCTTACACTGTGGAATCTCTATTTCGTCTTCGGACTTTGCATTCGGAAAATTAACTCTTACGTTGTGGCGCATAAGCCTAAGACATGAAGGACTGCCGTCTGTCATGATCACCCGACGTGTGCCGAAATCTAATGATGGTTGTTTTAATAAAACGCCCAACAGTCCAGTACCAGCTCCCAATTCCAGAATATTCTTGTCTTTCACCAAATCGCGGTGTTCCAGCAAGTAATCTGCCAAGGCCAAAGATGCCTCCCACGTACATAGACCTGTGGTCCCCTCGCTAACAAAACTAATCGACTCTTTTAACACGAGCTCGACATCAGGTTGCACTAGGTAGTGCTTATATGCATACGGAGAGATGTTCTCGGGCGCGTCTACTAAAAGAGAGGTGAACAGATCGTCGTGCACCTCCTCGTGCCCTTTGAGCATCGCCAAAAGTTTTTTGAGAAATGCTTCTTGATAGCTCCAGCGCACTGGATACTTTCGGTTCAAACGATGCTTGCAAGTGGCATCCAATAGAGCCTTCTGCTCTGTCAAATCCAATGGCAATTGGAGCAACGACCAATCCATTTTATTGACCGGATAGCAGCAGAGGAATTGCTGGGTCAACTTTTTATATTTTTCGGCCATTTTATTTATATTATTATTTTAAAAACAGGAGCCAATAATATTCCCGAATTCATGTGATCTTTAATTAAGCTAGTTAAATACAATACTTCATATTTTGACAAGCAGCAAAACCCAAAGGTAGTGTGACCAACAAAAATCTACTAAGCAAAGTAAATTCAAAATATTCATCACGACAGCGACTCGTTACTTTTCAAAGCTGTTGGTATCGAAAGCAAAAATTACATATATCGATAGTGCCATCGATAGTTGTCTGGTTGGGAGAGAAGGGAGAATAACAAACAAAGCTGGCGCTGCTTTTGGGATAAAGGTTCGAAATTTGTGTATTATTCATTACAACATTTGTTCGCATTCAGTTCGGTTTTGTTTTGGCTGAGTTAAAATTGTTTGGTATTGGTCAAGTCGTAGTTATACGAGAAAAAATATAAATTAATAACAAAAATATTAAAAAAAAAGACACAGAACTCAAACAACAAAAACGAAAAGGGTAAGGTGAATCAATCAGCTGTTAATCTAGAAATTTCTAAAAAAAAAAAAAAGAAAACAACAATTGAATTTCGAGAGATTTCTAGAAATTTGTAAAAGATTGAAAACTAAAATAATTACATATCCATTTTCTACTGTCCTTGTGTTCATTTCCCAATTTCCCCTTAGCTGCGCAATAACAAAGCACACACACACACACATACACTTGCATATGCACAGTTTTCATCTTTCTGTTTTCATTGTCTGCTTTATTGCGCTGTTTTGTTTATGTCGTTCATTCGTTGGGGTGTTAAGCAATTCTCTGCTGGTCTGATTGTGCTCTAGTTTTTAATTTTGGAAACTGTGTCAAATTGAATTAGCCACTTGAGAATCTTGCGAAATTATTTCAAAATTGATTTTGAAAAAGTGAAAATTATGAATACTGCAATGCAATTTGTTTGTTGCACAGACATGAGAGTTTCAAATGTGTGAATATTGGTAAACAGTTATTTACCTTGCTTTGTTCACGTGCGAATAAGTTTTGTGACCCTGAAAATATTGAAACGCATTCTGAAAGTCAAGCTTTAACTTTGATTTCCTTCTTCCTTTTTCTTTATCGTCTTTTCAAGATAAACAAAGAAAATCTAAATTTGGTCAAAACCAGATAAAACAAAAACTACGTCTTTGAAAACAAAGAAAAACAAAGGAAAGCTTGAATCCAAAAAAAAGCTTGTATTGAGCTTTTACTGCCACCTTCGGTTAGAAGTGCAATCTGAAAGAAGAAAACAAAAAAGAGCGACTATGGACTCGAAGGACGAACAGCAACAACGCATGCGGATGGTGGATCGTCTTCGCACAGACAGCGAAAGTTCCACAGATTCATTGACTCGCTTTGTATTACCCAGCGTCGATGGCAGTCCACCAAAAATCGTCACCATGGATGAGGTGGCCAGCATGTTGAAGGATCTACGCAACACTGAGTTGGCCCATGAGATAGCCTTGAACCCGGATTTTAAGCTGCAACAATATGTACCACCAATGGATAGGTAATTTAAATTTTCATTTTACCCCCTTTCTTTACTGAAATATGTTAGATTCTATTAGAATCTAATCAAATCCTTTATTACAATAATCTAATAAGATTTTATTTTAAAACAGACTTAGAATTTGAAAAACATATATAAATGCTTCAAGAAAGGGTATTTACACCGTTGAAACTAATCTAACCTAATTAATATTCCTTTTGCAGTTTGGAGGGTCGCATTAAAACGATTATGCATCAGGCATTTTGGGATATTCTCCGTCAGCAGCTGGAACAACAGCCTCCTAATTTTGATCAGGCCATACGCCTGCTGGCCGAAATCAAAGAGGAATTACCCCAGCTCTTATCCCCCAATAATGAACGCTCGCTGGTACGTATCAATGACGTGCTCGATGATGCCATCATTCGTCAGCAGGCGGAACGGGGCGTTCTCGATTTTCGTTCGTATGCGAATTTCCTCATCAATATTCTGTCGCGGATGTGTGCTCCCGCACGTGATGAGGCTGTAGCCAAATTGCGTGATATTGACGATGTGGTTGAAACATTTCGCAATATTTTGGAGGTAATGACACTAATGAAATTGGATATGGCTAATTTTATGTTGTCTATGGCTCGTAAAAGTATTGCCGCCAATTCGGTGCAGTTTGAGAAAGAGAAATTTAGCAAGTACCTCAGGGAGTTCCATGGCCAAGGTAAATGTTTTAGCTTTCTGACCTTCTAACATCGATTCGAGTACAAATTTAATTATCGTTCTTCAGCTGGTTTTCCTGCCACAGAGGATTGGCTACAGCGTCATCGCCCTGGTTGTGCCAGCAATGATGATATCATCTACAATGCCTACATGCAGCTGTTGGACTATCCAACGGATAAAGAATTTCCCGAGCTAATGCGCATCGACAAGGGTCGCTTTGAGAATCTCAGTTGGCGGGCTCAACGCTTAATTATATGCGCCTCGATTATTTCCATTTCTCAAGGGATCCCAGTGATTTCACAGCGTCGCGAGAATCGTCTTAAATTGGCCCAACAATTAGACATTATAATGCAGGATGTCAAGCAAATCGAGTAAGTTTCATCCATAAAAAATAAAATCGTTGTCCTGCAAATTCAGAGCCTAAATGATGTATTATTAATATTTTTGCAGCCAAGTATCCACTGCCATTGAGAGCTGCTATGAGCAGGTACGTGCCTTTATTCAGACTGCCCTGAACCAGGAGCAACTGCCAGCCATAAGTGATGCAGATCAAGCTGCTTTGAAGGCTCAAATTATGCAGCTGACTAACAAATTGTCGCCTGTACGCATGCTAATGGGTACGTAAATAGTCAGAAAGCGAATAAGAATATATTTGAAATTGCTTGATTTGGCATCTAATCTCGTTGTCTCTGTCTATTCCAGCCAAACGTCTGAATGGCTTTGTCCGTGTTGCCTTGCGCTCAAATAACGGTATACCAGCTCCACCATCTGGCTTTGGGGACTATGTGGAGGAACTTGTTGCATTTATTGCCTCTTTTCGGCGCCTCGTTTCGTATAATCATGCCGTTTTCGGTGAACATTTTGCAACGGTGCTCAATCGCCAGCGTTCGAGTGATGAGCCTCAGCCAGAGGCCACATCCGGCGCCGGCATCGCCGCTGGCCAGGCGCAAGTGGCCAAGCCTTAAGCATTCGGGGCCGATAATTGTTTCCGATGCCTGTCTCCGTGCGCTTTTAGGTCAAGAGTTGGAATAGAGCCGCCGCCTTCAAGCATAACCCAATAATAAGGACGAAGAGTAGAAAGTGAAATGAAATTGACGAGTAACCATGTACAACGAAGGAGAGAGACAAGCATGTGACTTTGTTCCAATGATGTCCTCGCTTCTAACATACCGATTGTTTCCCTTTTTCAAACACGTAGCACAGACATGCATATATAACAAAATTACTTTTGTTTTATGTGAAAAACTAGAAAAAAATAAATCAAATAAATTAGAAAATCGAAACCAAATTAAAAACGAATTGTGAATTCGAATCGAAAACAGAAGAAACGAGAAGCGAGTGATAATACTAAAACATCCTATTTGGTTTTCCCCCACTGTCTATATCTGGTGCTGGAGCATTGTCTGTGATAAAGAGAAGGCTGGCAAAATAATCCAACTTTATCATCTTTCGGCATCCAACTGTTGGATTAAATATTTCTCTTATGGGGACCGTAAATACCCTCGCGTTATATGTATATCTATTTATCCAGTGTATGAGTGTCTAGATATATCAATGTGCTATTTGAATGAAGTACTTGTACATTTACCTTGTAATCTTGGTCTAAATCTCTCTTATTTTATTGAGTTTATTTCTAAGTTGGCCAAAATAACAGCCGTTAAATTTAAATAATAATTGTGTATGGTCCCTGTTTCTGATGATATGTACTAATCTATTAATCTCCCACCATTATTCTAACCAAATCCTTACTGTAGCCGTAACTGAATTTAGTTTATGAAAAAGAAAAACAAATTGAATTGAATTTTACAAGAAAGCATTTCATCCTATGCAGATGAAAGCTTTCATAGACATATAGATACTGGATTTAGTTTATTTATACATATGTACATATAATATGAAATAAACATTTCGCAAACAATTGATTTGAATTTTAACAATAGCTGATTGCTATGGCAAATGCATTACACATGCATAGGGAGGGTATTCCAATATAATTTACGATCAAGATCTTATCCATTTTAGTGGTATTCTTTCAGACAGATGGTCACACTAACATTAAAGTCGACAACATAAAAAGTGCAAGAAAACAAAAACAAAATCTTAATGCACATATGTATGTATGTACATACATATGTATGTGAATAGTACTCATTTAAATCGGCAAATGTCCATTTCTCATTCCATTTCATCGCATGCAAGATGAATCTATCATTCGCTGGCTGCGGTTTCTTGGGCATCTATCACGTGGGCGTGGCAGTGTGCCTTAAAATATATGCGCCGCACATGCTGCAGGACAAGATTGGCGGTGCATCGGCAGGTGCATTGGCCGCCTGTTGTCTTCTATGCGATTTGCCATTGGCCACCATGGCATCCGATTTTCTGCGAATTGTCAAGGAGGCCCGTCGTCATTCACTTGGACCATTTAGCCCTTCGTTCAACATTCAGGGCTGCCTGTTGGAAGGATTGCAGCGACTTTTACCTTCAGATGCCCATGACAGAGTTACCGGTCGATTGCACATTTCACTTACACGGATCTGTGATGGCAGGAATGTGATTGCATCGGAATTTCAGTCACGTCAGGACTTAATGCAGGCCCTGCTCTGTTCCTGCTTCATACCCGGATTTTCAGGTATATTGCCGCCACGTTGGCGCGGGGTTCGCTACGTGGATGGAGCCTTCTCCAACAATTTGCCCATATTGGATGAAAACACTGTAACTGTGAGTCCTTTTTCCGGCGAAAGTGACATATGTCCCAGGGATCAGAGCTCCAAGCTCTTTCAGATTCATCTCAATTGGGCCAATACAAGTTTTCAGATCTCACGACGAAATTTTTATCGCTTGATTCACATAATATTGCCAGCAAATGCCGATTTCCTTTCGTCATTGTGTCATCAAGGATTCGCAGATGCTTTGGAATTCCTCCATTGTCACAATATGATCTCAATCCGGAAATGCCGTCAGTATTTCTTCAACGAAATGAAGCAAGCAGCAACCTTGCTTGATCAGAATTCCATACAGAATCATCTGGTTCAAGCGAAAGTGAATTTTCCCCATTGGATGTTTCATTACAGTGGCCTCAAATTGTTGGCCCTGCCAGCCATACTGCCCGTGGATGTACTCCTGGCCACCATAGCCAAAATAGGAACTCTCAGGCCAAAGCTAGCCAAACAAATGTCGCAACTCCTGAGCAGTTTAACACTCTCACTGCACGATCCGCCGCACTTTGATCTCGTCGATGACACGAGTCGCCTATGCGGGCCTACGCCATCCATTGCCGACGCCGGTGATAAGCACTTAGCATATAAAGATAATGACAACAAAAGCACTGCCAAAGTCAAGGCAATCGAAATATTTGACTTTAAAGATATTGTCGCTGCGTCAAAGAGAGCAAATTGAACAATCCGATCTGTGTATATTATGTTGAGTGTTTGTATTGTAAACAAAAACGAAAAAAAGGAATTGTAAATGTGTAAAGGATATTTAATTAAAAATAATTTTAAATGTTTTACTTTTTAAAAAACAGATTGATTATTCCATAAACTTTGTAAATATGTGTGAAAATCTCCCACCTAAAAAATCGTTTGTGTTTTAGTTTACTCAAAACTACCTATTTCGATTCATATGAATAAAAAAAGAATTCATTTTGAACAGTTTTCAAAGATTCGAGCTTGTACCAAAGTTACTAGCAGCAATAATTTGTTGCATGCTACTTCTAACACTTTTTTTCTTCTTACTTGCTGCTTTTATCTAGATTTATTGGACAAATGTCTAAAAACAGTTTTTTTTCTTTCGTCTAAGCCGCGTAATTTCAAAAGATATTAACAAAAATGAAAATATTTCTGTGTTCTGGATGTGATTATAAGCAGTCTTTTACTTTATACCAATCTTTGATTCCAAACGCATCGAATACGAAAATCAAAAATTATAAGATCGTATTAAGTTTCAAGTCATCGCTAAAAAACGAAGATTTTTCAAAATTGGTAGTCTTTTGCTTAAGATCAAAGTATTTGGTTTTGCAAGGGTATAAAGATTACTTGCTTTATTAATTTCCTTTATTTGCGTTACGCGGTCTTAATTTGGACCCGAGTCTTCGCCTACCTTCTTATTCTGACAGACTTCTTCATATTAATCTTCCTTCACTTTACAACCGTAGGCTCGTATTTGGCATTCTCTTTCTACATAAAGTAGTCAACGGCAAAGTCATTTCTACAAATTTACTAGATAGGCTATATTTTTGTGCTCCTTAACGTCGGACCAGAAACTTTTTTCCTTAGTAGATGTCTGACTAACTACTCTCTTCACGAACCTTTTCGTGTTCTTTGCCAATCTTTTAACAACCTTTCTCACCTTATTTCTTCTCATCTTTCTGTCACTTCTCTTTACTCTATACTTTTTAATTATCTACATCGAAACCACTGAAAATATTCTGGACTTGGATTGGCTGCGACTCATCCCTGAATACATTGGCTGTGAATCGGGGCATAGCTGGCAACTTGTTGCAAATAAAACACCTCCACCGGGTCGAATGTTTAGTTGTGCATAAGGCTAAGCTACCTTCTTGAATTAATTATAATCTTTATTTTAGCTTAAGCTTTTTCGTCGACTTTTGGATTAGTTGACGTAAATAAATAAAATGGATAATGATTACGAAAATTCTTATGAGAATTGAAGACTTAAAATAAGATATTACTTTGCAAAATCGTTTAGATTTAGATAAGTTACATATTCGAAAACTTAAGAGTTTTTTTTTCCAGAATTCTATAAAATATAGTCCACAGATCTCAAACTCGGCACAGAAATTTATAAATCATTAAATTTTAGGCTAGACTCCACGCTATCATAACGCGCTGTTAAACGATTTTTGATCACTATAAAAACTATAGAATATAGTCTATGTTAAAGGATCGAGCGTCTATATCTTGTATCTTCTATAAGAGCGATCGGACGATTTGATCCTATTATACAATTATTACGAAATTACATATTTGTATCATATTTTTATAGGATACAATTATATTTACATATATTAGCTGTAAGTCTGCCACATTAATATCGGATGGCTATGTTCCATAGCTGTCATATAAACACACGAGCAAATAAGATCCGTGTATATATCGGCCTAAGTTTGTAAGACGTTTTTAGGAGGAGGTTTGTTTTTTTTAGTTACAAGTATTATCACATTGGCGCCTGTTGGAAAGAATGAAGTCGTCTCGCCGACTTAGGTATACCATACATCAGTAAAACAAATATTTCAAATCGTCTCGCTCACTCAAGCATACGAGCACCCTAGCGCCCCCACCAGCCAACGGCCAAGACTGGCCTTAAGGAAAAACGTTTAATTGGCTACTTTTAGTCCGATTTTGTGGTATTTTTGCTGGATACTAGTATTAAATTTAAGTCTGCTAGGTGGAACATTACGGGAGATAATCGAGTTTTTTCAAATTACGTGGGCGGAAACGGGCGTGGCAATATCTTTACACATACAAAATGTGCACATTTACTAAACAAATATACATACCAAATTTGGTGTCTCTAGCTAGAATAGTTTTTGACATAAACGCTTCTTTTAAATTGCGGTGCGGAAAGAGGCGTGGGAAAAATTTGAAACAAACTTGATCACTTTACATATTTCATGAGCTTACATACCAAATTTGGTGGCTCTATCTCTTATAGTCTCCGAGATCTACGCATTCATACGGACACGGCTAGATCGACTCGATTGTAGATGCTGATCAAGAGTATATATACTTTATGGGGTCGCAAAAGCTTCCTTCTGCGTGTTACATACATTTTGGCGACTTTAAAATACCATTTCACCCTATGGGTGAATGGTATAAAAATATGACATAAACATTTCCAAGGATATACAGACTTCGGCGCTTTGAAGGAAACTTGGAGCTCCAAAAACGAAACTGCATCCAAGAGCGATGTCAAAATGAAGCCCTCAATATCTTTACCTAGATCCGCCACTGCTCCAGAAGGGTTTGGATGAAATCGAAGTCAATTGTCTGATGATTTTATACACAGATCGTCAGAGAACGTATAAAAAAAGTTATTTATAAATATTTACATTAATTCCAGATACTTAAAAATTGAACACTTGCCTTAGTCACTTTCATTCAACTTTAGACTATAGAATTAATACTTTTAGTTAACAACCTTTAATGATAAGAAATGTTGAATTATTCTAATCTTAACAAGAAATTGTTAATCAAATTGTAAACAAGTTTCAAAATCGGAAATGAGTTTAATTCCTGTCTCTAGAGAGATTCTTGTATGTTACAGAAAATGATTCAATGATTCAATTTGGTTATGCAATTGAGTTAAGTATCGAAATTTAAGTAGAATATATTTTAATCCATGTACCTACATTGTATAAAGGTTGTTAAATGACATTTAGTTCCATATAAAAAAAGAAGAGTAAAATATGGAAAAATGAACAAATGCAAAAAAATGAACGTCAGCAAAACAACAAGCGAGATCCGATCTGATCCGATCCGATCCGAGAATTTAGTATAATAAAAAAAATAAAGAAATATACATATATGTGTATATAAAGAGAATAATAATAATAATCACGCCACTTGTTGTACTTTGCACTCACTTTGAAGCGCAGTCGTCGCTACTGATTGCTGGATCACGCCTCTTCCGTTGCATGTTGGTTTCTTAGCTCTGGCCTGGACCCCATCCTGATGAGGCCTTTATCACTCTGTCGCTGCCTCTCTGCTCTCTCTCCCTCTCTCTCTCTCCCTCGCTCTCCCCTCTCTCTTTCTGGTAGTAGTTGGAGGTTTTTTTGTCCCCCGACAAAGCTGATAAGAGTCTATTGCGCCTACCACGTTGCCAACTGGGGCCTGACTTTAATGGCCCCGTCATCATCGTCATCAAAAGTCTAAAGTCCAGCGCTAAACTTCACACAACATGTTATAGGTGGTTTATGTAAATTGTTTGTAACTACAAGACTGGCAGACGCATAATATACATATGTACATATACATATTTATCATGCGGTTGGCAATTTCATCACTACAAGATGATCATGATCATCATCATTGAAATGATGATGATGATGCGGTCTGAAAATGGAAACCCGTCTAACCAGTCAACCAAAGTAAAAACCGCCACAAGCGAAGCCTTTTTTTGTTGTTTTTGGACCACGTCTTCCTCTTTCCTAAATCATCTCATCTCGAAGCCATCAAACCGATCCCATACCATCAAAAACAAAACAAAAAAAGAGCAATCTCATGAATATTTACGTAAAATGTTTTGGCGTCTCGTTCGAAAATTATGCCAAACTATGTGAAGGATCCCAACATACCATGCTAAGAATACCAAATTAAGTTGATTCAAAAATGAAAAGGAATCTTATAGATATGTAGACAGAGCCCCCCCTGCCCCTTGAGAGTAACCAAAAAAAAGAAGCAAAGTGGAGACAAAACGAACCCAAGCCAAACCCATTAACTCTATCATTATCGACCTAAATAACGTTCCAGAGTCTTTGGTTTCTTTTCCATTCTTGGCTTATCTGAGAAATTGTTGAATTGTTCAACCTTTTCACTGACTTGAATTGCCAACTGAGATAAGTTAAGGTTCTTTTTTTAATCAATATACTAGCAGACATACCAATTTTCCATACATATGTACATACATATATCTTATCATGAACTTCAAATGAAATTTTCGCTTTTGTTTTTTATATATACATTTTGTTTTGTATTCTTTGTTCCAGTTTTTTTGTTGTTGTTTGTTTTTTTTTTTTTTATTGTTTTGCTTCTTTTCATATATATAAAGCATAATTCATTATCTCATTAGCATTAAACGTAATAAAATATTATTATTATCATTATGATATTATTATGATCATCATTGGTGGTTTCCCCGCCTGTCTCAATTGGTGGGGGGGAGGTTTTTGTTTTTGTTTTTTTTGTCTATAATTCATTTTTTTCTTTCTTTAGGATTTAGAATTAAATAGCAACTATGATTAGTTCTATAACATATACACATAAAGGTATATAATATATATATATATATATATATATATATATATATATATATTTCTATATATACAAGGGGGCAAATTATTTTTCATTTAATGCAGGCGTGGCACTTTCTTCCATATCTTTTATTTTTTTGCTTTTAATTTTTTTAAGATTTAGCACAGCTAAAAAAAAAAATACAAAAAAACCTTAAACTTTTCTTTCTTGTTTAACTACAACTACAACTTAAATATATATATATATTTAGCATATATATATGTGTGTGTGTGTGTGTGCGTGTGTGTGTATGTATGCAAATGTGGCTGAGGGTGTGCGGGTGGGTGGAGAGGTTACTTCAAATAAATATTTACAAAGCAAACATGGGAACAGGGCAAAGAGAGGGGAGAAGACAGACTTAAAATAGTGTTTAAAAAAATAATAATAATAATGTGTGTGTGTGGGTGTGTGTGTGGGGCGACAGAATAAAAAAATAAGATATATATTTATATATATATATATATATGCGTGTATTAACTGGGCCATCAGCTCACTGGGCCGCTGCTGGCTTAGCCGTTGGCTTCTTAATGGCCTGTACTTTCTTGGCTGGAACTGATCCTGTGCTGGACACTCCTGTGATGGTGGTTGTGCTGCTCACCGACGATGAGCTGGGCCCAAAGGGTGAGCAGGTATCCCCACCGACCAGAGTCGATTGCTCCACATTTGTGCCCATCGATGAGTTAATGAAATTAATGTATTGATGCAACTTGAGAGCGGCTATCAATGAGCTCAAATAGTCATTGATATTGCCCTTTTGGACTTGTTTGATCTGTCGGGAGACATTTCTATAGACGCGACGTGAGATCTTATTGGATAAGCGACCGACTGTCTGGACGGTGTGTAAGACTGGATCCTCGCTGGCGGGAACTGGCACTAAAGTGGCAGAAAGAAAGAAAAAACAAGGTCAAATTTTGAAGATTAATAACAATTGGAAACATATTGATATTTAAACAATGGTTAGTACTTTTGTTTTGTTGTTTTTGGCGGATCCTAAACTATTTGATCTTACCATAAAATTGTTTAGTTCCCTATCGATAATGCCTATTATCTCTGGATTTCTTCTAATGTATTCAACTATTTCAGTTATGATTCTCAACGACATGGATAGAAATACTGTGGAGGCAGCTACAATGAATCTAGCATCAACCTCTTCTTCTTGATCATAGTCCCCAATATTAAGGACTAAATATGTTTAAACAAAAAATGATGCCAAAGAGAAGAAAGAAGAAAAGAGAAAGAGAGAGAGAGAGAAAGAAGAATTTAGTAAGTAGAAATAAAGTGGAGTGGGTTGAAGAGAATCGAGTGTAACTAATATTCTTTAAATATTTGAATGTTTCTTTAAATTTTTGAATTGAAAGAACAACAAATTCTATTTCGAGATAGGAATTCACTATATATGTACATATATATCCATTCAAAACATGCTTTTGTTAGAAACAATATACGATACGATACGACAAATACGAGAAACTTACTGTCATTATTTTCAGAGCTTTTGCCATTTTGCACGACAGCATTTTGTTTATTATCTGAGAATTAAAAATTATTTACGTTTTATTTATAGATTTTTCTTATTTTGTTTACACACAGCAAATGGAATGGCGAGAAACAACAGGAGGAACAAAAAATTAACGCCTAAACACCTAAATTTCAAATTGGAAATTCAAATGGGAACCAAGCCAAAATGCATAAAATAATATCTAATACTGTGTGTGTGTGTGTGTCTTTAGGTCTAAAGAAATTAGAATGGAATTGTGGGGCATGCAGGGAGGAAGAACATACATATATCATACATACCATTATCCTCTTCCACATCGGATTCACTCTTGGGGAAATAGTATTCCAACAGTCTTTCAGCTAATGCTGTGGTGGTGTCCACACCATTTACCGCCAAGCTGCCATATTGCGTGGCAAGGACTTCATTGGCCTTTTGCCAGGCCAAATCCTTCAGGGAAGCTGCCTTCTGTTGGCCAGCGGCCTTGAATTTAACCACACGCTCCAAATGGGGTTGAACAACATCGATGACTTTGCTCTTGGCCTGATTGTAGATCTCCTGTGGTGTGTCCTTAATGATTGGTGCCTTAACCTCCAACTGTTCAATGCCCTTGACAATGGTCTGATCCACATAGGCAATGGGACGATCAAGTTTTGTGACAAATGGAACAGCTGTGGTCACAGCACGAGTCACACAATCCTCGGCGGCAGTAAAAGCCCATTCGAAGACACGATTTTTGCCTAATAATCAAAGCGAGAAAGAGAGAATGGGAAAGTGGAATTTAGATTAGAGAGTTGAAATTTCTGGAAGGGCTACACACACATACATACACTTACATATATGTATGTACATAGTTGAGCAGCTAAAGGCATGTGATAACAAAACTTATCGTCATTTGTCAGTGACATTTTCCAACTGATAAGCAATTGCGCAGTTTTTGTACTTGGCAAAGGTGCTTCTCCCTCTCCCTTTCACCACCACCCACCAGCCACCCATCATACACACTTATGTATTTTTCGCACATCTCTTTTCATTCCCATACATAATGCTTAGTATTTGTTATTTATGTATCTGTCTGACAAGTTTAGACTTTGATAGTTTAGTTTGTCATACAGCAAACATCATTATAGTCATCATCATCATGATAGTGATCACAAAAAATATCACAAGTTTAAAGTCCAACTACAAAAGCAAAAATACACTGGCGCCCCCCATCTAGCCCAGGCACTCGCCTACGTATTTCTTGCTTTGCAATATTATGTTATGTAAATTTTTTTGGTTTTTTTTTTTTTTTTTTTGTTTTTGCTCACTTTAAATAGTTCTCTGGTCTGGTCTGCTCTGTCTTTTTTTTTTTTTTGCGAGGGCAAAGTTCAACGCTAAGAAAAGAATTTAATAATTTGGTTGCTAGGTCATGGCGATTGTTTTTGATTTCTTAACACGTTGTCGTTGTTGTTGTTGTTGGTGGCAAGTGTGTGTGTGTGTGTGTGTTTGTGGGGTTGTGCGGTGTAGTTGCAGCAATCAATCAATGTATCAATTAACTTTAATTGAGTTCAATTCTGATAAATTTTTCGCTTTATTGCCGGTTAATTTTATTTAGTTCGAATTCGAAAACTAAGAAAATGGCGTCGTTTTGTCGTTTCATTCGTTCGTTCGTTTGTCCATTCGAAGCAACGGTTTTTCTTGCACTTTTTTTTTGTCTTATCCGCACAAATGTGTAATGCAATAGGCAAAAGTTTTGAGGTTGCGTTGTTGGTTGGAGTAGGAGGAGGCGGAGGCGGAGGTGGAGGTGGAGGCGGAGGAAGAGGAGTAGGAGAAGGTGTAAGAGTTCAATGCCCTCACTTCGACCGCATTGCCGCCGCCTCTGCTGCCGACGCTATCGTCTTGTCCTCTGCTGGGCAGAGCACATTTTTCTTTTTTTCTCCTATTTTTTTTTCGTTTTTTTTTCTTCTTTGATTTTCAACTTACCCTTTACTTTGCCATAGACATCTTGTGATTTATCCCATGCAGCATTAACCACAGGCAATTTAATAATACGCTCCAGGGATTCCAGATGCGGCAACAGATCCTTGGCATTGGCATCTTTGTTCTGTTCCTGATCCTGTTGCTGATGCTGAACTGTCGAGCCATTGGCAATTGTGTGGTTAACGGTGGCTCCATTGCCTGTGGCACTTTTTTGCTCTACACTGGCCATGTTTCTTTTTCTTTTCTTTTTTTGTGTGTTTTCTGTTTCTTTAACTTTTGCTTAGTTTTCACTTTTCTTTTTATGATTTCTGGCTTCTTGCGGCACTTTTTCTTCTTTCTTTCACAGAAAAAAAACAGCTTACTAATTGTCAATGTGTGTGTGTGTCCGCCGGTTCACTCTGGTCTTTAAAGAACTTTATATATATATATATATATATGTATATATATTGGAATTATGATCTCTTATATGAAGCACACGCACGTCTGAAAACGTCTGTCTATGTGGACATATATATTCTGACTGATTTGTGAGCTGCGCGGCTGGTTTATTTTATTAGGAGGCGGCGAGCAGCGAGAGACCCACTGCCGACGGTTATCTCGTTATACCCTTCAAGGGAGAGTACATGGAGTTTTGAACGATACAAACACAAATGAAGTACGATATGGAGACGAGTTCTATGGACCTCTCTTTGAAAGAGGTTTATTTTAGCTTTTAAATACTTATTCAGAATAGGAAAAAGTCCTAATGCGTTGCATGTTCATTGCATTTTGTTTTTGAAACTGCATTTTTCAAATCGGTTGAATCGGGACACCCGGAGAGAAAGAAAATAACCCCATCTTCATTCGTTGAATTCAAAATATCAACTGATTTTATTTAACATTCTTAGCGACAATTGTTCTTAAAAAACGTTTTCGGGGTCTTGAAAATTGTTTATATTCCATCCTCAGCGCTGGTTACTTGATACCGCGCCGCTGTTATAATCTCAAGTGTTTTCCACGGAGTGTTTTGTTTGGCATTAAGCAATAATTGTCATATGAATCTTTATGACTTATTCTTGGCTTATGTTTTTGTTTCGAATTGTATATTTCATTGGTGCCTCTGATTCGGTGAAGCCAGTTCAGATGAACACGATGTTTATTCCTAAACATCGGTTTTAAATATCTTTTAAAAATTATGCATAAATCTTTGAATTAATATTAAATAAAATTTAAAGACAATAATACACTGTATTAATTAGAATAGAAAGGTATAAATTTAACGAAAAATAAGGATATTTAAAACAGAGTTTGTACAGGTAAATTTTTGTCTTTAAATTTTGTAATGAAACTTAATTGGTTATTAAAAATTTCTATACTTTATATTACAAACCTCTTTAATAAAATAGTTTATTTATTAAAACAACATAATAATATGATTTCAAATTCGGTAAGAATCGAAAGGTGTTTCATACACTTGTTTTATAGTCTCTCGTTTTAATAGATACTCGTTGATATTTACTATTAATCCATACCAGTTGATAAGGAGAAGTATTGGCAAGGGTATACAAACTTCGTTTCAGTAGAAGGTAGTCCCAGCCTTTTAGTTTTCTCGCTCCCATCTCGCACTCTTTGGCTCTCCACTGCGCTCTCACGATTTGGTTTTTGTTGGACTTTGTGGGGGCCTCTCGTTACCTTTTAAGCTACAGTGACGTTAAAAAGTATGATGAAACCTAAGGAAGGACGGTATTGTGTTGCTTAGTGGATGACTATCCAATGATTAAGTTACGACTATCTAGGAGTAGATCACACAAGCGAAATTTTTGTTTTGGTCTTCGATTGGAGATTTTTTAACAGAAAAGTAGAATTTATTTATTTACAAATTGCCAAAAATGCTATGTACATTGACTTAATGACAGGAATGTTTGGTTGAGCAAGACTCTAGATGGTTCTTTGTGGCATACAATTTGGATAGACTGTGCTTCGATCGCCTCATGTCAAGTTGAACTCAGAGGGATTGGTTTTGGGGCGGGGTATTCGTAAGTTTATAATTTCTTTTTTTTTTTTTTTATTGTTATTTTTGGCATCGCATTGTTACTTTGGACTTGAATTGAGTTTCAAAAGTGAATATGACGTTTTCAAATTGCAGTAATCAAACTAAGTGAACATTTGCATATTTAATGGCTGAATTATGAGAATGAGATACTCAAATGGAATACTTATAGTCCATATGTACCCACATCTCTTGGCATATCAATTGGAAGATTGAGACGATCACAAGGATATATGTACATATGCAAGATCTGCAAGGCTCAGGCAAAGAAAAGGAAGGAGGGAGAGAGAGGTATATACATACATACATATATAGAGCGAAAGCACTTAAGAATATTGTTAAATGTTTGTTTGTTGTGGGGCTTGACAACTAGATTAAGACGACAAACAAAGTAAGTATATATATTTGTATATATGTACGTATGTATGTGTGTGTATGAATGAATGTGGATTGAAGTACACATTTCTCCTGTATGTATATATGGGGGCATTTCCATTATCAATCGCAAGCCACGCAAAAGCTACGTGTGACCTTTGGCCCAGCCGCCGTTCCGTCGCCTTAGTCGTTCCGTCGATAACGTGTACATATGCACACATATGTACATATGTATGTACATACGTAATGTATGTATGTACTATATAGAATGATAATATTGCATTTGCCCAGTTGCAATCGGTGGCAATCATGTCGCAACCGACACAAGCTATAGGAAGCTGTCTCCACATACATATGTATGTACATATATAACCCGACTGTCCCATACGTCATATACGTATATGTACATATATATATGTATACTTGTGTTTGTGTGTTAAACAAAGTTCCAAAGTTCACTCCAATGTTCTGTGACTAAACGAAAACAAAAATTACCATGAGTGAACAACAATGGAATGGTATGAACAAAAAAAAAAAACTATTTCTACATAAAGTTAATACATACATACATATGTATGTACATACTACATATGTCTGCCTGATAAGGTAAAGCAGTGCCAGACGGCTAGCCATAAACATAATAAACACTCATAACATGCTGATGATTATTCTATTGGAATTTGTATGTAAGTATCAAATGCACCTTTCATCAGTCAATAGTGTAGATCCAAAGTTCAATTCGTTTAATCGATTGTTCGTCATGGCTTTAACTTGGTATGTTGTAACTGTTAAACGTTAGCCAACTACACACACTCACACACACACACGTAAACCTTGTCCATGTGCTTATAGTCATCTTATGATATGAAATATAGACTTGGTTATCATTTGTTGTATGTAAATATGTATACATAGATGTACATATATGTGTATATATGCATTTAGATTGTTCAACTACCAAATACAAGTACTTGGTATTACTCAAGTTGTTTTTGTTTTCTTAATGGACTTTGTAATCATTGTAATCTCAGTTACAAATTGCGCGTTTGTTCCATTTTGCTTAGAACGCTAATAAAACCAATTGTTCAGAGTAATCTATAACAACAAATAGTATGTATGGATATATCTCCGATTCTATCTTATAGGTAAATATACATCATAATCGTACGCCATGTGAACCCTACATAAATATATCAGGTAGGTAATCACTTTGGAGCCAAGTCCAGACTATAGTTGATCAGAGTCCCCCAAAACAAGGCATAAAGATTAATGTTATTTAACCAAAAGTTGGATGGAATAGTTCCAAATAAATGGTTTAACTTCTAAGTATTTCTAAAAATTGGTTGGTGGATTTGTTCTATTCTGTTAATGCCTAAAAATATAACTTAATGAGTGTAGACAAAACTTAATTTACAATCGAAGTTCCGTTTGCTGATTAGAACAAAAACTTTGTCATTGTTTGGTTTGGGGGTCTTTTATTATCACATTGTGTTGTCTGTCCTTAGATATGTTCTTATTGTTCCAATAGATGTACTTACAATATATATGTATATGCATTTATATTTAAACTTTTAGATTGCATGGCATTTGTTTGGAAATGAACTTTGGATTCAAGTGAAAGGTAATTTTGGTAGTATAAGTGTTAGATGGCTTGATTTGACTGATAAGAGAACTGAAACAATTTCATTAATTTCGGTTTATTTAATTTTATTACTCATTTCTCACTCTCTCTGTTTCATTCTCGTATACTTGCAGCTGAGTTATATTTTGTCAATATGACAAGTGACTTCTGAACCCATAAATATATAGCTACGTATACATACATATGAAATGTGTGAGTTTTTCTACCTGCCCCCGTTAAGTACGTAGTAAATGTTTATCATTAAATTTTGTTTAATTTGTGTTCTGTTTAAATATTAAAAGCGTGTATTCGTCATGGAGCTTGACAAATACACACACACACCCACACACACATACAAAAAGAAAGAGGAAAAAACAATTTCGGACTTTGTACGGTCTACGTGCTGACGACAAGTCGGACGAGTCAGACGATTCGAGACTTTGCTACACTTGGTGGAAAATTCTCTCGGCAAAGGAGAACAAAGTGTAAACGGAACTCTTCATTGGTTTTGCCTTTCCATCTAAATCTTGGAATCTGAAGGGGGTTAGTTACTTTCTTAATTTAACTTCTATTCCAATTACCTTCCAGGAAAACGTCACCACTGTCGGCGGGGAAGGGGGTTGATCGATTGTTTATAAATTTGTTTATAGATATGGACAAATATCTAAGTGTGTGATGGCAATTGTTCTTGGGAATTTTATATGACATAAACCATTTGAGGTAACTTTGACACCAATTTGACACTAATTTTAAATATTTACAAGTCTATGTATGTATATATAAGGATTAAGGTTACGAAGACATTGCACACTCGAAATCGATTTAAATTTGTTTTAGATTGAGGGCCGATCGATTTGTGTGAGATATCTTACAATTAGATGATTTTCTTCCTATTTACTTGTAATTTTTACACAATGTTTTTAATATATTACAGAAGCAAACAGAATAATACATCAATTTAGCAATAAGGGACTTTTTTTTTTAACGTTTAATATATATTTGTTGAATCTACTCTTAAATTAGAGCCTAACAACAAGTTTGAGATATTTTTCTTAATCTAGTACTTAAGATAAATCCAGGGGATATTGCAGGCGGCGCTAATCATTTATTATTGGGTTGGTCTGTCATTTCTTTTAAGACGAGTTCTATTATTAGTTCGCATAAGGGAATTGGCAAGAACATTAGGGTGTACATCCAGTTTCGCAGAATACTTTAGTTGTTGACTACCTATTTCGGATTTTACACTAGGTATATTTAGATCATTTTAAATGTTGTCGTTCCGTATGTACCACGGAGCCCCCGTGATTGATCTTAAAATCTTCGACTGCGCCATTTGTATAACGTCGACATTGCTGGTACTTGCATTTCCCCATAGTACGGCACCGTAAGTCCAGATGGGTTTCAGTACGGAGTTGTATAGGAGGACTTTATACTCCAGACGTAGAGGGGACCGAGCGTTCATGATCCAATGTAAGCTACTGGCTTTCAATTTAAGCTGTGACTTTTTTGCTTCGATGTGCTTGCGGCAAGTTAGTCTTCTGTCTAGGTGGATGCCAAGGTAAGTGACATCCGCGGCTCGAGGAATTGGTACGTTGTTTAGCATTAGAGCTGGACAGTTTCTTCTGTTAAGCGTAAATGTAACATGTTGCATTTCTGCTCGTTGACCCGGATACGCCAGGTTGCTAGCCATTCCTCTACCACCTTGAGGTGTTCCTCTAATTTTGCAGAGGCTTGTATTGGGCATTTGGATCTGCTGAGGATTGCCGTGTCATCGGCAAAAGTGGACGTTGTAAGTCCTAAACTCGTTGGTAAGTCTGCAGTGTACAGCACGTAGAGCAATAAGGGATTGCTAACTTAATATTGAAGCTTTACTCGGAATTGTCAAAAGCCACACCCAACTATGGGCAAGAGGGGCAAATTATTCATTTAATTCATTTTAGTTCCGTCCCGAAATCTAAAATGGGCCAAAATTAAATTCAATATATGTATGTCATGTAAGTTATTGAAATTTAATCTATCCAAATTAATAATAACTTCTTGCCAACAATACAGAAGACCACCAAAAGTCTGTAGATAATGATTACTGTCGCATTATTCAAGAAAAATGATTCAAAACTTTTTGTGAATCTGCGTGTAAAAATTTGGCAAATGTTAACAGATTTTCGAAAATGATATCCCAATTTAAGTCTCATTAATTCCAAGTTTGAATTGGAATGTAAATCACGCTAATAATTAAGTTATCTGATCCTATATCCTATTCCGAAAAGCCCTAATTTCATTTTTGAAAAATTCTTTGTTTTTTGATTTTTAAGCTAGAATAATATGTTTCAATCTGCCAAGTTTCGTAAAATATCACGAGTCGAAATCAATTTTGTTTAAATATTCAAGTGTTTAATGACATTTTAAAGTATGCTAAGTTGAGCTTGAATTGTTAAATTAAACATGTAACGGTCTGAGAAATAAACTTTTATAAATATCTCAATGAAGTCTCACTTTTTGAATCTGAGAAAGACCCGGTTTTTTTTTTTTTTTTTAGCTAACTTAAGAATGAAGTTTCATTGTTAATGACTTCTTTCTGTTTTGGGTCCTTGCTACGCTCTTGCAATCATCTGGTTGTTGTCCGTCTATGGAGATTGCAACTTCTTATGTGGAATGATTTGAACTGCAAAGTATTCCTCATACATCAAAAGTCCGGCCAAACATTTGCTATTCCATGACTTGTTCCCAGACTTCTAATCAGACGATGTATTGCTTCTTTTTGGCGTATTATGCTATTCGCACTCGCTAAAGTGACAAAGCTAAAAACTATATTTGATAATAAAATAATGGAAAAAAAAATGTATACAATAGAACATATTTTCAGTTGCTGGCATTGACTTTGGCTGTGGCCGTGCCCATGCACTTGGAACGTGCCATAGGATTGGGGAACTTCCGTTCTGGTGGCTTCAGCTACATATGTATGTATATATACATCGATTCAATTTATTTCAAATAATTGACTGAGGTCTTGTCGTAGTTGAAGAAGACTTCTCTATTCAATTTTCCTTCGAAGCATTATTATGATAATGTATTAGTTTGTTTTTTATTTGTTTTTTTTGTTCAAAGCATATATGTATATATATATATTTAATAGCAATTTTTTGTTTGTTGTTTGCTTGCAAAATGTGAGTTCTTAACCTTGATCTTTTATTTTTGGAAATACACACATACATACATATGTATGTATTAGTATATAGTATATACTTATATATGTGTGTGTGTATAAATTGCAAGCATATTGTCGCATTATACATTCCGGATATGAACGATATAGAATGCCTGGCTCTTGCCAGAATCGAAATGTATATCTATTTGACGCTTCCGTTTACAAATTAATTTGTGTATTCTCTATTCGCCTTCAATTTGTGTGCATTTAAATTAGTAATTTCCAATTCCAAGAACGATTTGAATATATGTAAAACCGATTCGCATTTAAAGGTACATCATCATAGGTCCTATGAAAGTTAGTAGTTAATAGGCCTTTAACCATGCTTTAATTATAGTTTATTAAAAAAGTCAAACCACAGCAAAGGTTTCTAGGCTGGGAAATTGAGCATCTGTTTACTTCATTTTCAAATCGCACTCGAAATGGGTAATTCCAAATATTTAGTCACTTCGAGCTTAGTCACTCCTCGGCATTTGTCAAGGAAAGTTTCGAATTTCAGTAAGTACAAAAAAGAGAAGAAGAAACTTGTGAAGCTCTAGCGACCTGAAGGAACTCATGACACTTTCAATGTCTTTCAGCATTTGGTGAAAGGGCATTAGGCCAATTTTGATTGCCTTTGCCATAAGACTTATTACCTTTGCCATCACCTTGTGCTGCTCATCTTGACGCATTGAAAACATTTAACTAGTTATGACTAGGATGCCCAACGAGCTGTTTAATTGTTAAATTATTCACCCATATGCTTACTACTGGTTTGAGTGCTATAATAATCAAGATAGAATGATCATTGCCAACTATTTTAACGCAATTCGTAACCAGTTTGTCCAGTTTCCAAGAATGAATTGTCGATTGTCTTAATGGCGAATCTAAAAACCAACAAACTGCCGCAACTTTAGTCAAAGTTTGCGTTTCGGGCAATCAGACGTACTCTCTCTGTTTTAGCTCAACTCACTAAAAAATCACAGAAATGTCAACTAATAGCTCGACTATTCTAACGCCATTGGCAACACCAATGCCTGGATCAGGAATGGGCAATGCCACAACATTCACTTTGGATAATCCCACATTCTGTTGCTATCTCTTCTGGTCCACAGTGTTGGTGGCTAAAATGCTGCTTATGTCCTTGCTAACGGCCTTGCAACGTTTCCGCTACAAGGTAAGTGCAACAGATCTTCGTTGCGTGTCTGTGATCTAGCATTTGATCCACATGGTGTTTGTTCGCTTATTCACAGCTACTGGGTCTAATTCCATTGGCCCTAAGGCGCAAGGTAAACCAATCAAAAATAATTCAATTCAAACATTAATGCAAGTTAGATAAACAAGTGTTTTCTTTCCATTAAAACACAAATCATAATACGCAGTAACAGAAATTCCATTTACATACTTAACATTCAAATCAAGGGTGAATAAAAAAACAAGTTATTATGGTAAATTTCATTTGATTGATGAAATTAGATAAACTGTCACATATAACAAAATGATGATATTATTGGTACATATGTACATACATTGAATACATATTGATTAAATCTCCTAGTGAATGAAGGCATTACATGTTTTTTAAACAGATTTATGATATCTCAATGAATTATTTTTTAGATATTTCCCAATGAGGAGGATTTATTCTTCAAGAATCTTGAAGTCAAGTTTGATGATCCCCATGTAGAGCGCGTACGCAGGTAACTCCCACAATCTATACCTTCCTCTTATGAAATAACAAGAAATAAAAAAAATACTTATATTCCAGGGCACATCGCAACGATATGGAGAATATTTTGCCATATTTCATTATGTCTTTGATCTATATAAGTACCAATCCTAGCCAGGCAATTGCCTGCAATCTGTTTCGTGTTGCCTCCGTAGCACGGATTCTGCACACATTGGTCTATGCAGTGTATCCGGTGCCGCAGCCCTCGAGAATTCTGGCCTTTGCTACAATGCTGTGCATTACCTTCTATATGGCTGCTGTGGTGGCGTTGCGCACGCTAAGTTTCATTTAGCTTGTTGTTGCAGTGCATTAAACTTACTACTTATGTATACCCGTTTTGTTTAACAATTTTTGTTTTTCTATTTTGGTTGGTTTTTAATTTAAGACTATATCTATAGTATGAGATACAACAAGAAAAAGAAAACAGTTCCTAACAATGGGCGGCTTTGCCGTAAGACTCTTGATTCATTTAGATGTTGAACCCGGCATCGCGCATGCATTTCTTATGCGCCTCAATCAATGTCGTGCAGTTCTCCTCTCCTCGTTCCACAATACTGTAAGGGGAGGGGACGAAGAACGAAATGAATTTCAAAATAGATTGCGATTTTGGGGAAATGTTGCGTCACTCACCATTGATCACGTGCTCGCTTAGTCTCGGGACAGGCGCAGCAGGCCTTTTCGGTTTCTCGCCGGCTGCAGAACCTTGGGTGGCTGATGGAGTAGTTGGGCTTGCTGCTGCCGCCGCTTGGGCGACTTCGACTCCCTTGGATGTGTTGCTGCCCATTGCTTTTTCGAGAATGTGTGGACTGGATGAATGACTAGAACAACCTGCGGGTTACCTTTGGGGTGAAAATGAGAATGACTTTTTGTTTCAATGTTCTTTATATAATAGATAATAGTTACGGTCGCACAATATATTTCAGATATCTCACAGTTTTTGATTCAATTTTATCTCTCACTAGAGCTGGGAAATCCATCGATGGCTCCAACGATAGTATCGATGGAAATTAAAAAGTGCGATAGATCGATGGAAATTTTTCGATGGCGATCTATCGAATGTAAAGTTCAATTTCAAAACAACATGCAACATCATGCAACATGCAACCCAACCTCATCCCATCGAACTTCGAGAAATTGTATGGAGATTCCGAATGCAGTCGAGCAAAAGAGTCGAACTCGAGCAAAAGAGTCGAACTCCAACCACGCTGTCGAGCAAAAGAGGTTTTATCGATGGCATTTCCGATAGTATCGTTGGTTTTGCGAAATATCGATAGTATTTCTCGACTATCGATAGTTAACTGCATTTCACCACACTACTTATCGATTACGGACAATCGGTGTTGCCTTGGGCGCAAGCTTTTAAGCGGAATGCAGAACTCGATATTGTTTGCTCAGAATACTAAAATATGCAGTTTTGTGGTGAACACAATTCCAATTTGCGTTCCAACTAGTTAAAAAGCGAACGACCTTTTACAAAGGAGCAATATTTTTGGGTAGAAGAACCTTAGAAACAGTTTTTCATCTTATCCATTTTAAAAAAAACATGACTTTGATTGAAGCTCGGTTTGAATTTGCGTTACTGAATTTGAAAGTTAAATATACAAGTTTTTATTCTTTTGTATTCATTGTCGAATGTCTTCAATGAAACATAATTTAACAGTCAAATTTGAAAGACCAGTGTTGGTAAATGTCCCATTTGTTTATTGTCGCCATTAAATGTAGTTGACAGAAATGTTTGATATTATCAACAGCATATATCGCAATTTTTGACAAATTTTAAACAAATGCAACTAATTGATTGGTTGGATTGAAAAACTTAGTCTAAACGGGTCTAGCATTATTTAAAGTTATTTTAAATTTCGATAATTTACAGCAGCCCTGGACGGAGTTGCCAAATGGTTTGATGTTTATCTACTTTTGAGCAAGTAGCAACACTACTTTCTAAATATATTAAGCGTCTTAAAAAAGCCGCCAATTTTTGCAAAGTCATACAAATATTGTGTTTTATTTATTTATTCATTGTTTAATAGAGATGAATAATCATAATCCGCACGAAGTAAAAACACGCGAAGCTCGTTCCTTTTTGATGGCCCGTGAGCCCAGCGTCGATCGTCGCTTTCGTCCTCGTCCGGAAAAACAGCAACGTTTATTTAATGAAATTCGCGAAAGCGAAGAAAGTACCTCCACAGAAGACGAGCTATCGGATACCGAATCCGAATATGAAGCATCAAGCACGGCCACAGCTGATAATCCCAGCGATATTGAATCTGGGCCGCAGGTATTCCTGCGTCTACGTCCTGTTAAGATGTCATGCAAGGGTTACATGATCTCAGAATGCGGTAATGTGCTGGTCACGATGAACGCCAACACCGAGAACACCAGCAACAATGTGAATCGCATGGAAAAGCATTTTAGTTTCACCACCATATTTGATAGTGAAGTTGGTCAACGTGACGTCTATGACACTTGCGTAGGTCCACGCATTATAGACGAGGAGTGTGCTACAATTATGACCTACGGGACATCTGGTTCAGGAAAAACATACACACTGCTTGGTAAGTATGGTTTGGTCGAAAAGCAAATTGTGCAATTTGTTCTTAAATGTTATTCTTTTCGTCTTTAAATAGGTGATGATGTACGTGCTGGCATTATACCTCGCGCCCTTGAGCATATCTTTTGTTTATATAGTGCGAATATATATCACATACCCAAACTCAAAGTAATCAACGAGTGTGTGGTGTTCCTGGAAGATGATGCCACCCTCGTAGAACAACAAACACGTCTCAGGCTACTAGACATGTCTCCAGAATATGCCCATCATGATCGAATTAGACAGGTTATTCGTGGAGACCATTCTTTTAAGCCGTTGGAAGGCAATAATTACTCCGTCATGGTATGGGTGTCCTTTGTAGAGATCTATAACGAATTGGTCTATGATCTGCTCGCACTGCCACCAAGAAAAGCCAAATCGAGCAATGTACAACGAACGAATTTGAAAATTGTTGGAAGCAATGGCAAAGTATTTGTCAAGGGACTGAGCCGAGTGTTCGTTAAGAGCTCGGAAGAGGCTCTCAAATTGCTACATCTGGGTCAACAGCGTTCCACATGTGCCTCAACTGCAATCAATGCAAAATCAAGTCGATCGCATTGCATCTTCACTATTGATGTTCTCAAATACCATCGATCGGGTATGACAACACAAAATACATACAAATTCTGCGACTTGGCGGGATCGGAGCGTGTGGATAAAACTGGCACAATTGGCTCCCGTCTCAGGGAAGCTCAAAATATCAACACATCGCTTATGGTATTGGGTCGTTGTCTGGATGCAGCCGCTATGCCATCGAACAAAAAACGAATATACCATATCGTGATTCCAAGCTAACGATGCTCTTGCAGGCATCATTATTGGGAAAGGAGCGTCTGGCTATGATTGTCACAGTGACACCACTTGATAAATTCTACGAGGAAAACCTGAACGTTCTCAATTTTGCCTCAATAGCAAAGGATATTGTATTTAAGCAGCCAAAGAAGAAATTCCATAGCACTAGATATTCCGGTTTCATAGATGCGTCAGTTGGCGTAATTTCTCAAGAGCGTGAATACATTAAAAACTTAGAGGAGGAGATTTTAAAGTAAGTAACCTTTTTTTCTTATTTGTTTTCATTACTACTAATATCCCTCCATCCAAATGTCTAGAAACGTTTTCCAGAGTATCTTTCAGTTGACAATATAATTTCAACTTAAACATTTACTACTGCCAATTAATAGCCTGAGATTAAAACTTACCATATATTGTTTCAATTTCTTGTTTTTTAGTCTACGCTCGGCCAACGAACTTTTGAAACATGAGAAGGTGCTGCAATTGAAACTCCAAGAGGAAAAACTGCGGAAAGAGCTACGCGATGCCTATGATGAACTACTTGCAAACAGTATCAGACTGGAGAAAGAACAGTGTGAGAAAAGACTGTCAAACTTGCGTCGGGAACATGAAGCTAATGTAAGTCCAATGTTTCATAGTTAAAAATGATGCAATCCATTTAATCAATCATTTGATTTCATTTTCAAACATAAAGATTGCTCATCTTAATCGGATTCATGCTGAAAAGATCGAGGATCTGCAAGACGAAATTGATGATCTTCGTGATGCAAACAGCGACATTGAGATCATCGATGATGAAGACGATGATTAAACTGTTCTTTTGTTGTTGTAACAGAGAGATTCGTATAGATTTTCAGATTCGCATCGCTTTTTGTTTACGGGAAACTGTGTTGATGTTTTTTTTATTTAGTTTTTAATTGTTTAGTAATAAACAATTAAGATGAATACATTAATGAATAACGCCAATAGATGAAGTTCAATGGGTTCATCTTTTTTTTTTTAACTGCCATCTTCTGATTTGCAGATACAAAATGTACATTTCTTTTTTGATTATTTTAAAACTAGCAATAAAAATGTAGATATAAATATAATTTAATTAAAAATACTATTCCCATAGGGTGAAATGGTATATTAAAGTCGCCAAAATGTATGTATGGAACAGGACAAAAGGAAGCTTTTGCGACCCCATAAAGTATATATACTCTTGATCAGCATCTATTTCCGAGTCGATCTAGAGCCATGTCCGTCTGGATATCTTGATCTCGGAGACTATACGAGATAGAGCCACCAAATTTGGTATGTAGGCTCACATAGTATGTAAAGTGATCGAGTTTATTTCAAACGCCCCTCTCAAAAACTATTCTAGTTAGAGTATATTTAGTACATATTTAGTACAGTCGACTCTCGTTAATTCAAACCTGCGGTAATTCAAGCCTCTGTAATTCAAAGTTATCACGAGTCCCCTACAAAATCTCTTGATATTTCGAATTTTGTCCATACATTTTTATACACTCGGTAATTCGATCGAAAAAGTCATTGCTACGTCGCGGTAATTCGAACTCATATGGTCAAACCCTCGATAATTCGAATTCGCAAAGTCTCTTAGTGTGTTAGTAAAAACTTTGAACTTTGGGAATCCCCTGAAAATACCTTTACCGTGCGTGGTTGCGTGTACACATAAAACATGGGCACATTTTGGCGCTTCGTTGGTGTACAGAATAAAAATTTATATTAAATATGAATCCTAAAAAGTATAAATGTTTGACGATTGCTGAAAAACAAAAATTAATTGGAAAAATTGAAGGAGGTGAAAAGAAAAGCGATGTTGCAAAAGAATTCAAGATTCCTCTCAACCATAATAAATAACAAGGCTAAAGTTATTGCTGCTAAAACTGCTGCAGCTCGGAAAAGAACAAATAAAGGTGGATTTCCTCGTCTGGAAGAGAGCCTGGTAATTTGGCTTAGACAGTGTAGAGGACAAAAAGCATCTATTAGCGGAACTTTGTTAAAGGAAAAAGCAAAAGACTTCGCGTCCACTCTAGACATACAAAACTTCACGGCAAGTGAAGGGTGGCTTTCCAATTTCAAAAGAGGAGTGGAGTCGTGTTTAAAAAAGTTAAAAAAGAAGATCAGGACAATTCACAAATAATTATGGATATTGAAGAACCAACTATTGTACCAGTAGTTGACTTCAGCGGTGTGAGTTTTTCCGAGTATGTTGAAGCGGATGAAGATGTTGCTGTCTCAGGATCACTAACCCATGGCGAAGACGACATATCAGAACCTTTGGAAGAAGTATCAGTTAAGGTAGCAAGAGCCTCATTTGAGAATTTACAAAGCTTTTGCCCACAAAACGAAACTGATGAAACAGCATATCAGGCACTTTTTGTACTTGAACAAATTATTGATAAGTCTGAGCACCAGCAATGTACTCCAAAACAAACACTTACTAAGTTTTTTTCAAAGATTAATTAGTTGACATTACAAATATGTAAACATTAGCAGTTAAATAAAAACTTGATATTTATTTTCACACAAAAATTCGAACCATTTAATATTTCGAACTCTCGATAATTCGAAATATTTTAAAATCCCTTGAATTTCGAATTAACGAGAGTCGACTGAATGTATTTTTATTTTTGGTATGTATGAATATTTTTGTATGTGTAAAAATATTGTCACGCCTCTTTCCGCCCCCCGCAATTTGAAAAAACTCGAATATCTCCCGCCATTTTCTACCTTGTGCAATCACATTTGGTACTAATATCCAGCATAACACCAAATTTGATCAAAATCGGACTAAAAACATCCAAGTTATGCATATAAACGTTTTTCCATAATGCCGGAAATGGCCGTTGGCTGGTGGGGGCGCTAGGGTGCTTGTATGCTTGAGTGAGCGAGACGATTTGAAATATTTTTTTACTGGTGTATGGTATACCTAAGTCGGCGGGATTTATACGTATGTTTGTAGGTTTATTTTTGGTTAATTGCTTAAAATTTTTTTTTTTAAAAATCGTTCAATTATAAATATATGACTGTGTATGTGTATTTTAGTTTTTAAGTTTGAGTTAATTGGCAACTATCTCTTTGACACACATCTGAATAATGCATATGGCTAAAGTAAACAGGCAATATTAGAAATAAAATAATTGTGGCCAGTTGTTCTTTTTATACCCTTGCAAAAAGGCTATATTAATTTTGGTGAGAAGTGTGCAACGCATAGAAGGAAGCATCTCCGACCATATATAGTATATATATTCTTGATCGAGACGAGTTCATATAGCCATGCCCGTCTGTCGCTCCGTTCTTCGTTATTTCCTGAGCTATTGTCGTGAAATTTGATATTGGTGAGTCTATGTATTATACGAATAAACCACTGTGCCAAATTTGATAAAGATCGAGTGACTATATTATTTAGCTCTCATAGGAACTATTGGTGGAAAACAGTGACTGGTCAATATCTTCGTTATTTCCTCTTCTAACATTGAAGGCCGTTCTTTCGCACTTTCCACTTTGATGTCTATAGGTAAAGAAAGAGTTACCAAAAAAGTTGACGCAGTCGAAGTTAGTCCCGGCCCTCTTATTTTTATACCCTTGCAAAAAGGGTATATTAATTTTGGTCAGAAGTGTGCAAAGCATAGAACGAAGCATCTCAGACCATATAAAGTATATATATTCTTGATCAGCACCACGAGACGAGTTCAAATAGCCATGTCCGTCCGTCCGTCCGTCTGGATCAACGCGAACTCCTCCGAGACCGTAAGAAATTTTGCACGTAGGCTTGTATATACTGCAGGCGTTGTATATCTCGGATTCAGCCGGATCGGACCACTATATCATATAGCTCCCATACAAACGGCAAAGTCACGAACAGTGACTTTCTCAATAACTTCGTTATTTTATCAGCAATTCTCATAAAAGTATGGTATTTGTCAGTTTTGTGTTCTTATTAATAATTGTGCCAAATTTGATCAAGATCGGGTGACTATATCATAGACCTCCCATAGGAACGATCGGTCGAAAACAGTGACTTTTGTGAAAAGGCCGTTCTTTCGTTTTGGATAAAACGTTTTTACACTTTGATGGCTATGGGTAAGGAGAGAATTACCAAAACAGTTGCAAGGGTATACAAACTTCGACGCGGTCGAAGTTAACCCCGGCCCTCTGGTTTATTTTATCATTTCATGATTTTTTAAGAAATATGCCGAAAGATTATTTTCTTATAAAAAACTGATGCATGAAAATTGACACAATTAACGATTCGCAAAGTGGGGCTTTTTCAGAATATTTGACATATTTTTTAAAAAATAAGTAACTTGCTATTCGCCCATTTCTAACCAATTTCAAAAAGTTATAGCTCAATTTTAGTTAATTTTAATCATATAACGATTTCTTGAGAAAATTGGCAATAAAGAAATTAAGAAATTATTCTATCTTGAAAATAAGGACATACATTTTTTAAATACTCAAAAATTGACAAAATTGGAGCTTCATTAAATGGCGTTTTTATCGAAATACATTGCGCAAATACAGATAACTTTATAATTGGTGTGACTAGCATTTTAATTCAAAAGCATTAATTAGAGATTTTACTTTCGAAAATCGGTTAAAATTTAAACAAGTTACAGTTTCGCCAAATTTAAAGTTTTTAAGAATTTGTTGTACTTTTTCAAATTGAACTTTTGTTAATACAAGGTGGCGCAAAAGAAATCATCCTATTGGAAGATGCTCTCATTTTTGCAAATGGCCGCCAATGTCAAATCTGTTTTGATATTTGTGGACTAGACAGATACAGAATACAAGTGAATAAGCCATGGAGCGATACACTTCCCAAGAAGGCGGAATAATTGTGTCTATATTCTGAAGGACGCGTTTCCGGGTCGCCTAATTTGGCGCTTTGGCGACTTGCACTGGCCCGCCAGATCGCCCGATTTAACTGTCCCGGACTTCTTATTACATCAATAAGCCTGAGACCTTGGAAGTCCTCAAGGAAAATATCCGACCCGAATGCGAGAATTTATCGGCCGAAACGCTCGCCGAAGTGATGGAAAATGCCATAAAACGAGCCCGTATGGCAATCAATTGTGATGGCGCCCATTTGTCCGATATCACTTCTCAACCTAACACAATTAATTCTAAAGAGCCAAACAACATCGGATGACTTCTTTTGGGCCACCTTGTATATGTACTTATGAGACGGTAATTTGGTAAATGAATGAATACTGCGCTCTGAAAACGCAGGGTTCAGTGCATTCGATAATCCTGCTGTATGGCTAATTCGGCTGTGTTTTTTAAATTGTTGAATGTGCATTTTCATTTTGGATTGTAAGTCTTCAAAAACAAGAAAAGTGCGAAAGTAAGAAAGCTGAGGTTGTGCATAAGAGTGAAGCGACGCAAAATAAATGCAAGTTCTATAAATATATATTTATAGCTTCATAACCATAACCATTTGGCTTAAACGGTGTGAAGAGTCGATTTATAAATGCAGGCCCAGTCTGAAGAGGAAGTGATGGCAAAGGATTACTGCAATTTAAGATAAGAACCAGAGGGCCGGGGTTAACTTCGACCGCGTCGAAGTTTGTATACCCTTGCAACTGTTTTGGTAATTCTTTCCTTACCCACAGCCATCAAAGTGTAAAAACGTTTTATCCAAAAAGACTAATGTTTGCGAATGAACGGCCTTCAATCTTAGCATAGGATATAACGAACTTTTTGATGAAAGTCACTGTTTTCCACCTATCGTTTCTATGGGAGCTATATGATATAGTCACCCGATCTTGATCAAATTTGGCACAATCATTAATAAGAACATAGAACTGAGAAATACCAACTTTTATGACAATAGCTATAAAATTAATGAAGTTATTGAGAAAGTCACTGTTCGTGACTTTGCCGTTTGTATGGGAGCTATATGATATAGTCACCCGATCTTGATCGAATTTGGCACAATCATTAATAAGAACATAAAACTGACAACTACCAACTTTTATGACAATAGCTATAAAATTAATGAAGTTATTGAGAAAGTCACTGTTCGTGACTTTGCCGTTTGTATGGGAGCTATATGATATAGTCACCCGATCTTGATCGAATTTGGCACAATCATTAACAAGAACATAAAACTGACAAATACCAACTTTCATGACAATAGCTATAAAATTAATGAAGTTATTGAGAAAGTCACTGTTTCGTGACTTTGACGTTTGTATGGGAGCTATATGATATAGTGGTCCGATCCGGCTGAATCCGAGATATACAATGCCTGCAGTATATACAAGCCTACGTGCAAAATTTCAGCTCTGTAGCTCTTACGGTCTCGGAGGAGTTCGCGTTGATCCAGACGGACGGACGGACGGACGGACGGACGGACGGACGGACGGACGGACATGGCTATTTGAACTCGTCTCGTCGTGCTGATCAAGAATATATATACTTTATATAGTCTGAGATGCTTCGTTCTATGCGTTGCACACTTCTGACCAAAATTAATATACCCTTTTTGCAAGGGTATAAATATACTTAAAAATGAATTTTATTACACATTTGTGTGAATTTCAAAGTGTTTTTATTGATCATTTAACAATTTTTGGTTCAATAATTGTAAATTGCAAGCTTGAATTTAAGTGTTGTCCTTTTAAAAAAATAACCTTTATTTACATATTGGAATAGAATCTTAAAGCTCAAGCTCACACACGCACACACACATACAAACGTACAATTCATATACATACATACACACATACACGCACGTGCGTTACATTTCAAATAGCGCATAAATTTTGAAAAGTCCATGCAAAATCAAAACGAAAATTCGTTGCTGGACAGCAGAAGGACTCGACCTCCTGAATGCCTTCCCTTCAAAAACTTCTTTGTTTAGCTCCCCACCCCCACACATACAGACACACACAAACGCGCGCACAGTGGTTCCATATGTAATAATATTATTTACACTTGTTTATATTGGGGGTGTTCGGTTAAAACTTTCGTATAAACGATTGAAAAAGAAGTATAGTAATTGTAAACTAATTCCAAAATTGTCTTGTCGAACTTTGGTTTTTTGATCTTCATTTTTGTGTCTTTTGGCTTGTGTTGAAATTATTGAAAGTGACAACATTTGCAATATTATTTGTATAATCTAAATTTAATATCATACTAAAACATTATTATTTCAACCTATTACTATATTTATAAGTTACGATTTAAAGGCAATTTAAAAGAGAGCTACTTATTTGCTATAATGCATAATATATGTTAAACTTTCTATAGTATACTTTTGGGTGCCTATTTTGCAACTCCAGATCACCTGATTTTATATACATAGCTTTTGATGTCCAAATATATTCATTCTCTCAAATTAGTCTGATGGTATGAAATATTTATACAATTCTACTTGTAAATTTGTGTAATTTTATTGAAATTTTGTAGCATTTTGTTGTTACATATTTAAATTTTTCTTTCATTTGTGAATTTTCTTTTTCCTGTATTTACTAGAATATTTTAGAAAGTGTTATTAAATTAAAAGTAATTATATCTGCCATCCATAATGTTTTGCTTCAATGTGCACAATTTTAAGGGGGCCACATGTGTGTGTTTGTGTGTGTGTGCTTCTATGCTGTTTCTCGCTTCAATCGCAATCCCAATCTCAAACCTAGAGACCCCCTGCCCCGCCCCCGCCACCAATCCATTTCGTATCGTACTACCCCATTCGGCAAACAAACGTTTCTTCATCTAAAATTACGCAGGCTTTCAGCTCTAGATATTTCCTCACTGTTGCTGTTGTTGTTGTTGTTGTTACTGCTGCTCTCGATGGGTGGACACACAAGGAATGTGGGTTGAACGGGGGTATGGGGGAGGTGGACTAAGCTTAAAATGTGCAAAAAGCGTAAGCCTAAGCTTTTTTATCGTTTCGACCATGAGAGAGCCAAGACCAAGGTTTCCTTTGCTTTTGTGATGTGACGTGTGTGTGTTTGCATGTGTGTGTATGTGTGTGTGAAAGTGAAAGTGGTCCAAGCACTTACTCAGGCAAACACACACACATACATATACGTATATGTATACAAATTTAAACTGTATGCGTGTGTTCGTGGTATAGTTGAAAGTTTCAATATTGGGCCAGAATGATGGTTGTTGGAAAAAGGGAATGGAAAATATGTACACACATACATATGTATATGTATATATATGTATGCATATGTGTGTTAGCATGTAAGTGTGTGTATGTTTGTCCAACTGCCCAAAAACGCCCACATTGATAGCACATATGTAAGCACGCACACACACCTACCATAGAATGTATGTATGTTATTTCACATATATTTACATTATTTATACACACACACACACACACACACACCGACACATTGGCACTTTTGAAAAATGCGTTTTATTCAAACTGAAGTAGCCTGAACTAGCATCAGGAAGCAGTGGAAGGCGTCTAGAATGGCAAACGAGAAGAGGACCATGTCACCAGTGGGTGATGCTGGTGGTGGTGAGTGGGTCGAGGGGCGGATGTCTTTCAAGGTCTTATTGGTTGCTTGCTAGTGTGTGTAGATACGTTTAATCTATCGAAAATTAACATATACCTACCACTATGGCATTGGATCAATACCCATTTCTCTATAGAAGGATATTTCCTTCCCTTTAAGTGGCCTTAGGGCACAGCTTTGAATCTACATTTAAACGTCGATTCGCAATTATGAAGAAAAGTAAGTATCTGCATGTGTTTAATTTGATTTTTTTCTTGTTTGGCATATTCTTACAGAATTAGTTCAACATTTGATTCAATAAACAGAATATGTATGCCGATTCCTGAAACAATTTGATATTTAAACATTATTTTTTCAACCAAATTTCAATTGTTAAATTTCAAGTATTTAAGACGATTTCATTCGATATTCTTATAAGGTTTAGTTTTCTTGGTGGTAATCAAGCAAAGAATGTCCTTTTGTGAAACATTATCTCCAAAATCCGCCCTCAATTCTGCCCGCGCCGCAAAGTATGCTATACATTCTTTTATTTTACATGCGATCACTTCGATTCGCAAATCATCCTTGAACTAAATGATGGTTTCGTGAAATTGTTTATATAAATTCATATTAGGTGAATTAGGCTAAAGTATTAACTAACGTAGTCAAAAATTTTATGCACTTTCTATCATTTTGATCTTATGAAAATAAAATAACTTATTTTAAGTACGTAGAGAGTCGGCAAAACAAACTTACTAACTTCAATATTTGATTACTTTGTGCCAATAAAAATAAGCTATCTGCTGAAAACTTAATTCATATTGATCGGAAATGCAAAATTAAATGCTTTCTTAATCAGTTATAATTTTAAAGAAAAAATTCCACACTAAGTGCATAATTTTTTGTGTACTTGTAGTGAATTAAAAAATAAAAAAATAAGTAGATTTCTAACTGATAAAAGTAGCGTATTGCCATAACCTGTCGAAGCTTACTTAATCAAGGAACACCCATTAATCGACCCCATACCAATTGTCACATACATATATGGGCGACCATGTGTGGGAGAGAGTTTGGGTGACTGTGTGTGGGTATGTCCTAGCTAGCATATTGAAAAGTTATGTGATTATCCCATTGGAGAAGGAAAGTCTCTGCCTTTGGGGTTAGGTGCTAAAATTTGAAAGGAAATGGCAACAAAGGAAAATTGCGCTCTCTCTCTCTCTCTTAACCTCTCTGGCATTATCATACATATATACATATGCAAAAATATATACATACATACATACATACGTCAATGTGTGTGTGTGTTTTGTAGTAAGCCGCTTTTAGACACCGCTTACAGCGTAAAGCGCTTTAAAAGGTTTCCAAATCGCTCGAAAGTGCTGCAGGCACACATCAGAGGGGCAGACGCAAGGATGAAAGGATGTATGGATGGACCATCAGAGGATAGATTTTTATCAGTTTGCCCGTTGGGCTGGTTCAATTAGCAGTACATACATACTTTCATATGTGTGTGTGCCTTCACTTTGAATAAGAAGAATTTTAGGGGAATTGGACTTTGGAGTTTTAAAACAAACCAATTTTAAATTTCTTTGATGAACAGATTATAGTTACATAGCTACATGAACCTCATTCTTATCTGATCTTTTACTGAGTGAAGATACATATATTGACTTAATCTGATATCAAATTGATTAGTTTCATGTGAGTTATCACAAACTTTCATGTCATGGATATCAATACGAGCCTGCCTAATCCTATTTTATAATCAAAAACATAAAAACTTCAAGACAAACTTTCACTGATTGCCCTCTTGTATTGTTCTGTGTGAGTAACCATCATTCAGATGACAGTATTATTCTTTGTTGTCGATCTTGACCAGGCCCAACTTGCCCATTAACTTTCCCCACGACCCCTCGGACCCCCTTTCTGGCATGTAATTCTTTTTTGTTATGGAAGTGCATGTGCATCGAATGCAATCAAATAACCTTGTTCAATGAAAAGGCAATCTACACATACGCACTGAAAACACTCCTATGCTCAAACTCACACACAGACATAACACATACATGGATGCATAGATTGAATATGGTGTGTGTGTGTGTTTATAACAAATTTTCTACCTGCGAACTGTCTGTCCGATTCGATGCCATTACTTATTTGTCTTGATTTTCCACTGGATTAGATGCAGGAAGGTGGGCAATCTTCATGGGCACTTCGTCTTCTTCTTTCTCTTTTCTTTCATCCTCCTCGATTTTCAATGGCACAGAAACATACATACATACACACACACTCCCACACACACACACACACACACACACTCGTACACACTCATTAACTTGCCATGCAACTATAAATTAAAACAATTTGACATACACAGACAAAAACGAATGGAAAAACAGCTGAAGAAGCGAAGAAACAACATGGTAAAAACGAAGGAAATGAGGAAAATACGTTCAATATCGCTTTGATCATCGTCCTTGTATTTATCGTTTATACGTTATTCTATTATCACGATAACTTGACACAAAGAGAATATCTTTAACAATTGCCAAACTACCTAAACTTATGCAAAGAAATTGAGATCATTCTCTTTTTTTTATGGCCTTGAGGACTATTACAATAAAAAAAACAATAATAATTGGATTAATAACTATTAGAAAAATCAGGCTAAAATTAATGTAAAATCCAATTTTCACAGGACACATAATAGAAAACTAAAAGTACGAGCTAGTCTTTGAATAGATACTTTTAAAATTCTTTAAATAACGATATAGAACTTAACTCTCGTTTCAAAAGAATCAAATTCTTATATGTACGTTTCTTTTGGCGATTGCATTTTCCTAATATCATGAATTTAAAGCGGTATAAACCTTTTCATTTTGTGTATGTAACTGGCTTTTCCTAAAACGCAACTGCAAGTGCCGGCCTTAACGATTCGATTTTTCTTTTTGTTTTTCATTTTCGGTTTTCGTTTTCACTTCGATTCTTTGCCTTCAAGGTCTCGAGCGATCACAGGAAACTGCATTGAGGTAATCGGCGTCTACATCGGTTGCCTCGCCGACCCCGACCCCGACCCCGTCCCTGACTCCGACTCCGACTCCGACCACCACCTGTAGAGTTTTCCATTTTGCTGTTGCTGCATTTGAAATGATCTACGGCGCCTTTTAATTGGACACGGTCTGCATGATTGCGTCCCCCCCGCCATGTATTGGCTGGGATTGAAATACGTAAAGCCCTGTACATAAGTAAGTACATATGTATGTATATACATATGTGAATATGTAAAAGCAAATCATGCTTTAAATTTAATATTCAATCGTCATCTAAATCATCATTATGCCATATAAGATATAGTCAAACATCTCGCTCTTATCCTTGATAGGCATGAAGCAATTTAAAACTAACAACAATTAATTAACTAGCCTGAGCAACAAGATATTGCTCTTTAGAACTATCTTCAGGCCAATTCCAATGCTTCCACTTCTGAACTTGATCCATATCCAATAGGATCTTGCCTTGGTTTGTAAAACTCAACTTCTAGTTTGTAAGGATCGCTCGATCAATACTCTTTGAGACAGGAAAACCACAACAATTATCTGTCACTTAACCTCTTGGATGACGGTCTACACTCCAGGTGATCAATGCCTTTAGACCTTTACCAGATTGAAAGCACAAAAATTGATCTCTCTTTAGCTTAATATATCTTCTATGTCGTCAGCTAAAGTTTAACAAAACATAAATCCTTCAGTGATTATTATTTTTTTGTTTATGCCCAAACTGAGGAGAAAGGTAAGAAATTCGAAATATACACCTACGATAGTTAAAAATTAATTTCTGCTAGTCTATATGAAATCCCGAAAACGACATGACAGATTGTCCGAAATTCGGTTAAGTTCAGCTCGTTATTCGTCGCGACGAAATTATTTTACAATATTTTCAAATTTTGGTAAGCTAAAGTACCTAGGCCTCCCCCTTGACAGGCATTTAAACTGGAAAGCTCACATCAAGGTCAAGATGTCCGAGATGCAGTGGTTACTCGGCAGGAGATCTGACCTCAGAACCTGCAACAAATTGCTGCTCCACAAAGCCATTCCGAAGCCTATTGAAAGATTTTTCTTTTTGATCTCAAAACAATTAACAATGACCAACAATGCACCTTTTCCCCATGTCCTATTCTCCCACACGCTAAAAAAAATTACGATGGAAAACACAAGGGGGAAGAAATTCTCGATGTTTTGCATATAAAAATGTCCTTTATTGATAGGCAACAAAATATATCTAATTTTTATCCGATTTTAATGAAAAATACATAATTCAACGGGAAATTTAAGTCACTTTCTTTCGTAGTTCAAGGAAAAAAGTACTTTAGTATAAACTAGTGTATTAAAATAGCCTCGCCCAAAGGCCCAAAAAAAAAAAAAGGGATTAAACTATGAAGACCATTTTTACGGTTCACCATCTGAATACAACAACCAACAAATTACAGAAAAAATGTTTTATTAAGTTATTTGGGAGTCGAAAAATCAGAACTAAAGTCAAATCCAGAAGGCCGGGGCTAACTTCGACCGCGTCAAAGTTTGTATACCCTTGCAACTTTTTGGGTTACTCTTTCCTTAGCTATAGTCATCAAAGTGAAATAAGTTTTATCTAAAAAGGCTTATGTTTGCGGAAGAATGGCCTACAATCTTAGCATACGAAATAACGATCAAAAGCACTGTTTTCGACCGATCGTTCCTATGGGAGCTATATGATCTAGTCACCCGATCTTGACCAAATTTGGCATAGTTGTTTATATGTGTAATAAACTTATCTTCACGACAATTGCTGAGAAAATAACGAAGTTATTGAGAAAAGTCACTGTTCGTGACTTTGACGTTTGTATGGGAGCTATATGATATAGTGGTCCGATGGATCCGGCTGAATCCGAGATATACAAACTGTGCAGTATATACAAGCCTAAAAGCTCTGTAGCTTCTACGGTCTAGGAGGAGTTCACGTCAATCCAGACGGACAGACGGACGGACGGACGGACATGTCTATTTAAACTCGTCTCGTCGTAATGGTCAAGAATATACATGTACAGTGAAACCTCGATATAACGAATCTGAGGGGGATCGCAAAATTATTCGTTATATCTATTGATTCGCTATAGGTACTGAAATGTAAAACCTTAGTATAACAAGGGACTTAACAAAAAATTCGTTATATTGGGTTTTTCGTTATAACGAAGTTCGTTATATCGAGGTTTCACTGTATATATGTAATATATGTATATACTTTATATGGTCGGAGATGCTTCCTTCTATGCGTTGCACACTTCTAACCAAAATTAATATACCCGTTTTGCAAGGGTATAAAAACATCTTAAATTCGTGTTCGCCACTGTATAACGAAGATATTGATAAAAGTCACTACTTCGACCGCTCGGTCTTATGTTGCCGTAAATGCTCACTAAATGATTTTCAGCTGTAGTTCTCAACTAGTTTTAGCTTTGTCATTGTCAACTCCAGAGAGTTTTTTGCCAAAATCCGCTGATAATCGAACTTTATAAAGCAAACAAGACAATCTCCAATGGGGGAAATATTTTTCCTTGTAAGATGGACAGATGTTTGCTATTGTATCAGAAATTAAGGAAACGTTTCAAAATACCCGAAAATGAAAATGAATTTTGCTAAATGAGAAATGCTACGCAAGGATTAAACAAAATTGCATATGTGTATATATAGTTTACATTCTTTATTTCGGCTCAAAAAAAATCGTTTTTTTTAAATGTTCTTTTTCTTTTTTTGGTTTTTGCTTTGTGGCTGTTGTTGTAATTACGTTTGTTATACTTTTCGTGTTTTGTTTCAAGATTGTTATTTCGTTTCGTATTGGCTCCTTGACGTCCTCCTCTTCTCTTTGTATGGAATTGCTAAATAAGTGTATATATATATATATACATATATATTTTCTCCTTTCATTCGGTTATTAAATATGATAAAAACATTATTCTCTGATTTCGTATAGTAAATTCTTTGTGTGTTGCTTTGTGTTTTGTTTTTTTGTTTTTTCTTTGTTCCACTAGATCAGATGAGACATACGACATTACATTAGATTTGAGGAAAATTGATATTTAGAGGTGTGTACACACATATATGTATACATATATGTCAACTGAATAACATTTAGTTATTCATTTACTTTTGTTTTTGTTTTTTTTTTTTTACATACATACAACGTTTTTGCTATATAAAATGAGTGTAGGTACCTATTTCTTTTGTTTTTTTTTTTTTTTTTGTTTTGTTTCATCTCTTTTATGTACTTAGTTTCACTGTTTTGTTAGTTTTTAAAAATTGTTGATAAATGATTTTGTAAAAAATTTACAAAGACACTTACAAAACCACATGAATTGTTGTGAGAACGAAAACGATGAGATCTCGTTAACGGTATATCGCTATATATGTATATCGGTTACAATTTTTATTCCATTTAAGTGTTAAGGAGAGATGAGAGAGAGGTACACGGTTCCTTGTGATTTTATTGTTAAATTGTTTTCTTTTCTTTCTTTAGTTGTTTGTTTTGTTTTTGTTCTTTCATTTAAAGTTAAACTACATTTGTATATATTTATATATATATATATATATATAGAAATAATTACTTTCTTTTGGGTCAAGGAAGGAGAACAGATTTACTTAAGTTTTTTGTTTTTTGTTTCATTATTCATGTGAGTTTCGTGTTGACTTTTCACTTGGTGCTTTCAAAATGTTGTTAAACCATCGATATATATATATATATATATATTTATACATAAGTATATATATTTATATATAAGAGTGTATAATTTTTATTCAAAAATTATTCAGATCATAATTGATAAAATTTAACATGTAGTTGCTACATAATTTAAATATGTTTTTGTTTTTTTTTTTTGTATATTAATTTATTGGGATTTTTTTTTTTCTTGTTTTTGTTTTGTTTTTTTTTTTTTTTGGAAAATTGCATAGTTCTTAAAGGGAAAATCATCGTCATCATCATCATTTTACTTGTTTATATATTGCTTAGTTAAAAACAGAAAAAGGATGAAAAAAAAAAAAAAACATATACAAATAAGTTCCCAATTCGAATTCGTAATACCCTCAAAAAAGTCAAAAATTCTGGACAAGTTTCTTTTGCTTGAGGTAGGTCGTTTTTTTTTTCATCAGGATGCTTAATCCATTTTTTTTTGTGATCCTATCATCCCGTACTTGATATCTGTTAGAAGAGACCTTTCTTTATAGAAAATAACTTCTTGTTTGAGGTCTAATTTTGGCAGTGGTGCAATCATTTTCTGGGTGATTGGATGTTGCTTTGTTTTTGGTTTTGGAGAGGTATTACGAATCGGAAATGTGAAATATCGTACAACCGATAAACCTAAATTCTCGATATCATTTTCGTTGTTGAAATAGATGAATGCAAAATGCAATTACATACAACTTGTAAGAATTTGTTAAAACAAATAGTTTTCATCGTCTTTTATTTGTTTTTATTAATATTTTTTGGTGTGTCCTTGTGCTTCTGTTGCTCCTTGGCTACTTGCCCTCCACTCCGTGGTTGTTGTTGTTGTCATGTGTACAACAAAAAATTGCTAATGTCTGGCCAAAAGTGTAAAATATTCAAATTTAAACTGATGACAACTGGTCCGGGAGTTTTGGGGTATAAGTAAGCAAGTGAGCAGCAATGCAAGGACTTTTGGACTCATTTGAGTTACAGTATATTTATATATATATATATATATGTACTATATAGTTTTCATAATTATCCATATACATATATAGGTAAACAATTAAATTTAATGTTATTGGTTTTAGTGTTACGTATAATTAGTTGCAATTTTTTGTTTTTTCATTTCATTTCATTTCATTTCATCATTAAATCAAAGGAAGTCCAAAAAAAATTGTATCACACTCACTCACACACAGACACATTCATATACAATCACACACATGCATACGTGAATCCTTGAAGTCCTGGTTTCAATAATATTATTTTGTTGTTTATTGCTAACGAGGTAGTTTTTTCTTTTGTTGTTATTTCAGATTGATTTTATCCGTTTTTCATTTTGAGCTGCAAATTGCTGAGGTAATTGTTTTCGGCATTGCCTTGTCCTTTAGTTACATTCAGAGAAACACAATACAAAATTTATCCAAAATTAAGGTCGAAAATGAAATTTTTATATGTATAAGTGTATTACCTTTTCTTCATACACAATGTTTTCTTCTTCTTTCTTTTCTTTTTTTTTTTTTGTATATTGCACAAAACTAATTGGAAAATGTAATTCAACTAAAATTATTGCCTTTCTTTTGTTCAATTTTCATATATAGTTTTTCGTTTTAGTACATTTTTGTACGCTTTTGGTACAAATTCTTCTTTTTCGCTATTTACTCTTAATTATTGTAGGTTTAAAAAACAAAACAAAAAAAAAAGAAAGTGATATGCACAATGTTGATATAGGGAGATTTCTCTCACACAGAAGACTTGGGACGCAAAAAAAAAAGAACCAGACATGATCGAATCGTTAAGTTTAGAGGAAATATATATAGGTATGTATATACAGATTAATGGCTATATCTGGTTGATTGTTGTGTGTGTGTGTGGTGTGTTTTATGGATCAAATTAGAACTGGTCTAAATTTAGTATACACACACACATACACAAGCACTTTTACACCTATGAAATTGTCGTAGTTATTTGCTAAGATGTACGATATTTAGTTGACCCTTTAGCCAAGCCGTGTCAAAGTGTTCTTATGTACTAAATGCAGAAGTTTGGCTATTTAGGACAATACAAGTGCGTACTAAAAGTTTAGTACACACATATGTAAGTGTGTATTGGGTATTGTTAACGATTGCTCTATTGTTTTGCAAGTTTTAGGCAAATGTACTAAAATTTAGTACATATATAAGTCTCATTTGAGTACATAGCACATAAATCTGCAATCTGAATCTTGCCAATTGATATCCGTTTCACAACTATTGACAAATTGCTGGCATGGACTATATGGGCGGGTTATACTCTGTACTAATATTTAGAGCATTGAAATGATACACTGAGTTTTGTTAATCATAGCGATTGACACAAGACAAAAAAAAAAAAACAAAATGGGAGGGGAGGCCTTTTTTTTGGTTTTTATCTTTGCCTTTGGCCATTCGGGGCCAAGGAGTTGAGGGTGTTTCAGGGTTAACATTAACGTACACACACATTTGAAACAAAAAAAACCCATCTATGTACATATATTGTATAATATATATGTATGTATTTATATATGTATGCTTCTAATTATTCGCATTCTAAATGCCCCAAAAAACAAAAAGAAAACAAAACAAAAAACAAGAATTTGTTTGACGGCATGACCGAAATATTCAATTTACTTAAATTTTGAACCGTCTCTGGGCATTCTGATGATGATGATGTTGCCTCAGTGTCGTTTGCCAGGCATTTGGCATTGACATTGGCATATTCATTGGCATTCGCATTGGTTGCTGTTGCTCTTGCTGTTTCCCTCCTGAATTGTATGAAGCTGCAACGAGAGAAGGTGAGAGCATATGATGAGACATTGAGATTAATGCAAATAACTTTTGCCAGTAATTATCAAAAAACGAAAAAAATAAAACAAATGAACAACATTAACTTCAAGGAATCCCATCAGACCCAGTTAGCTGCTAATTAATCAATGACGACGATGACAGAGAAGGCAATGCGGCTGTGGCAGCGGCAGCGGCAGCTGGTCGAATGTAAAAGTTGTATCAAGAATTCAAATATATAAATCTTTAATCCAATTATAACTCATTATGCTTATATGCACACACAGGGCTCTCAGCCATCATCATTTCTATGCGTATGTGTGTGTGTGTCTTAGAATTATTAGCTTAGGCTAAGGCCCAGGGCCATAATCTGATATCTTAGATGTCTTTCTCTCTTTCAGCGTAATTCTTATAATTTTTCGTTGTGCTGTGTTGTTGTCTTCCTCTTCACTTCTCTTCTCATGTATTTTTGTTGTTAATACCCTTTCCAATACATTTATCTCAAATGCTATAAAATTTGTTTCCAAATGTAATTTCAATGAGAAAGATCTTAAAAGTCTATACTTAATATTTTGGGTTATTTTTTTTTTTGATTATTTTATCTCATTTTACATTATATTTTTTATAGGGTACATAGACTTCGATGAATGGCAACTTATTTTCTTGATTCGTTTTTTTTTCTTTCCTTTTTTAATTTCTGGCCCACAATCGACAACAACACCAGCAGCAGCAACAAAAACAATAACAACAACAACAACAAAAAGCGGAATGAATTTCGAGGCAACAGCCACGGCGTTACGCCTTTTTTTCTCTAATTTCGGTTTTTGCCCCTTGTTTTCTTTTAATGCGGTGGTGTGAGTGTGCGTGTGTGTGTGTGACTTGGGCTTAGGCTCAATTTACACTGAAGAAAATGCACATTAATATTTCCTATTTTCCCAAGGATTATGCAACATAATCTAATTTATTTCATGTTCATTTGGAATATCCCTCTCCATAATAAATGCTGATTGAAACTTTGATCAACTGTTTAACGACTAGTTAAACTATTCTTAGAGACGTAATTCAAATCAAAGACCAAGAACCAATCCGACGTTTACATACCCTTGCAAGTTTCAGTTTTCTCTGAGAAGGAAATATATATTCTTGATCCACCAAATTTGTTCTTTTGTTCTTTTCTTAGATCTTTAGGGTTTCGTTTTTGTTAGTTTTTTCCCAGTGTTATAATTTGTTGTTAAATATGAAACACCATTTAAAATTATATAGAAAGAGTTGATGGCTAATCACAGATCACAATTCGCTTATTCCAATTTTATTTGAGATCATTTTCTTGTTTCGTTTCTATTTTTCGATTTATGCATTGCTTCTGCTGCGGTTTGATTTGGATTTCAAAATTGAAAAGTTTAGTTGGGGGAGATGGGATTTCTTCTACCAAGTTGGTGGCTCAAAGATTTCTGGTTGTGCCTCCTTCAAAAGTTTTCGTGTTGTCGTTTTCGTGGCTATTGCTGACTTTTTTTTTTTGTTAATCTGCAGCCCATCAGCAATTAGCGGAAACTCGTCATAAAAAAAAAACCAAAATCACACAAAATCGGATAAAGCGCCGACAGCAACAACAGAAACTTTTGCCTAATTTTTTTTTTTTTTTTTTCTTGGTTGGTTGAAACTCGTTCGGGCTCAAAGATTTATTTTGTTTTACTTTATTTTCTGATTGTGAGACAAAAATTTCTGTTGAATTGGAATTAGGACACACACATGAAACACACAGCAACAGCAAGAAACAGCAAAATGTAGTAACAATTTCTGGGCAACAGTCAAAATCTGTGATTGTTGTTGTTTTCGTTGTTGTCGTTGTGGTTGTTGTTGCCTTTTAAGCGCAGCTGTGCCCCATTTGACGACGCTCCTCTCCTCGATGTTCCTCGCTTGCCATTTGCCGTTTTTTATTTCTTCTTATTATTATTTTTTGTTGTTGTTGGTTTCTTTGGCTTGTTACTGCCGCACCCCCCTCATACACACACACACACACACACACAGATGCACATGTATCATTGCGATGTCTGTGTATATGTATGATATATATCCCTATCAGGGGCGGATCTACTATTCAAAAGTTAGTTTTATAAAACATTTGTTTAACTTTAATAAGGAAACCCATTCATGCCCATCAAGACCTGTTTCATTTAATATTTATCTTACTAGTCTGTAAAATATCAAGATATTATATCAAGATTCGGATTTGGATGACCAAAATAATGCAAAGCAATCAAAAGTACATTGTGTTTTTAAATAACGGATTTGCTTTTATTATCCTATTTTCTTATTTAAAAAAATCTAATCGACTATTTATTTTTTTCTCTGAATCTTTGGACCTGACCAATGATTTTTCTTTGTGTAGCTTGCAAATTATTGTCGTATTCAATTACAATTGAATTGTTGTGCAAGATCTAAAACTAATCACACTAAAAATGCTTAAAAAATATTTAACCATTGTCTAACATGAAATCCTGGCGCACGGATTTAAAAGGAAAGGATTGAACCAGCCCCAAAATACTTCTCTTATTAATATTATTCTGCAGTTTTGACTATTTCCACTTCAATGTTAGAAATTTGCTTGACTGACCATTAATTATTTTAAAAGTTACAAAAGCCTAAGTTTTCTTTCCTTTAAAATTAAAAATTTTAAATAAGAGCACTAAACAGCTGACTTAGCTGAATACTATATAAACCAATTGAGTCGGCAATTAAACCAGAATACTTTATACATAGAATTAGAAAGTTTAAGTCGCAGCTAAAAAACGCTTTTCTCTCCCTCTCTCAAGCTCTCTCACTCTCCATGGGGTGTTTTTCGGCCTTTTAAGTGAAATCACAAAGTATTCCTATATCTATATATATAGTACATGTAATATGAATTCAAAGTTGGTTTTCTTCTCTTTTGTTAGTTTTTTTTTGACATTAACAAAAGTTCAGCCAAACAAGTTCGTTGCCTAAGTCTTTTGTTTAAGAAATTTTTTTTCTATTTAAAAATTGCATACTGATTTGATAGATAGAACATTAGAAATGTTTTTTGAAATCAATCAATAATCGGCCTATGTTTTAGATAATTTCATAATCCATCCTAATTGATTATCGGTTCAGTTTTCTGACGAGTTTTGAATGGAAAATATGCGTGTGTGAAACACACACACAAATATCGAATCAAGGCAATCATTTTTGCATCTGAGCATGTAAATTTGTTTTCTAGGGTAGATTTCAAATTCGTTTTAAATAATTTCGTAATCTCTATTTAAGTGAAGATGTTTTGCGGTTGCTTTGAGAGAAGAAAAACTATTATCCTGGATCAATCAGAAACATACATATGAAAATTCTAGATCTTAAATGGAATGTACACCAAATATACAAAGCGTACACACACACACACACACACACACATGATATGCATGTATAGGTATGTTTGTGTGTATGTATGTATGTAGAGGCATTTGGGCCCAAGGCGGCAGATGCTCAGATGATGCTAAGACGCTGCTGCTGATGCGTCCGCCATGCTGTCCTATGTGCTTGTTGCTGTTGTTGTTATTGTTGCTTGGCATTGAATTTTGGAAATCAAATATCTAACGCTATATATGTATGTATGTATTGTATCTCAGGGGTTGGTTTTTGGCTGTTTCTGCTGTTGCCGTTGCTGCTAATGCTATTCTCATCTCATCTCATCTCATCTCTTTACTCTTCACGAAAGATTTTCTCAAAAAAAAGGTTAACATTATTTGGCTGCTTTTGTATGCCATTCAAACTCTGTGTGTGTGTGTGTGTGTGTGTGTCTATGTGCGTAGATCCAACATATAGACAAGAATATAAGCAGCATCCCAGGATGCTGTCAAATGTTTGGTAATTAAAAGTGAAAAAAAAAATACAAGCCAATCCAAACGGAGAAAGAAAATTGTAAAAAGAAAGTCAAATGGAAAAACAAAATAAGGAAAAATTTACAATTTTACAGTCTCATACACATACATACATATGTACATATTTTCTATACTGGTTAATGTCTGTCCTGTCTTTCTATGTGTGAGTGAGAGGGTAGGGGGGACTTTTTTATTTGATTTTTTGTTTAAAGCTAATTTGATTGAGTTCTTGTGTAAGATGTCAAGGACTCATCGTTTCCTTTTTTTTACTTAGTTGAAATTTGGTGGTTAGAGAATGCGAGAATACGGGGGGCAGTGGAGGGTGGGAATGAATGGTACCATGCCATACCCTACACATTTTGACACATCTAATTTAACCTTTTTCAACTAATTTGCTGTAATGCATGGGGTCGGACAAGGGTTCACTTTTATTTTAGTAGGTCGGTGATGTGTCACTTACTGACAATGGGGAAGGCATCAACAAAAATAGGCAAAACTTACATACTTAAGTAAAAACTTTTAAACAGATCTACACTTAGATATGGCAAATGTTTTTCATGTTCTAGCAATTAAATTCTAACATTTTTAATTATCAATCATCAAAGATTCACACATTTAGTCGAGAAGAGACCACAAGAAGGACAAAACTGAGAACGAAAATTGTAAGTCAAATGGAAAAAAAGCAAAATTGTCAAAATGTCTATATATGTACATACATACATATATTCATCAATATCTCCCAAACAACCGTTCTCCTTAGAGTAGGTCGACTAGAATTTTATAGACATATCATCAACCTGGATATCTATTTATGTATGTAGAAATAATATAAATATATACATATATTATAGGAAAACTGACACTTGTTTCATTAAACAAATGTTGTAGATGCTTTCAGAGATGAATGTTCTCACTGACTCTCTGGGAATTTTAAATAGTTGAATTCAGTGTATACAAAAGAACAGTTAGGCCTTTTGCCATTCCCGCCCAAATACACACACAAAGATCCTAAACAAAAGCTAAAGAAGGAAAAAAAACACACACACACACACACGCACACACATATACCCATACACACACATCAGACAAAGCAAATGAAAACAGCAAAGAAACGACGAAAGGAAGTGACTGAAGAAGCAGCAACCAACACATGTGCCAAATACAAAGACACAAAACATTGGGGGAGAGAGAGACGATATTGAGGTGTTGTGCGGTGCGGTGTGATGCCGTGAAGTGTGATGACAAGAGAAGAGGGGGTGGAGAGAAGGAATGGAAGGGAGGAGTGTATACAATATTTGCACATCGATCATATAACCAGGCACTGGGGAATTAAGATCTGTGATTCTGTGTGCTTTATGGCACAGATTTCTTTGAATACACTCGAAGAAAAACAAAAACAAAACAAACCAAATGGAAATTAAACTAAATCCCAATATTTATAGAAAAATAAACTTGTGTTTAATGTTTAATACTATAGAGTTAGTTTGAAATGATTATTAGTATGAGAGGCTGTAGTCCGAAATCTATTTTTTATATACAACTTTTTCGGTATGTCCTTTTTTTAGTAACATTTTCTAAAATGTTTCGAAAGTGAGTCTTAATTCAGTAAGGGTCTTTAGGTAAGTCAAGGGACTGAGCAAAGGATAACACATACAACAAGGCAGAATCCGATCGTCGAGGGAAAGGATGAGCATAATACCTAACAAGGTCTTAATGCCTTGGCAGGATCGACCGCATCATCTCTCTTAATAAACCAGCTCAAATCACGTCAATAAAGTCAAAGCCATTCAAATGCAAAGTGTTCTTTTCTGTTATCGGGGCTCTGAAAGTCAATGTTTGCGACTATAAGGATGGAAAAGGATTTTTACAAGATCGAGGAAAATTGTGGGTTATAAGACGGATAGGCCAAAACTTTTCAGCTGTTCTTTTTCGGTCCGTTCTGCTTATGTCTGGTCGCAAATTTCAGACATCTTTTGGCTAACTCAATCTTTAAACGGATTAATTGTGTTTGGTGTTCGCCATTTAAGCCTGGTTTCCATCTTTCTAATTCTAAAAGTTTTTACAAAATATGATGACTTTTGCAAACAGTTTCAAACAAATTAAGATAATAAAGAAGAATTCCCTGTGAAAATTTTCTTTTTCCAATGAAATTGAAACAATTTTATGCCATCTTTTGATGAACTGCACGAATTCAGTTATAGATCCAAGTATAGTATAAGCGAAGGGGGAATAATATGAGTAGATTCGCCTGGAAATACATATCCATAAATGTGTGTGTGTGTGTGGAGAAGAAGTAGATTCTTTTGCTGGTTTTCTTATATTTTGGTTAAATGAAAGGAGACAAGCAACAACAGCAAAACAGATATATGTATATGTATCCTATATGTATGTATTTGCATTCTATATGTATATGTACACATATAACTATGAATCATGGTAAGTGCTAACGTTGTATATATGTATGTGTATATACAAAACATTCAAACAAATGTACATATGTATATGTAAGTTTGTATATAGAAGTGAAGTAGAAACATAAAAGAGAAGCAAATGAATTTCAAGGATTCCATTCAGGGTGAGACGGACAGAGAACGTGAGTGAGTGAGTGAGCGAGCGAGAGAGAGAGATAGAGAGAAAGAGCGTGTGAGTGAAGGAGAGATCTACTGTCTTTTCGAGGTATCTACACCATACACACACACACACACACACAAATACTGATATACAGGTATACTTATTTTCTACCTGGGCAGCGCGATCGAAATCTCTGCCTTTGCCGAAAAACGAAAAGAAAGAGCAAAGTAGAAGAAGAAGAAGAAGTAGAAGAAAAAGAAGACAACAAAAAAAAACAACTGCCGAAAATTAAAATTACAGATGGTTGTTGGCTGGATGAGCATATGTACAGGAAACCAGTTTTATGTTCAACAAACAAAACCGCGTAAGAAAAACGTACAACGAGAACAGAAAGAAAAAAAAACGAGTAGAAATATTCACAGACACAGAGCCCAGATACGGCGACAACATGATGATGATGATGATGAAGAAGAGGAGGAAGACCAAGACCAATAAGTATACGAAGAAGTTCAAGAAGAGGACAACAGCAGCAGCAACAACAACAACAATACCAATGCGATGCGAGGTTATGATGACATAGCCAACAATTTTTTTGGCTGCCGCGCATGCGCACAACGCGCCACAGTATGTGCCCTGTTGTTGTTGTTTTTATATAATTCTCTTTCTTTCTTTTCTCTTGGATATATCTTTGAGATAGCATAAAATAGCATGCCGTGTGGCGCGCACTTTTAGTTTCCTATACATTGCTCTAAGGCAGAGACAGACCAACACATACATATATATATATACATATATGTATCTGTGTATGCTTCCTTCACACAGACACAAGCAAACATACATACATACATATGTATGTATTGTATTGAATTGAAACATGTGTGCGTGTTATGGTTTTCTTCTTTTTGCATGTGACAAATCAAAGACACACACACACAGACACATAAAAACTTATATAGATAAATTCCATAACAAAATCACGCTAACTGAACAAAAACCTTGAGCCTAAATCAAAGACTTTTAACCATTTAATAGCTAATCTAAGTTAGAATGTCTTTTTCTTTTTGGTTTCATTCAGGCTTGTTCTCGTTTCCGAAACGTTTTGGCAAATGATTTTGAGACATTTCTCTGGGCGACTCCTTCTGAACGAATATGACCTATTTTTATTGCTTTTAAGTTAAAAGTATTAACTGACTGTATTTAGAAAATGTCTCCGATCCAAGCGAAAAGAAGTACAGAAGTATGACTAAGAAGTTGCGAATTATGTAATTACCCAAATACTTGTCATCACGATTCTTTAGTTCTTTAAACAGCAAAGAAATCATTTTATCTAGTTCTTGTACTTTTGGGTAATACACATCTTTCCCAATTAAACGCGATACCATTCAGCTTTGCTTTTTGAGGGTTTTACTAACTATCTCGGGGTTTGATACCAACCGAGTTATAGAATGCTTTCAGATCTCTTTGTGGAGTAAATTTAGTTACCTTGCAGTTACATATAATCTAGATCCTAGACAATAGCGAATAATGATTTTAATGGCAAAGGATGATTATGTATGAAGATATAGTCATTGATCTAGTAGATTGAGCCAAATATGATAATCCATGAAGTAAAAACATTTAAATATCAAGAAATATTGAAATACCATTGCAATTGCCTAAAAACGATCTTTTTAGTTTTTGATTTTTATACATAGAACGATTTAAATCCAGCTAAAGGATAAGCCATAACAAAGACCCATATTTTTCTATATGCTCATACGTATGTATTTGTGTACATACATAAGCATATGAACCCTTATATATCCTCTCACAGAGAACTGGCTTTCAGTGTCTTTTGGTATTCACTACACACACACACACACACACACACCATATACATAAATATATACACATATTTCTCTGTCTGTTTTACTGTCTTTCTTTCTCAAAAAAATAAAAATAAAATGGCAAAAAAAGAGCAAAGAAATGACTGAGCTAGCTTAAAGCAAACTGTCTATACCCTTTTTTTTAGTTTCTATAAACTTTGTCTACAATATTACAAAAATTGTATAAGATTTTTCATCGAACCTCATTAAGATTTGTTAGTCGGCCTAAAAGTTCCCTTTGAAACTGTCTCTAGTTCTATGCACTTGAGTGTGAGGCTATGCCTCAATTTTGTAGAGTATAAAGTGGAAAAGATAATCATACAATTTCTTTGGAATTAGCAACAATAACGACTACAGACAAAATGGCTATAAATTTTCTATAAAAATTATTAAAAAAACAAAATAAACAAAATCAAATAGGTCCATTAAGCTGAAAATAAGAAAATAATAATAATAATAATAAAAAAAGCGAAAATCAACTCAAAAAATTAAAAAGTTTTGTTTGGTTTGAAACAATTTCAATAATTTATTTGTCAGTGTTTTGTTTGCTGATTTTTCTTATTTATATGTGTCCTATATATGTATGTGTATATACATATACATATTTATATACATATGTATGTGTACATATCAAATTGGTTGCGCTATTTAAAAAAAAAAGGAAGAAAAATACGCTCCAAGTTTAACAAAATTTAAACATATTCACAAAAAAAAATAAGTACATATTAATTTCCTTTTTGATTTGAGTATTAAGTGAGCAAAAAAAAAAAAAATTTTTTTTTCTTATTATTTTAAATTAAGCGTAAAATCAATACTTAAAAGGCCCCTTAGGAAAAAAAAGCATTGCTATTAAGTTTGTTTTGTTTTTGTCGAGGTTTGAATGGGGTTTCCGGGTGGAAGAGTGAGAAGTAAAAAGAAGGAAAAAAAAATTATAAAAAACTAAATTAAGTGTTAAATAATTACAATAATTTTTGTTTTATTGGGGTGCGTATGTGTGTGGAGGGGGGAAGGTTGGTTGTTTTTAAGAAAATAACATAAATTAAAAGAATTAGTTATAATAAATATATGCAGTAAATGCACTTGATATATATACATATATATTATAACTAATATATATATACATATATATATATATATATATATATATATATTTGTGTATATAATATCCCTGATTTTGCAATTTGTTTGTTTTGTTTTTTCGGTTTTGGATAATTTGGCGTTTTTAAGACTAACATTATAGTTGGTAATGGATATAGATATATGTGTATATATATATATAGAAATCAATAAAATATATGTATACATATATATACACAGTTAATTATATCAGTTGGCAATGTGTTAAATATATACATATATACATATATATATATATATATATGTGTGTGTGTGTATATGATAGGTAGATTTATGGCATTTTGTGTTTTTTAATGAAGAAAACAATTGAAAACAAATTAATTAAAATTATAAAAAAAAATCAAATAAAATAATAATAATAATACATCAAATATTAAAAAAAAAAATTATACAACTAAGCGTTTTTATCTTTTGTTTTTGTTGTTGTTGCTTTTGTGTTCCGTTGCTGAGGTATACTTTGAGGTTTATAGGTAAAACATAGTTTTAATTAATTACATAATAATACAATCAAATTTAACATAATACAAAGTAAAATTAAAATTAAATAATTTGCTGCTACAACAATTAGGAATTCATTTTTCTTTTTCACTTCTCGCTCTTTCTTTCTATATATGGCAAACTCTAGTTTAAGGGAATGAATGAAAATTTTGTCTCAATATTTCTCTCCCTATCTCTCTTTCTCTCTGTTTCTCTGTGTTGGTTGGGTATTGAGGGTTTTTATGGAAGGTCTTGAAATGCTGCAGACTTTGACAGTGAAACATCACTTTATTGGCTACCCCCTATATACCTATATATATATTTGTTTTGTTTTTTGTTTTTGGCAAATCAAATGAGATTTCGTTTTCTGGTGTTCTTTCGCATTTAGAATGGAATTCGAATATCGATTAGTTTACAAAGTTCCAGAGCATTTCAAAACCTTAAGGAATCCGGATGAATGGATGGATGATGGAAGGGACAGGAGGTTTTTTAGCCTTGTCAGTATAGTTCTATATTCTTTTCAATCAATTGAAAATCTTCTTCATATTCATTCTCTGGCTTCATCTCAACAAATTCATTCTTGATCAGAAGATGTTGTTGCTGTTGTTGTTGATGATGATGAGCATGATGATCCCCCAACTCTTCATCTTCCTCATCATCCTCTTCCTCATTATCTTCGTCATCGTCGTCGAGCAAACTATCATCATCGGCGGCCACATCATCAATGCAACGCTTCAGATTCGGATTGAGATTGTTTTGATGTGACTGCAGTAGCAGCAACTGTTGCTGCTGTTGTTGTTGTTGCTGCTGTTGCTGCTGCTGCTGCTGTTGGTCTTGATTTGATGCAATCTCAATCCGGCTAAAGGCTGCCTTGATGGTGTTGGTAGTTGGAATGGAAGTGGTGCCAGTAGCAGCAGTCGGGGTAGTAGCGGCTGAAGCTTGTGTCGCTGCTGCTGCCGCCGCTGCTGCTGCTGCTGCTGCTGCTGCCGCCTTTTTACCCACTACACGTGGCCGATTATGGGTCTCGAGATGCTTCCGCAAATGATCTTTGCGACAGAAACCCTTCTCACAGATATCGCACATATGCTGCTTGAGGCCCGTATGAATGGCCTCGACATGTCGCCGGAGATCGGTCTTGTGATGGAATTGCTTGGGACATAGCTCGCATTTATGGGGCTTATCCTGGGTGCGATGCCGCCCCAGATGCGTTGTATAGACATCTTCGCTCTGGAATCGTTTGCCACATTTCTGGCATCGATATGGATACTCACCGGAATGAAAGCTCTTGTTGTGCTGCGTTAGATAACAATTTTTGGTGAACTCCTTGTCACATTCCAGGCATTTGATGCGACCCGATGGCAATGTGGTCGAATGTGGTGATGTTGATCCACTGCCAATGCTGCTGTTGCGACGCCGTTTAGCTGCTCCACCGGATGCCGTTCCTGCTGGAGCTCGTCGTTTTTTTGTTTGCGATTGCGTTTGTATTGGTTCCACTTGTTGCATTTGGATCTCGAGTTGTTGCTGCTGCTGTTGTTGTTGCTGCTGCTGTTGGAGATGATCTAGCTGTTGCTGTTGCTGCTGATGATGATGTTGTTGTTGTTGCTGCTGCTGCTGCTGTAATTGATATGGCTGCAATTCGTAATCCTGCTGCTGCTGCTGATGCACCATCATTGTGGCCATTTCTAATTCCAAGGCTGGTGTTGCCCTTGAACTGCTCACTGTAGGCGAATAGGGCGTGGCACTGGCCAACACAGTCAATGTGGGTGTTGTCGTCGGCGTCTGCGCCTCCTGTTGTCCCTGTAATTGGGCATGCAATGCCGTTGTCAATGTATGCACCGGCGGCAAATCCCCTTCTTGCGGTGATCTCTGCGCAGCCACGGAATAGGGCGACAGCGGTGCATAGGGGGCAAACAGTGAGGCGGGCATCAATTGGAGAATCTGATGTTGTCCATCACCATAAGTTCCGCCAGTCGTGGCGCCGGCGGCAGCGGCAGCAGCGGCTGCGGCGGCGGCAGCCTCATTACCAATAATAGTGTGATAGCTCATTGTGTGCTCCAGCGGCTGCAGCTGCTGGTAACATGGCGGCGGCGGCGGCATGATGGGCATGGGCATGGTGGGCATGGGCATGGTGCTGGTGATGTGCGGCGGCGGCGGCAGCGGCTGCAGCTGCAGCGGCAGCAGCTGCTGCGCTGTGGTGGTGGTGGTGATGGGCATGGGCGACATGTGCGGCGGCAGCGGCGGCGGTGGGGAACTGTTGCTGCTGCTGCTGTGCGGCATATTGTCCCGTAGCATTAGCTGCTGCTGCTGCTGAGGATGCAGATGATGGTGATGATGATCCTCCGGCTCCTGCAATTGTTGCTGCTGCTGTTGATGGTGCTGGAGGTGGTGGTGGTGCTGCTGCTGCTGCTGTTGCTGTTCCTCCTGGTCCAATGGCGGTTGCTGCTGTTGGAGCACCGCCGCCTGGTAATGGTGCACCAGATGCTGCAGCGGCGGCTGCATAGTGTCCATACTGGTGGTGGTGATAGTAGCTAGCGGCGTGGTGCTGGTGCTGCTGCACTGCAGCATATTGCTGGGCATATCCAAAGCCAGCATGTTGTAATCCATTCCCATAGGCGGCAGCGGCATTCCCATAGGCGGCGGCAGCGGCTGCGGCTGGGTGAGGGTGGTGGTGGTGGTGCGCGAGAAATCCATTGCCTGCTGCTCCTGGTGGTAAATGTGGGTGGTGGTGGTGGTAGTAAGGGGATGGGGCGAGCTGCTGCTGCTGCTGACCAAGCTGTTGCTGTGGTTGCTGGTGCTGGAGTTGGGGGGTGCTGCTGTGATATTGTCGTTGCGCCAGCAGATAATTGACCTGCTGCTGCTGCTGATGCTGCTGATCCACCTGCTGGTGGTGATCGGCTGCTATCGCCTGATCCTCCTGCTCCTCCAGAACCTCCGATAGCTCCCCCCGATAATTCCTCCTCCTCCAATTCCTCCTCCTCCATGACCATTGAGCTGCGGCTGCTGCTGTGATGTGTTGCCGTTTCCGCTCTCGCCATTTCCTCCTCCTGTTGCTGCTCCTCCTGTTTGATGCTGTTGTTGATGGTGTTGTTGCTGTCCTCCGTTAGCTCGCTCTTTATAGCTATTGCTTGTGGCATGTGGGTGGTGGGCATGACCATGGATATGGGCATGGCCATGGGCATGGGCATGGGGATGGGTATGGGTATGGTGGTTGTTGTTGTTGTGGTTGGTGTGATGGTTGTTGTTTTGTTCAGCAGGCCCCTCATTTGGGAGGACGGCATTGGTTTGTTGTTGTTGTTGTTGTTGATGTTGTTGATGTTGTTGTGTGGGGCGGAGGGACCTGCTAGCCCGTTTGGGTGACCGTTCAAAACGGAGTTGTGCTGCTGCTGTTGTTGTTGCTGCTGCTGTTGTTGTTGTTGTTGTTGGTGATGATGATTGGAAGCATGCTGTGGTGAAGCGTTTGTCGTGGATTGCACTTGTTGTTGTTGTTGCATGTAGCCATAGCCATTGCTCGGATAGCCATTGCTGGCACCATTTGTGGTGGGTGAAGGCGATGCCGAGTAACCGCCCACCCCTTGAACCCCGCCACCACCTCCATAATCGGGCGGACTTCTAGGCGGTTCCGGCGGTTGCACATTATTTGGCGGCGGTGGTGGTCCTCCTCCCGTTCCTGCTTGCACCGAATTGACACCAGAAGCGGCAGCGGCAGCTGCTGCCGCCGCAGCGGCTGCTGCAGCAGCAGCATTGCCACGCCTACTGCTCTTAGTGACCGGGTCCCGTGATGGATGATGATGGGCCGATATGGGCAATGTGGCAGGATCCGGTTGACCGCTTGACTTGACGGCATTCTTGTGCAACGTGGTATTGTAGTGCCGCTTCAGATGGCCGGAGCTGGTGAACCACTTGTTGCAGGCCGTACAATTATAGGTTTTAGGCCGACGAGCCTCATTCGATTTCCAGGTAGCCGCCTTGGCCGTTAGACTATTGGCCGGCAATACAGAACTCGAGGTGGGTGGTTCGAAATTACGATAGCCAGCCGCACCGCCAGCACCGCTTGAGGCGCCTGTGGCATCCTGACCGGGTCCGCCTGTTGTGGTGCTGGGAAATTCCGCGGGACTGGTGGCACAAAGATCACCCGTTGGACCGCCACCGGCTGTGGGATCAAAGGATTTGTCCACATAGTGCTGTGAGTCCGGATACTCGGCCTTGATGAGGCCATACTCCTGCTTGATAAGACTGCCTGGGGCTTGATGACTGTAGGGTGATTGTTTGGGTGAGTAATATGGCGACTTGTCGACTCCGACCACACCAACGCCCACTGGCTGCATATATGCTGGCAATCCGGTGTCCACCGCCTGACTCTGCGGCTGATCCCAACTGTGGAGGGCTCGTTGTTGCATTGACTGCATGGAGTGCAAGGGATCGGGAAGAGCCAGTGGCATGGGAAGACCACCGGGGACAATGGTTTCGTGCTGTTGTTGCTGCTGCTGTTGTTGCTGCTGCTGCTGCTGGAGCAATTGCTGATGGTATACCATTTTCTGTGAATCCAAATCCAATAGCTCACCAGGATTCGCCTGAGCTGGCTGTGGCTCCTCTTTGATGTATGGTGAACTGGCATATCCACTACTACCATAGGGTGATTCGCCATGCACATTGGCAATATGCTCCTGCAACTCCGACTCGTTGGTGGTCAGGATGCCGCATTTTTTGCATTGCAATTTACAATTGCCGCCACCGCCTCCGCTGTTGCTGCCGCCACCGTTTGAGGGCGATCCTGGTGTCTGGCCATTGGCCAGCTGCATATGCGATGACGTCGATGTGGGACTACTGCTGCTAACTACACGGGGACTCATTGCCGATGTGGTGGTTGTTGTTGTGGTGCTAACGGCACTAGGAGCTGTCCCTGCATCCTCGCCAGAAATCACCGCTGATGTTGGAGTTTGCAGGTAAGGATGATAACGTACACTGGAAGAGCTACTTTGTACTGACGATCCGTAGGAATAGTCAGGAGTCTGTTGTTGTTGCTGCTGCTGTTGTTGCTGTTGTTGTTGCTGCTGTTGATAGAATTGCTCATAGCTGTTAATATAGCTAGTGGCATAGCTGCCCTGTTGTTGCATATCGCTTGAATATAGACCACCATATAGTTGTTGTTGCTGCTGCTGCTGATGTTGCTGCTGCTGTTGTTGTTGCTGCTGTTGTAATGCCAATGATTGAGATTGAGCTGGCGTCGAATACATATGATGGTGATTGGCATACGGTTGATGGGTAATGCCCGTCACCTGAGGATCACTGCTAGACATGCTTTGTTGCTGCTGCTGTTGCTGTTGCTGCTGCGGTAGCTGCTGTGTCTGTTGCTGTTGTGTGGGTTGAGGTGTACCCGGTTGATTATCACTGGAATCGGCTGCAGCACTAATTGTTGCATTTGGTGTTGCTGGTGCACTGCCTCCGCCTCTATCGGCACTACTAGAGGTGGCACCCACTCCTAATCCTCCACTTCCTGCTGCTGCAGCTGTTGCTGTTGGCGGTGGCGCTCCTCCGCCGCCTCCTCCACCACCACCACTATCGGCAACACTGCTGCTGCTGCTGCTGGAGGCTACAAGCGCCTCGGCCGCATGCAGTGGCGGCATTTCACTTTTTATGCTAGCCATGAACCGGCCGCCACATAAGTCAATTGCTTCGTTTCACTCCCGATGTTGCTCATGTGTCAACTTTATGTTTATGATCTTGCTATCGTTGTGGTTGCTGTTGTTGTTTTAGTAGTTGTTGTCGTTCCTTTTGGTGTTGTTGCTGCTGCTAGCATTTTATCCTTTATAATTGTTGTTTCGTTTGATTGGTTTTGGTTTCTTTTTTTTTTAGTTTCGTTTTGTTTTATTTTGTACTGCAAAAATATGAGAAATTTTGCATTATTGTAGAAAATTATTTAAGAATTTGGACAAAATTAAAAAAAAATATATATACATATAAACACACACATGGAAACACACACATACACATATACATATGTATATTGTATAACGGTTCAGTTACTTCTTGTTTCAATTTTTCCTTCTTGTCAAGATCAAAGTTTCCTCTTTTTTTTTTTTTATTGTCTCAACTCACACACTTACACACACACACACATGCAGATCAATATGCATATCAATTTATATAAATATATATAATAATGATTCTTTTGATCCAATTTTTGCTTACTTATCTGCGCCTTTGCTTTAAGCACTTTCGTTGCTCTTCTCTCTTTACGCTCTGTCTTTCGTTTTTTTACAAAAAAAAAAAATATTAAAAAAAATAACGTAAACTAAACGTAAAGGAAAGGAAAAAACCGAACCGTAGTTGTTGTTGTTTTTTTTGGTATTTATTTGAAATTTTTTGTTTAACTATTTTCGCGTTTTCTTTTATTTTTGGTTATTGCAATTTAGAATTTCGATTCGTTCTTCTGCCTGCTGCTTGGTGTTCCTTCTTTCTTTCTTTCTTTGTTGCTTTTGCCGGTCTTTGATCACTTTTTCGCGTTACAATAAACAGAAAAAAAAAATATATATATGTATATATGTTTAATGTTTACGAACACAAGACAGAAATAACGTTAATAATTTATTAAACTTTGTTGCTTCTTTTTGTTGTTGTTGTCCAAAATGCACCTTTTTTGTGGTTGTTTGATTCGATTTGTTTGTGTTGGTTTGCCGAAATTGTTGCCAAAATTTTTGTTGTTTAATTTGCCGTCAGTTTAAAATTTTGTAAATTTTTTTTTTTTGGTTTTTCTATATTTATTTATTTTTTATTTTACAAAGAAAATGAAACAAAAAAGGGCGCTAAAAGTAGCCGCTCCACTCCGTTCGCACGCTTCGTCGCTTATTCGCTCGTGTCCTTCTTTCTGCTACGGCGTTCCAAATACAAATGACCAACGTGCATGCGGCAGCGGCGGCCATAGCGGCCAACAGCAACGGCGACAGAGGCAGCGCAGTCGCTGCTGTCATGCCTAAGCGTGTGTCTGTGTGTGTGTGTGTGTGTGTGTGTGCGTGTTATGTACAGCAACCATGTGAAGTTGTTGCTGCTGCTGTCGCTGTCGGCTGAGACTGAGGCTGCTGTCGCTATCTCTTTCTGCTCTTGTTAGTGCATTTGATTTTACTTTGACCCTGCTTTTGCATTGTGTTTTCCGTTTTGCTTTTGCTTTTACTTTGCTGTCTTTGCATTTGCCTTTCACACATACATACCAACAAATGTTGTGCGTTTTATGATTTATTTATATCAGTTTCATATAACGACTCCTTAAAACATCCTTCTCCGTCCTTGTTCTGCAACAATTTTCACTCACAATTTTCGTTCAAACTTTTTAAATTTGATCCTCCAAAGAAGATCGTAGGTGGACAATGGCGATACCAAGCACTGATTGAGATACACGTGCGTTCAATTCATGTGTTTGAATCTCAAACCGTCGCATCGACCTGTACATACCCTTTGAAAACTAAAATATGAGTATTTACACATAGAAGAGCTCAAATATTGAAGTCTGAACAATAATTTTGAGAATCTCTATTCTGTAAAATCTGTAACTTTGCTAGTTTTGATATATGTATGTACATATGCTTTATTGTTTTCACTTCAGAGTGTATATTTCCAAACATTTTCAAAGCAATTTATAGAGAATTACTGTATTAAATCATGTTTCCATTCAAATATCCCATCTACATAAACGTTCTTAATACAAAATTGAACTAATTCTCAATATTCAAACATCATTTCTACATAATATTTAGTTGAAACATTTTAGTTTTTAAAATTGACATAACTTTAAAAAAGAATTTTTGTAAAAAACCCTTCAAAAATTCCAAATACATATACAAACTTTCTATGGTTTAGCTAATTCGTAGATTATATTTATAAAGAAATATTGTTAAAAGTCCTGGCTTATAAATTATAAATATTTATCAGGAAATATTGCCGAAAATCTTGTTTTAACCAAAAAAATTCCATTCATAATCTTTAAATACATTTATGGAATTTCAATTTAAAATGAATATAACATTAATTTATATAAGGAAAATTTTTTTTTTTTTTTTTTTTACTTTTAACACAATTATTAGGGAAAACATTTTAAATTTCGATGTTTTACCTAACCCTTAATTTAAATGTAAATTGTAGTAAACTAATAATAAAAAAAAACGCAGATTGTTAATACAAAATCAATTTAAATATCCATTTCAGCAGTTTTTAAGGAAATTATTTATTAAATTTGAAACATAATTTATATAAAATAATTAAATGTAAGATATTTGTTCTGGAAGCGTTAGCTAACTTTTAGTATACAATTATAAAGAAATATTGTAGAAAACGTAGTTTTAATATTAATTTTAACAGTTTTTTTTATTTTTTAAGTTTTGAAAGCCATTGAAATCTAATTAATTTTTGAAGTTTTAAATGTTTGGGTGTATGGGTGAACATTTTTCTATGATTCTCTAGAATTATGTTCCAGAAATTAATGGACTACTTATTTGTTCTCTTGCTGTGTCCCCTAACACCCCCCCGTCTCTGTTGCCAAGAGCCCAAAGAAACTAAACAATTGATTGACTATGTTTTGTTTGGCTTGGGACTAACGATTAGAAACAAAGTCTAATAACTCGTCATAGACGTACCAGCCACAGCTGTATTTGCCATAAGCCATTGAGATTTATAAATAGTTTATTTTTGTTTTAACATTTTGCAGCATTGAGTCATTTCAGTACCGAACCTGGAGAGATTGGGATATACAAATCCAGATCCCGGTCTCCACCACGCACTACTAGCCTAGTTTTTCAGTCTGGGTCGTTTCATATATGTGTTTCTTTCTTTTTTTTTTTAGGGGCGTCACAGGTCTCGTAAAACTTGTCAACGGTTAAAAATTAATAAACTCAACTTTTATTATGCAAAAAGCAAAAAAAAAAGATTTAAGAAAGAGAAAAGAGAAGAGAAGAGGGACAAGAGATAAACTAAAAATAGCTACGGAATGGGTAAAGAGTTTGTCTGAAAATGCCCCCAAAGTATTTAAAAATCTCGTAAGCCAAAATTCGAGAGCTAATGGAGCTCATTGTCAGATATATCTACACACACACACACACACATGCGTAGACATGTATGTATGTGTAGTTGCTTTTGGGCCTTTGAGGAAGAGTTGCGTGAAGGAGAGAAAAGACATACCAAAAATTTACATATGCGTGTGTGTGTGTGTGTGTGTACATGAATGTCATAAAAAATCAGCAAGCAAATTGTCAAATCCCTAAACTGACAATAAAACAATGAAGAAGAGAACTGAACGCGGACGCTGAAGCCGCTGCCGAAGTCGACGTCGACGCGGACACAAACACAACGAAGACTAAGTTCAAGTCAAAGTTGTGGGAGGGCATTCGAGGGGGCGAGCGACGAGAGACCCATGGCAAATGGAAGAGACAAGACATTGTGAATAAAATGGCAAAGAAGCAACCAGCCAATACAGTGTCAATTGGCTCACAAAGGAAAAGGATTCAACACACATGTATGTTAACTAATGACCACATAACAGCAAGCTTCACTGTAAATTGCATAAAACAAAAAATAATGCTTCGGGGATGTAGGACAACGGCAAAACAGAAGGCAAGCATAAAGCGAACTGCATGATGGTTAACGAAAAAGGAATGGAAAATGCTTTTATTGTTTTTCCTTTAGCTTTTGATTCAACAGCTGATGCAACTGTTGCTGCTGTTGCGGCTGTTGCTTGGGTAGAACTTACGGTATTGCAGCCGGCCTAAGCCACGCACCGGCGCTGGGATTAGACAGTTTTATGGTGCATGCAACAGTTGCAACATTATGTCTCTGCATACAGGTAGACGAGAGCGACAGAGAGAGAGAGAGAGAGAGGGGTCAGGGCTGTTGTTGTTGTAGGGCAACTGTAATTACAAGGTGCGTGTTGAGGCCAGAAAAAATGGAAGCATGGTATCATAAAGAGGTTGAGGTTCTTGCGTGCCAGCGTCAATCACAATCACAATCACAGCCGCAGTCGCAGTCGGAGCTGAAGTCGAAGTCGTTGTCGGGTGATTGCAGTTGAAATCCTGAGCCTCACTTGTTTGTGTGTGTGTGCGTATGTGTGTATGTGTGTGTGTGTGTGGCACTTAATGACTTTTTAATTGAGCGCGTACAGCTGTCATTGTCAGCGCCGTTAAATGTTACCCATTGCATTTACTCAGGGTATATCAGTTTTGACAAGCATTTTATGAACTCTTGATCTTCACACTTTTCATTTCAATTCATCACTAACTAAAGCCTAAACTATTTCTAATATTTCAACTACTAATATTAAGCAGCAACTCAAACTGTTGTCAATATATGTACATACCTGTTTTAAAGTAGAAATAGTTCAAGTCTTGCAAACTCTTTTATATTATTCTAAAGTAAAAATTCAATTGAAATGAAATTTTGGTATTTAAACTAGTTAAAGTCCCAAATCACTATCTAAATTTTCACTTTATGTTATTTAATTTGATTTGATTTAAAAACTTCAGTCCATATTAACTTCTTTTAGGAAAAGTTTTATAAAATAATTATTGGAAAAACTAATTAAACTATTTTATAGTAAGGCTGATTTGAAAAATTTATAAAAAATCAAATGATATACATATGTTTTGTTTATTAATTAGAGAAAAGTGAGAATTTTAAATAGTTATTTATACGGATATTTGTTTAGTTTTATTTGCTTCACTTTAATGTATGTATATGATTTCGAACTAATTTGAACATTTAACTTTACACTAATGGTCATTCGTTTAGAACCTCTTTGGCTGTTGAACTTTTATGCTGATTTTCTCGACTCCCAAGTAATTTAATGAAGAATTTGTTCAGTTACTTATCGTTTATCATATTTAGATTATGACCAGTTAATATTTTTGTAATGTCAGCGTTTGCCGCCTTTTCATCAGATACATTTAAATATAAAGCTGCCAAAATCTTTGACCCTCTTAGGCAGGACCTCTACCCATTATACCGCCGAGCTACTTGAAGTCCAGACGGCGTTTTATCTATAAGTCACCGAAACTATAGCTTTGAACTCGATTTATAAGGAAAATATAGAATAGTGCGCCAAAATATTTCACACCAAATCGGTGATTCGCATACCTGAAGTTCCCCTTGTAAGCCTCGTCAGTTTTACATCGAATATTAATAGTCATATAATAATTGCCATTTCGGAAATAAATTTATGTTGGGTATAAACAAATAAAACATTTTCACCTGAAGTAATTTCGTAAATCATTTAAAAAATGGTTAGTATTAATAATTTTAAACAATTTGGATATGTTCTTTGGGGCACTGTTAAGTCTTAGAGTGTTAATATTATATATATATATTATATTATGTACACTTATGTATCATTTGAAGAAGTTGTGGATCTAGGAAAATCTAACATAAGATAAACTTGTTACCACAAAAACATTAATTATAACCACAGCATTCGTTTGGTTTTTTGTATAGATTTATTGGGGTCTTTTGGCCCGACGTCACTAATTTATACTACAGTCGTTTCGTTGAATATCCCCTCGAACAAATTATGTCCTATACTATACTGTCATTATTAGATTATGTCCCATACTAGGTAATAGTTCCTAATATATCGATATTTGGTGCTTCTCCTCCAACTGGTTGGACTCCCAGTTCAATATTTTACATGTTTCTTTCGTTTTGCTGGGCCTTTTTTTTCTATTCACAGGGTATTGGGCATATACACACATAGTTTTTTTTAGTTTACTTTCGTACTCTTACTTCTTCTAAATTGCGTGAGAGTGAAATGAGAAAGAGATGGGAGGAGAATCGATAGAGTGATATGGCAAGAGAGATTGAGAGCAAAGCGCCAGTGTTCCGAGCTTAAGCCGACACGAAGCGTCGCGAAGCGTCAACTTTGGCTTATGTAATACCCCCCGCCGCCCTCCCATTGGCGCCTTCTTCTCCTGCTCGGGGTCTCTTTCTTCTTGCCTCTGGTATGGACACGCACACATACATACACATTATGTATACATACATGACTCATTGTTACTTGACTTCAGGGCCAAGCCGTTGGCCGCTCTTGCGGCTGAGATCTGTGGAGCTGGCAGCAGCAGCTTCGTCTTCGGCTGCGGCTGCGGCTGCGCCGTTTGTTGTGGTTTCATATACGCCAACGTTGGCGTTCGCTTAAGCGTCTTGGCTATGTACGTTGTTTGCGCTTTTCTTTTTGTTGTTATTTTTGTGTTTTTTTATTATTATTTTCTTACCGCCAAAGCCGGCTTCAAGTTCGCCGTTCGCCGTTCGTTGTTGTCGTTGTCGTTGGTATCGTCGTCATAGTCGTTGTTGTTGCTGTTAACTTTGTGGCCGCATCATCGCCAATACAAATACAAATATCATAAGTAAATTCAGTCGATTTGGATTTGTCATACGCAATGTATGTATGTATGTACATACATACTACTTTATTTCTGCATGTGTGAGTGTGTGTCTGTTTAGTTGTAATTGGCAAGAGATTAACAAGTATAATTGGCATCTTACCATTCAAGTTGCCATACTAAATTAATCATGACTCTAATTTTCATTGTGACGAATTCGGTGTAATCTATTTGCTCGTCGTATGCATGTCTGATGTACACCTGTTCATACTTACAGTTAGTATGATGTACAAACAGACATGGGTTAAATGTTTCAAATCGAATTTACAAGAAATTATTCAGTTATTAATGTGTATGTATGTAACACATGATAGTACTACAAATCAAATCATCAGGCTCACACCTATTAATCTGACCAGGAGTGTATGTTTGTATTATGTACATTATATACATACCTACATTAGAATTGATGTAAACATACATAAAATCATATTTTAATGAACCTTTCTTTAACACTATTTTATATTGCGTTCCGTATTGTTCAGTTTTATATATGTACATATGTATGTAGGCGTGGCCACACAAGATACAGTGTGTATACATGGACATAGATCTGTTTGCTCTTCACATGACGACAAATGTGAATTACACAGCAAGATTTCATTTTATTGTTTATGTATGTATGTACAATTGTGTATTTTGTTGTCGTTTTTGTATATTGTTTTTACAGTTTTTTCTTTTTCTCCTTTCGATACCCTTTCCAAAGACTACATTGATTTTATTACGCCTTTTGCAAGCATTGGAAACAGAAAATAAATTCCTTAATTGTCATGAATCATATAAACATTTAATTTAAATCAAATTTTTAAAGTATTTCAAGAGTTTGAGGTAGGCAAATAGATCACAGATTTTATAGGGTATAGTAATGTCGGCAATCCCTTTTGTTTTTGCATATGTGATGTTAGTTTTCTGGTACGTTTGCACAATATCATCGTTGCTTTTGGTTTCCTATTTTTTTTTTTGTTTTTTTTTTTCTTGTATTTCATTGTGGATTCTCACAGATTTTGTTTGTTTAACACTTTGTCTTCGTCTTGGGAGTTTTTGGGGCCAATGGCTGGGGCGGCAATTCATTTGCATATTTCTACAGATTTGCCAGTTACGATTCGGTCTTGGTTTTTGTTGTTTTTGGCACATGCTTGGAAACAGATCGACGTAGGGATCGAAAGATCTACTATAAGACGGGAGAAGAAGTTAAGAATTGTAATAGCCGACAGCTAGCGGGTACAAACAATTTTCAAGAGGGTGAAAACTAAGAAAACCATGATAATAAAAAAACCAAAATAAATTATTAACACGTTCAATACACACATACATAGATAAATGTATGTATGTATATGCATTGTAAGTACATAGGCTTATTAGGGTGGTTTTAATTTGTACATACATGTGTGTAAAATGGAATAAAAAGAATTTTGTTGCATCATTAAATATGGTATTCAAAAAGTAATATATTCCAGGGTATTGGACTAAAGTTTGGCAATTTGTTGGGGATTTAATTTATGTTTTAGAACGATCTACTTTATGTCATAAAAACCGTTTACTTTGCACTAAATGCATTTTTGAAAAAGCTCTGCAATGGAATTTACATGTTTCTATGCACTTAACGAGTCACCCTAATGAAGACTTACATGTGAATGTACACATATATGTACATACATACATACATACATACTTACACTTACATGTAAGTATGTATGTATGTAAGTATGTACATATGTATGTGCATATAAAAACAGCTCAGCCAAACCGAAATAACAAAAAAACGGGCGACAAATGCCGCTCAATCATAATTGAAAAATGCATGGCAGCCAGCAAAAACAACAACAACAACAACGACAGTAGAAACTATGAGAAAAATAACAGAACAGATGGACAAGGAGAAAGAAGAAAGAAAAAAAAACAGCAGATGCATCACCAACAACAACAACAATAACGAAAAATGAAATACCAACACACGCAAAGCAAAGAATGTGCAAAGACATCAAGCGAGTGAGCAAGAGAGAGGGAGGGAGAGTGAGATACAAGGATGAATCGAAATTTTTAAAGGAATTCAATTTAAAATGCAAACACACACACACGCACACGCACACACATGCAAGGACATTTACCCGCCAAGAAATGCAACAAAATGGCAATGAAACACGACAGCCAAAGGCAGTTAAATGAGCAAAACGAGCAAGAGCACACAAAGCAAGCGAGAGAGAGAGAGAGAGAAAGCGACAAGAGGGGGATGACGCTGTCGCTGTCTGCCGTTGCATGCAATTCCCGCTGCGTCATCCACTGCTGCTGCTGCTGCCGCTGCCGTCGCCGTCGTCGCCGCCGATACGCACGCCTGCCGTGCATGGCTAATCCTTGTCTACGTCTGCGTTTTTATACCCTCCAGTCGGAGTAGACAATCGGGTATATAAACCAAGAGACTCCCTCTCATTCTCTCACGGAAGCTAGAGAAACCCAAATGGATACAGAGCATCTTGCAGTCGACCCTACATTTTACATGTGCTTCCCATTTTATTTTTGCAACTCTGATGCTGATACCAATTCTGGTTCACAGTTTTTTTTAAAACTCTGGCATGTGCAACACGTTGCAAAATACGAGCAACAGTAACAACAGCAGCAGCAACACATGGCCATACACATACATTTACACATACATATATGTATATTGATTCTCCTCCTCCCCCTCTTTTTGTTTGGTTTTATTTTTGTTGCATTTCATTTTGCCCTACATACGTAAGTTGTGATTTGCCCCATATCCTTGTCGACGAGGATGGGATTTGTTTTGATTTCCTTGTATTGTTTTTTCTTTTTATTGAACTTGAATTGCGGTGTCCTGATAATGACATATGTATGTACATACATATAAAGGAAATTCTTAATTAATTCCAAATCATGGGATTGCTTTTTTCGCTTTATTTATGTAGTTGTAATTCTCAATTAGTTTTGGCGCTGAAGGGCATTGTTATGGCCATTATAATTGCGGAGTTATTAGCAATATTTGTTATAAATCAACTTATAGACAACATTTTTGCCATTTCTGCTGCCTATGATATGAAAACCTTATTCGGTCTAATACCGGTTCGAAATCTAGTCGTATGTTTTAAATTAGTATTCCTAATTGAAAGCTAATTGTGTTGTTTGCTTTAACCTTTGATAATACATTTTATTCTATAAATCATTCGCTAATTTATAAATCTATATTTCGAAGGACGGAATAAATGGTATATTAAAAATAGTCTATAAAATTATACGACGTCGAATTATTGACCTTTTTTGACCCGGGCGCCAGGATGAAAGGAAATTGATGTACTAATCGGAAGCTAATCAAGTATTTGAAGTGCAGAAAATAATGATGCATGACTATTAGGAGTGCAGCTGAACAATTGTCAATCCTACAACTACATATATTTCTATACATATTTGAATATGCACAAAATCTATATATCTTATTAAAATGAAGATTTTAAAATATACTTCAAAGTTTTCACCGATTGGTAATTAAAATAATAATTGAAAATAAATGCGAGTAAGGAGATTGGTAATGGTTTTTCTTTTGAACATTGATTGATCGACATTTTGTGATGCCCCAAAAAGTAGACAGCATAAAATATTACGGAAATTGGCATAAAAGTTTTCCAAAATGGCGGGTGGAAGACAGGAAGCTGTCGAATATTTGACTGGCATTTGTTGTTGTGCTTTACTGACTGTACTTTTGTTCAACTGGCACACACACACACACGCACACAGTCAGACATTTGCGTGTGTGTGTGTGTGATACTTAACCCAAACAAGCGCCAAAATTTTAATCATTAAAAATTGTAACTGCTATTAATATTTAAGGCTTTATATAAAAGGAAACACACGCACACCAACCATCAGAGTAACTAACGGTATGTGAGTGTATCTGTTTTGCCGTACATACATGTATGTATATGTATGTATGGGGATGTATACACACCGATATAAAGCTTAATTGCAAGCCATCGTGACCGACGTCCCCCACATGACCTAACCTCCTACCCCTTTTTCTGACTCTAAAATATCCAAGCGCCAATTTAAATTTAATATCGACGCACACGGACAAACCACCACCATTACACAACACACTCACACACACACACACTCAAACATACACAAGTATATACAAATTTGTAAAGTAAAGCAAACTGTCCAGGGCAGCTTTCGTTGGCTTTCTGTTGGCTTCCTTCTCGTTTCGTTTCTCGTAAATCTATTTGGCACATTCATGCATAAAGTATTTAGTATCTTTGAGATACCTTTTTAACCGCATGGCAACTACACGCACACACACACACACATCACCACCACCAATACCAATACCACTACCACGAAGCACATGGGCAAAGAAAATGTGTGTGTGTTTAAAACTCACATGGCAGCCAACCAAATGCGCGGACATTGAAGTTAAGGATGTGGAAAAGGTGGTCGCGGACAAACGGCCGACACTTTCACTTGCCAATGTGTGCTTCTCTCTTTGTGTGTGTGTGTGTACCTAAATAAATTAATTTCAAACGTAAAACCACCGTGCTTAGCAAATACAATTTTAACTACTCGCCAAAAGAGATGTCTGTACATACAAAGCAGTTTAGCGAGGAGAGAAACAAAAATGTGCCAAACAAAAAAAAGATTATCGAAGTGTGTAAACAAAGTTCTCAATGTTAAAAGTACAAGTCACTGTACTGGACAAACAAAGATTTAACTCTATTCTTACAACAGATGTTTTAGTCATTTTAAACGCAACATACAATCCGGTAATATATTACGAATTGAAATTATCTCTAATACTAAACGGCTGGCTATATAAAACTGAACACCACTGTATTTAAAGCTACATGGATATAAGCGGAAATCAACTTGTCGTCTTCTCTTTGAAGTATCCCACTCAGTCAGCTGGCAATACGATTGGCCCTCCCATTATTTTAATATTAAAATCTGCAACCTCAATATGGTGAAATATCAGGAAATATGAAAATCTAAGGACCTCTGACCAAATATCGCCCAATAATCAGATCTTCAACACAATTAAAATACAATGCTAATTAATAGTTTATTCGCTATGGACTAGTTGCTAATACTTATAGATTTTAAGTCTCATTTTGTCTACCGCCTTAAAGCCACCGAAGTGTATCCTATTAAAAAAAACATATTTTGGACGTTCAAAACCCTTCGTCAATTCGTTTTGATGTCCTCGATATACCTATATATGTTGGTGTTAATCCTGAAATAATATCACTAATTTAATAAGAAATATTGGCTTAATCAATTTTAATTGAAAGCGTAGAGTCCATCCATAGATTTTGTTAGACAATTTACTCTCTTCTCAAGCACACATTTTTTATCTGCTGCCTTCTTAACTTTAAGTATTTATATTGTAAGTATTTTGTTAAGCCCCAATACCTAGTATAGGAACGTTTAACCCTTAGATTATAAGTTTCACAAATGAAATGTATATATAAAAATCAAGTGAATAAATTTATAAAAATAGTCTATCCAACTATCTTATGTAAAGCGAGGTAAGTTGCAAGGACTTTTACAATAATCAAACATTAAATAAAAATCGGAATATCTAAGGGGACTAGTATGAGCAGGAATAATGAATAGAATGGATGGATGGAATACAATTTACTTATCAGATATATTTATGATTAATTTCTAAAGAAGGATAATGATATGGGGCATTCAGATTTTGCAAAATCTTGATATAATTATGGTATTGCAAATATAATTCTACTAGTACTACATAGTTATTGATCAGTATGAGTGGAAGGGATTATCAGAAAGCTTTTAGTTTTATTTTTGTTGGCAATTAGTTGAGCTGATTAATACTTTGACCTGCTGCCGGTTTCATCTGCAACTCAAATTAGCTATGAATCAAGTGGTTGGGTTATAAGATGTAAAATTTTGGAAAACTTTTCTCATCTTCCCATTTTACACACACACACACACACATAAACTCCCTCGACCAGTCGAAGGAGCAATCAACGTCGACTGAAACGGAAATTACGTAGCCCGCGAGTTGTTCATTCTGCTCCTGTTGCTTAGCCTCCCTTCTTTCTATGTATGTATATAGACACGTATAGTATATATGTAGTTTTATAATGGTCGAGCAATATGAGCCTAACACACACACTCCAACTCCAACTCCGACTCCGACTCCCGCTCCCACACCCACACCCACTGCCCCCCCGTCCAAGTCGACACACACGCACACGGACACACAACTCGCAAAGGGATAATTTACGAAATTTGAATCTTAGAAAATGTTAAAAGCACTTTCATGTGTGTGTATGTGTTTGTGTGTGTGTTTGTCTGTGTGTATGTGTGTGACTGCGCATGTATTTCAAAATTGCAAAATGTCTACATGGACATTGAAAGTCAGCATCGCCAACGTCCGCCAGGCAACCGCCTTAACCATCATCTGCTTCTCCATGTCCATACATACAAACTATATATATGTACGTGCATACATACATACATCCAGTTTTACATTCTCTGCCTCCAAATTATACACTGAAAGAAATTTAGTTTGGTATAAAACATGAGACTATTCAAAAGAATTCTGTTTTCAAAGAATTTATATTACATTTTTAATATTTTGATATTTGTTTTTATCTAAACTAGAAACTTAAACGCTTTGTCTATCTACGTATATTAATAATTAAGTTAGATTTATATATTTATACCATACACCCATAGGGTGAAATGGTTTATTAGAGTCGCCAAAATGTATGTAACAGGCAGAAGGAAGCTTTTCCGACCCCATAAAGTATATATATTCTTGATCAGTATCAACAGCCGAGTCGATATAGATATGTCCGTCCGTCCGTCCGTCCGTCCATCCGTCCGTCCGTCCGTCTGTCCGTATGAACACGTAGATCTCAGAGTCTATAAGAGCTATAGTCACCAATTTGGTACGTAGACTCGTGTATTACCTACGGTGGTCAAGTTTATTTCAAATTTTTGCCACGCCCCCCTCCGCCCACGAAATTTAAACAAATTTGATTTTCTTAAAGGTTATAATAGCTAGAGACACCAAATTCGGTATGTATATTTGCTTAATAAATGTGCATATTTTGTATATGTAAAGATTTTGCCACGCCCCTTTTCGCTCCCGTAATTTGGGAAAACTCGATTATCTCACATAATTTTCTACCTTGTGCAATCTAATTTGGCACACTTGAATTTGATCAAAATCGGACGAGAAATAGCCAAGTTATGCATACATATAAACGTTTTTCCATAAGGCCGGAGTTGGCCGTTGGCTGGTGGGGGCGCTAGGGTGCTCGTATGCTTGAGTGAGCGAGACAATTTGAAATATTTGTTTTACTGATGTATGGTATACCTAAGTCGGCGAGACGAGAGAGAGATAGAGAACATCCAGCACTTTGGAAAAGCAAAAGGACTAAGTATCAGTTCATTTAACTGATCTCTTTTAGACTGGATGTAAAATCCTTCATATGTATATTATGTTCGACATTTGATGGTTCTGCGAAAGGTCTGAGGGTCCTTAATTCAAAGCAATATACAATTATTTGAACCGACATTTCGCGATTTGCTAGATATGTACATATAGTAATATATACGGAAACTGAAAAAAAAGAATTTAGAGGAATATTTTTCACAATTTCTTTGAATATTTGATAATATACATATATGTAAAAACTAAAGATTTGCTAATAAAATATTGGTTTTCAAAGTATATATATTAATTTTTCAAGTATATATTAATTTTTTTTATAGTGTACACAGACACCTACAGAGTGGAACACATGAATTTATAGTCCCATGCATACGTCTTGGTCTCGTCGTCCTTGCCCAAGCTCATTTGTACGTCGTCTTTTTCGTCTGACTGACTGAGTGACGGGGCAACATGCCTCCACCCCCATTTTGCCCACCTACCACCTTCCCTTCAGCTTCAGGATCTATGCTTATACAAAATATGCATACGTAACGGGTAGTGTATCTTTTGTGGGGGCGGGGGGTCTGGGATGGACTTGAAAGTTGGACGATAGACGAGCACATTTGGCTTCCTGTGTCTGTGTTTAAGCCAACATCCCGCCACTGCCCACTTGCCCACCCGTCCTCCTATATGCGCAAGCATACTCTACTCTTGCCGTTATACTGGTTTCTGAACTGTTTTGAATGTATGACAGTCGACAATTTTACCCCCACCCTTTTCCACCACTCACCCACACACACACAAACACGCACGCATATTGTACATACATACATACATACGTCTTCCCTTTCCAACTATAAGAGATGAGGGCGATTTTCCTTAATGTTGTTGTTGTTGATACTTGCCCAGTTTTCGAAAATGTAAACTCATCATAAGTGGACCACAGTATGTGCGTATGTGTATGTGTGTGTGTGTGTGTGTGTGTGTAAACCAAAAGGACCTAACGGCAGACGTTGCCATCGTCATTGGTGGCCAAAACGAAATGGATAGAAGGGGAAGATGGGGTATGGACGGCGGAAGAAGGTTTGAAGCAAGCATTGTGCGTCGCAAGTGTTGTGAATGGACATGGCATAGGCGGGAGCACATTCGTGTGGGTGGGTTTTAAAGGGGGGAATGGGGCGAGGTTGGCACAACCGGATTTTACAATGTGCTTCAGCTCCTGCGAATGCTACTGCTGCCGCTTTTGTCCAAGTCCAAGACCAAGTTCGTGAGGACATATACGAGGGTCCATCAATTAGTTATGCCTTCAAGAAATGAGCAGGTTAATATTAATATTTTAGATGGTTTTTTAGTCATAATACGGAAATATAAAACTCAATATCTCATTCAGCATTGAGCCCAAAAAAGTATGCTTTAAAATATTTTTGGACAGCATCAGCCAAGCCAAGTCGATTTTATCGCTTTTTGGTCTTGAAGATTGTATTAGTCATAGTCATCGACTTTTTTTTTATTAGATTAGATTTATAATATTATTAGAATAAACAATAAACCAAATGCGTGAAAAACTTTCTTTAGTATAAGCTAAATTTGGAATGATAAATTAAAATTTTCTAGGCAATATTATATGCTGAATAAAAGTCTTAGTAGATCGCTTATCCCGCTGCATTAATCATTCTACGAATGATAAACTGTTTAAGAAGCTTCCTTACAGTCTTTTGGCTTCGGTGGTGGCCAGTTTTACCTCATATTGCACAAGAGAAGTCGAATCCTTACACACACATACATAGGCCAACTAAGCTGGACGACGGCGCGACGACAACAGCCGACACATGTGCATGTGTATGTGTGTGTGCGTCCACGTGGTGCGTCTCCGTCTCTAACGTCTGGCTGGCAGCCAACCACCGGCCACAGCTTCGGTTCTGTTTCTGCTTCTGGTTCTTCATCTCTCGTCCTGTCGACGTCGTCGTTGTATTTCCTTTACGTTACGTTTTTTTGTTTTTTGCGTAATTTACGATATTATTTTGCACACACACATCGATCGATCGAGCAGGAAAGAGAGAGAGAGAGAGAAACGGCAGGCCACATGGACACACAGCTACGCATAATGATGTTGGCTTGTCTTGGACAGCAGCAGGAGGCAACTAACAGAGTGTGTGGTTGGTTGGGTGGGTGGTTGGTGGGTTGGTTGGTTGCTTGCTTGGCTTGTCGTAGTTATTGCTTGCGGGCATTCATTTTAATTTTAAAACAACAGGCAAAAACAGAGAAAGGCCTAAAACATACAACGCTTACAAATGGCAAACAATTTGAGATACACAACCATACACCCACTACCCATGCTCAGACACCCACTATCCATACACACACATACATATCTTGGTTACATTTAAGGGTTGAAAACTAAATATTGCTGTAATAGGCAAAATCGTCTCACAAATTTGGCATTGCATCCGGTCAAGTGAACAAACTGAAAACTATAATAATTCGTTATTCTATTGTCTGAATTAAATAATCATATTATAGCAAAAGAGTTAGAAATGAGTAAAAAATAAAATATGAGTTATCTCTGATTGATTTTGCATTTATTAGCTTATCCAAGTTAGATGGAATTTAGAATTAAATATATAAATTATTAGGCGAAGAGTTCAAACATTAAAATAATGATGTCTGATACTAATTTAACTACATAACAGACATTAATATATATATATATATATATATGTTTATGATAATTAGCTTAATCACTTTATTATACACAACTTTTTTAAAAAGTCACTCAATCGTGGTTTTTTACTACTTTTGTTTCAAAAGGTCTTCCATAGTGTAGGTTTAGTCTTTCCAGAGAAGATTTGAAAATGAATCCTAATCAAAATATACAAAAGATTTGATAGCATAATCAATTATCTCCATTATCTGAATGTTTTTTAAGCTAAACTTAATTCTATAATAACATTTTCAGTTCTACCTATACCTCTCCACCTATTTAGGTACACATATTCATGTATATGGGCACGAGAAACTTTTTGAAACCAACAGCTAAATCTATTAAAAGCTAATAATAACTGCATAAAAGTAGACATCTTAATCTAAAAGTAAAAGAATTATTGTTAGAACTATTGGCCATACCAGTTCGCTTCTCAAAACGAAATTCAAAAGTAACAACTTCGATGGATTCTTCTTCGTTGCCTTGTTACGAGTAAGCTTAGAAAATATTTGAAATAGAGAAATGCAGAATCCAACGGTGCTTGGTCTTCAAATTTGAGTCATGGGAATATTGTATTACTGATGTGTCAAATGGACTAGCTAAAGTATTGACGTTAGGGAATGATCGAATCGAGTAACTTTTCCTTGGCAAAAATAAATTTGTGACTTTATAAAAAATCATAGCTTTCTTTTAGGGGCAATTAGTTGAATGAGGATCGTCGACTCCATAGCTAATCGTATTCTAAACACAAAGAATATTTCATTAAGTGGTTTAAGAAGTAAAATAAACATAGAAAACAAATAATTATGGATTAGAGAGTGTAAAGCATAGCTGTATATATTATTTTGATTAATGCCAATTGGCAATTGATCATCCGAAACTTGGTACTCCAGGTTTGTCGTAGTATGGGTGTCTAAGTTACAGTTCAATGATATCAAAAAAATATATACTTTATTTTCGTAGGTCTTGGACATGATCACCAATTATGTATAGAAGGGTCGGAAAGGATAACTAGAGAATTCGTATAAGCTTGAAACTCGATTTTTCTAGGATTACAGGAAGAGGACTCTCAAATGATTTCAAATGCTTTGACAAATGGTTCTCGTCAATTCCATGCCACTGCCATTTTTACCATCCACCTCATCAGCATGAGTAACCGCTTTGGTTTGTTACATCTTTGCCTGGACGCTTTCAGTGTCATTAGTTTTGAATAAGCCATAAATTAAAGATTAAAATATTTATGTATGTAATGTGTGTGTGCTTGTGTGTGTTTGCAGCAGGCGTTAGTTGTTGGCCATGGGCCAGTCTAAAAAAGGGGGTAAGAGGAATCGAAATGAAAGGAACTCGCATAAGTCCAACAATGGCCCAAAGGCTGCCTAACGACATTCACAGCAAGACAGAGCAAAAGAGAAAGTGAGAGAGAGAGAGACAGAGAGTGAGACTGTGAGAGAGATGTGGGTGGGGGAGGTTGGTGGTCTCTGGGCGAGGACAATGACGCAGCTGCTTTCACAGCATTCCCCAACTAAGGCTTCAGCCCCAACCCCTATTGCCATTCCACACACTCGTGGACCACCACCGAAAATAAACCATTGAAAATTTGCATATGTGCGCGTAAATATGTATATATATATATATATATATACATATAATGTATGTGTGTATGTGCCAAAAACTGCTAGCGTAGGTAAATTAGTTCGTCTGTGTGTCCACCTCTCCTCCCACACTCATTCACACACACTCCACCACCTTATACGCCTGTTCTACTTGCCAAAGTTCCTTAAAATTTGTATATTTATGCGTGAGTGTGTGTGTGTCTACACAAAAAGGGGGAGAAAGGTGATGGTTAAGGGGGGTGTGACATGGCCAACACGTCTGGGCAGTTGTTGGACATACACACGCACACACATACACACAAACACACAAACACACACATGGAGAGAGAGAGAGAGATTCAAATTCGCATCTTGTTCTGACGCATGCCCAACAAAGTATGCAACACAATTGTGCTAACAATGTTGCCTACTTCACGGAGCAAAAGGATAAAGGGTTAGCGGAGACTGTGTGTGCGTGTGTGTGTGAGTGTGTTCAGAATGTTAGGCAATAGTAAAGTTGTAGTTGCTTTCCATTGTTGTTGTTCTTGATGTTGTTGTTATGTTGTAAAATAGCAAGACAACTACAAACAATGAACCAAAAGACAAAATCGGCAACCAGAGCAACCCTTAAAAACCCTCCGCCTCCCAAACGAACCCGCCTCCCTCCCCCGAAAAAAAACTACTACAGGACCACAAGCGGTAGCAGCAAAACTTAAACTACAACTACAAATGAATGCCCCCCAATACATGTAGTTATATGTATGTACATACCCACAATCACATACATACATACATGGCCATATGATGGCCACTCCCCCGCAAAAATATTTCATTTTGCAGTTTTTGGAACGAGCGACCGACCGACAGACCGACCGAACAATCGACCGACCGACCACCCGTTGTCTAACCGAAAAGCATTCGCTTTTCAGTTTTGATTATCAAAATAACTTAATTTATGTTGCCACCGACATCTACAAGCATACATACACCCATACACCCATACATACATACATACATACACACAGATATGCCTGTCTATCGTGTGTTGCTACTAAATGGCAGCTTAAGTGACGTAAATGTAGCATTTTCCAGCATTATTGCCGGTTGTCCTTTTATGGCAAAGGCAACAAAAAACTTTTGTCTAACATTTTGCACTTTGATTGTCATCTGGATGTCTTCTTATTGCTCTTGTTGTTGTTGTTGGATGTACAATATTACAACACTTACTATTAAAATAAAATGCACAAGTTTGTTCTTGGTTATTAGTTTGTTTGGCAATTAGTTTTACACAGCATACACACCACATACCACACACCCACACACACACACAATTGAGATGCATTCCGGATAAAAGGTCTTAACTAAAGATTATACATAATATTAAATAAGTAATTAGAATGCTGAATATGCTGAAAATTTCATTCTACATTCATTCCTAAAGGGCTGTAAAATCTGTATTCCAAAAGTTCGAAAACTATCAAACGAAAGAAACCAACATTGGCAGTTTCAAAACTGCAATACTTATCATTAACAAAATGTTAACAAAATGTCATACAGAATCAACTTATTTTACAAAATATTAGCGGAAATTTGAATTAAAGTTGAAACAGATTATCATTTCTATGCATCCCACAAGCAACTAATCCATAAAGAGAACGTTAAGTAATATACAGCCCGAAAAACTGTAATACCTTCCCTTTAATGCTTGAAATATCCTCATATTTGTACACAATTCCCTAAGGAATTTCAAACATATTCTACGAGAATTCCTTTGGGAACAAGGAATGTTCCTTGAGAATTGATACTGCAGGGCAAATTCAGCGACATTTGATCACTTTCCCCATATGATTTTTTTCGACTTTTGTGTTCCAATTGATATTTCTAGTGCAGAAAACTATACTTGGTACACACATATACATATATGTATGTATTATAATCCATGGCCAAAAGTATTTTGTATTTTTTGTTAAGGATAATTTAAATAACAGAGTTCACCTAAAATTAGGAGAACTACTTTTACAATATCAACAGGTCCGGACTTACTGCAAACGTTATCCTGTGCCATTTTTATTCATATTTGCAAATATTACTTAAGTCGTGAGTGGAATTAACAATTACAAAATATTAAAATAATAATGTTTTGTTTCATGCCGATAATTTAAAACTGAATATAAGTTTGGAAAGTTAGTTACATTACGTAACTCTCAACTCTCTCAAGGAAAGCAATATGATTTTTAGCAACGTAAAAATTTCTATAACGCATTTCACGTAGACATTTTTGGTCAATTCTAGTCATAATTGACCATATACCTCATACCTCATACAGTCAATTAGCCAGTCCTGGGATAGTAGCGATGAAATTCAAATTAATTGAATAATTTTATTTTTTTTATCAAAGCTTTAACGGTAATTATTATATTGTCTTTCCCTTAGGCAAAGCATTTAAACGTCAATTTCGGCTTTGATCCTGTTTAATCCTGTTCTGAAGGCTCTATAGAATCACATGTTTTACAAATTTTAGTTATCTAAATTTGATTTTGATTGTATGAAATAAGAAACAAATCTGATAATAATTATTAGAGAGCGATAGTTATGGCCTCCATTTTCAACCAATCGTCCTTTTTTAGTCCTACCAAAACGAATAAGCCCTCCACTTATCACAACGGTGTAAAGAAGTCAGAAAGGAAAAAAAGGGGGGAAGATGCAAATGATGATGCCACAAAGTGGAGGCAGCTATTACGCCCGGCCAGGCAAAGTACATAAAACAAAAAAAAGAAGACGCCAACAACAACGGAGGGCTTTGGACATAATGAGCATGGTTCGCGTAAGGGTTGGCCACGGGGCAAATGAAAATTGGCATTTATATAAATTAAAAATACGCATAAGGCAACGTGGAGAAGTGGTAAGAAAAAACAAAAAAGGAGGCAATAATCAGTTAGAAAGAGCAAAACGATTGGTGAAGTGAGATAGACGTATAAGCAGAAGCAAACTGATTCATCACAGTGTATATAAAAAAACAAAAATTATCTATATGTAATGATTATATACTCTATGCAAAAGGGTTATTCTCCATTCAGTGAGAAGTTAGCCAAGCATCGAAGGAGGAATCACGAGTCTATTTTTCCAACTCCTTCTCCTCCGTCTTATTAGGCCTGTTTTGAAAAAAGCTTCCATAGGGTCAATTAGCTTTGTTTCTTATTATTGTTGAAATAATAAGGAGATCTACACAAAATTCTGTACATTCGTAGGAAAAGAGTTACACAACATCTTTCAAGGGTATACAAACTTCGCAATTAAAGTCACCCTATCGGACATAAGAACAAGTTACAAAGGCTAATAGTAGGTAACAGTAAGTCTGTACTAGAGAGCTGCATGAATGTCAAAAAAGGCACATTCGAATTAACAACGCTCAAAATGAGTTGAATTGAATTGAATGCGAAACGTCTTGAATTTGAGTGAGTGAAAGCGCTCGCGAAAGACTCGGTCGCACAACATTTAACCGACAATAGACGAATTGAATGAGTGAGAATGCCGAAAAATTTTCAACGCCAAATGAATTCATTCGAATGCCAACAACATTTTTTTTTTTTGGCTTTGTCATGCTTGAAGCAGAAGAAGAACAAGGGAAAATGCAAAACAAAATTCATGTTTTTATATTTATTATTTTATTATATATGTATACATTATATTCTAATTATAATTAAATTAATGTATGTCTCCAACAAAATGAACGATGCTCAAAATGTGTGTGCTACAAATAGAATAATTCGAGTGTGTTCGGCATTTCCAAAGTTTTCACTCGGCTTTACGCTTCATTCTATCGAATTCACTCGAGTGAGTGACCTTGGTTATGAGTTCCACCTCACAAGAACATTCTAGCACATTCAATTCATTGTGTGCGCCTCACTCACTCAATTCAATTCAATTCGAATGAATTCATTTCAGCGTACGTTGTGAGTGAAGCCATGCAGCCCTTTAGTCTGTACTACCTTTGGCATTATTTGTTAACATAAAAGATTCCGATCGGTTAATATCATACTCATTTCCGTTGGTTTACAATACTTTCTATCTTGGTTTATAAATTCAAGTAAAGTTCATCTGATTTTGCGATCTCAGTTGATCTCAGTTCAATCATTGACGGATCTAAAAATTTATTTGCGAAGAGCATCCGATTAAGAAATCAAAATTATCGACTTAGTATTTTGCGATAAACCTCAGATGGTCATTATGAGCACCATCCAATATTGCAAGAGCAATGTGCCGATAAAAGTCAACAAATTATTTGAAGTACTGTCATTTCAGGCACCCAGGACTCTCACCTGGGTTCGTCCATCAGTTCGGATACTGCACAAGGTCTAACAATTACACGGTGAGTCTTCTTGAAATCAGCATTAATTTGACATCCCAATATATTTGAATTTCTTATGTAATGTATTAAGCCTTGAATGTATTTCAATTTCAAAGATGAAAAGAAGAAGTGACTAATTAGGATCAGATACACTTGTAATATTGTATCCAATATTGGGTTTAATCGGTAGTCAGCAGACTTTAAGATATATATAGATGTGTCTTCTTTAAGTTGGGCAACAGATTACTATTGTTAGTTGTATAGTTGAAACACATCAAGAGCATGACAAAAAGAGAAAGTGTTTGTTTGGACAGAGGCCCACTTCACCCAAAAGTCACTTTTATGAGTAAGATAGAGTCTTAAATTATATTTCTGGCCGAGACTGGTGCCGAGACTAGTGGCTAAGCAATGGGATATCTAAAAGGCTCTTATTGTCTCTTATACCACTGACAAATCATGCATTCAGTCTTGAGGATGGCTAAATGCATACACGATACATTTTCTATACCATTTATAAAGTAACAGGACACGTTAAGGATGCGCTTGCTTTATAATTAATGCATAACAATTGTCGCAGAGCAAATTCTCAATGAAATGAAATGTAACACAATTTTTTTTGAAAATCATCCAAACTTCGCAGAGTTACAAATTCGCAAAGTAAATGTATTTCAATTATTTTCTAGGGAGTATTTAAAAAATTCTACTTTGAACGCTTGCGGATTTTATTCTTCGTAATTTGGCTAGTTTAGTCGTCAACTAGTAAGTGGAAGAGAAGTAGATGTAACTTGATTTCATGTGTTGCCACCCTGATGACCTTCTCCCTCTCCCCCTTTACTGCTCGACCCCATAGACCTGTGCCACTAGCAGGCAACTCATCCTCATTTCAAATAATTTTACTTGCTTTTACTTTCACTAGGAATTTTTTTTTATACGCAGTTTTCTTTTTGTATGTGTGTGTGTGTGTGTGAGAAAAAGAGAGGGTTTTTGGTTTGGGGGTAAGGGTTTTGCAAAGAACTTGCCATTGCCGCCACCCTTTACTTGCTTAGCCTGGTTGTCCGTTTGTTCGTTTGTCCGTCTGTTTTGCCCGTCCGAAGGGTCCTGAGCTTTCGTTTTTTTATTTACTCGCCTTGGAGCTGCGCCTGTGCCTGTGCCTGTGCACTTTATGTCCAATTTTTTTTCCATTTGCTTTTCGTTTCTTTTTTCGCAGTGGCGTTGGTTTTTCTTCTTTTTTTTTTTGTTCTCTTCACTTCTTTCGTTTTTCGGTGTTTAAATTAGAACTTTGTTCGTGCTTTGAATTTTTAAGTTATAAACTCAAGGGGGTATTTTCCTCCTTTTGGCCTTTTCCTACACAATTTCGGTTTTTCTTTTTCTGTTTTTTTTTTCTTGGTTGGTTTGGCAAAAGTGAAAAAATGCCTGGCTAAAGGGGAAAATGAGTTTTACTTTCCATTTGCCTCACGATTGCTTGTGAATGGCATGGGTGAACCAGAAAGGCTGTGAGATGTGAATAAGGGCAACCATAGCAGGGCGAAAAAGCGAGAAGGGGTCGGAGAGGGGGGGATTGAAGGAAAGGCGGTCAGAGGACTGGAGCAGCCGTTGATACATTGGGTCCATTCTAAATGCTCCACTGTGGCTGACCAAGCAGCTGCTGCCCTCCAGGCACTGCTCCTTGGGGTTATTATTAAATTTAATAGAAATAAATGCCACTGCATATGAGAGTTCAAATTGTGCGTGGCAAAGAAGGAAATTTCAAACTTGTTGCTACACACACACACACACACACACACACACAAATAAATACTTCGATGACAAAGTTTGTCCCAAAAATAACTTGCAGAAACTTTACAGGCTGAGGTAATCGGGAAATTCAAGCCACTCTCGTCACCCAAAACCCTCAAGGCATCAGGACTGTTGCATCATGAAGTAATATTATTTGGATGGGATCTCTGGGCTTGGAGTCATTTCTGATCAAGAGAGGATCTTGATATTGAATGATTGCAAATCTATTGGATTTTCCTACTGATGTAAGTGAGGATTCACCTTCGCAATGGACAGAATAATATTGGGCGACCAAGAAACTGTAAAGGATCACATCAATTGGATACTTTTCATTTTGCTTTACTCAAATATAAATACTTTGTTATTTTAAATAGAAAAACTCAATGACTTGTCATGAAATATGCGTTAGGATTTTACCAAATTTGGGCGAATTTTAATTAATTTCCTTGCAAAATAATACTCGATTTTGATAAAATTTTATTTTTCACAGTAAATAAAGAATAAAAGTTGTAAGATCCCAATTATTTACAAACTGAAAAAATTATCCTTATTTAAAATCATTTCCATGTGTGAAAGTTTATTGAAAATCGGCTAAATAGGATTCCCAAAAAAAACATTTTTTTTTTTTTTTTTTTTAAATTTTTGGTTCTGTTTTTATACCATACACCCATAGGGTGAAATGGTATATTAAAGTCGCCAAAATGTATGTAACAGGCAGAAGGAAGCTTCTCCGACCCCATAAAGTATATATATTCTTGATCAGCATCAACAGCCGAGTCGATCTAGCCATGTCCGTCTGTCCGTCCGTCTGTCCGTCTGTCCGTCTGTCCGTCTGTCCGTATGAACACCTAGATCTCGGAGACTATAAAAGCTAGAGCCACCAAATTTGGAATGTAGGCTCGTGTAGTATGTAGAGTGATCAAGTTTGTTTCAAATTTTTGCCACGGCCCTTTCCGCCCACGCAATTCAAAAAAAACGTTTATCTCAAAAACTATTGCAGCTAGAGACACCAAATTTGGTATGTATATTTGCATAGTAAATGCGCACATTTTGTATGTATAAAGTTTTTGCCACGCCCCTTTCCGCCCCCGAAATTTGAAAAACTCGATTATCTCCCGTAATTTTTTACCTTGTGCAATCAAATTTGGCACACTTAAATTTGATACTAATACCGAGCAAAATACCAAATTTGATGAAAATCGGACAAAAAATAGCTGAGTTATGCATATAAACGTTTTTGCATAAGGCCTTTGATGGCCGTTGGCGGGTGGGGGCGCTAGGGTGCTATGCATAAGTGCGCGAGATACTGAGATATGCTTGTAACAAGCATGTGAACAGAATTGTGGAAAATAGGCAAATGCATTAGTTATTACAAATTTGAAATATTTGTTTTACTGGTGTATGGTATACCTAAGTCGGCGAGACGACTTACTTACTTCATTTTTTTTTCAAACTGTAGTTTGGCCGATTTCTAACCGACTTAAAAAGATTATTCATCAGAATGAAGTTTACTTTTGAATGGCCCGGTTTTTGAAAAAGGAATCATTACTTTTTACATAATTTCGACAACAACAAACTTAAAGATTACTTTCTAATAAGAAACTTGGCAAGTCAAAGAAAAGAAAATCGGTTGGAAATTAACAGAATTGCAGATTCACAAAAACTATTTAAGATATGTTAAAATAAACTTTTAATCCTCAGACCAACTTCTAATCGATTTCAGAAAGTTATATCGAAATAAGCGCAATTCAGCATATTTAAAAAAGGCTTCAAACACATGTGTTGGCTTATCCCATAAAGTCAATTTTGAATGGAAAAGGAATCCACAAAATATTTAATTGATAGTGGATAATTGAAAGAATTTCGTTGTGGGAAGATAAACTAGTTGCTTGAGAAAAAAGAACACAAATTCAAATACCAGAGAACTTATTAAGTCTATCACTTAAGCAAGCGCCTAGACAACTTTTGCACTATATAAGCAGCTCCATAGTTGACCAACTAAATGATTTATTAAGACTCTCTGAAATTCTAAAAAAACGCATACATTTAATAAGATAAATATATGAACATTGTATGAAGAAGAACCTTGGAGTTGATACTATTAAGAGTTGAACTTTTGTTGCTGAACATAAACTAAGATTGGTCTAATGTCAAGTTGTCCTAAAGATATGGTTTTAGATCTCTTTATCGAAATTGATATTTACTTTAGCTTCCGGTTAGCAAAAAAGTGTCCTTTTGATTCGTATCGTTATATGTATAGGGGAGGGTGGGCCTAATCGGCGCATTTTTTTTTATCCTTCATATATCCTGATCGGGAGCTGGTATCCTCTCATATGAGCACTTAAATGAAAGGTTAATTCATTGTCTTACTTTTGGTAAATGAAACGTCCAAAATTACTGATTTCAATGAAGTAAGTAAGTCGTCTCGCCGACTTGGGTATACCATACACCAGTAAAACAAATATTTCAAATTTGTAATAACTAATGCATTTGCCTATTTTAAGAAATTCTGTTCACATGCTTTTTACAAGCATATTTCAGTATCTCGCGCACTTATGCATATAAGCACCCTAGCGCCCCCACCCGCCAACGGCCATCTCCGGCCTTATGCAAAAACGTTTATATGCATAACTCAGCTATTTTTTGTCCGATTTTCATCAAATTTGGTATTTTGCTGGGTATTAGTATCAAATTTAAGTGTGCCAAATTTGATTGGACAAGGTAAAAAATTACGCGAGATATTCGAGTTTTTCAAATTTCGGGGGGCGGAAAGGGGCGTGGCAAAATCTTTATACATGCAACATGAGCGCATTTACTAAGCAAATATACATACCAAATATGGTGTATCTAGCTACAATAGTTTTTGAGATAAACGTTTTTTTTGAATTGCGGGGGCGGAAAGGGGCGTGGCAAAAATTTGAAATAAACTTGATCACTCTACATACTACATGAGCCTACATACCAAATTTGGTGGCTCTAGCTTTTATAGTCTCCGAGATCTAGGTGTTCATACGGACAGACGGACGGACGGACAGACGGACAGACGGACAGACGGACGGACAGACGGACATGGCTAAATCGACTCGGCTGTTGATGCTGATCAAGAATATATATACTTTATGGGGTCGGAAAAGCTTCCTTCTGCCTGTTACATACATTTTGGCGACTTTAATATACCATTTCACCCTATGGGTGTATGGTATAAAAATCGCGGGGTAATGTGGCGTACTTAAGTTTGTAACTGTTTTTAGTACAATTAAGAAAATAATTCTAGCAAAATCCAATAGAAAATGTAGTTTATTTATTTATTTATTTATGTTTTTTGTTCAAATTAATAAATTTTTTCAGCCAAAAATAGAAAACCAGTTCCTACAAACAAAGTTAATACAAAAATTTATGTCAAGTAAGAAAAACATCCTATTTCAACAAGATAACAAAAATTATTTCGAAGTCTTAGCCTTTTTTTATACCCTTGCAGAGGGTATTATAAAATTGGTCAGATGTTTGTAACGCACAGAAGGAGACGTTTCCGACCACATAAAGTATATATATTCTTGATCAGCATGAGAAGCTGAGTCGATATAGCCATGTCCGTCTGTCCGTCCGTCCGTCCGTCCGTCCGTCCGTCCGTCCGTCCGTCCGTCCGTCCGTCCGTCCGTCCGTCCGTCCGTCTGTGCAAATCAACTTCACGCTGGCATCTTAAGAGCTATCGGAATGAAATTTCATATTTGGGCTACTTTTAGCCGGGAGATGATAAAGTATGAAAATCGTAAGGATCGGACCACTATATCATATAGCTCTAGAGCAAAAATTTTTGCAAAATTTGGAGTATCCCCATGAAATTTACCAATATAATAGAATTTGATATAAAATCTCAGATCCCAAAATTTGAATGTGATCGGATAAATAGAACACAAGTTACAGTCAATACAAATCGGTTCTACGTCATCAGCAAATCAAACAGAGCACATGCATACACACACACAGACGTAGCGCTACACGTATGTATGTATGTGTATGCGTGTTGTGCTTTGCTTACGGAATGATGGAAGAAAAATTTGTAGTAAAAAGAGAAATAATTTGAATGTTTTGTTTGTGTGTTGATGAATTGAGTTGCAAGGAAAGAAATTTCAAAATGTAAAAAAATTATTGCCAAGGACTGCAAGGGTATATAAACTTCGGCATTGCCGAAGTTAGCTTCTTTGATATTTTTATTTTCTTATATGCAATCTTTAATAACATTAAAACATTTATTATACCCTTGCAGAGGGTATTATAAAATTGGTCAGATGTTTGTAACGCACAGAAGGAGACGTTTCCGACCACATAAAGTATATATATTCTTGATCAGCATGAGAAGCTGAGTCGATATAGCTATGTCCGTCTGTCCGTCCGTCCGTCCGTCCGTCTGTGCAAATCAACTTCACGCTGGCATCTTAAGAGCTATCGGAATGAAATTTCATATTTGAGCTACTTTTAGCCGGGAGATGATAAAGTATGAAATTTGTCAGGATCGGGCCACTATATCATATAGCTCTAGAACAAAATTTTTTGCAAAAATTGGAGTATCGCCATGAAATTTACCAATATAATAGAATTTGATATAGAATCTCAGATCCCAAAATTTGAGTTTGATCGGATAAATAGAACACAAGTTACAGTCAATTCAAATCGGTTCTACGTCATCAGCAAATCAAACAGAGCACATGCATACGCACACACAGACGTAGCGCTACACGTATGTATGTATGTGTATGCGTGTTGTGCCTTGCTTAAAAATTTGTAGTAAAGAGAGATATAATTTGAATGTTTTGTTTGTGTGTTGATGAATTGAGTTGCAAGGAAAGAAATTTCAAAATGTAAAAAAATTATTGCCAAGGACTGCAAGGGTATATAAACTTCGGCATTGCCGAAGTTAGCTTCTTTGATATTTTTCTCTTGATTTTAGTTGCTTGGCTGACCTTTACATGTGTAAAATTACCGCGCCATATTACCCCATAACCAAATGCGCCATTTTGCCCCACCATAGCTTCTAGCTTTAAAAACTAAAATGCGTGCTATTATATATCGTTTTTGCATTCGACTGCGCCGATTAGCCCCACTTTCCCCTATGTATTATATAATAATGTGTTTTATTCCAATTGCAATTTACTTCAGAGGAAAGGGAAAACAAAAACTCCCATGTATTTGCCCTGAAAACATTTACAGATCGCCTTAATCTGATCTGATAGCAGCCCAAAACTCTATTTTAATATTTAAAAGAAAGATTAGGTACACAACTGCCCAACAGTTCATTTCAAAAAACTGTCTAGTTCATATAGCTACATATAAAAGTACATATATGAAAATGGTATAAATACTGAGAACCTGAAATATTAAGAGTATCAAAAGATCGACATAATACATGAACTTACATAAGGTTCTTTTTTTTTTGGGAATTTTTGTTTTCTTACGGAAAATTCAATCTTGTTTAAACGAATTCTCAATTCATCTTTAACTAAGAACCTTTCGGGAATTCTAAAGAACTCGTGTCTATTCTGAATGTCCCTTTCCACTTACCAATTGTATGCAATGTCTTGCAAACTTTGTGTCAACTATTTTTCGTTTCAAAGAAAATTAATGTAATGAAACATTTATACAATTTTCGTTTTGTATTATTGGACCCGGCCAGAGTTGACTGAAAATCTGCCAACTGAGACGTGAAGATAAACACATGACCAAAAAAATAAGAAAGAGAAAGGGAACGAGAAGAGAACACCAACAACGGAAAGCGGGTGCAAAGAAATAAGGATAAACACGCAAAGGAAACTGACAAAACCGGACATTAATGAAAGGAAAAGGGGTTAACTCATCCACCCACTCGAGTAACAAAAAAAAAAAAAAAGTAAAAGTAAAAGAAAACCGTTGTAGAAAAATTACATTAATGTATTTTCTTTGTGAACCAATGAAGCAACCTCCCACCCTTCCCCCAATCCGCATGTCGCCTATTCCTCGTTGTTGTTGGCCGTGGGCCAACCCTTAGTTATTAAAATTTTCCTTTTAAAAATAAATGAAAACTAAATAGAAACTGAAAATGAAAACGAAAGCAAAAAACAGAAAGAAAAAAAAAACCGAAAGGCAAGGGCAAAAATTTGATTTTACCCCTTTTTTTCCAACATAGATTTTCGTTTCGTTGGCAAACTTTTTAACCCTTTTGTTTAATTAAAAAAAAAAAGAAGAGAGAGTAAAAAAAAACAAGAGAAAATATAGAGAAGACGCGACAGCGGGCCCAAAAGGAACAAGATGGGACAGCTGCCGCCGAATTTTAAAATGCTTTTCAATACAAAAAAACTGAATAAAAAGAGAGAAAAATATAGAAAGAAAAAGCAAAGTATGTACATAAATTTCCACAGCGGCAAAAGGGATCGGTGTTGGCGGTGGGGTTGGGGGTTGGAGTTGGAGGTGGGAGTGATGGAAAACCAAAGAAAAAGTAAAGTAATTATTTTGCATTTGCGTAGATAAAATTAACGATGATGGCCGCCCAAAAACAAGAACCAAACCACCAAAAAAAAAGAAAAGGAAGCAGAGAATCCTAAAAAATATTGGATGGGCAAGTAAAGAGACAGATAGAGACAGGTGATGGAAAGAGAGATAGAGATAGAGACAGGACAGACCAGCAGGCAGTGACAATGCGGTATCGCCCATTGTCCCTCACTGCCCAGCATTTCCACCCCATTCCCACCTCCCACCCCTTGCCCCTTTAGGCGTCACTAACCCCATCATTATGCCAATTCAGCTGTCAAAACTTTGTGCGTATTTTAATTTTTCTTTTTTTCCCCCTCTCTTTCTCTCTTCTTTTCTCATCGTTTTTGTCTTTGCCTTTTTTTTTGGTTTTTTGTCGCGTTTTATGACTTGGAAACAGGCTTGGGATGGTATGGAGTGTGAGAGTGGTGGAGTTGAAGTCAAAGATGGACTGAGTTCATGGGCTGGCGCTTTTTAAATGCGTAAGCTTGATTTTGGTTGCTGTGATTCCTTTGGCATCATTTGAATATGCATGAGGCATACTTTAAGGCGCTTTTGATCGATGACACGTGCGTAGGAGTTAAAGCAATGCAAGAGGCAAAAAGGGATGCAATTACCACAAGATATCAAAGATCTCTCAAGCAAATACCGACAAAAAAGGTTATAAGTCCAATGAAAAATATATACAAAAACAATCCATCAGTTATCTTTGAAGTTAAATTGAGAAAGTATCGAAAATTACAAGTTATTTGAATGGGAAAGAGATTTCAAAATCAAACTGCAATTTTCATTTAATTTGTAAATTCCAAAGAGCTCGCTGATTAATTGAAAAAAGATTCTTTTTAGCAACAAACTACTAAAGAGTTTAATTTAAAGCAAAAACTAACTCTTGTCCAAATTTTCTTTTCAATCTATTCCACAAAAAACAATGATAATAACATCAATATAAGAGCAGTGAAATCACGATACAACGAATCTGAGGGGACTTACAAATTCTTAGTTAAATCTATTGTTTGGGTACTTAGTACCTTCAATTTGTTAGTGTTTTGAGATAAAATTGTTATTTCTATTGAGTATTTTAGTTAAGTAAACAAAATTTAGTCAGTGTAATAGTCACTTATGATTGTTCCAATTTGAACCCTTTGAAAACCAAAATTATATCAGAGTAACAGCATTTTTTTTGTGTTCCAAGTCTTCTTAATATGTAAGTAGCCTAAAATGACCTATGATTCAAGTTAATTTGAATGACCACCTGAATACAGGGTGCTCTGCTTTCATTTCATCTATTACAAAAGATGAATTCCGATCATTCCTATGGGAGCTATATGATATAGTCACAGTATCGTGATCAAATTGGCACAGTCGTTTATAGGTATAATAGACTCACCAATATCAAATTTTACGACAATAGCTCAGAAAATAACGAAGTTATTGAGAAAAGTCACCGATCGTGACTTTGCCGTTTGTTTGGGAGCTATATGATATAGTGGTCCGATCAGGCTGATCCGAGAATCCGAACCCCTGCAGTATATACCAGCCTACATGCGAAATTTCAGCTCTGTAGCTCTTACGGTCTAAGAGGAGTTCGCTTCGATCCAAACGGACGGGCGGGCATGGTTATTTGAACTCGTCTCGTTGTGCTGATCAAGAATATATATACTTTATATGGTCGGAGATGCTTCGATTTATGCGTTGCACATTCTGACCAAAATTAATATACCCTTTTTGCAAGGGTATACAAATTCATGGCTTATAGAAATGTTGTTATAAATGTACATATAAATAGCAAATGTTATATATAATAAAGCAAATAACTCTAAGAACTCGAAAATTGTATACATTCCAAGATTGACAAAAAATGCTATAAACGAATGAAACGAGTACTCTAAAAAATAGTTTCTGGTATTCGTTAGGTATTGAGTTCCACTCATACGTAATAAACAAATATAATTTCGACTCGTATTCAAATATACGAGTTCTTGTTTCAAGAAATTCAAGTTCTCACTAAATAAAACAAAAATAATGATAAGAAATTATTGTTAACTATTGCAAAAAGTTTTCCAAGTACAACGTTTTCAAATATTTTTGCATATCCTTGGACAGTAAAAAAACGACTAGCCCCTCATCTTGTTGTGTTTTCAAGGTGATTATTAGGTGTTTTTTTAATCCTATTACTCGTTGTTCTTTGAGTTGTAAAAAGCGTGTGAAAGTGACTCACAAATTCAAATATTAAATGGGTAAAAAACTGAGTGACTCGTTTGGGCATATGAATGCATGTGCATTTACCCTTACCCAATTTCCTTATGTTAATGAAGATATTAATATTTATATATATATTTATACATGTCAAGAAAAGAAGAGAACGACACAAAAGCTAAAACCAACTTGGTGCAGTTACTTAACATTCTCTAAACTAATTTATTGATTCGCAAGAGACTTTTAGACTCGGTTACTTCAATTTTCTTTTGGTCTAACCGATTCGAATGGCAATTTATCAGATGCGTGTCTTTGTTTTATCACAATTTTAATTGGTTTGTCCCCTCTAAGGTAACGTCCATGTTCTGATTGCGCATCCTTTAGCCTTACGCACTTTTTTTTCGCTTCTTCCTGTTTTTTTTCGTTTCTTTCTTTTTTTTTTTTGCATACTTACCAACCAAACAAAACGAAAACCGAACCAAAAAAAAAAAAAGAAAAGGGGTTGATTATGGTCACTAGCAAATTGGTAGTACGCAACAACAACAACAACAACAATAATATGTACCCCCACCCCTCAGGGCTGCCACCAGTCCAGTTAGACCAACCGTCGACAAGGACAAAACAAAAAAGTGGAAAAGTGGATGGTTTTTCTTTGGGCTGCTGTTGATTTTCTTTGTGTTTTTTTTCTCTCTTTAGATATATACATATATATCTATATATATTTTCCGTCTTTATTCGCGCGCAATTTTCGGTGTTACTGAATTTCAACTTCTTTTCCTTTTTATTCCCTCGTTTTGTACATAAGATTGTGTATATGTAAATGTATATGTATATGGGATAGGATTGGGTAAAGTGTTTTGACCCCCCGTCCACTTTTATCTGCTTCTAATGGTTTTTAAATTTCTTGTAATATTTCAATGTCATTTTTTGGCCAACAATAGATGGTACAAGGTACAGTTGCTTGCAAAATATCTCGACACGAAAATACACAAAAGTTAAAAAAGAAAAAAAACCTTAAGTAGAAGGTCGCCATAGGCCAATCAAACAGTTATGATTTTTAATTGCTTAATGCGCCATATGGTTTCTGTTTCTATTTTCATATTTTTTCCCCCAAAATATGCCATTTAACTCTTCAGTTTGAACCTAATGTCAATTGAACCAACGACAACGCCGAAAATAAAAAACAACCAAAAAGCAAACGGGGAAATGAAAAATTTAAAAGCATACACACAGGCGCATAAATAACACACTCACACCCATCCACACACACACACACACACACACACACTCGCACACACAGATAGGTATATGTAGAAAATGTTGTCAAATAAACAAATAGACAGACAACAGAAAATGCTTTTTGCCTTTAGCTTTGGCCAAAATAAAATTCATACCCTTCACCATTTTAGGTGTTATCACAATTTGCAATCATTTTAGCATTTCACCTAAACTTGTAGGGCACAATAAATATCCCAATAATCGATATTTATAGTCTTGCAGGTAAAAACTTGCCTAGAATTAATATACCATTTCATACTATGGGTGCATGGTATTATAACAAAAACGTCTACGAAATTGATCATTATCATTTGAACCACAAAATAAAACACAACATTCAAAATGGACAAATCATCAAGTTAGTTATGTTAAGTACTTTAGAGCTATTAATTTTCCAGAATAACGGCATTTACGTACTTAAATACAGACCCTAAGATAAAACATGGTTTATAATTAGCTTCAAAATGATGTTTGCATAATTAAACATCCATCATTATCCTTTTTGCATATCGAAAATAAATTATAGTTTTAACAGTTCTATGGAACATTTAAAAAAGTCTTTGCTCAAAACAATTAGAAACCAAATTTTGTTTACTTATTGTTAGATTCATTTGATTTATATATGATAAACTTATTCGAAGTGAATTTTAAATTGAATTCAATGTTTAAAGGAAAACAAAGTGTTTTTGTTGTTTACTTGTTTATTAACTTAGCCTGAAAGCTACAAATTTTTTGAGACTAGAAGTTTGCAAACTAACAGTATCTAATTAGTTTTTTAATTTTGAAACTATTGCGAATTTTTGACATTTCATAACCGAAATTTGAGATAAATAGATCATTTAAATAAAGATTCCTTCTGTAATTTGCGAATTAGAAAACTAGAATCGGTTTATTCGACAAGTCACTGATGGGGTAGAATCTTATAAGGCACTCCAGCAAAAAACCATTTTTTATTCTTTCCTAGTTGGTTCAGTGGAGAACTACTAAATATGTATTTATGTTGTTCTCGAGCTCGAGCAATACTGATAGAAAGATCTATCAAGGATAATGAATAGGATTGTGTGGAAACGAACCTCGAAGAGGACAGACAATACAGTATGATATGTTTAGATGACGATTCTGAGATTTCTATAGGACAAAATTCAGGACTTTGGCTAAAAAATTCTTTTCTAACGTTTTTAGTTGCTCGAATTATGCTGTCTTTTTGCAAGCAGCCATAACTGAAATGTTTCCTATTAAACTAGATGGATTAGTTTATACATGGTATAAATTTTTGTATGCAGGGTATTAGGAATTCGGTTTGAATATAAATAGTTTCATTTTAGCTGGCGGGCAAATACTTGGCAAGGGCAAGGGCAAGTCCAGACGAAAGTGAAAGTCAAATGGGGGTAGCAGCTTCTCAGGCACACAAATACACGGACAAACGCACACACACACACACACACACACACACCCATTTTTGCCGCACACATGTGCCATGCCAAAAGCTAAAGAACGTAATCGCACGTAAGTCTTGACGTCCAGTAAAAAATGCAAAAAAAAAAAAAAAAATTGTAAACGGGAAGAAAGCAGGAAACAAGGATGCTGCCACAGAGAGAGCGAGTCCTGTGCCTGTGTCCTGGTTCTGTAAAAAATTCATGTGTAAATGTATGCGCATATGTGTGTGTGTGCGGTGAGTGAGGAACGCACGGTCGAACGCACGCATTGCCACATCCACAACATGTCCTGCTCTTACCACCCACACCCATCTGCCGTGCCCTCCTCTCCGCTCCGCTCCCCTCCCCTCACCACACCACCTCACCCCATGCCGGCTATCATGCAGCTATTCCGCTCTTCCCGTCTGCGTCACTCACAAGTCTCGAGTGACGTCCTTTGGTGGCAGCTGCCGGCAATTCTCCTACCCCTCTCCACCCCCTCCATCACCCCATCTCCCCAATCCATCTACCATCTCCCAGTCATCGCTTAAAAAGTTCAATATATATTGAATAATACTTGCTGCAAATTGGATTTTGATCCTGGCCTAGCCTGTATGTGTCTGTGTGAGTGTGTAGTTAGGTGGAAAGCGAGGATGGGTAGCCATGTACAAATTAATAAGCTAAATATAAAGTTATCCATTTCATCTGAATTGATTAACTTTGCCATTGAACGGGGTCAATAAACTAAATAATAGTAAACAGTTTGCTTCATATTTGTAGTTTTTTTCCCATCATTATTGCAAAAAACTTTACACGATTACAAATTAAAAATCTCAAGCATTGTTTGGTCATATTACTGAGAAGTTAAACTCAGTACAAATAGAAGAATCCATTAGATTGCATTATATTTTTAATCAAAAGGAAAAATACATTCAACTTTTCGGCGACGATTAAACAAAGTAACAAATGGCAATGAGTTGTCTTCACATCCTCACTTTATTTTGCATATTAATATTTTCATTCTCAATTACCAGGTTAATATTTACTCACTTTTCTTAAGACTTTCGGGAAATTTAATTTTACCTAAATAAATGACTAAAGAACAAAATTTGCTTACATGGAATGGCCCGGCACCTTATCACCTTAAAACAGACTGTTCTCTTTGATAATCACAACTTTGTTTCTTATGCAGTTCCATGATATCAACGACTCTTTGTAAAGGTTACTCCTCACAAGATCCTACGTGGGTATATATATATATATAAACTTTTAGGTGAAAAAAACATGTACAATAATCAAACCATTTAAAATCAGCAAGAAAGTTCTCTAGGTGCCTTTAGATAGATTACATTATTCGATAATTTGATATCATTACTGGGCATAAAACTGTCAAAATGACATTCAATCGAGGATAACAATAAGTTCAATACAAATGTTGTTTATTATTTGATTGGTTGGATTGGAATAAAAAATACATATTTATATGTATATAATTTTGTTCGAACGAATAATAACAATATTCATGTAAACTTAAGAGCAATATTGAACAGCAATAGTCACAAATATTTAGCATTAATTAAGCTTCCTTAAAAGCGTCCAAATTATTTTTTTAAAATAAATAAGGTTCATACGATTAATTGTAGTTCGTTCTGATTTGATTATTCATCTGCCTGATCATCAACACAAAAGGAGTATCTTCAATTACATATACTGGTTTTATAATCCTTTTGACTATACTTGATGCAATTACCTTGTAAGTTTTGCTTCGCAAAACTTTAATTTTAAGAACAACAGATAAATTTTGGATTTGGACTGCCACTTCCGTTTGTTTGACTGTCTTTCTAATAAAATGTACATTTAAATAGTTATTTATTTATTTATTCTCTGCAAAATTCAATTAAAGGTAGCCTATTTGTGGCAGTTCGATTTTTCGTAACTTTTAATTGTAAAATGTCTTTGTTATTTAAGTTTGCAGACTATTTTAAGACAGAAAAAGGATACAAGGAATTGCTTTTAAATCGATTAGCCTCTGTGACTACTAAGTCGAACATTCAAAACTATGTAATATGTATTTGAATACTTATATAACATACATATAGCAGGCATTCAAGATTAAGCAGATGAAGCATTTTAGTTTATAAAAATTTAATTAAACAGTCAATTTTTCTATATTTGTTTGATACCCGCCCTCATTAAAAGTCTCGTTGATAACACACACATCCCGTAACCTTAAGTACACTGTGACCCATTTCAATCCACACTATCCACTTCTTCTATTAATGACTTCCTATACCTAGGGTAAGCACTTTAACGCTTGACCCAACACTAACTTCCTATCACATAGCATAGGCACTTTTCTTTGTAACCATCCCGTTTCTGCTGACTACACCGGAAGAGCGACCTACTCTCAACATCGGCCACAGTACGATCAATGGAAGTTGATCAGCCCTCTTAAGGTATATTTAAGGTCCCGATATCTGGAAGAGCGGCAGTCTTAGCTTAGTCTTAGTCTGACCTTGGAACCACAAGTTCATTCAAGTGATTAATAAACGAGTTATGACTTTAAATCGAAGCTTCTGTGTAATTAGTTTCATGGTAAAAAAAGAGTATTGTGTGTCATCTCCCATGTGTATTTCAAGGATCATAGAGGCACGTATGATAGCCTCGTAACTGGCTCCCGAGCAGGGACCAGACTCGTATCCATGAACTAGACTCGTATCCATGAACCAGACTCGTATCCATGAACCAGACTCGTACTTAAGACTCCTAACTTATATATAATAATCAATAGATATTTATTCATCCAAGAATGACACATAATGAAACTGTGAAAGAAGTTTCTTAATTGAGCATTGAATTTGCATAACTTCTGGATAAAGGACATTATCTATGGAATAAGACGCAGACGCAGAATCCTAATTTTCAATAGGATAATGCACCAACAGACGTGTCCAGATTTTGTCTGCAGTGTTTTCACCTTATTATATCACACTTTGAATATGTAAGGTCCAATCTTATGCCAGTGAGTAGAAATTTAAGAGTTCTGGAGTTTGTATTTAAATTGTACATTCCATTTACAAGCTGAAACTTGGACTCAATATTAATCACGCCTTAATCGTCCGAATCAGTTGAATCATCTTTTGTTTTCATGATTTTTGCTCTGGCCTCAACACAAATGTTTTAATATTCAACTTAAAATAGAGATGTTTTTTTTATTTTATAATTATGATTGTCTTGTAAATTGACAATTGAAACTCATATACATAAATGGAGCAAGTCGTTTATTGTGTGAGGAAAATGAAATAACAATTGGCAGCAAATATTTTGCGCAATTCTCAACTAGATAATAAACTTTTTAAAGCTTCATTGGACTCAGTTCTCAGTTGGGAACATCAATACCCTGAATATCGTATATGTATACACACAGTAATTTTGTCCTCTCACACATACACACACACAGTCACAAATAGCATACACACGCACTAACACACATACAGTGAGCCCCTTGTAATTTTGGGTCCAGGTCCAGACGTTACGCTAATTTCCAAATCTATAGCCAGCGGCGCTTATGAGCTTTGGCCAACAAAAAACGCCATGAAGTTTGCATTACGTATGTAAAATAGTGAATTCAGGCCTCAATCTACACACTACACACACACACAAACACAACATACAAACAAGCTCAGGGCACAACTTACACACTTTACATACGACAACAGCAGGAACCATGGGACAGCAAAATTGTCGTGGGCTATAAGGTAATGGGGTTGGGTATGGAGGTAGTGGAATGGGCGATAGCTTTTATTGTAAGTTAAGTTGGTCATACATATGTATACATATATGTATGCGTGTGTGTGTGTGTTTGTGAGGGTGAGTTAGCTTCAAGGCATCCTTCAGTTTGCCATTCGCAAATCTTCGTCCTTCGTGTGTCGGAAATTTAAAATTTTTGTGTGGAAATTGGTTTAGCAATGGATGGTCTTTGATGGCCAAGGGTGGGCGAGTGCAGAGGGACTCTGTATGTGTGTGTGTGTGTGGGGGAAGGCAGGTGTATATGGTGCTGATCGGCCCAAGACTGCCTAATGGCCAAACTTTATACATACACACACACATCTCTCTCTCTCTTGCTCTCTCTGTCTCTGTATATATAAGGGGGAAGCAAACAACATGAACGCCTGATTGTATGCTACACTTAACTTGAGCTCCTCAATTGTAAACTATGCGAAGCATAATATATGTATGTATGCATATATGACCATGTGTGAGTGTCTATGTACATATATGTATGTATGTGGAAGCTAGTTTGATATGTGTATATCCATCATGGTCCAAGCAGTCGATGCTTTGCTCTGGTCTTTTGTGGACTCCAGGCATAGTGTCATGAAACAATGAATAAAATGGAGAATTGGTCAGGATATTGCATTGTCATTCTAAATAAATCAATCTTGCGTAATGTTTTCTAGACAAATTCGGACAAAATTCACATAACCAGGAAGTCAAACATGTAACTCTAGCACTTTAGAATTCTAAAAAAACAAAAAAGAAGACAGCATGCTTCATTGTTAAAAATCAAGTTACTTATGTTTGCTTACACTTCACTCTCTCATAGATAGATTATAGATTATGCAAAATAAAACAACTGACATGTCCGGAAAATAAAGATAGATCAGACTTTTAGCCAAGCTTATAAGTTGTCATAGCCTGCTAAAAAAAAATTGAAGCTTATAATTCTCAACTAGTTTTGCCTTGGCGCTGTAATGTGATCGTTGCAACTCTAAAGTTTCTAGCATTGTCTGGTTTAATAATTTCATAATCTACTTCGTCAGATTTACTATAGGAAGGCTAATACCTCATTGTTTTTAGTTATTAATTATGAGCTCAACAAAATTTCTTCACAAAGAACTTAAAATGAAATGAAAAATGAAATGTTTAAAGTTGAAATCGTGTTATACATTGTTCCAACGATTTGTTAATGACCTATCAAAACAATTGAAGAAGTCTACAAAGATATAATTAAAATAATAAGCAATTTAAAGTAAATTTAGAGTTTTTCCCTAAGAAGAGATCAAGAGACAAAGAATTCAGCAATTATGGAGAAAAAGAGAATGAGATTTCTGTACCTCTTGATGAGTCAGAGATTATATAATTTTTGTAAGAGAGGAGTAAATGATGAAAATGATGGAAAACATAAATAAATATCTTATTAACTCTATAAAGTTGTATTTTGAACTAAATAAATGGCATAAAGAGCGTGATATTAGTCATTTTCGTTTCACACGACCTTTCACCTTTCGAATTATGTTATTTATATGTTTAATTACTATTTAAAGAATGGGAAAAGAGAGGAAAAATGGTATGGTTTTCTCGACAAGAGTTTATTTTCGAACTATAATATTTTATTTTAAAGTTAAATATTTTAATTGAGAACCTCTTTTTACTGCCTTTGAAACAATATTCTTTTAAATGCAAGCTCTCAATTTAATTAATTACTTTTTTAAGTCTACAAATTAAACTGTTTACATATTTCCATATATATTTATGATCGAAAACTATAAAACTTTGCTCCACGGTGTGATTGTGATTTCAGTCACTTCAGGCGTTTTGTATTGTGGTGTGGATAGTTTGCTGGCCATAAATTAGTGTGCGTCCCACCGAAACACTCCACCACCCACACACACACACACATACGCATACCAATGGGCACACGCATACATGCAGGCCAGTCAGCGACACAGTTTGAAAGGATTAAATTCTGTTTTTGTAATTAAGTTGAAATTTATAATCAAGGCAAGTTTTTGTTGTTTAAGCAGAAAATGGAGACTGAAGAATGGTGAATGGGGATGGTTATAGAGGAGTGAGGGTTGTGTGTTTGTATTTCCCAGTTTTGTGTCTTATGCAAAGTAGTTTTCAAGTTCTGCGACCACACAAGCAAAATGCCCTTTGAAGGAGGACAGCTAAATGCGGTGAAAGGGGGAACGGGGCAACAGGGTATCAGGGCTGATGGGCATACATGAATCTTTACATATTTATGCAAACTTACAAACAAACGAACATATATCGTTGGACAAACCTTCTAAATAGATAGAGAGAGAAAGACATAGAGTGAGATGGATAATTTTGTTGGTTTGCCTATGCCAGTCAGTCGCACGCTTCAGCGCATTTAGCATAGCATACATTTGTGGGCTGCATGCTTAATTTATGGCCATCGAAAATTTTATGCCCTGAATCTGTGTAGTTTTTCTTCCTCTGTTGGTATTTTTTTTTACTTTTTATGTTTTCTATCTTTTTTTCTTCTATTTTTTAGTAAACGTGTGTGTGTGTTTGTGTGTGTATGTGTGTTTTCTCTGCAAACCCAGACACACTGACTTAGTTCCCACAGCGGAATATTTGGGTTAAAGTTGAGACTGACAAAAAAAAAAAAGCAAAAGAAGAAGAACCAAAAAACCAAACCCAGACAACATAACCAAAACCAAAATGCAAAATCACGTAAAAAAAACAAGAGGAAAATAAAAACACCACAGGAAAACTGGGGAAAATGTTGGAACATTTTGCCAATGACAAGCGCATACGACATTAGCATTAGCTCGCACTGCCCACACCCCACAACCCCCCGCCCAACCATACTTCATCATTTCAGGCAAACCACCCTGCCCCACCCACCTCTATCTTACCCGTTCGCCCCGTTCTATCCTATGTTTGTGGCATGGAACTAAAAGGGTTGCCTTGTCCTTGTTCGCCTTGACGGCCAGTGAAAGTTTACAAAAGAAAATCATTTGATAAGAGACAGCGACCAGAGATGACAGACAACGAAGCTTGGACACAATTTCCTACTTAAAAAACAACAACAACAACACACACCAAAAAAAAGAAGTAAAATAAAAAAGAAAGGGGGCGTCTGGACTGTCAACTACATAACATTGAAATGAAAAGTTAAGGGAAGATTTTTTTCCTTTTTCTCCGACTCACACACACTGTTACATACATATATATATATAAACATATATATATACAAATATATATACATATGTATATAAATTTGGTTTTTATGTAATTTTTCATTCGCTGCCAACGTCGACGACGACGTCGACGTTTTGGTCAGCATCTAATTTTTCGTTTTTTTTTTTGTTGCCTTCACTTTTTCCATAGCATACTTTTTTGCGCAAGGGCCTGAGTGTGGGAATAAAAAATGAAAGTCGTAGAGAGAGGGGAAGTGAAGTTCGGAATGGAAATGCGTTTGATTTGCCATATTTGCTTGACCAACACACACAGACACAGAACACACATAGTATATATACATATGACTGTCTGTGTGCGTTTGTCTGTGTATGTGTGGGAAAGAGTGAAGCAAATTTCATAATATTTTATATGCATATTCATGAATTTTTATGCACAGATACGAGTGTAGCATTCATACATATACATATATCGTATATATATATATCTGTATATTCCTTGGGAAAGGATATGGATATCAATCACCTTTATATTTCCTAATGGCATTCCAAGGCCAACAGAGAGAGAGAGTGCCTAGATACATACATACTAGACACAGGTAAGTTGACTAAATCAAAGCTCATACATAGATCAATTATTGTTAACAAAAAGGAAACTAATGTGAATACATTGTGAAAAGTTTCCATTAATTTAAGAAAGAAACAAAATGAAAACATTTTTTAATAGACATAAACAAGTTATTACAATATAAACATTAATTACATTTTAAATTATGTTTAGTTATTAGTTTTATTGTGTCTGTTTTGAACCTAAACATTATAAATTTAATTTCTTTTCTACGACTACAAATTTTATGATTTTTTTTATATAAAATAATAAGAACATATACAAACAATAGAACTTTAGTAAGTTCATTAAAACACCTAATTCTCATTTTAGCTGTCATTTACATATATGTATATATAAAAATCTTAAAATGTAAGCTCAAACAAATTAGATATTTATAAACTTAGAAAAGCGAATTGCAATTCAATATAAACTTTATTTAATTTCAGAAACAGAGTTAATAATATTAAATGGAAAGCATCTTTGACTACATAATGTAAAAACTTATGTTCAGTTTGGATTAGTAAGGAATTCACATGGGGTAAAGCAAACTGTCAATATATATACTTTTTATACTTTTTATACTTTTTATTGGAGTTTTTTATTTATATTGGATATTTAAAAAAAAAACGATAAATTGACAGTTTTTGAATTCGGCTTACCAACTAAAATTTACACCTATATCCGTCACTGTTCTGAATTAACCAAAATTCGTTTTTAGAGGGCTTAAACTATAAAATAACACTTAGATTAGGATTATGATTATTGCATCTTTCAAATTTTACTTTGCATGGTTGATAAAAAGAAATGGAATACAATTTTTTGATTTATTACAAACTATACATAGTAATTTTATATTATTCTTGAAATTATATAGGCTAAATACTTGAAGTTGAATTTAAATAGTTGCAAATTGTGTAAATATAGTAAAAATATTAATAAATGGCTTATAAACTTTTCCATAAACCAAAAGAATATATTTCTTTTTTATTAATTAAGATACGTTACAAATTATTGGCATTTGGGGGATTTTAAAAAATCGATTCCATCCCAGCACTTCTTATTACATCCACGTAATTTGATGTCAATTTGTGTAAAATACGAAACTGACTTGTGACACAAATAATAATACCATATATCTTCATGAATATTTTAGTGATTGTAATATTTAGTTACTGTCTTTCTATAACCAATGAGACTGCAAAACAAGCATTCAACCTCTCAGCTCAAGCAACCAAGTATCGACCAATAAATAAATAGTTAACTTCAAAGAAAATGTTATCAAAAGGTCAGACATCGCTTAAGTCAGTTCGTTTGATTTCAATTAAACTCATGTTTAATTTAGTATTGGGCAAAACGACACATTTTGATAAACGAGTTCACTTACTTCTTTAAAATGGGAAACAACTTCGTTCACTTATTAACCGATTTGTTCATTCACTAGTTAAGTTGACTGCTACTTTTTTAGAACTGCTAATAACTTTATAAATTATACAATTTAGGCAAACGAAAAGAACAAAAAAATTGAATTATTGATGAAAACAGCGAATAAGAAGAGAAAAAAAAGTTATGACTATCCTGCAACAAAATATTGCTTGCGATAATTTTGGAACAAGTAAGAATTTTCGAAAATAGTTCGAAATGAATTTTAGTCTCTATTCATATAAAGTGAACTAGGATACTTTTCGAGAATAATTACACGATTATTTTTCGAGGTGGTTGACTAGAAAGATTTTGACTTATATGTACATACATATGTATAAATACTTTGTCTAGAGAGTTAGTGATCTAGCATGTCAGACAACTATTCAGTCCGTGAACAAGTGAGTGAGTAAAAAAGAAACGATAATTATGAAAAGGTTCACTCACTCACTGAAGGGAATCATTTGATTGTATTCACCCACTCAAAAGCCAAACAGGGAACAAGATTGATCACATTCAATAAATTTCGAACTATTAAAACGACTTATTGTTGACCTCTATCTATTGCTAAACAAATGAATCCTGCACAAAATTGCAATATTACATTTTCTTATTGTCCTAGACGTATGTCCTCACATCCTTTTAAACATCATTTTATGATTTCTCCAGCAGTCGTTGCCAACTTTTTCTTTACTTACTTGATTAAGTTTTCCCTTTAAGCATTGAAAATAAAGTGAAATTATTGGCCCTACGACCGTCAGGCAAATTTTATCTTTATGTTTCAAATTATTCAAAAACCTTTCATTGAAGCTACACGCACCGAAAACTATGGGAAACAAACTTGTGGGACTCTTTAAAACAAATGCGTTAAATGTAAATGGATGCGGGATGGCGAAGAAGCTTAACTTATGACTCGCAGTTTTGCATTATGTATTGTTTTCTGTTCTTGTTGCAACAACAACTCGTTTACGTTAATTTTACGTTGATAATCAGTGAGAAAATAAGAGCACACAGGAGAGCAGAGACATACTTTTGTAAGTAGATACATGTAAGTAATATATGAAGTACAGGCGAAACTATCAAGGGCAATTGCATACCCATTCTACTTTCATCCCCATACCCATACCCATACCCATCCTCATATCTCATACCTCCATCCTTGAGTCACACACACACACACATATACAATCACACGTCCGTCCACCTTATCACGGTAATAACTGTAAGCATGTAAGCCTGGCCGAAGGGGGTGATTTTGTAATTTTCTTTACATTTCTTTACTTTTGCCAACGCAATTTCTTCTAACCCTTTTTATTCTCCTTCTATTAGAGATTTTGGCTCGTGTGTTTTTTTTTTTTTTTGCTTTCTTTTTTATTTATTTTTTTTTTTTTTGTACCGTATATTTTCTATATAATTTGGTGCGTCTGCTTTTGCGTTTTTTTTTTCTTCTTTTTTTTTTGTGCTGGTCAGCTTTTCTGCACGCTTGGCAAACATTGTCAGTGCGGCGAGAAGCGGTAGTGTAGAGGGGGTGGGAGGGGGTGACATTAAGGGGGTATTGCGTTGGGTAAGGAGTGGGAGATAAGCGAATGGAGGTTTGCAAGGGGTAGCCATGGCCAATTGTCCAAACGAGCGTATCTGTGCGTATATATATATATATATATATAATATACATAACTGTGTGTATGTGTGTGTGTTTGTGTCGGATGTCTTTTACAGTCAACACTCTCAGTATGGAATGATAACACAAAATGATCAAACCATCTAATCTTGGAATGGAATTTGAGTAAAGAGATATCTAACCGAACCTGAATATATAGAAAATATTAATGTACTCCTCTAATAAAGACTTTAAAATGTAAAACTTATTAATTTTAAGTTCTTATCTGTTGTCAGATTGATTGTTTCCGCTAAAAATTGTCGAAAACTGCAAAACAAAGAACTTAAAGGGTTGAATTTCATATTCAATACCGTCAAATCAAGAGCACTGATACAATGTTTGTTGGTACAACAAAATCTCAGGAGTTTCTGAAAGATGATTACTACATGCCAATTTCATGAAATTTATACAAACTTTAATCAATTTAGTCGAAAATGAATTTGTTCAATGCGAAAGTTTGAATGGTATTGAATATGTGAATATTATATTATGAATTACATAAACTTCAAAAGGTGTAAAATACTTTTGCTATAAATATAAATTGTTTTAAAACGAAAAAACAGAGGTTAAACACAAACCGTTATCCTTAAAAAAATAAAAAAAGTTTGACTATTGTTTATTAATTATGTGTATTGTATTGATTCTATGTCATGCATTTAGGGGTAAAGTTAGAAAAAAAAGCTGGTTCCAAAAAATATTTTACCTTATTATTCGTGGACTTTATTTCTTGTCAAAGTCACACAAAAGAAGGTCTCCATCAAATGATTTAACTGTAATTTAAATGAAAACCAGAGGGCCTAGAGGGCCAAGAGGGCCTTGAGGGCCCACAGGGGCGATAGGGCTTATTTCGACCGCGTCAAAGTTTGTATACCCTTGCAACTTTTTTTGGTAACTCTTTCCTTACCTAAAGACATCAAAGTGGAAAAACATTTTATCTAAAACAGCGAAGTTATTAATCAAAGTTTTCGACCGGTCGTTCTGGTGATATAGTCACCGTATAGGTATAATAGACTCACCAATATTAAATTTCAAGACAATAGCTCATAAAATAACTAAGTTATTGAGAAAAGTCACTGATCGTGACTTTGCCGTTTGTTTGGGAGCTATATGATATAGTGGTCCGAAACGGATGAATCCGAGATATACAACCCCTGCAGTATATGCAAAATTTCAGCTCTGTAGCTCTTACGGACGGACGGACATGGCTATTTGAACTATATGGTCGGAGATGCTTTCTTCTATGTGTTGGCCAAAATTAATTTACTCTTTTTGCAAGGGTATAAATATTCAAAAAGGTCGACAAAAATACTCTATATTTTACTCGAAAAGATAGTTTTTAAGCACTTATTTTAGACTCTAGTAAGTATTTCGTCCACTAAACACCTAAATATAAATATTTTGAATCGATCCTGACAATAATTTAGTATGTACATATGTAGGTTATGTTATAAAGTCTTCGTGTTCAGGTTCTTCATTTTTTAAGTCAGTGTTAATGTGTGTGTCAGACTTGATTAGTATTAGAAAACTATATACCTAAATCATAAAGTTTTTTCAAGAAAGATCTCTTAAAGTAATAAAATATATACGTGAGAATGAAAAAATGGCTTGGACAACTTTTTTCTTATAGAATTGTCACCAAAACAAAATGATCATGCACATTACAAACTCTTAATGTGTCAAAGTGGATAAATATTTGTATATGACCCACTTAGAATTTGCAAAATCCTCTTTTTGGTTAACAAATGATATTTTCAAACTCTTTCATTTGCTCAAAGTTTAATTTATTAAAATTAAGTTAACAACAAGTGAGACTATAAAAAGAGTTGAAATTCAATAAATAGAAGGGATTATATTATGGGTCCCATTTTCTTCTCACAAAGAGACCATTTACGATTAGAGGATTTGAAAAATATTCAGATATGTTCAGAAATTTTGTAGCTAGCTGGGTAGAATTAGGACCACATTTTTCCATTTCTAGATATATGACCCTTATTATCCTTATTCTGCCAGGGCTGGTTTAATCTATAACAACAAGTCAATGAATTAAATCCATGTTATGGAATATTCACTGTATGTACCTACATATAAAACTTTTCTCCATTCCCGTTGCCAGTCCTGCAGAAAACGCCGCTCTCCCCATACCCCCCGTCCATACGCACTTTGTTACATTTTTTCGTTCGCTTTTTATTATATTCTCTTCTTGTATTTTTTTTTTGCCGGTTCGTTTCGTTGGTTGGCGAAAGGATTCGTGCGAAACAAAAAAAAAAAAACCTGCCTACCCGCCTGCCCAGATGACCAACTCCATCCTCCATCCCCCTCCATCCACACTCTCACCCCCACCACGTCCCCTGTCAACCGCTTGCAACTGCTGCTCGCGTCTGACACACGCCTAGCACATTTGGGTGTCTTTATCATGAGCGAGTGAGATAGAGAGAGAAAGCGTTTTCCTTTAGCCGCCTCCTACCCCATCTTTGGCTCTGCCACCCCTCCACAGTCCCCCGTCCAACAAGTATGTGGACTAACGTCTACGACTCCGCTGCTGCTGTTGCTGCTACTACGGCTGCTGCTTGTGTCCAGCCGCTTTTTCTTGTTTTTTTTTTAGCATTTTCCATTTTTTGTTGTAGCCTAACCCCCTTCTTACCCCCTCACCACCTTTACGCACTTTTGCTCTTTCTCTCTTTTCTTTTACTTTTGTCTTTTTCCTGCTCTCTCTTTCTCTCACTTTTTGTTCTTTTGTTGCTGCTGCAAAGTGAAAAAAAAGAAATAGCAAAGGAAAAAATTGTAAATTGAGTTACGCATTCTGACAGTTTGCATTACGATCTCTAGAAGCCCACACCATCCCACCCCACGCCACCCACCTTCTTATGGTCACACATGCTGGTCATGTGTGTGTGTGTGTGTGTGTGTGTTAGTGCTATCTATCGATCTACTTTACTCTTCATTGGCATTATTCCTGCTTTGTCGTCGTCGTCGGCGTCGTCATCGTCATCTCAATTGAATTCGTTTCATTTCGTTTCGTTTGAATGAATTTCGCCTTGGCCTTTTGCTGATGTTTCTACTATATCAGCCTAATACCAAACACACACATATACAATTTCATATGTATGTAATGTGCATATGTGTGAGTTGAATCTATTTGATTTTGTTTTTGTCCATTTTGTTTACCCTGTACCCCGAAAAATGGTGTCTGCCTCTGTGTGTAATCGACAATACAATTATTTCAAATAAATGTGATCAGTATTCAGTAGACTATCGATAAATTTGAAAAACTTTGGGTAGAAAAGATTGGTTGATCGGTTGAAAAGCAAAAAAGTCATAAAATGTAAAACCATTGGCGAAATCGAATCAAAATCTTCCACATTAATTGTAACTTGGTGAAAGAAAAATCAGCTTACAAATTCTATAGGATATTTCAAAGTCGAGACATTTGACAGATTTTTTACTTGGAAATTTGTTTCCGACACGCTTCAAAGGCTTTACATATTTAAACATATTAAATATCAAAGAAAAGACATTTTGCCCAATTTTAAATTTGATTTTCGTTTACATTTTACTCCTTGTACATACATACACATACATCCTTATGTATATATTTCTTTCCTACATACATAATACATCTACATATATATATATATATTTACCAATTAAGTTTGCATCATTTGCCATGGCAATACATTTTTCATTTTTCTTTTTATTTTGATTTTCATATACCCTATAACTCAAAAGATATACAGAAAACAATTTCGATCCCCATTAAGTATGCTATAGTATTATTCTATTGCTTGCTTCAAAAGAAAAATTGTTAATTTTAATTCGCTAAAGAGTATACTAAAGTCGGTGTAGCGCCTTTCGTTTTCAATGTATTTTTCATTTGGTCAAAGAGAAAGGTCAAAAAATGGTTCTAGACAAAGGCTTAATAGCAAATTCTTGTGTTATTTCAATAAATGAGAGTTGAATTTATTGACAAATAAATATAACTACAAACAAATGCTTTAGATACTAGTAACTGAATTGAAAATTCATTTATTACCGTTATTATGGCGACTACTTTAATATTAGAAAACAAATTAAACTATTTTGATGACAAATTTCAAGCTAGTTACAAAGAAAAAAGGAAATTTTTAAATATTTTGTTATCTAGTAAGCCTGCTGAAATTTCGTAAATATTTGTATTGGATTTATGTACTTTATCAATCTATTAGATTGTTATAGCATCAGTAGATCAAAAGCTAAAAAACGAAGGAAACTAAAAGTAAGCAATAATAATACATATGTTGATGATATAGATAGTTTCATCATACGCCCTGCAAGCAGTTGGAAGACTTTTTTAACAGAAATCGTCTTGATGAGTCTTTTTTGAGTCCCCTTGACGATTAAAAAACGACTAGTCTCCTGGACGATCGAAAGAAGACTCATAAATGACCCTTCCATATGCTCAAAGTATGATTGGTTTGAAATGCAAAAACGAAATGCAAAGCAATCGCCAAATGGTGATTAAAATATGATCATTGCTTGGTTTTGCTTTGTTACTATGCACTCATATTCTGCTTGCTGGCTTATCCAAATGCGATTATTTTCGTTGCAAATTATTGAAAATTTCATTCGAATATGTGTCAGAAACGATTAAATTATGACTCGTGGAAGACTCTTTTATGATTAAAAATAAGAGTCGTAAGCGACTCATCAAGATGAGTCGCGGCTAGGGTACTATTATCTCGCGACAGAACAGTCCTTTATGATCAGAAAATGAGCGCAAATATGACTATTTTCAATCGTCGCGCAATTATGCTCTGTTAACCTCAAAAATGCTTTCTGGATAGCGTCTCAGTTAACAGTATTTATAATACATACATTTATCAATATTGTCTAATTGCCAAATAGTTTTCTCAGCTTCAATTTCTAACCCTGCTCACTGTGTCCACTTAGATTCAAAATTGAATTTTACAATATTATTAAATATAAATAGCTATCATTCGATAGCTTCGATCTTTCAGCTACATATTATGTGAATTCTTTAATAAATGCAAATTAGTTAAAATTTCCATGATTTGGAAAATATTTTAGAAATGGGTCAATTTTGAGTGCGAAAAATGTAAAATGTTCATTGGTTATTTTTGGAAACAATGAAAACTGAAAACATGGCATAAAAAGTAATTTTTTCAAAGCCAATTCCCATAAATGCTTAATTGAAAAACTAACGGTAACTCCTCCTGCTACTTTGTAACTTTTTATCTAATTGAAAATTCATCAACTTCTTGCCTTGTACAACCGATTTCAATAGCTTCAACAGTTTTTACTCCTTCATCCTTTATTTATTCGCTCGATATGTTTAACCTTTCAGTTAAAAATAATAAATGGACTTCAAAAACGAAAAACGAAAAGGGGGAAAAAAATGAAAAAAACAACCTGCCAACGAATGAAGAATTCAATTAAAATTTTTTGTAACTTACGCAAGAGAAATATACAAATACAAAATACATATAAAATACATTATATAAATAAAATTGTATAACGGCAAAAAAAAAAAATTAAAATGTTCGTGAGAGTGAGAGAGAGATGGAACAACAACAAATGTTAATGGCTAAAAGAGTTACAGCAACGTCGACAGCGAAGCCAACGTCGCTGCAGCAGCGGGCATTTCAAACAAAAGACAACATAACGAGATTCACACACACACATACACACACAAGGAAAAGCCACCCCTTTTGTGCAAAAAAAAAAAAAAATTCAAAGCAAAATCAAATAAAAAACACAAAAAAAAAACCAAAAGCATGTAAAAAAGTAAAAAAAAAAACAGAAAAAAGAAAATTCACAACAAAAACAACAAAATAAAACCCGCTTAAATTAAACCCACCTACTGGCCAACACCACCAACAACAGCAACCACCATCACCATCCCCCATTACCGCCGTCGCCCATCCTCCATCCATTAAGCCACCCGACGATGAAGATGGACAACGCACACGAAGGCAGCGCTCAAACAACGCACGAACGGGTTAAGGGTCCAGCCAGACCTTGGTCCTTCTTCTGGTCCTGTTGATGAGGTAGCATCGCATCGCAACGCATCGCGCACATTGCACAATGTGCCAAAAGCAGTCAAACAAGTGACGTAAATGCCACTGTGGTCCACCACCAAAAATCTCAAAATAGTGAAAAATGGATTCCCTTAAAAGTAGGCTACAATTGGTGCATATTATTGATGGCCAAACCATTTATGAGCTAGTTTTCTGTCTTAAATGAGTGAGCAAGTTCATTTACTCAAGTACTCAGTTGACTAACTTGCTTAAACTGTACTGACATTAATGTCTTGTGTCGGGTCAAACGATTCATTTTGTTGAACAAATTCACCAAGTGAGCAAGTTTATTCACTCAAATACTCAGTTGCTCGAGTGAGTACTGATTTACTTGATCTGTTGTGTCCTTTTCTCACTGATTCATTTGTTCAGTTTAGACAGTTGTTGGTATAGTCTAAGTCAATTTTGATGCTGATAGCCGAATTAAAACATCTTCGACTGTAGATGAAGCTTACGAATCTATATTGTCAATACAATTATTATAAAATTAAAAAGTCTATTAATCAGATATGGTTAATAGCTTGACAATGAATCACCGAGTCAGTGAATGGCTGAGTCACTGAGTGAACAAGTGATTGATTCAAAAACACTAGTACATATGTTCATGACTAGCAATTAATGCTTTTCAACACTACTTTTTATTATATAATTGTGCAATTTTAAAGATAACTTTTATTTTTTGTCAGATCTTTGCTCGTTTGCGAAATGTCCATTAATTGCTATCGAGCAATTCCGCCTCATTATCATACTTGGTGATGTCAATTTCAAATGAAAAGTAAATTTTTTTATTATTTAAATTTTAAAACGTTTCTATTTTCCTATTCCTATTCGGCTGAACCGAATTTATAAACTAAAACTAATTTCTGTTCTATTTAAGGTTAATGCAAATTTTGCCTTCTCTAGCTCAGGGCTTCCCCAAAAGATATTCTATTCGCTTTACTTTTCTTTTTTCAGAGTCCTTGCTATTATTTTCTTCACTTTTTGTACAATTTTCAGTCTAAAGACTCCCTACAAAAAGCGTTTTGAAAGATTGATTCAATCTCAATTTCGAAGTATTTTTGAATTTGATGCTGTAACTTTTGAATGAGATACCAATCGTATGATTTTTGAAGTCATGCTGCAAACCCAATTCTTATGCCTGGAAAGTAGGTTTGCTTCTTACGCCAAGAACAGAATGATTCAAATTGGAGCCACACTCAGCCCAGTGTAAGCCGTTGTCAAGGGGTTTTAGCGTTTGACATTGGCTTGAAGTGATGGCAGAGTGGGGGACAGTTTTGTTCGGCTGTGCTGGCTGAGCTCGCCCGCTGGCACTTGCCAATTTAAAAAGCACAACAACAGTGGGAGAAAAGAAGAGAGAAAGCAAAAAACAAAAAAAAACCAACAAGATGAGGGCCAACAACGGACTTGGGAGACCAGAGCAGAGCCAAATAAGGAACAACGTCCACGCAACCACGCAGCATAAATAAAATGCCGAGCAAACACAAAAAAAAAAAAAAAATGAAAAAACACACACACACACACACGGCTAGCAACCCTTTCTTCTCTCTCCAACGATTCGACTTTCTCTTTTGGATTTCTCCTTCCCTTGTTGATACTCTTACAAGGAGAAGTATACATCAGTTAGTTTAACAAGAGGCTGCTACAGAAATTTGAAGTTCAAATCCCATTTCAATATAACCTTACAATTAGTTCCATTCGATAAAGAATTTTTGTATTGCACATCGCTACAAAGTTAAATCTACCCAAAATAGACACCTTGCCTTTGGATGTGTTTCATAAATGTTCGGAAATAGAATCAAACATCTGAAATTTAAATTATCTGTTTTTAACTGGGTTTTAGCCAACTGGAGGATCATTAATTATACTAATTTGTAAGATTTTTAATCATTTGCAGCACAAAAGGTGCAGAATGTTGTCTTTATAGCAATTTCTATATCAAGAACAAAGTTCTATAATCAGCAGACTTTGCTGTAGAATCCTTACTATATCTTTAACGTATCGATTAACTTCAAACTATTCTCTCAAAATACTTACATCTTACAGCTAAAAAACGTAACGTACTTTTTACTTTACCTCTTCATTAGTACGTAAATATTATTTGAAATAAATACGCACTGAATTGAATTCCATAAAAATATTCGATTAGCTTGGATCGGTCGGTCTTTTGGGCATTTCGGATACATTATATTCAAAGCAAAGGGAGGGTAAAGGAGAGGGCATGCAAATTTCGATCATAGCAAAATGAATTTAACTTGTACAAGTGTGTGTGTGTGTGAGTTTCAATACTTTTTTATTCCATTTTACGTACAATTTCGTTGTGTGTATTTTCTTTTTTTTTTTTGCAGTACCCAGTGGCCGGCTGAAATCCAAGTTAGTGTCCACCTAAAGAGAACAAGAAATTCAAAATTATGGAGACGCCAAGGCCTTTGGTTACATCTGCGCCGACGTCGAGACCATCGGCAGGCTTCGTGTCCTTCGCTCCAGCTTCCGCGCCTGGTCAGTGCGTGGCCATTAAAATGCGTAAATTTGCAAGGACTTCTCTGCATTGAGTGTCTGTGTGTGTTGGTAGCGGATAGACGGAAGTATGGCTGACTGTTTTCTTCCTACTTTGTTCATGGTACAGCAAAATATACCTTGTACTGTGACACCAATGCGATAAAATGTACAGAAAGGGTTGAATATATTGCGAAAATTGGGAAAATTATTTATGAAACTCCAAGGACAATGATGTTTTGCCAAAAAAAAACAGCTTATTAAATATGAAAATTTAAATGAAATTTATATTTTCTGACCTTTACTACAAAAAAAGAGTTTAATTACCTTAAGAGATGAATGTGTTTTAAAATCTGTCATTCCTTCTAAATAGAAAGGTACTACACTTTGTGATAAAGGCAAATTACGTGGACATAGTCCTTGACACGCTTCTTGCCTTCAAAGACCCTACTGAAGTTAGTTAAACTAAAGATTGATTCTATAAAGCAATAATGCTCCTTCGGGGGAATGGCTGCAGAAAGAAAGGTTCAACCTTTCCAAAAAAAAGTTTTGCAGCAGATAACAGGATGCCCCTAGTATATCTGAGATGCCTCACTACGCCAGGATCTTAACTTGGAAACGGTCGAATATCACATTATTTAGCCAGGTGCAATAAGAGGCTGCTTACCGTCAGGCTTAGACACTAAGCGGGCAAAAGGATCATACACAGGCTGAAGAGATAGCCTCACTAGACGCTATATAGAAACTAATTAGATATGCATATCCTAAGAATTTGTTGACAAATGGAAAAAACACTATTATTTTTATTCTTATCTTCGCACTTTCTTATCTTATCATTTCTCTTTTTATCATTTGTGAATCGACTCTTTGCTAAAAGCAATACTGAAAAAAGGTGTCCTTTATATTCATGCGAAAATAGCTTGCATACTTGTAGGCTGAATTTTTTATTTGTTTCAGAAGCATTCTTAACTCGTGAATTAAACAAGTGTTTTCAAATAGATTGAAGTTAAAATTCAATCGATTCGGAACCACTGTGCTGTGAAAGTGAATATGTGCAGGGTTCTGGGACATTTGCTCAACTACCCAAAATGATTCGAAGAAATTACGATGGCAAATAAGAGGGGGACAGACCTAAGCGTGCGTTGCATTGCTAAAGACCAACCAAACGCGCCCTCCTCCCCACCCACCAAAAAAAAGACACTCACACTGTTGGTCTGCAGAGTGAACCCTTTACAGTCAGCCAAGCAGCCAACATCAGCTCCATGCGTGTACATGGACTACATAGGCAAATAAATATTATAGTTTGCCGTCAGTACGATGGTGAAGGGGGTGTGGCAGGTGGGCGTGGAGCATGGTGCAAAAGTTCAATTGGCGTAAGGTCCATGTTCACACAGGACTACTGCAGTAATATGATTTACGTCCTGTCTGGGTGGTAAATACATATGGATATATGTATGTATGTGGGCTGAGGCGTTTGTTACTTGCCTTAGGCGGGACAAGGACAACTCCACCCTTTATACATACATATGTGGTCCGCACCTCATTATCCTGGCCTCCAATTCTGGCGTAAAAATTTGTCTGACGAATTGAGAAATAAATTTTCCAGCGATGTGTGCAATTTTTGTTCTTCTTTTGCTTTTTCCATTTGATTGCTCAGACGGCAAGGGGTAACACACACACATACACGATTCAACAAATAGAACAGCTAAGTACTATACTATATATTCCGAGCACAACCTCCTACATCTGTATAATCAGCAACAAGATATAATTGGGATTGGTTACTCTGGGGCAACACAAAAGATGATCAAGATGTCTAAATAGTTATATCTTGAGCCACCAAAATCATCAGTAGACCTATCCTTGCAAGTTTAAACGCATCTAGCAACGAAATCTGCTCTCTAAAGTATGCATGGGGAAACAAAGCATCGAGCGATGTTAAGCTGTAAAATTAAAGATCTTTGCAATAGGCTAAAAAAGTATTCATTGTTTTCAACAAACTTTTAGAACTTTTCGTGGAAGTTGTAAAAATTGTCATCAAGGTTAATTTTTTTATTCGCAGGACAATTCAAAATTTCTTCATAAATATCAAACAGTTAAATGTTTAACGTCGTAAATAAGGTTTTATGTTTTTTTTTATATTGATAGCGATTTTTAGGGCTAAAAATGTTTTCAACTATTACAAAGACAGCCTAAAAGTATGCATACGAATCAAAATGTAGGGGGACGAACGGAATCAAGGCCTAATTGGAAAAATCAAAACTAACTTTCTTCTCTCTTTCTGAATAAAGTAAATGAAAGGAAATTGGCATATTGCCCCATAGTCCATAATTGATCGCAAACAAACTCATTATCGATTAATTCTATCAGGAAAAACCCTTGCAGAGGGTATTATAAAATTGGTCATATGATTGTAACGCACAGAAGGAGACGTTTCTGACCCCATAGAGTATATATATTCTTGATCAGCATAAGAAGCTGAGTCTTAGATTAGGAAACAACGAAAATATTGATTAAAATCACTGTTTTCGACCGATCGTTCCAATGGGAGCTATATGATATAGTCACCCGATCTTAACAAATTTTGGCGTAGTTGTTTATAAGTTTAATAAACTTACCAATATTAAATTTCGATAATAGCTTAGAAAATAACGAAGTTATTGAGAAAAGACACTGTTTGTGACTGCCGTTTGTATGGGAGCTGATCCGGCTGAATCCGAAATATACTACCCCTGCAGTATATACTAGCCTACATGCAAAATGTCAACTCTGTAGCTCTTACGGTCTAGGAGGAGTTCGCATCGATCCAGACGGACGGACAGACGGACGGACGGACATGGCTATTGGAACTCGTCGTGCTGATCAAGAATATATATCCTTTATATGGTCAGAGATGCTTCTATGCGTTGCACACTTCTGACCAAAATTAATATACCCTTTTTGCAAGGGTATAAAAAAATGAGAACCAAACATCACCCACCCTGTAGTGTAACAAGGGAAATACTTTGAGAGGAGTTTTTAAAAATGCATAAAGGTAACTAAATGTGATGGTCTTTGAAATTTCACAAAATTTGGTAATAACAATTACCAAATTATGGCCAACATTATAATTGTTGTCTAATGCAGCATAGAAGAAAGTCAAATTCATGTTTTGACCATGCCCAAGTCGGTGTGATTCTTTCATTTAAGAAACTTTCTGTATTCTAGTTTGCAGAGATATTGTGGTCAATGGTTTTACTTCATTGATTCGAGAAAATTATCAAATCATAGTTCACTGTAAATAAATGTCAATGTCAATGTGTTAGGAACGGGAAGCATATACTTCACAAACATTCTAGCTGGTATTGTAGTCAGTCGTCTTAGTTTATATATTTATATTTATCAAATATATATGTGGGGTTTTATTTAACGATATAATTATAGTCTAGGGGGTTTACATGAAAATACGACTTTATAGAGATTACACTATGTGAAATGACAATCGACGTTTGGCTCGGCTCGACTTTGGCGTCCGTCTATGACGCTTCGACTTTTCGCGCCCGACTTTGGCGCTCGACTTTAAGTGTCCGACTTTGACTTTGTGCTTCACCTTCTTAACTTGGTAGGGTCCAAAATATTTTGGATTTAGTTTGAGACCACTGCCAAATTGCGTCCTCTTAATTGCGACCTCTTAATTGCGACCAGGTCACCAACACTATAAGATCGAGCTTGCTTACGACGTAGGTTGTAGTACTTCTTGTTTTCGTCTTGGATCTTGGAGATGTGTGCCTTCGCCTTGGCACGAAGCTCGCATCTTTCGTCTGTAAATACTGCCTTCGTCTCTTGGTTGATAAGATCTCTCAGTTTATAATCATCGTTGGTCCTCATCTTTACACCAGTTAGTAACTCAAATGGAGAAGTGCCAATACTTCTGGTGTACGTCGAATTGATAGCCTGCTGAACTTTGCTAACATGTCGATACCACTTCGTCGGATCATCAACCCTCAACTTCGACAAAACAGGAATTATGATCGCATTTAAACGTTCGACTTGGCCGTTTACTCTCGGAAGTGCTGTAGTCGTCTTAACGTGTTTGATACCCTCGTTGTCGCAGTACTTCAGAAAATCTTGGGATGTAAAGGCGGAACCCCGATCTGAGATAATAAACGTAGGGTTGCCAAAAATCGTGCTTTTAATCGTCAGCTTCGTAATAACTTCATTGCTAGTCGTCGATTTGGTTGGGTATAACCAGCAGAACTTCGTAAATGCATCTATGACTGCCAGAATATGCTTATAGTCTTTGTGAGTAGACTCGAGAGGACCTAGAAAATCAATATGGTATGTTAAAAGTGGAATATCATCTTTCTGAAGCGGGTGCAACAAGCCTTCATGCTTGCCAACTTCACGGCTACTGATACGGTGTTCTCTGCAAATCAACTCTTTCTCCTTTTTTGCCGCGAAATGTCCTTTGTCATGGACCGGACCAACAATCTGTTTCTGCATTGCAACAGGGACAACAACCGGCTCATCTTCATGCATCTTTACAAGTACCACAGGACTTGTGTACTCAGACGTTGACTCTTTAATTGTGCCTTCAGCCAACCATTTTTCGACTTTCTCGTTCACGCAATCTTGCTCTTTAAAAGCAAGTCTACTTTCGTCGTTTAAAATAAGTGCCATTTCTACTTTCGTCGTTTTTGTTGCTACCGGTTGATAATTAGATATCAAATCGAATACCTCTTTTTTAGCACTTGTACTTGCACATTCGTCTATTTCAAGTTCTTCCTTATTATTCGCCACATCGATTTTTAGAATGTTTATTTTATCACTTTCATTTTCGAGTTTTTCTACTCTTACACCATTTCGACTAAATATAATGTCAGCTTGCAAACATAATTCCTCGCCTATGATCATTTCGACATCTAACAATCTAATCGGAACTACATGAAAATCTAACACGAACGATTGGTCGTCAATCAAAATGGTTTTATCTTATTTGATTCTCCGCCACCAAATCCAATTAGAACCCCGTCAAAGCTACTCAACTCGGGTTGTTTCAAACGTTTATACAAATCTTCGCGAATGATACAGTTGTAACACACAACATCGTCTTTATTATTAGTTTTCATCATTTTGTTTTTCACTCTTGCACTGTTCTCATCGTTTTTGTATTTACCATTGCCTTTCTTACTTTCTTTTCACTCATTATTTTATACTGCTTTAATTTCTCTTTAAAATCAATCAAATTTTTCGCACCATATAAAATCGACTTATTTTCACTTTTTTCATCAATGCCGTCAATTAAATATTCTATTAATGAATCGTCTTTAATTTGTCCACGTGAAGCTACATCTTTCATTCTGTAAAACAGAGGTAGGCGCCCATAGTCCGTGCGGGCACTTTTGCTCGGCAATTGCTCGTGTTGCCGTCTGTGTGCATGCCGATGTGAGCACGAAGTACAAGTTGAGAGCGTAAAAAAACAGCTAGTGTCGCACAGACTTTTGACGAAAGCAGTACTATGTCGCTTTGTTACGCAGCTACACGCAGAAAAATGAATGCTTCACTTTCTTACATGGCAACTTTAAAAATATTTTACCATTATTTATATTTTGTTCCTATAGGGTAAAAAATATAAGCGGACACGCATAATCTAATATAAATGTAATATATACATGTGTGCACATATACGCATATATAGTATGAACAATGAAGTAAGTAAGTCGTCTCGCCGACTTAGGTATACCATACACCAGTAAAACAAATATTTCAAATTAATTAAACCAATGCATTTTCACATGCTTTTTATTACAAGCATATCTTATAATCTCCCTCACTCAAGTATACGAGCACCCTAGCGCCCCCACCAGCCAACGGCCAACTACGGCCTTATGGAAAAACGTTTATATGCATAACCTGGTTGTTTTTTGTCCGATTTTGATCAAATTTGGTGTTTTGCTGGGTATTAGTGTCAAATTCAAGTGTGCCAAAATTGATTACAAAAGGTAGAAAATTACGTGAGATAATCGAGTTTTCCCAAATTACGGGGGCGGAAAGGGGCGTGGCAAAATCGTTGCATATACAATATATGCGCAATTATTAAACAAATACACATACAAAATTTGGTGTCTCTAGCTATTATAGTCTTTAAGAAAATCAAATTTGTTTAAATTTCGTGGGCGGAGGGGGGCGTGGCAAAAATTTGAAATAAACTTGACCACCGTAGGTAATACACGAGTCTACGTACCAAATTGGTGACTCTAGCTCTTATAGACTCTGAGATCTACGTGTTCATACGGACAGACGGACGGACGGACAGACATATCTATATCGACTCGGCTGTTGATACTGATCAAGAATATATATACTTTATGGGGTCGGAAAAGCTTCCTTCTGCCTGTTACATACATTTTGGCGACTTTAATATACCATTTCACCCTATGGGTGTATGGTATAAAAATATGTGTAATAGTTGATACAAAATATGCATTAATTTTTATGACATTTAGGTGAAAGGAATCCAAGGCCCATAACTGTACTTTGTTTTAATTTTTTATTCGTTTCTTCACATACGATATGCGCAGTGTAAAGCAGCTTACGCACACAAGCAAGCGCACGCATACATTGACAGTTTGAGCTGGCTCTCTTTGTGCCTACCCCTGCTGTAAAAATACTCATAAACGCACTCATTGTTTTTACGCTTCGTTTTCATCAGTTGCTCATGTATGTCTTTACTACTCACGCACGATTTGAATTCACTCAAAAGTGCTTTTTCGAGAGAGTTCCATGAATTTATTCCTCTCTCACTCAAGACAAACAGTTTCGCGATACCCTTTAAAGCCTTCTTCGCGAACAGAAACTTCTGGAAATCGTTCCAACCCATCACGTTGCTTGCTCATTGAATTCGTTAATCCAAACTTCTACTGCAATAGTCTTAGTGCCGTCAAAAATACGAATGTTCTCTTCCACGTCGCGAAAACTAATGGCAAAAAGCGGCGTCATCATTCTATCTCTCTCTTCGTTTATTCTTCTGTACTCTTCGTTGTTATTCTCGCTTGCTCTCTCGTGCGGTATGTTCCTCAAATTATTCTCTGTTGCTACGTTCCTCTCTGTAGCTACCGAATCATGATCTGTCTCGTCGTCTATTTCATCATCTACTTCGTCGTCTAATTCGTCTTCGTCTTGTGATGCCAACAAATTGTTCAGCTTCAAATTCGTGAAAATATGCAATGCAAGGTCGTCGACACTGTAC